>CM034148.1:1263285-2463285 GCA_019776745.2 Taxus chinensis | reverse complement strand
TTTTTATTATTTTATATTTTGTTATTCTTTGATCGGATTGAGCTAAAATTTTGTACATGAGATCGAGAGAAGAAACCTATCCCAATGGAGGTTGTTTCATCAAAATCTAAGGAGTGGAAGGACACTTCCCAAAAATATTAAGTCTATATATATGTACTGACTATAAATAGTAAATTATCATCATGGGAAAAATTCTTCAAGGCACTATTCACAAGGAAAACCAAGGCAACAATGAAGGTGGTTGAAAGTGGGAAAGAGCGAAAAGGGAAATTTTCTAAAAAATAGTAAATCCTCATTCTAAATATAAAAAGTTACAGTAGGCTCAATTTTCATCCACCTCTCTACTTCTTGATATCCTCACAGGGTCACAAAGTAATCTCATAACTCAAACAAGGTAATCTATTCTTCGCAAAGGTTTGGAGGCATAATTTTGGTCACAATGGTGTACATGAGAAAATAATATCACTGCAAGGCACGACAGTGGAAAATGAGAGGCATCATGCATTCGAAGGGGAAATTAAAAAAGGTTCAAGAGCTATAAATATCATCATTATAAATCTTCAATCAGGTTGAAGGAACAAGTTGAGTGGGCTTAATGAGCTAAATTGAGTTGGTTGGAGTTATCAAGAAAGATTGATTCCTTACATAGCATTCTAGTGTCCAAGTGTGTCTCCCCAAAGTTCAGAGCCTTCCCATGATAGTAGATAATTTATTTCACAACAAGATCTTAAGAATGATCTAGTGGAAAAAACCATGTTAACACCTGATGAGCCAATCCCATGAATTCTAGAAATGATTAGAAGTGAGCCAAGGATGATGCAGAAGGTTATCATGCCAAGAATTGAAGAAATATTATAGACATAAAATCCCAAATGAAGAAAGATATATCAAGAAACATCTCTCTTATTCAGTGGGACCTTAGGTAGTCAGTGTGTTGAAGTTTCCAGACTAAAAGTTGAAAATATTATTGAGAAAATGACTCCTTCGGATTATGAGTTGACCCACATCTCATTGGGACAAGATTCAGATGAGGTTGAATCTCATATATTGAAAGAATTCACCTCTCTCCTCTCTCAAAACAAATAATACAAGAAAACCATTATGTAATTGCAGAAACAGGTAAAAGCTCTCAATGCCTACATTCAACCCTTCTTAGGACCTGAATCAACATCTACCCTTCCAATTGAAGAAATTCCTCAATCAACAATATTGATCCTGAAGAAGTTAATAAATTACAAGGATACATGGTGCAGAGGAAGGCTAGTATGAAATGAATCAAGAAAAACATCGAGAAAGCAAAGGAATTGTTTCCAAAAGTCATCTCTCTCATAAAATATGTTCTTGCAACACTGTTAGAAGTGAACAAAGAAAAGGAAGAGTTTGTAAAAGAATTCAATCATTTGGATGAGATTTTTCCATCAGTGTCTGAGATAGTTTCCTTCAACTCTCACAACCTCATGATTAATAACGTGTTTGCATCTACTGCAGAGAACTTGTATCAAGTTTGGATCCAAATAATGGATGTGAGATATGTAATTCTCAAGAAGGCAACCTCTGAGTAAGAATTATACGGGAAACATGATTTCGAGATCTTGAACGATGTCTACCATTATGTTCAAGGAATTAAGTTCCCTCCACTCACTGAGGAATCATCATCATAATATTTCCTCATTTCATTCTAGGAACATGGATCAAGGTGTTGGGTTGCATGTGTATTCCAGAGGTGGATAAGTTGACGAATACTATAACTCAATTCAAAAAATAACTCAAGGAATAAGATCACGGAGCATGAATCACAAATTTCTTCATCAAGAAATGTCAACTTCTCCCTTCTTCTCTATTTCTCACTCTTTCTTATCTCCCTCTTCTAATTCTTCGTTGAGCATAATCATTGTATTTTGTCCTATTCACTTAAGTGACATATTTTGAAATTGTAAAAGTATTTTCTCAAGATTACAAGAGAAATAATTAATATGTATTTTCTAATAGAAAATGAAAGGTTACAAGTGGAATATGAACGTGAAGAGTTATGACATGGGAAATGAGAGGTCAATTCACATTGCTATAAATTGGGATGGCTTCTCCATTCCAAGGGATCCTAAAAATGACATCCAAAAAATTCTAAATTGTGATAAAATATATGTTGTAGCAATTATGGATTGATGTTGTTGGACTTTGTGTCATAAATGCACATGAAATAAAAGATACATTTCTTCACTTCTTTTTGTCTTATTTATTCATCTACTTCTCTCTTTTATGCACTTTTAAATCATAGTGATCTAGTAAGATCTTTGTATCTTTGATAGATGATTCTAAGAACTTGGTGTCTAGATTTGTTCGTCTCACTAGATAGCTTCATTATTACTTTCCTATATATTAAATGTTGAACTACTCCAGTTATTGGGTTTGAACTCTGTAATTGGCCTACTCACAGCATTAACCTTGCTTTCCTAATTTCTCTCCTTCACCCTCATCATTGTGATTTCCTCCCTTCTACCCAATACAAGCACTTTGCCACATGTTCAGTAGAGTGTCCCTATGTGATCCCCGACCTATTTGGCCAACCCATAAAATTTAGGTAAAATTATATTATTTATCATTCAATAATGGGATTTTCACCATTCAATGTAGTGTGGCGTAACCTCGTGAACATTGGTGGAGACACCTAGTTTTCCATACCAAAAAAAATTCTCACCGAAAGATACATACATGTCTTGACATACTATTTATCTTTATAACATGCTAATGGGTGCTTCATGTGTAGAATTTTCTTTGCGGTAATATATGCCACCATGGTGTCTGGTACATTTTTATTTCCATCAATTGCTATTGTATGCCATTATTTGTGGGATATCCCCTATGTCTTGTTTGATCACTGTTTGTATAATTTCAGCTACCTCAGCCCTTATTGTCTTGTGACATTGTGAGTGATGTCCCATATTTGAAACACTCTTTTCATAGTCCACTTTTGTTTGCACACTTTCTTAATTACATTGTCTTCTATTGCATGTTTGCTACTTTTTCTAATAACACATGTTCCTAGCCACTTATTTCACATTTTCCCTTGTTACTACCACACACATACTCTACCCCCTACAGGTATCAATTTTAGATCAATATCAAGTCCTCTCTTTTAGGCCGCACACTCCTACAGTCATTGCATGCACCTTAAATGAGGGGGGCATACTTGAGGTGAAAACATCACCCCTATATCATCTTAGAGCTACAACACAACACAATACATTACAAAAATAGCACATGTTATAGTCACAAAACTAGCTCAAAATTAGACTTAGGTCATAAACACAACAAATACAACAACACCCAGTATCAGACAGTATCGCCTGGGTTTCTATGTCCTCCCTTGGGCATTAATATCCTAGGGCATACACATTCAGCTTATCATATAAGCACAGTCTACAAAATCCTTCAAATCAATTCTATAGTTATAGGCATAATCCTCCAATTACAACATGCATACAATATCATATAATCCATTTTAATTGGAATAATAAATACCCTTTGAGCTAATTCGGGAAAACATGAATAAATGAGGGATGTACTATTTGCAGTGGTTCTTATCAGGCAGAGTTATGGATGGAGAGTAAAACTAAACCTCTCTCCCCAACACTTTCTCTTTGGCGTGAGATTGCCCAAAACTCACTCCTGACATGAGAATTTCCAAAAAAATCACTCTTGGCATGAGATCGCCCAAAAAAATCACTCTTGGCATGAGATCGACCAAAAAAATCACTCTTCACAATATTTTAGAACACTTTTATATCCTTTTACACTCTTCTACATCAGGTGCACACTTTCCTTTACTACTACTTTTACAACTTTTACAACTTGTACATACTTTTACATAATTTATGTAAAGTTTTCATATACAGAACTTTGACTACTATTTCACTCTTATTTTACAGTTCTGTCCTTAATATGCAACAAGAAGCAACATACACAATCATAACTACATGTACAAGCAACGTGCACGCTTCACCCCTGAGGTCACATTCCTTTCCTAGTTCCCATGCTTCACTTTTCATAATTTCACTCTTCACTTGTCCACTCCACACAAATTTCACCACACTCTCTACATGGTTATCAAGTATGCATGCCTGATATAATTTATGTTATCAAGTATTCACTCAACAACATAAAGTGGGGTAAAATTTAGACACTAAATCATGTACTTGGGTACATTTCTAGGTCTTAAAAGCATACTAGCATTTACATTATTCCTAAATAAGAAAAATAGTGGTTGACAACTATATTTGGACTCTTTTCTCTATTTCTTACATTCTCTTTGGTCTTGCACACCCTACATGTCAGTCAAAACTTTACTTATTTATCTTTCATGGCTTCAGACACTAAAACCAAGACAAGATAGCAACACCCAGTCACTCTTATCCTCTCTGGGAACCCCTGACCCTTTTCTGCCTTACTTGCTCTTTTTGGGTCTCTTTTATCTTTTGGGCATATTTTTCACTTATGGTTCAACCTTCTAGTTGTCAATTACAAAATTCAAACAAGGGAATCATATAAATACATAGTTATGTTTTCAAGATGAGGGACCAAGCACTAAGAATTACTATCACCACCCAAGCTTGCATTCAAAAGGAACCGAAAGCACCCCAAGGCATTCATCTATCATCCATTCAAGGGACAAGGGTTGCAACAACTCTGCATACACAACATAGGAAGAAGGAGTCCATTTTGTTCCATCCACACATTCTACTACATTGCTACATTCTAGCTACAACCTGTTATTAAGTGAAACTTACACAAGGGCATCCTAGAGAATAATTTCTACACACACACACACACACTATAATTACATAGATTATGAGATGTAGTGCAGCGCTCGGTCGTAAGTTCACTCTCAGGGTGACCATCGGGGTCAGTCTAAATCCCCATTCTACATACAAATTTATAAGTTTGATTATGGTTTCATCAATGCTTACCTACAGGTGAACATTTATTTTGCAAGTTACAGGTAACTTTGGTGATCGTAGTGCGAGAAACAAGTGATTAATAGAGAATATTGTTCCCTTGAATATCAAAAAAACTTTATTAGAGGTCTTTCCATTCATGGGTGCCCTGATCTGGTCACTGTGCCTAGGCACCCCTTCCAAAGATGATTGTCTTGTGAGTTAGGTCCAAAATTTACAATCACCTATCGAAAGAGAGTTACAATTTTGGCTTACATCTGATTCCATCATCTCAGTCTCATGCTCAGATCAGTCCCAAATTGCATGAATATTAGCTAAGTCATCCTTTCTCTATCTCTTTCTTAGTGTTTCATATTTGAATCTTAGTTTTCTTATCTCATTTATGATTATTTTATCCATTTATCTAAGACATTGCTTTAATTAGATTTTGTTTAAATTAAATCATTGATGTCAAATGTTAAGTGTTGATATATAATATTGAGGATGTTGAATAACTTAACTATTCAATAGTTACAACATTAGTTTTCTAGAATTTTTCAGTCAGATTTGTTGGATTATGAGACAATTTAGGTATCTTATTCATTCAACATCATCATGTCCTTTTTATAGTCATGTGTACTGTATCAAAATTAGGTGCATATACTCTCTAACAATGAATTCAATAATGCATGATAAATGTTTCTCATTAGCAAATGAGGAGTTTTTGTTGCTACTAGTGATATAGTTATGAGATGGAGGAGTTACATCAATTGTTATGGAGTATAACATCATGATCAGGAGTCACAAAATTGAAGTAAAAAGAGAATATATCCTTATGGGGTGAGATTTTTTCATTTATGAATTTAAAAGGATCAAAAAATTTTCATGCATATTTATTGACAAATATGAACCACTTGAAGCTGAAAATCAGCCTTATTCAATTTAGTCTTTAAGATATGGAAATTATTTTTAGCATCGCCAAGTGCATGTGGCTTTAAACATATCCAAATATGGCACATTTTAGATTATAAGTAAATTTGCCTCTTTGTTGGTTAATGGTTTTAGAGAAAATATCTCAATGGTTTTTCCTCTCCTTGAGATCCTATTTAACCAAGTGTTGTGTGCACATTTTAGATAGCTTGAAGAAAGTTTTATGAATGTGATAAGTTGGAAGTTCATTATTCTAACAAAAACCTAAGTGAGTTGAGATGTGAGAGGTAGACAATATTGACGGAGAAATATTATTCAATCTTTGCATATTTTCATGAATGGGTCCTCCGGAAGGTGTCTCCAGAAGTTGTGCTTCAAATCATAGATTGCAAAGTCAAGGTCTTTGTTGCCTTGATTTTGTTCGGCCATTAGAGTTGAGCAACCCTTTTGTGAATGGGTTTGGACTCATACTTTGTAAACACTATTTTCAAGTTTGGTAATAGATTTGGATCCTTATCTAAAATAGTCATACTTTACATGGTGGACAGGAGTCCACACTGGGTTGAAGGAAGAGCATAGTCTGGTGTTGATGTAACTTTATGATTTGTTAGTGTGATTAAATTTGCTCTCAACCATTATTTTGATTTGAATAAGTCTTTCTTAAGTGGAATTATTTTTGCATTAAGCTGTAAAAAATGTATTTTTCCCCAAATTCATCTAATTACTGATTCACAAGGCAATTTGAGTAAATCCCATTCTTAGGTAATAGATTTTTCATGTCGAACGATTATTAGGAGGATACTGATTCTTTATTGCATCGACCATCTTCACTGAAAGCTAGCTATGGATGATAGGATCATCGACATAAGAGGTCCATTGGAACAATCTACATTCAAGCCTTGTTATGGATGTAGAGATTGGGAATATGGATCCTATTGAAACTAGAGCTTCTACGTTGGAACAAGATGCTCAAGTAGAGTTGATGGATAAGAACCCATGGAGGTGAGATATGCTTTTGTTTATGGAGCTTACAGAAGATTTCCTAAATCACTACATAATATGATTCCATGTAGGTAAATCATAGCCCAAGTCAAAGTTGAGATAAGATTCTTCTTCAAGGATCTTCAATGAAGGTCACTAGTTACGTCCAAATGATGGACTTTCCAACCATACTATGTAATAGAGGAAAGATCATCCTAAATTTTGACTCTTTGCTGTGGACCTCCTTACATCATTATGCAATTCCAAACTGTCACATATGCCTTTGATACCAGTATCACTTTGTAATTGTCTATAATCCCATGGTGAATTAGCTTTGAATATCCCATCTTCAACCAATTCATTTGGGTTTCTTCTAGTGGAAATTGGACCAACTGTACAAGTGTTATTTTTCCTCACTGTTTTTATTCAACACTCCAAGATTTTGATTGTTTCCTAGATTTAATAAGTGGTTCCAACTCTATTGGCATAAAGATTTAAGAATTGTATAATTCTCCAAGTGCTTTACTGCAAGTTTGTTCCAGTGATGGATTTTATTATGTGGAGCATCCAATTTTTCAGTATCAGGAGAATTTAGTATACCACTTGGGCAATTCTTTTCAAGAATGTATGTCAGGTTATATCTGAGCTTGTTTTTCATGGTCTAGGAGGCATATCATAGGGTTATTTCTTTTACAAAGATATATCTATATCAGGTGAGTCTAGACCAGGAATATGTTACCTTTTCTGGTCATCATAGTCTCTGCTAAATGAAAGAGGGTTTAAAACCCTGCAAACGAGGAATCACGTGCAGGGATGACGTTCACACCAATGGATGTGTGAATGGCAGCGTGAAGAGATCTCGGGAGGAGTGAGCATCAACTGAATGTGCATGTAAAGATTTGAAACACGGGCATAACCTGGTTAAGCCATAAAACTCTCCTCTATCTCATAGATCAAATGAGGGTGTACATATAGGAGGTGAATGAGTAACCCCCAGTGTACAATCATGATTCAACTCAAGTAGAGAGGGGGAGTTACATTCCCAGAATAGAAGTGTAACTCCCAATGACACATATACACGCACTGATGCATAAGAGAATCTCATAATGACCCCTAAATGACACATGGACCTATGATCTCACCTAAGTGAGATGACTCACCTGGTGAATGATGTGGAAAATAATACACACCAACACCCCCCTTCATCGTAACTTAGGATGAGGCGGTAAGTTAGAAACGAGAAATGGGTCCCAGCACAAAGCCTGATGAGGTACCATGTACAAGAAAAATATCCCAAGCAGTGAAGGAAAACCCAGTAGGAAAAATATCCACCACAAGAGAACAACACACTCTCTAATCTAAAAAAGATGCCAAAGATGGGTCCCAGCTATAGACGAGCCTGAAAAGGTACCCATGTACAAAGAGGTAATCTCTCAAAAAGAAGAAGAAGAGAGAAGAAGAGGGAGACGAGAGGAATGCAGAAGATGCCATGGACGGATCTAAACTCTGCAGCTCTAGGAGGTCTCCCAAAAGAATGTCGATGATGAGATCCTCTACCTCTGGACTGAAGAAGAGCCACCCGCAACACCGAACTATGTGCCTACCCTTAGGAAGGATAGAAATGGATGTGTTGGAAGTCCACCCACTCCGCAAAGGAAACCGAAGGCAGTAGCACGAAGAACTCTGAGTCTGGTGCACCAAAGTGTGACATAGGTCTAGCGAGTGAGTGCCAAGAAACCGAAGGTAATGCTATGTGCATAGAACTGTCAGAGTGAAGAGGAACACCCACAGAAAGGATGTCTAAGTGATGTGAAGGGAACAAAACATCCTCCACAATAGAAAAGGGATCCACAGCTGAGGGTGGATCAATGAAGGTCTCCGGAAAAGTGGAAGTGGTAAGAGTCCCAGAAGGGGCACTCCTAACAACAGAGATGATGAACTCCTCTAAAACACCTGTAGATGGATGAGGAACCTGTAGTGCATCACAAGTGTACTCTGCAAAAAGATGACTAAGGTCAGGAAGATACTCATCCTAATGAGGGGGCTCAATAAACAGAAGAGCGATGTCAGATATGTATGATTCATCCAATGAAGGTAGAGGAGTGGAGTGGGCCTCGCACACTGAAGGTGGAAAGGAGGCTGGTGTAATGACAGTGTGAGACTAAGTATGAGACTACTCGATATCTGATGAGATTTGGGGGTGACAACAATGTCTGGAATAGTGAGAGAAAGAGGAGAAGAGTCCTCTATAGTACTCTCAACATCAGAACTGGGTGCACAATCCTCGTCATCAGAAGTAGAACCAAGTGAGTCTATTTCAGTGGAACTGTCATCACATGAAGAAATGGAGGAGACAACTGAATCAGTAGCAGCAACAATGGTGGCAGTATGTGAAGGGTCTCCATAGAGGGACTGAAGAATGCTCCAGACATGGTGAGGTGGATCTGAGTCTACCACATGAAACCAGAGAGAACGAGAGACATGCATCATCATGTGACCAAAGATGTGGTCGCAAGTGTCGAGGAAGTCCTCTAGATGATGATGATCAGCGGGTACAGGAACTGGCCCAAGCAAGAAGGGTAAAAGACCCTCGTGGGTGAAGTAACGTTCCATGGAAGCACGCCAAGCTGAATAGGTCTCTCTCCTAGTGAGAAGTGGCGGAGGCTGTAAGGTGATCCTACAACGCTCACATCTGGAAAGAGCACTCTCCATGATGAAAAATGCAAGATGCACAAAAGCAAGACGTTAGACTCGACCGATAATGTGTCTGCGTGTGTAGGCCCAAGAGTACAATCAACCCCCCTAGAATGTGGCACTTTATAAAAGTATTGTGTTTACAAAACTAATAATCCCATCACGTAATGTGTGAAAAATCATGCAACTTTGACCAAAGAAGTGCTCAAAAATGAGCAGCGAGTCAAACGTTATGGCATAAATACAATTCCCGCAACTGATGGAAAAATACACTAGATGCTGCAAACGCATTAAAAAAGTGCTCAAACAAGTGCAAAGGGTATCATGTGACTACTCGTTAGAAATGGAATCAAATTTTAGCAAGGGTTTGTTTTTCTTATGAGGGGGGATTAGCCTTCTGCCAACCCCGGACCTCGCCCTCCGTCTTCGATGCTCGTAGGAAGGGTAGTAAAACAAGCAAAAATAGTGCCTTGAAATAATTTACAATACCATGAATTAATGTGTTAATCCTTAAAACATTAAAATATGATTGTTTTAACCTACAAAAAATTCTAAAAGGAAGGATGGAGGGGCCCACGTTGAGTGAAAGATCAGGCTGTTGTCAAGGACTACGTGTCATACCAACAAGAGTTGAAGTTGCAGCAAACTATGTGTAGAGCAGTAGATAGCACGTGTTGGAGTTGCAGGTCGCTATTGGGTGAAATGGTTTGAGAGGTAGGGAGTTACATGTGGAGCTAGAGCCACGTGTGCATGGACAGCATGGTGCGCAGGTTTGAAACGTTGAAACCGTCAAAAACAAGCCACCAGCCACGTATGGACTGCAACCACGGAGATTCTTGTAGGGAAACCGTAAAAGGCGAGCTACCAGCCACGTAGTGACTGCAACCACCAAGATTCTGTAGAGTTGTGCAGGTTGAACATTGATGCATGTGTTGGAGGAGACTGGTGAGTAGACTGGAGTAAAAAAATGCAGTCAGAGACGTTAAAGCAGAGCTCGTGGGTGAGGTACACAGACCACATGAGCCAAATACAATGCAACATGTCGAACAGGGCAGGGAAGCAACCAACAGCGAGCAGATCTTCTAAACGTGAGTGCATGAAGAGAAAGGAGTCCCAACGTGAGAATTTGAGCACGAGTTTTGGATTCTCCATAGCAGCAAGACATGAATGGAGAAACATCCATAGGGATGGAGCTTAGGGCCCGAGCACTGAGCACATGTCGAAAATTGGTATCCAACCAAATGTAGAGACGCCAGAACCAACGCAGGCCAAAGATCCACCAAAAAAACATGAATGTAGAACCAATCAAGGAATACAAACTGAGTTGGAGACGCCAAACGTAGGTCGAGGATGACTCAAAAAATGTTACAGATAACAATGGAGTGAGCAACATGTGAGTCAAAGACCAAGCGGAATGAAAAGCATGTCGAGTCACAGTCAATGCAGGTCGAGTGAGCGATAGATCGAGCCCAGTGGCAGAGCAAGCGGTGAGCGCCAAGAACTAACTCGGCGAGTTGGGGCCAAGTTGGGTAAGAATAGGACCTTCCCACCACTGAAACTAGTAGAACCAGTGCATGAAAACTCATATATGAAACAATAAAACACTCCAAAAAATGTAACCAGAGACTATAACAAGACACCAAAGTTGCATGCAACCCCTAGAAATCCATGAACACACAAGAAACACCCACAAGAATCTCAAAATATGAAAGTAGAGCACATGCAAAAGCAAGAGCTTGCACAAGCAACTACATGGTGGAACAATGATGGTGAGCAACGTGATTCCAGTCCCCATGCTCTGATACCATGAAGGAGTGTAGGACAAATACCTGGAAGGAATTCACATGCATCGAATAGTTGCACTTCACCAAAGTGTAGGAGTTGTGAGATTAAAGCAAGCAAGCTTTGTAAAGCAATGTGCATGCATATGAGAGCTCAAGATTCGAAAAGTGGAGTGGAATGGAAGCCTTAGCTTAGCTTGTATTGGCTTGTCATAGATCAAAGGAGATGGCGTACATATAGGGGAGTGAATGTGTAACTCCCATGTAAGAGAAGATTCCTCCATAATGGAGAAGAGGAGTTACTTTCCCAAATGGGAATGTAACTCCTATGACACACTTACACATATGACAGATTCTGTAAGAGAATTTGTCATAACTAAGATGACACCTAGATCCATGTCCACCTAAGTGAGATGACTCACCTGGTGAGGTGGAATAACACTAAATAAGTGAATAAATATACCACCTACACCAACACAAAAAACATTGTCTGGTTGCTTATTTTTCAGTGGATGGGCAAATGAGAAAGCAAGGAATCGAATTCTAGGATGCCCATTCCCCATATAGGATGCCATTCCATTTTTCTCATTTTCACCATAATCATGCATCATCCATTGTAGACTGTTGCAGGGTCTTGATGGAGATAGGAATGACATCATATATCAAAATCAGACAAACTGGAGCCAATAAATAATCAGGTTCAAATTTTAAAAATTGTTAAGTATGGAAGCATATTTTCAAGATTGATCATTCATTGAATTTATTAGTTTCAAATGATTGGAAAAGGTACAAGAAATTTTTTGTTAATTCCTTATTATTATATACAAGTTTATTAACCAATTGAGTATTCAAATGTTCATTAGTTATGCAATTAAAAGGTAGTGTAAAGAAAGCAACCGACAACTCATTACATAAAACAATTGTGTCTATTCATAAGGAAAACTGTACAAGTTTCCCCACGCAAGCCGTGGGATATAACTATGAAAGTAAATAATATAGATATATTTGAAACTAAAAACATAAGGAATAGAAGGGGACACGTCATTACTTGAAAGAAGAATCCCCTTCCTTGATCCAATGATGTTCTAAGTTTCTCCATGTTGCTACTCCAGTGCACCTGAAAAAAGGAAAGCAAAGGTGTTAGAGCTTAGGGCTCACCTTAGCTTCGTTATATTGTCATATTCACATGTATATGTATTCTTTCACAAAGAGGGATTTTCAAAAAAGAAAGTATTCTTAAATAATGCATCTATAGGATAAATTTGCATAAATGATTACAATTTCTCTTTAACAGTTGTGCATGGAAAGAATTGCATCAATATAAAGATAAAAATAGGGTAAATATCATATTCGAGTATCATTCACTCTCAGTTGTGTATACATCATTTAAGAGTACCTTTTCCATATTTTACAAGCTTAATGAACAAATATTGCAGAAATGAATAAGTGCCACATGCAACGATACTGGAAATGAAAATATTTCAAGTGAAAAGCATGATGAACAAGTAAAATCTCTTGTTTCCATCTATTTCATTCATCTTTAATAGTGAAAGATACAAAAATTGCAAAGTATACTGAATTGCAATTGCAGATTTTAAATAGCAACATAAGTACAGAGTTGTAGAACAAGCCCTTGCCTTGGCCATACATCTTACATAGATGAAAATTTTCAAAACATGTTCAAGAAGAAAAATGTAAATGTTCAATTTGTAGAAGTTTTAAAAAAATTAGGCTTTCTCATTATACAACAGAACATAATCCCTCATTCATTTTATAGAGTAAATATTTTTTAGAACTGAAAGAACACATATTTGTAAGATACATCAAATTTTTAATCAAAGTGTGCTTCAAATTATGAATTTCATAATTTCTAAAACAAATGTAAAGGTGGTAGTTAATTAAGAATCTCGGCCTTGTTCTTCCAAAACCAGCAAGATAATCAACAATCGATCTAGTAGAGGAAAGATCAAATCAAGATAAAGGGACATCAAATTGAGCAGGGGTTAATGTATGGCGAGTTGGGTTTTCATCACAGTGATTTTTTTTAACAGACCGAATTAGAGAAAAAATGGTGGCCACGAACCAGATTTGAAGGTAAATAAACAAAAATGCAGAGCTCATCTTCAAGGTAAAACAAAGAAAGCAAACTCAAAAAAAAAAAACCTAACTCAAAAAATAAAAATCCCAACTCGAATACAATAAGGAAAAATCTACACGAATAAATCACAACTTACCCATAGTAAATAGTGGCAAGCTCGAGCTGAGAATTCGAATGACGACCATGAGAAAGTGAGTATCCTAGTGAGCTTCAAGTAAGAAACCCTGGTGAGCTCACCCAAGTGAGTACAAAATGACGAGAAAACCCTCCGAAGTAGACCATCTCAAGCTCTCCAGTGAAATGGCATCCAAGCCAACCAAAATACACAAATCAAACCCAAGAATCAAGCTCAGTAGACCATGGACGAGTCAAACTAGAAAAAAACAAAGCAAAGATACACATCTCGAGCTGGTAAAATAATACAAAGTTATGGAAGATTATCCATGGCAGCCACAACAAAGAAGTCAGTGAAAACCATGGATGGGAGAGAAATTCATAGTCATACCCTTTAAGAAAATCCAGGGTCAAACAAAATTGTAAGGTCGAGCTGATAAACCATGGTGCCAAACAAAGAAACCAGATTGAGCACATGGTAATGGCAGCGAGGAGAAAAACATGAGAACTCTAAGTGAGGAGCATGGTGAGCTCAAGTACAAAGTAATGGTGGCCATTTTTTTTCTAGAGTTTCCCGAGGAGGCCAAGCCTCTATGAATGAAATTCAAAAGGATAACTTTTAGGGTTTGATCCCTAATTAGTGATGGTCAACCATGTGGGTTAAGTTAAGATTTAAGAATGCCTTCCCACATGCCCACATGTATGGGTGATAATAATGTTTTTTAAACTTTGCAAATGGTGGGAATAATGGATGCATAGCCCAAGGTCAAGAAAATCAAATCATTAGCCCATGTATGCCCAAGACCAAAGAAAACCCCAAAAGATTACCTTAATTATTGCTAAGTGAGGAATGATTACCTTAATTTTTGCAAAGGAGAAGGTTGACCAAGTTCAAAAATTAGTTAGAAAACTATAAAAAATCATTAGTTACCCTTTGAAAATCATGTGAATAATGATAATATATTAATTATTATTAAAAAATGTAATTAATTGCAAATGGGTCGAATTGTGCATCATACAAAATAGAGCTAGCATTGGATTTGTATCCAACTATCCAATTGAAGTTGTAAACTTGGAATTGAAGTGTTAAAGTAAGAGAGAGAATTGAGTCACTCTAGAGTTCTAGGAACAAACTAAAGTGTTGAGAAGTTCCAACTCCACCTCTCTTCCTCTTCCTTTTCCCTTTTTTATTATATATGTACCCATGCTTTTGAAGTGATTGGGGGGATTTTGAATTTTTCATGCCAACGATATGCCAAATTTTTTACTCCAACACCTATTTGATGCAATAAAAGATTGAATTCCTCCATTTGCAAGCTGATTTGACGTGTGCTATACAGGTTCATTAATGTGAGTAAGTGAATGTGCCATTTCCTTTACATGTTTATGAGTCTCATCACCCCCATTAATATTTTTTAAATCTTTCACGGGCCACATTAAGTGCAGATTTAGTTTGTTAATCAGTTTGGAAGTGGAAAGACCCCATATCTTCCCTCTCATCCTTTATTAATAGCTTGTTAATGCCTTTTATGGGTATGAAAATCAATCAAACAATAGATGAAGTGAAGTTTTCAGGTCTTGAAGAGTCAAATAGTGTGTCATGTGCAGTCATAGGTCTCCAAAACATTGGTGTATCACCTAATTTTTATATGTTTTCTGTGAGTTCATGTTATTTATTAACTTTACCCCCAATAGGAGACTATTTTAGTTTATTTATCTAGGGAACCAACCCTCTCTAGAAGTTCTTTTCAACATTGATTCACCCACACTTACAAAATATCCCATTGTATCAACTGAAGAGAAGGATTACTTGCACTTCTTTAACTCAAGGTGCTTTTCAGACTGATAACATTCCCAAAGTAGGTTATGTTTATATCATCACCTGAAGCATCAATGATGTTAACTTTCAACATCATTTCTTTACCTTTATTATTTGCATATGTGTGTATATTTCATTTTTTGTTACCATTCCTTGGTTGATCTAGTTAGATTGATAAATATGTAATATTGTAAACATATAAAATCTTCTGCACCAATCTTATACACAAGTGAATTGTTTTAAAACATGTGTTTCATCTTTCTCCTATCCATAGTTTTGTATCCTATCTTTGAATTGGGAAAGTATAAAAGGTATTACCATATTGAATTGTCCTCATCAATAAGGTCAACAAGATCTTGAATTTCCTTTCATTGAAAAAGTCATAGAAAGACCAATCGACATATGCTTTATCCATAAATTTTAAACAAGGTGATGTTATGTGCTACAATACATGTCATTACTCCATTCCTACATTAAAATTCAAATAATTCTCCACTACGAAATCCAAAATACAATTATATCATAGTAACAGCTAAAAGTGAATAGTTGGTCACCTTCATGGAGTCCCCCACATTGATAATAAATGAATGAGATTGGGGTTGTGTTGATCATATTTCGAGGCCTCTCATTTCATCATGGCAATGGTTTATATGAAATTTGGTGTTGCATATTTATAAATCATACTGGTAGAATGTATCTACATCCAATTAACACAGACTAACAACAATGATTTTAATAATATTTATATAAATTTAATATATGGAATCCATAGTTTTGTAATTAAAATTTTCTACTACATCATTTTTATTTAAAATTGTAATATCCTAAGTTTGATTTTTTTAATACGTTCTAAATTAAATGATTGTTAAATATTATTTAATTTTTAAAACAAATTATAAATTAAATTTTAATAACTTTTTTATTTAAAACTAAATTATCTAATTATATATCCCATAACAACTTAATTCTTCAGTTATAGTTTGTAAAATAATACAATCATAATTCTTATATGTATTAATTAATAATTATAAATTTATATATTTAAAGTACATTCTCAATTATATTTTTAATTTTTGTAAATTTATGAGTTATTTATTAATTGAAAGTATAATATTATTAATTTTATCATATTTTCTATAAATTGTAAATTGTGGTTTACTAATTCAAAAAGAAGAAAATATTATTCAAATTTCATACATGGGTGTGTGTTATTAGCTATCGTACCTTTCATGCTATTAAAAGGCCGAAAGGAAAAAATAGGCCTACAGTTATTATAACACAAAATGTGAAGTAGCTAATTAATTAGAATTCACGGGTTGTCAATTGGCTACTTATATAATTATTACTAAATTCCAAACCTTACTCTTGAAAGACTTAAGTTATTAATTAGTCTTTAGTTTAATTAAAATTAAGTTTAAACTTAATATTTTGTGATGAGGACCGACCACTGAGGAAAGGATAGTGGGGGGTAAAAATTTTAATTTCAAAAGGGTTAATGGTTTGATTTACACAGGGCTTGTTGATGATGGACATGGGAGATTCTTTGGGGATGGTCCTTTGTCTGGTTTGCGCAGGTTCCTGGGTCCCAGAGAAGGTCCAATAGAAATAGCTCCCAAGGTGGTTTATGAGGGCCGAAAAGTCACGGATTATTCCTAGCTAGAGGAGAATGTCACAGTTTTAATTGGAGACCAAGATAGCCTATCCATGCAGGTTGTTATCCTTGGTAAGAGAGTGATTTTTATGAAGTTTGTGGGAAAATGGTTGTCGATTGAGGGCATTCGCAACTGGTGTGACTCCCAATGGGGTAGTGGCCTCAGAGTCCACTTCCTAGCCAAGGGATTCTTTATGGTCATTTTTAGGAGCAAAGCATAGTGGGAGGATACCCTTGACAGAAAAGAAAGGTTGTTCCTCGAATCTGGCATCCACCTGAGGGCCTTCTCAGCTAATTTTAATCCAGAGCAAGCCGTGATGGAGGAGCTTTAGGTTTGGTTAATACTTTATGATTTTCCAAGTGAGTACTGGAATCCTAAAATTCTTATTAAAATCTTTGAAAAGTTGGTAAGGGTCATCTGTATTGACCCTGCGATTCTAGAAGGATCCATAGCCTCTTTTGCAAGGGTTTTTGTATCCATCGACTCATCCAAGAGATTGTTGGACAATATTGTTATCTCTTCCCCTTCATGCAATTGGGTCCAAAGAGTGGAATATGAGAATATCTCCTTTAGTTGTTTCAAATGCAAGCAGAAGGGTCACTTTAGAAGGGACTGCAAAAGTAATCTAGCCTCGATCAACATCACTTGGCATAAAATCATTGAGCCTCGGACTATGGTTTCTGGTGCCAGTAAAAATTCCATTCCAAATTCCATCGGGAGGGAGGGAGGTCATAGCGGAGCGGCGACTTCTCTTCCAACACGATTAGATCTAATTACTTTTATCTCTTGTAAAAGAGACAGTATCGATCATCTAGGATTCTAATCATCTGTTGACTTTAATGCAAGAAGGTATAGAATTGGATCAAGGGGCCTCGAAATAATTGTTAGATCAATGGGCTTGCAACCGTAAAGCAGTAGTGACTTCAATGGTTGTAGGTAGAGATGAGGAAGAAGAAGCTTCAGCTTCACAGGGTGATTCATGATTTTCTCAGGATAATTTTTCATGGCATCCTTCCTACTCCAACGATTTTTTAAATAGATTATGTTCTTAATAATCCTCTAGGTCTCCCTTCGAAGGAAAAAATTTATATGCTAGAGATAGTTGTAGGGAAACAACAATAATTAGGATCTTTCTTTCAGTCTTCAAGTAAGAGATGTGGATCATCTCTAAAGAAAGGATGAGGATTTTATCCTAGAATGTTAGGGGCATGAATGCCCCTAACAAAAAAACACCTGATCAGGTGGTGTGCTTTAGAAAAAGAGGTGGATTTGCTTTTGATTAAAGAGAAGAAAATTTCTAAATCTAAATGTTTAGAGGGTTGAAAGTGGAGCTGGAAGGGTTGGTTTGGCTCTTTCGTTTATTCAAAAGGGGCATCTAGAGGATTGGGTTTCTTGTGGAAGGACAACAAGGTGTTAGTCGAGCCTCTTTCGGAAAGTAGAAATTTTCAATGGTGTAGGATTCAATTCAAGCACTTGGATGAGGTGTTCTTTCTCTGTAATGTTTATGGTCCCAAAACTCCTATCATGAAGAGGGAAGTTTGGTCTCATTTGGAAGGATATCTGAGCATTTTTTCTCAAGATAAAATCATACTCGCTAGGGATTTCAATGCCACTCTTGATAAATAAAAGACAGGCGAGGTTTACTAGAAACCTCACTCTCACCAGGATTTCATCTCTTTTGTAGTGGTTTATTATTTGGTGGAAATCGAGCTGAAGATGGGTTGGTTCACTTGGTCAAATAGATGCCTGGGCTTTAGTAGGCTGGCCATAAGATTGGATCATTTCTAGGCATCAGAATCCTAGTTTCATACCAACCACCTTCTGGAATGTGAAGTCCTCCCTCTTTCCCATCTCTCCAAATGTTCAGGTAGATATTCCTCCACGCATATCTCCCTTCAAATTTGAGTCGATGTGGATACAATATAAAAGGTTTCCTGATTTGGTCAAAATTTGGTGGTCTTCTTTTTTGGTTGCAGGGACTAAAATGTTTATCCTTTCCAAAAATCTGGCTCGACTCAAAGATAATCTATTGGAATGAAATTCCACCTCCTTCAAGAACATTGTCATGAAAAAGTGGTGAGTGGAATCAAAGATAAAGGAGATGAATGAAATTATTTTAAGGGATGGTATGGGTCAAGAAGAATATTGGAAGGAAAAAGATCTTCTCAACAAATTAGGGGATCTTCTTTGCAATGAAGAATCCTTTTGGAGGCAGAAATCTAGGGAGGTCTAGTTAAAATATGGGGATAAAACATGAAGTTTTTCCACACCTCAGTCAAGGCTCAAAGGAATCATAACTACATCCCCAAGTTGAGGTTGGAAAACTATAACTGGATTTTTTCGCAGGCGGGTGTTAAGAAAGAAGCGGTCTCCTTTTTTCAGGATTTTCTGAGATTTGTTCCTTTCTTGATCAACAGAAATCTATTCTCAATCAATTCCACATAGTGGTGAGTGAATATGATAATGTCAAGCTCATATCACCTTTCTATAGGGAGGAATTTTTCTCCATCATTTTCTCAATGGAGCATGACAAGGCCCCCAGGAAATGGTTTCCCAGTCGCCTTCTATCGGGAATTTTGGAATGTGATTGGTGAAGACATCTGGCTTGCAATTGAAGAATCTAAAAGGTCAAATCCTGGGGGAAATATATCACACCTTCATTTTTAAGTTTCCCAATAAAAATCCTGCCAATTTGATATATGAATTCCACCCCATCTCACTGTGTAATACCTCTTACAAAATTATCTCTAAAGCTATAACTTCTAAATTGTGTCCTATGATCGCTCGACTTATCACTTAAGAAAAAATTGGTTTTATTCCTGGTCAGTCTTTCTTGGATGGTATCATCATTTAAAAATATATTATTCATTCTTTGATATCTTCTTATTCCCCTAGCATGATGCTTAAGTTCTATTTCAGTAAATCTTGTGACAGGCTCGATTGGAGATTTCTAATAATGACATTAAAGAAGATGGGTTTCAATGGTTTCTTCTATAAGAATATATTCAACTATATTTCTTCCCCTTAGTTTTTAGTTCTAATCAATGGATCCATCGAAGGTTTATTTTCTAAAAGAAGAGGGATCAGGAAGGGCGATCCTTTATCTTCCTTTCTCTTGATTCTTGTAGCTGAGGCACTGGGTAGAGCTATGAAACTCGTTATTTCCTAGGGTTCCTTGCAAGGTTTTAAAATATTTTTTAGTCTTCTACCCATATCTCATCAATATTTTACAAACGACACTTTACTCTTTGGTGTCACCTCGGTTCAGGAAGCTAGAGCTATTGACTCATTCCTCGACTCCTATTCTAAAGTTGCAGGTCAGATTATCAACTTTCACAAATCTATAATTTTCTTCTTAAATGTCCCTCAACATCTTCATCATAGAGTTCAATCCATCTTACAATTTGAAATTGGTTCACTCCCTCACAAATATCTTAGTATTCCTCTTTTCTCCAAGTTTGGGAGAGCTTCTCTATGGGATGATCTGTTGCGTTCCTTTACCTCTAGGTTTCAATCGTGGAAAGATACATGGCTCACTTTAGTAGGTAGATCTCTCTTAATTTGGTTTGGTTTGTGTGCTCTTCCTAATTATATGCTCTTTGTGATGAATATTCCCAAAATGGTCCTCAACAAAATCAAGAAAATTGTAAGGTCCTTCCTTTGTCAGGGGACCAACAAGGGTAGGAAATTTCATTTATTAAAATTGGATAACATCAAGCTTCCCAAAATGCTTAGTGGTCTGGGTATTCTAGATCTAGAGCTTCAAACCATAGCTCTCAGCACCAAATTAGTGTGGAATTTCATTTTTGATCCACATAGGCTGGTCTCTTAAGTGTTTTCCCATAAATATCTAGGTGCGGGCTGGCCAAAGCATCTTCTTTCTAGTGAAGAGTTACCTAGGGGCTTGCACATTTGGAATTTCCTTTCTAGGTGCAGGCATCTCATCTCAGATCATGTTTCTTAGCAAATTGGTAATGGGAATTCAACAATTTTTTTGGAAGAAAGTTGGAATGGGTTCGAGCCTCTTATCTTCAATCAGAATTTAGCTCAAGCTATGTATATCACTAAGGATTCTTGGGGTAATAAAGTAGTGGATTACATATTTTTTGTGTCGGATGGCTCACCTACTCTATGTTGGAAATATCCATCGACAATCAGTCTTTTCAAGCAAGAAATATTAGATTTTAACAATTCCATATTACATAGAAAGTTTTCTTGCAAGGCTCGGGAGGATAATTTTTTATGGTTGGGAGCCCCTTCTGGCGTGTAAACAGTTAAAGTAGGTTATGCCAAATTGATTTCAATGTCTGGGCTTGGCCAAAAAAGTTGGACCGAGTGTTGGAGCTCAAAGATTCTCCTGAGAGTGCATATCTTCAGTTGGTTGGTTGTTAAAGGAAAGATTCTAACACAACTCAGAAGAAAATCTTGGGGCTATGTTGGTCCTACTAAATGTATTCTTTGTAATAACGCCAAAGAGTATATCAATCATATGTTGCTTTTTTATCCCTTCACAGAGAAAAGTTAGAATTGGTTAACTTACAAGTTGAGTCTTTCCTGGGCTCCTAACAAGAATATTGTCGAGTCCTTGGTGGCTTGGCCTTCATTAGGGGGAAAAGGATCCTTCATCTCCATTTGGACCATTTCTCCTTTTTTCTTGATTTGGCACCTATGGTGGGAGCGTTACCTTTGAATGTTTTGGGAGGAAGCTCAAGAATTTCAAAATTTCTTAGAAAAATTGGAAGCAACTATCTCAGAGAATGTCAATATTCATAGTCTCAAAAATCCAAATTTCACCTCAAAAGATGTTGAGATCATAAAATCTTGGCCTTTAGTAAAAATCCCCCCCTGGCTCAATTATTCATTAGGTATTGACTCAAATTTAAAACACTCTTAGAAGAAGAAATGTGAAATGGATTCCACCCCCCCTGGCTTTTACAAACTCAATTTTGACGGAGCCTCTAGAGGCAATCCAGGTAAATCATGGGTGGGGTGTATTGTGAGAGATGAGCATGATGTAGTAGTAGTGGCTGGTTCCTTTCCATTAAGCAATGGTTATAGCAACCTAACTGAAGTCAAAGCTCTCATGGAGGGCATCAAGTTAGTTATTTTCAGAGGATGCGATTGTCTTCAGGTGGAAGGTGATTCAAAATTCATTGTCTACGCAATTTATAAGGGATCGATAATATCTTGGCACTTAAACTTTTATATCTCCAACATTCTCTATTGGCTTGGAAAATTGCAAAGTTGGAGTATCAATCATCTTTTTAGAGAAGCTAATAGTGTCACTGATATTCTTGCCAACACGGCCATCAATGGTCTGGATGTTGCATTGATTTCGTGTGATCCTAAATATTGGCATGGCTTGGTAGATATCACTTCACACGAAGAGAGACGTGGAACTTGCATCAATAATTCATGTTGGTTGTGTATTTTCATTTTTTAGCAGGCCAATGGCTCCTCTCTCCTCATTCTTATCTTTTCCAATTCTTGAGCAGGTGAATTATGGTTTTCCTAGGATTTCCTTTCCTTTCTCTACGCAGTGAGAAGTCAGAATTTTCCTTCTTTTCGACCATATCCCACAGGTGTCTTCAGGATGTCTTTCTCTATGGCTCTACTTGTAAAGAAGAAGTGATCGAATGTGTGTTGGGTGACTCTTATTTACAGGCTACTAATAAGGCATGAGATGCTTCTGATATAGTCATGACTTTTATTTCTAATTTTATTTTACTTTACTTGCACAAGGTGAATGTCAATGTTGTAGCAGATTATTTCATCTACCCGGTTCACAGAGACATCTTGTACGCAGAATTAGCTGATTGTCACATTCCTAACCCATTAATTTGGGTGGAAGAGTTTGACAAACAGGCTCTCAGTCTCGAGCATGGGGTTCATTGGCTCAGGGATTAATATTGGGATCTTCTCATTCATTCAAAGAACGTGCATGATTCCCCTTATCATGGTGGCCTAGATTTCAATAGTCTACCCTCCATGGATCTTCCTGCTACTTGTTTCCCTATCGACTCAGAAATTTATCATCTCAACGAATTTCATGCCCTTGTGTGGGAGGCATTTCTTCTCCTTCTTTGAAATGCTTCTCAGTGGGCAGGCACAACAGAGAGTGGTGCGGGTCAGACTCCAATGACTGCTAGGGGGCAGAGATGGTGGATGCACTCAGTGAAATAAGCAGCTCTTCCCATGGGCTCTAGATTGGGTTGGTGGCTTTCACGTCAGCTATTTGTGCCACTCTTCTAGCTTTTGTTTTAGCTTGGCTCTAGTGTTCCCTAGTCTGTTATGGTTCTTTGGTCTATTTTTTCAATTTTTCTCCCCCTTGTGGTGTCTCTTGTTAAGGGGGACTTGGGTTATTTGCATCTCTTGGTTCTATATTATATGGGTGGGGTCACGTAACCCACTCGTTCAAAGCTCCACTCAAAATCGTTTAAAAAAAATGTGATGATATTTTTAGACAGCTTGAAAAAGGTTATTTGATCGGGTTAGAAAACCTTTGGTTACATTTGGTGAAATACATTGTAGATGCCTCATGAGGATACCCATGTTTTTTGTAAGCTGCAATATGATATTCCATAAGAAGACATCAAGTTATGTCATTTGGTCAAATGCTCTGCTAGCATCCACTAATCCCATGCACTTGACATGTAGGCAACAAGAATATTTTTCAAAAGTCTATGTGGAAAAATTAAATTCCCTATTATTGATGTGGGAGATTATTTGCTTACCCTCAAAGGGATTTCATGGAAATCACATCTACAATGGTTGAAGATATGTAGTAGGGTTTAACAATGGGTATTGTGTAGTAAGGAGAATGTATAACACCTTCTTCAACCAACTCTCTTGATGGATGAAATTTATAGTTGAAGCAATGGCGAGATTGAAAATGGATGACATTTTTAATTGAAGCAATGGAATTGTGCATTGTTATTCAACCTACTTCTACCACATTCACAATGAAACCCTTTCACTCGAACTATCATCAAAGTGGGTTTTTTACTTCTTTTTAGCCATGAGTTATCCTAGATTTTGAAGAAAATTTGTGAGTTGACAATCGTCCTAAAAATGTCTTACACCTAGCCATCCACACCGAAATTCAAAGTATATATATGATTAAGCTAAATGTGGATAAAAGAATATACAAATGCTTAATCTAAATTCTATTGTAGTAGTAAATAAATAAATAATTAAGTACAGAAATAATACCCACGAAAACTAAGCAATAAGTAATGAAACCTTAATTATAAAGAGGAGAAGAAGGTACTTAGCTGATTCGTAGTGAATTCTGAATTGTACCAAGGTGTTAACCAAGTGAAAAGAGAGGTAGGAGTGTCGAACAAAGGCCCAGAAAAATGTAGAACTGGAGGATCAAGCTAGATAGGGGTGCCCAGAAAGGGGCAGGGGTGGCCACAGGTGCTATAGACTGGAAATGGGTTCTTAATTCTGCGAAGATTCTCAGAATCCCATCTTTTCAAGGTCACAAGTAGTTATCCTTTGGTCGCTATATATTTTCACTAAGATCACCGAGATCACTGGAAACCTACAATGAAATATGAACCTACAAAACCCTTAAATAGACATCAAATCCCAAAAATCAAATATGCAGAATGAGGTGTTGGAATTTCCTCAGTTGTCACAATGGTGAACTTATGACTAAGTGTTGCACTAAATTTCAAACCCAATGTAGTTTTGTGTGTGTATATTCGGAAATGTGCCCTAAGTGGCTCGTGTGCATGCGGCACTTGGAAAGTGAGCAAGTAGTTAGATGTAAAAGATGTAAATAGATGTGTGCATGGAATAGAATAGACTCCCCTCATATGAAGTGTGATGTAGAAATATGTAGTCCCTTTCCCTTGAATGGATGTTTTGATACTCTTTGATAGAATTTTGATGCAACCTTAGGTGGTAATAGCTAATGCTTAGTGTTTGGTCCTTTATTATGATCACATAACTTTATATTTATATGATTCCCTTGCTTGAATTTCGTAATTAGCCACGAAAAGGACTACTACCAAAAAGATAAAGTGCTCAAACGGATAGAAATTAACCAAAATATGTGATTAAAGTAAAAAGAGGTCAAGGGCACCCATAATAGATGGGGGTTCCTAGCGCTGGCGTCTTGTGTCTTGGGCTGGGCGCTAGTGTCCAGGATGAGAAATTCCTAGGAGTGAAAATACAAACTGAGAAATAAAGGGTGCAAGACCAAAAGTAGCAACAAAATGAAATAAAATATGTCCAAACACATGGGTTAAGTATTACTTTTCTTACTTAGGAATCATATGAATAGTAGTATGCAATGAGGACTAGATAATTACCTAAAGTGCATGATTTAGTGTTTACATTTTCCCCCACTTTATGTTGTTGAGTGAAATCTTGATATCATAAAGTAAATAGATATGCATAACTGATAACCATGTAGATCAATGGTGATAAATGTGGTGAGAGATAAGGAAAAAGTGTGGAGTGATAAAAATATGGATCGTGGAGAATAAAGATGAGAAAGTGAAAAAAGTGATGAGATGATGCACCTAGGGTGGAAACATATGTTGTAGACATTGGTGATGTGCATGTTGTCGATGTCAATGCCAATGTGTGTGCATATGTTGAGTGATGTTGACTAATGCTTCCCATACAGATGGACCTATAAAAGAGAAGAACAAACAATTAGTCAAATATGCATGTATATGTGTAAAAAATATGTAAAGAAGTATGTAAAAACATTGAAAGTGTGAAAAAGGAACATGTGCACCTGATCCATGATGAGGAAAGAGTATAGAAAGGATCCTTCAGTTGTTATAGATGAACGATTTTTTCAGGTGATCTCACGCCAATGATATGGAAGAAATGTAGGGAGAAAATTCTGGTGTTATCCTCCAACCTTTAACTATTTCCCACAATGTAGAACACCACTGTAGATGTTGTTTATAAACCTAAGTGTTAAGGACTATATGCATTGTAAAGGCCATTGTGTGGAATTTTGTAGATTGTGATGAACTACCAATCACTATGTAATTTCCCCCTTGTTATAGGCATCCAGGAAGGGCCACTCTATGTTAAGGACCCAAGTCTGATTATAAGCCCTAGAACTAAAAAACAATGTTGTACTAGTACTATGTTATGATGTGTATAATGTTGTATGGGATGACTGATTCACCCAAATGTTTCCCTTCATTTGGGGTGCATGTGACATTGTTGAAGGAGTACGCAACCCAAATGTGGACCGACTGATGTGTTGAAACTCTGCCCTGTAGGGGGACATGAATGTGCTTGGTAGAAACCAAGGCACATGCAAACAAGAGGCTAGGATACAAGTGTTAGTATAAGAAAATGCAAGCATGCATATAAGATGTAATCTAGTAGAAAAAGTGTAAGCCACGATGTAAGAAGAAAATGTAAAAATGCAAGAAGTCAGAGTAGACCGCAAAAAGTGGTTTGCAAACATGAGACACCACTCACAATGTTGCAAGACAATTTAGGCCAACTAGGCCAAAAGAAAACAAGTGTGAACACATAAGACAAAGGGAAAAGCCCATAAAAAGTGACAAATAATGATAAGCAAGAGCAAACAATGTAACAGACAACCATGGAAGCAAAGAGACTTGAAAAAAAAAAATGCACGTGAAATGCCAATTAACATGTTAGAAAGATTAAAAAGTATGTCAAAATGTGTATAATCCGATAAAGTAGTGTGCTATGAAACAAAATGAAACTATAACACCTATAGTGTATGAAGATGGATTCCCCCAGGAGCCATCATAGAACTAGTAATAGATATTGTTCCAAGCATCCATATTGTGTGTATCGATCTATAGAGTCTGTGATCACAACTAGAAAGTAAGTGAACATGCATGTGTGTATGGAAATATAATGACATATAATATATCTATCTAGCATGTGTAATAATATGTGCATGTAACAAGTAAATGTAAAAAATACTAAGTGCGACCAAGTTATGTAGTATGTTGTGAATGAGGCAGAATGGAATGCAGAGTGGATGATAGGGGAAACATGACCCCTGATTAGATGTATATGTATGAAATGAGGTTCATTTATTTATTCCCCCTTAGCAGTCAAGAATGAACCATAAATGATATTGTGTCATCGGGAAACAGTTTGAAATGTGTGCATACATATGTAAGAAGTGAGTTAGTGAATTCACAAAGCATGGAGTGGTTGATACGTAGAATGAGTGATGTGATTGAATGATTGATTGAATGCGTGCCTAGTGTGATGAGTTGGTTTTGAATGCATGATGATTTATCCTCAACAGTCATAGTATGGACCTTAGACTAGAGTGAGTCATAGGGTAGTGCTAGAAATGCATGATTGATGTAGCAAAAGATTTGTCGATATCACGAAATGTTATTGAATAGGATGGTATAAAACATGATGAATGTAGCACAAAGTGTATTTAACGACATGTGTGATGTAAGGCTGATGGCTAAAAATGTCTCATAGGTATGTGGATTTTGTAAAACACTATTGGTTGGAAATTGATTAGATCGTGAAGGTTAAACATTGGTAGAATGATGTACATGTGATGAGATGATGCGTTCACTTTTTATTTGAGACCCTCAATTATGTCAACTATAAACCATGTGGACTAGAGTGCGTAATTCCATGTAGTGAGTGCGGCACGTAGAAGGTGCGATGAGTAAAATGTGTAATATGTATAGTAGGTGTGAATACACATGATAGGAAGAATAAGTCGCTAAGTGTGTGAAGTCATGTAGATGTGGAATGTGTGTGTGTAACGTAAAAGGTGTAGATGATATAGAAGTGTGTCTAGTGTGTTGTGTATAAGATGATGTGTGGTGTGTAGTGTGTGAGGTTCATGTATATAGAATGCCCTCAACAGTCAAGTTTTAACCGAAGCACGAGAGTGTGTCATCAAGTAATGATGATACATTCATGTATCAATATGTGTATGTGGTATGAGAATATAAGACATGTGTTGATGCTAGAGGGGGGAGAAAAATAAGTGTGATTCCACACAAGTGTGTGATGGTGCATGCACTATCTGATGAAAGTAAAAGATGATGTCCCTCCACCTGATGCTAGTGGAGACGAAGGTGTGTGACTAGGATCTAAGAGTTGTGGTCAATGAGATAGATGTTGTGCAGGTGAATGAAACCTATGTGTATGCGACTAATGATTATACTGAGGAGGTGATGGATGCCTACATGGAATAGAATGTGAAGGTGATGGAAACCTATGTGGAGAAGAGTGTAGAGGTGATGAGCATATATTTGAAGTAACACAAGGTGGTGAAATATGCCTAATGAAGGAGGTGTCCTAGTGATGGACCTAGACTGATGTGTTGGAATAGCCAAGAGATGATATTGCAAAAGTTGTGTGTGAATAGGCGAGCTAGGAGTAGATGGTGCTTTAGGTTTGAGAGGTCACAGAGAACTAGGTGGACTAGGCGATGCAATGGCAATCATAAGAGGAGATGTGGTGACCATGGAGTAGATGGAGGCACACCATTAATAGAGATGACACAATTGTTGTGAATGAATTTTAGACAAAAATTGATGGATATGATGTACTGAGACCTGTGAATCCATTTGAGACCTAATAGAATGTCACACCCTTCGACTATTTATGTTATAAGGAAGGGCACAAGCATGGTGACAGGTTTGACAGTAATGTGAAGCTTGACAATCCCATATGAGTTTTCCATTAGATATGAAACTTGTGAAAGTGGATAGCCAATAACGACAAGAACTAGAATAGAACATGTGCTAATGGGTCATGATGGATCAAATTTAGTATTATTGATAGAGATGGATCCGATAGAAGCACTAATGTGTAAATGATTAGAAGATAATGCAACATGATAATTGTGATCAGAGAAGGAAATGATCATGAGCATGGAGAAGCATCTTTAAGCATGTTAGATTTTAAGATTTAAAGAGCCCTTGATGTAGGAGGAGGCATTGCGCGATATGTATGATTTGATGAGGAATAAGTTGCGTACTTATCTTTTTGTGGAAGGGAATTGTTGAATATTTTGAGCTTATGAATTTTTGTTGACAAGTACAAAAGCCATAGGCTCTGGAAGGTCAATTTTATTATTGTCGATCAAATCCTGAATGAGATTATGAAGTTTGAAAAAATTATTTGTAGAATGCCTGACACATTGATGATAGTCGCAATGGAATTTTTCATCATAATTATGACCTTTTGGAAGATATGGATCTAACTAGATCAAAGGAGGAAGTGTAATAATATTACTTTCGACAAGTTGCGGTAGTAAAATATGCGGAGTGATATTTAATTTTGTGTATATATGTGTAGGTCGTTGCCACTAAAGCTCTTTAGTGTTAGATACAATGTTGAAAGTGATTTTTTCTTCAGTCAATTTTGTGGTTGTTGATGGCTTAAATGTTGATTTACTTTGAAATCACGTAGAATATGAATCTTGCTCCTGCTATTTAATCTTGTCGATAGATAAAATCTTAGTCTCTTGAAGCTTAAGAGTATGACATAGTTGATCAAATAATGAAGATGTCTCAAAGAGAACACTCTCATAGAGTGGTGGCAATAGACTCTGAATGAATAAGTCCTGAAGCTCAAAATATACAAGTACATTAGAAATATTAGCTAGATTGTTTTTTTATCGCAAGACATAGTCTGCTAAGTGTTCATTAGAACCTTGTTTAAGTTATGAAAATTGAGCATATGAGATCTTAGAACTGATATTGATAGAGAAATGAGTGAGAAAATCATCGGCTAGATGTGTGATATATGTTACTAAGTGGATAGGTAGGTCATAAAACCAATGTAATGCATATTCATGAAGACTATGGGGAAAGATCTTAGTGAGAAAAGTATGATCATCCACAAAATCTAGACATGCCACATGAAATGATCGTAAGTTCTCTTATGGGTCACCATGCCCATTGAACATGGGAAGCTTGGGGTGACTAAATTAGGAGGAAGCAAGTAGGTGGAGATGACAGGTGTGAATGGAGTGTGAAGCAATAAAGTGGACCTCTTAAGATTCATTCTCGCGACCACCTAGCTTCTTACTGCAATTGATGGATTATAGTACTTGAAGGTCAAGGTAAATCTAAGGCAAACTTCCTCTAAGATTATCAGTGGAATAAACTTGGCGTGCACTCCAGTCTTCAAGGGCTAGACGTTATAAACTAAGCCACCATAGTGTAAGGTCCATCCCTAATTGAACACTGGGAACAACCAATCACTTTTTTCAAGAGCAGAGGCTACTCCTTGAGTATCTAATGGTCAAGTGGGGATTTCGGCAGAAGCATCTTCCATCGTCGCATGAGATCGTAATGCCTGTTCACTGCTCCAGTGAATGCTTAACCTCTGATAGGTGACTTTGGATCACCTCATTACCTGATGATGCACTCATGTTTATGGTTCATTTGAAATGAGCTGCTGAGGGGAAAGTTGCCATAAGATTGAACCATAATTTCATAAATATAATCCACTAAAGAGGAGGAGGGTCAAGCATGGGATTCACCAAAATCATTGAGCTATACATTTGGATAAAATCCTTATTCACAACATGCTTGCATATCTTGGTTGCTATTTTACTATTACTTGACATCTACTTGTTACATGTTCAGAAATATTACACATGCTAGACTAAGCATATATTTTATGTAACCATAATTGTAAAGCGGATAATAATATATCTCAATTGATTTGAAAGTGCATAAGGAATTGGGCACGCAGTGAATAGGGCAGGTGATACAAAGTGTGCAGAAGTATCATCATAACAGGGGCACCCCCAGAAATAGGTTGGAACTACAGGATCTTAGTTAGACTTTTGTACCCAGATCAAGGGGCTATGAGAGCCCATAAGCACTAGAATGACTATGAAGACTTGTGGGATATGCAAGGATATTTTGGATAAGTAGAATGTTTGAGAATCCATGCAGAGTTTTCAAGCTATTAAGTAGGATTTGTACTGTTGAGTTAACCTATATGAGATCGCTACAGATTAACACTTACATGCTTTTGTAGCTCTTATGTAAGGGCACATTGACTATTATTATCTTATAGCCTATTGTTATGGATCAGGTGCACCTGGGCGGTGAAGGGTAAGTACCCAACCACTATTGATATTGTAGTTAGATCTCTGCATGGTTTGGATGCTTGACCTATTTCGATTGCCTTCAGAGTTGTGTTGCGTCAATATTCGCTAGCGCGTCATGACTATGGATAACTTGGATTATGGCTGTATGCAGCTTCTATGTTTTACAGTACTAAATCATAATGGACCACTATTGACATTGGTAATGGTGTTAGATGTGACTGAATAGCTGGTTCTATGCATGGTAAATAGTATTCCTGGTCATTGTTTAGTTGCAATCTTTCATATGGCTTTAGATCTAGATCTGGTTTATGCGTTGTTGGGGTTTAACCATATAACAATGTTGCATAGATTTAAAATCAGATAAAGTATACAAGCAATGAAAGCCAGAAATAAAATAGAAGATAAAATAAACTAGAGAAAGATAACACCAAATTTAACGTGGTTCACCTAGTGTGGGCTACGTCCACAAAGAAATGGATAAAATTATTATTCAGTTCTTTACAGAGGAAATATAATGAAAATCTACTATCTTTCAACACCTCACAGGATGTTCGATATTTTTCCCTCACTCAACTACTCTTTCTAGACCACCAAGAAAACTAACATGTAAACAATTGCTATTTTCTTCTCTCATACCATCATACAATGCATACATGCATATATATCTATTCTAGGAAACTAACTATGATTTTACAACCAAGAAATCATCTTTAAAGAAAAATATTTATTCTAATTATCGGCCAAAAAAAGCACTGTCACATAGGTTGACCAATGTCAGTTACTCCCTGACTAATACCAGTCACTAACCCATGTTGGTTGATAAATGACTAGTTCTGGTCACTTCCTGACCATCACTGGTTACTTCATGACCATCACCGGTTACTTTCTGACCATTGTTGATCACTGTCAAATCCAGCAACATGTAAAAACAAGCTTTCTATAAAGCAATTAAGCTCCAAACTCAAGAATATCCACTTGTAGATCAATTGATGCACTGTATTGTACATCACCATCCTTGGATCCTTTTCCTTGTCCCGTTTCTTCCTCTTCAAGTCTCAAACTCGAAGACCAAAAGAAGTGGAGTGAAGCTCCAACTTGTTCTTTACCAATGGCTTCATTAGCATATCTACAGGGTTCTCATCCATATGTATTTTCTCTAACTTCATATGCACATCCTCCAACACCTGCCATATTAAGTGATACCTCAATAGAATGTGTTTCGTTCTTGAATGAAATGTTGAGTTCTTTGCTAGATGAATCTTCTTACTATGATAATCTGCAATCCTCTTGCTCCTTACCCAACTCTTCCATGAACCTACTCATTTATATTATCTCCTTGCTAGCTTTTGTAGCTACAACATACTCTACTATGTAGTAGACAAATCCACAACTTCTGTAATCTTGAAACCCAAATAACCACCGTTCCACCTACTGTGAAAACATATCCAGTGGTGCTCCTTTTTCCATCCAAATCTCCAGCCATATCTGAATCAACATAGCCATGTAAAGAAGTATATGACCATCTATAGCATAACTCTATGCTAGATTTCCTTTTCAAATACCTGAGAATCCATTGGACTGCTTTCCAATGTTCATTACCTAGAATTATCCATAAACTTGCTCATAACTCCCACTACATGTGCAATGTCTAGTCTAGTAAAAACCATGGCATACATAAGACTTCCTACTGCTGAAGCGTAGGGAACACGTGCCATGTACTCAACCTCCTCGTGTGATGAAGGATTGATATTTTATCAATTTGAAGTGTCCAACCATAGGTGTACTAACAGGTTTTGAAATTTTACATGTTAAACCTTTCCAACACCTTATTGATATAAGCCTCCTGAGACAAATACAGCTTCTTGTTTTTCCTGTCTTAGTGAATTTGCATGCCAAGGATTTTCTTTACAGCTCCCAAATCCTTCATTACAAATGTGTGAGTTAACCTTTCTTTAAGTTTACCAATGTCCTACATATTAGATCCTACAATCATCATATCATGCACATAAAGTAACAAAATAACATAACTCCCATTTTCAAGCTTCTTAAAATAAACACAATGGTCATATTCACATCTCATATAACCATGCTCATGCATAAAACTGTCAAATCTCAAATACCATTTCCTTATAGCTTGTTTGAGCCCATATAGGCTCTTTTTCAATCTACACACAAGTTTCTCCTTACCCTTGACTTCATAACCAAGTGGCTGCTACATATAAATATCTTCCTCCAAATCACCATGAAGAAAATTCATCTTAACATCAAGTTGTTCTAAATGTAAATATTTGTTGCAACCAAACTTAGAACAATATGAATAGAAGTCATCTTAACTACAGGAGAAAAAATATCATCAAATTCAATACCTAATTTCTGTGCAAATCCCTTTACCACAAGCCTCGCCTTGTATCTTTTCAGTCCACCCTCTTCTTCCTTGATCCTGTAAACCCATTTTTTCTGTAGTGCTTTCTTACCTGCTAACAGCTTGACCAAATCCCATGTCTGATTTTGTTCCAAGGATTCCATCTCCTCATCCATGACATCCTCCCATTTCTCATGGGTATCTACCTATGCTACTTCTTCAAAGCTTTGGTTCACCACTATCAGTCAATAATAAATAATAAAATGAAGGTGAAATCTCTCTGGAGGTCTAATTATCCTTTGTGACCTTCTCACTGAGATTTGGGGTGTCTGGGGCTCATTTTGTGTCTGTTGTACATTCATGACAATATTTTTCAGTGACCTACGTCAGTCACCCTTAACCGACTGCAGTTCTATAACTGACCATAGTTTCTTTGTCTTCCGACTAACTGCGGTTGCCTTACTGACATCGGTTTGAGGAGTACTGACGTAGATTCCACTTCTAAACCTGATCCTATCTATCAATGTCGGTTAGTCTGATGGATATCGGTTTCTATAGAACTGACATCGGTGTCTGTGGATGTCTGCTTTAGGTCTGAAAGTTGATTTTCCTTCAAAATATCATCAACTTGTTCATGTTTAGGCACCAAAACTTAATCCCTATACATTTGTTTTCATTCCAATCAATGTCACGACTCCTAACAATCTTAGAATCTTCTAAATCCCAAAACTGATATCTGAAATCACCAGAGCCATAACCAATGAAAGTGCATCTCTTAGATTTAGCATCCAACTTCTTCCTATTTTCCCTATCAACATGCACAAAATCTTCTAAGCCAAAAACTCTAAGAAAAGAAAAATCTACCTCTTTTCCAGACCAACTTCTTCTGGTATTCCACCATCCAGTGTTGTTGAAGACCCATGGTTGATCAAGTAAACTGTTGTATCCATTACTTTTGCCCAAAACTTCAAAGGAAAACCGACATGTATCCTCATGCTTCTATCATGTTACATGATTGTTCTGTTCATTATTTCTATAACTCCATTCTCTTACGTAGTTCTAGGAAACGTTCTTTCTCTTTGTATTCTATTCAATGAACAATAACCATTGAAAGCATTTTTGCAATACTCACCACCATTGTTAGATCTAAGGCACTTTAATTTAAAGTTTGTTTCATTTTCTACAAGGGATTTCCACCTTTTAAAAGTCTCAAAAAATCATATTTATGCTTAATACAATAGATCCATACCTTCTTTGTGGCATCATCAATGAAAGTTACATAATATTAGGATCCTTCAATAGAAGCTACCTGAGCTGGTCCCCACACATCTGAGTGTACAAGCTCTAATTTCTACTCCTTCTTTGTTGACCCAACCTTGAGAAATATCACTCTCTTCTAATTTTCAAACATGTAATGCTCACAAAATTCAAGATCTAATCGTATCAAATCTGATAGCTTACCCTTAGCCTTTAATATATGTATTCCTTTTTCACTCATATGGCATAGCTGATTATGCCACATGGTTGCATCTGAAACCGTAGTAGATAGCACAGAAAAGGAATTAGTAACATAGGTAGACAGATATAAATTTCCTACCTTCTTACCTCTTTTCACAATAAGATATCCCTTAGTAACCTTCCAAGAATCGGCTTTGAATGTAACCATGCATCTAGATTCACCTAATTTCCCTACAGATAATAGATTTCTCTTGAGGCTTGGAACATGCCTCACATATTTCAATACCCATGGATTTCCATTCTGTAACTTTAGATGAACATCACCTTTACCAGTAATATTGCATGGCTCATCGTCTCCTAAATAAACTTGTCCAAAATCTCCTTGAACATAATTACTGAAATAACCCTTATTAGGAGTAGCATGGAAAGAAGCTCCTGAATCTAAAACCCAAGATTCTAATTTATTTTCCAAGGAGAGAATAAGGGCATCTTGATTTACCTCACTTGAAATTTTTTCCTCTTTACCTTTGTCTGATGTATTTTCTTTGTTTTCCTTGGACCAACACTCCTTTATGTGTCCTCTCTTTTCACAATTCTAGCAAAGTAAATCCCTGTACCTGGATCTAGATATGCCATGTCTTGACTTTGATCTCCCATTCTTATTGCTCTTAGATGATCTCTTCATATATATTCCTCTTCTTTTTATATTTAAAGTGTTTCCAAATGATGCTTCTCCTAATCTTTTCCTTTGTATTTCCTCACTAAGGATTATACTAACCACATTATCAAATTTCAAACCTTTAGAAGAAGACGTTGTATTTCTGACAGTCATTACAAAGTTATCCCAACTATTTGACAAAGAGCATAAGAATAAAATTTCTTTCACTTCATCATCAAATGAAATTTCTACCGATTTTAATTGATTTACAATAGACTGGAAATCATTAAAATGATTAGATACAGATCCACCTTCTTGCATTTTAGAATTAAACAATTTTTTCATCAAATATACCTTATTCAAAGCACTAGGAGTTTCATTCAAATTTGCTAAAGATTTCATCAATTATACCATGGTTTTTTCATCTATAAAATTCAAAGCCACTGATGCTGCCAAGATCAATCTTATAGATCCCAGAGCCTTTCTGTCAAGAACCTTCCATTCTTCATCATTCATCATGTCTGGTTGTCCATGCTCATCCAACGGTAAGTATAGATCTTTCTGATACAAATAATCCTCCACCTGCATCTTCCATAGTTGATAATTACGACCGTCAAATTTCTCTACTCGGTATTTAATATCTTCTGCCATTGCTTTGCTCCCACTCAATCAAAAGAACCTCTGTGAGTAAATCCTATCAACACACAAAACCTCTAAACAAAGCTTTGATACCAGTTTTTGGGGTTAAACTATATAGCTTTGTTGCACAGATCTAATATCAGATAAAGTATACAAGTAATGAATGCAAAAATAAGCCAGAAGATAAAATAAACAAGAGAAAGATAACACCAAATTTAACATGGTTCACCCAGTGTGGGCTACGTCCACCAAGAAACGGCCAATATTATTATGCGGTGCTTTACAGAGGAAACACAATGAATAATTGTTGTCTTCCAACACCTCACAAGATGTTCAATGCTTTTCCCTCACTCAGCTACTCTTTCTTTCTCACCAAGAAAACTAACATGCAAACAATTGCTATTGTCTTCTCTCATACCCTCATACAATACATACATGCATATATATTTATTCTTGGTAACTAACTATGCTTTTAAAATCAAGAAATCATCTTTAAAGAAAAATATTTATTCTAATTCTCGGCTAAAAAACAAAACACCATCGCAAAGGTTAACTGGCACCGATCACTACTTTACCAGCATCGGTCACTGTTTGACCTATGTTGGCCACTTCCTGACCCATGTTGGTTGATAACTGACTGGTGTTGGTCACTTCCTAACCGCTATCGGTTACTTCCTGACCATCATCGGCTACTTTATGACCGTCGCTGGTCACTATCAAAACTAGCAACATGTAAAAAAATATTTTTTTGAAGCAATTAAACTCCATACTTAACATCTATCTCTTTTTCTTGCGGCTTTTGTAGTTTTCCACAGTTATTTTCTGTCTTTGGAGGCTTTTATAGTTCATCATGGTTTTTCTTTTGTTCCACAGTTTTGCCTCTAACTTCCTTTATTTATTTACTTCCATGGTTTTTTCTTTTGGGATATTTTCACTTTGTGACTTGTCCTTTTGCTCCTTTGTGCTTTGGCAACTTCATCCCTTTATCCATGGTACTCACTCTCCTTCCATGATTTCTTCTAGTACTTCACAGATTTCTACTGACTTCGACGCCTACTATAATTCTTCGATCGATATCTCTAGACTTCGGCGGATGTTTCCTCATCTCTACGGCTTGCCTAAAAACTAACTAAGTCCCTTAAAACATATCCTTAATTATCCTGAAACCATTTTGAGCTAACACTATCAATCAAACTTCATATTTTCAGCTTGCTCACTTTACTATTTCACTCATTTTTCCATTAATTTTGCTTGACATCAATGAAAACACATTTGACTCATGAAAAAGATCCAACAATCTCCCCATTTGTCATTGATGGAAATCCTTATCTCTCATACATTAGAAACCTACAATATTAATGGAAAAACATTTTCCATACCTATTTCCTTGTAACTCAACCTTATATATCATAGCATTTCTCCCCCTTGAATATAGTGAGATGTTTTCAAGCGTCTGTCACTTTCTCCTATTCAATTTGTGGGCTTCTATCTTCAGTTTGTATCCTCTTTTGACACCTTGAGCAGTTGGTTTCTGATTGCATATTTTCTCCCCCTTTGAGAATAATGACAAAGGGCCAATTATGCTACTCTCCCCTTTTGGGAACATTCTCTTCCTTTTATAATTATTGTACTTTTCTTAAGAAGCTCCCCCTAGGATTATCCTTCTTATTCATCTATTCTGATGTGTCCATAACACTGCTCCCCCTAAGTTCATGCATATTTTGCTAAAATTGAGCTAACATATTAGCTCTCCTTTACTTTGGCGTTGTTTAGAAGCTGATTTTGCTTAAGAATTCTCCCTTGTATTTTTTGCACATCTGCTAGTTGTTGGCAGAATCAGGAATGACCCCCAATTAATTCCTCAAGTACTCAAATGTTTCCTTTAGTAGTGGCTTGGTCATTATATCTGCAATTTATTCTTTAGTGCTCACATATTCTAGAAAAAATTTCCTATCATTCACTTGTTCCCTCAAGAAATGATATCTGATTGGAATGTACTTGGTCTTTGAGTGGAAAAACTAGATTCTTACAGACAATTATTACACTTGCACTATCACACAATAGAGGAATTGGATTTTCATATTTTACCTTATAGTCCTCCAATGTTTGCTTCATCCACAAAACTTAAGTGCAACACATCCCAACAACTATGTATTTTTCTTCACATGTTGAAAGAGCCACTGATGACTGCTTCTTGCTCAAACAGGAGACTAGACAATTTCCAACAAAGAATGCTCCTCCACTTGTGTTCTTCCTGTCATCAATGATGTCTGCCAAATCTACATCTGTATATGCTTTTATGCTGAAATAATTTCTTTTGGGGTACCATAGTCCATATTCACTTGTGCCAATGAGGTATCTCAGAACTCTCTTGACCGCCTTGAGGTTTGTTTCCCTTGGATCTTCTTGAAATATTCCAACAAGACCTACCACCTACATGATGTCTGGTCTTGATGCAGTGGAGTAAAGTAGACTGCCTATAATGGATCTATACAATGTTTTGTCTACCTTTGGTGATTCATCATCTCTTCTCAGCTTGCATCCTACTTCCATTGGTGTCCCAATAGGTTTGTAGTCTTCCATCTTAAACCTCTTCAACATCTCCTTGATGTACTTGGTCTGGGATATGAATGTACCTTGGTCTGATTGATTTATTTATAGTCCCAAAGAGAATGACATATCTCCAAGCATTGACATCTCGAATTATTCCTTCATCGTTTATGCAAACTCATATGTCATCTTGTCATGATCTCTATCGAATATGATGTCATCCACATATACTATGACAATGAGTAGATGTTATAATTCTTCGTTGATGTAGATACTGTTGTCTGCAACACCTTTTCTGAATCCTTTCTCATTGAGGTATGAATCCATTTTGCTATAACAAGCTCTAGGAGCTTGTTTTAAACCATACAATTCCTTCTTCAACCTACACACATAATTTTTATCTTCAGTTAGCATAAATCCATCAAGTTGTTAAATGTAAACCTCTTCATTAAGAAACCCATTCAGAAAAGATGATTTCAAATCCATCTAGAACACTCTAATCTTCTTGTATGCCGCGTAAGTCAAAAACAATCTTATTGCTTACATTCTCACCACCGATGCAAATGTCTCATCAAAATCAATTCCATCCATTTGAGCATATCCTTTGCATAATAGTATTTCCTTGTTTCTTTTCAATTCTCCTTTTTCATTTAGCTTATTCCTGAATATCCATTTGGTTCCAATTGCATTCTTGTTTTGTGGTCTAGGTACTAGTTCCCAAGTCTCATTTTTTTCTATATGATCCAATTCTTCATTCATGGCATCTACCCAATGTTGATCCTTGCTTGCTTTTGCAATGTTCTTGGGTTATATCATTAACATAAGGGCTATGTATTCATGGTTCTTCTGTTCTCTAAGATTTCTTCTTGTGAGAATGCCATCATATTTGTTTATAATGATCTGATTGGAGGGATGGTCCTTTTTTACTATCCTGGAGGGTACCTTAGTGTATTGTCTTTCTTCCTCTTTATCTCCTTCCTCATGCAGACTATTCATTTCATCATCATCTTCATGTTCTTCATTTCTACCATTATGGTGAGTGTTTGTTTTGGTGTGTTGTGTTTCATCCACCTTCACATTAGTGCTTTCAAAAATATTTTGTAACCATTTATTATATCACCTGTGAGGCGCAGTAACCACTGAGTAAGCAAGGAATATTCCTTCATCACATCTTGAGTCAAATTTTCCCAAGTTTTCTTCATCTCTTTTGATATAGCATTTTCTACCAAATGCTCTTATGTGCTTCACATTTACTGGTATCTTCTTCCATAGTTCATAAGGAGTCTTATCATTATTGATTCTCAGCTTGGCTTTATTCAAAAGATAAAATGCAGTGTAAACTACTTCACTCCAATACATGTCATAGAGTTTGCATTCATTTAGCATTCTCCCTGCCATCTCCTATACAGTCCTATTCTTCCTTTCAATAACCCCATTTTGTTGAGGCATTCTCGTGGTTGAGGATTGTCTTTTGATTACATTTTCTTCACATAATTCATCGAAATCATTTGACCATAATTCTCTACTTCTGTCTTATCTTAGGAATTTGATTTTCTTATTTTTCTTATTCTCCACCAGTTCCTTAAAATTCTTCAATCTGTCTAAGGATTCTGATTTTTGTTTCAAACATGCCACATGTGGCATCCTAGTATAATCATCTATTATAAGCATAAACTATGACTCACCATTTATTCCTTCAATTCTAGTGGGTCTATAGAGGTCTGTATGAATCAACTCTAGTTGTTTGGTTGTAGAATACTCCTTTGATTTGAATGACCTCCTAGTTTTTTTGCCATGTAAACAAGCCTTGCATAGTGTATCCGCGGGTTTCAAAATTTTAGGCATATGTCTTACACAACCTTTAGCACTTAATTTCACCAAGTTTTCAAAACTCATATGCCCCAATCTCTTGTGCCATAACCAGTTGTATTCAATTTTACTTGTAAAGCACTTCTCTTTATTTATTTCGTTAAGAACATACATGTTGTTCTCTGTCCATTTAGCCTTTGTAACTTTCTTTCCTATTTTGCAGTCTATTATATAACATCCCTTGTCATGGAATATCATGTTATATCCCCTTTTGCACATTTGAATCACACTCAACAAATTGTATTTAAGACCTTCAACATATAAAACATTGGTGTCACTCAGATTTCACCCTGAAATCTGTGACTACCCTATCCGAAAAAATTTCGTACTTTTAAAATAATGGGTCATTTGTTGTTTTTATTGCCTGAAAGTTCCTGTATTGCACCAAGATAATCCTAAAGAGCCATATTAGCCCTTTTCGCCAAATACCCAGATGCCCAAAATTGTTTTATTCTGTCATCGGGATTTGTCTGCGGGAAATTTGTATTTAATAATTTTGAGCCCCGTATGAGGCTATTTGCGCTCCGTTTTAACTCTGTTATGAGCGGATATGTTATTATTCCTATGTACCAGAAGGATTTTAACTTATTCTAAGTTTTGGGCTTTATATGTAACTTTTGGCAATTTTTCGTGTTTTTTGTGGTGTCCCGTTTCGTTTTCTGTAAAATTTCCTCTGGAACAACTCCTTCGCCGGGTAAGCCCGGATTTTTGGCCTGGAGCAGCTGGAAAACATACACGCACATTTTTCCCAGAAGGAAGTCATCATCGGAGGTCTGAATCACTGGGAAAAAGCGAAGTCGTGCACAGGAAAGCCCCTGCGGGGATGGGCGCATTTTTGAAGGAAGAAAGGATTTGAGCTGCGATGGGAAAAATATAAGCCGCAGGCAGGATGGGAATTATATACCTGCCTGGCAGGGTACTTTTTCCCGTGTTATAAAAGTCACTTAAGCTGCAGTGGGAAAAATAGAGGCTGCAGGTAGGTGGGAATTTACTGCCTACCTTGCAGGGTGAAAATTCCCATGATATAATAAAAGGAAAGTGACTTAAGTGAAATCATGGGATTTTAGTGCCTACCTTTGCAGGGGTAAAGAATCCCATTGTCAAAGTCAAATCACTTAAGTGGATCATGGGATTGTGGTGCCTACCTTGCAGGGTAAAGAATCCCATTATGGTGAAAATTCTTAAAAATAGAATTAACATGTGCAACAAAATGTGTGCCCCCTTTGGTGAAGGATTAAAGTGATTAAATTGATTATTTTTAATAATCTTTCTCCTTGGAAAAAGTGCGCCCAAGCTTGAGGAGGCCAAAAAGTCAAAGGAGAATTAAAAGAAAGCAATTTAAATTAATTAAATTTAATTTATTTAGTGGTTGCCCCTCTCCTTGGAAAAAGTGCGCCCCATTTAGGAGTTATTTAATGATTTTAAATGCATTAAATCATTATATTAATTTCTATTTTCAGTGGCTATGGTCAAAGCACACTGTGAGGCTAAAGTTAAGTTGCTGTGTGAAGGATTAAATTGGATTAATTTAATTTATTGGATGGGCTGTCCTTAAACATGCAATTTTTAAAAGAGAAAAGCATGATTTTTAATTAATTAATTGCCTTTAATTGTTAGGGCAATTATTAATTATAGAATTATGAAGGTTATATAAGCATTGGGCAGCCATATGGATTTTATTATTCAACACACAGGTAAAGAATTGCAGCAAGGAGAAAAAGTGCGCCCCCATTAGAGGAAGGATTTTGCACAGACAAAGTGCTAACAAAGGCTAAAAGCTTCCAGATTTGGCGCATGCTTTGGAAAAAGGTTCATCTTCGTCTGCACAATTGTTTTCACAGGTGTTAAAGGAGCTCAGGTGTTGATTGAAAGGATTCATGCTCTCTTTATGTGCCAATTAGGACACCAATTTTTGGGGCAGCAGGCTTGAAAAGTGCAGATTTTTATAATTTAAATTCACTATTCATACCCCGTGTGGCCATTTTTGTCTGAATAAATTGCAGGAATTCATTACAGGTGCTTTATAAAAGAAGAGGAGCTTTTATCAATGTCCAATACATTGCATATATCCTCCGAATCTGAAGAATTGTCCAGATCTACACCAGTATTGAAGAATTCCAGTCAAATAAGAAGAAAAAGACATTCAGACAAAGATAGACAAAGCTATGGCGAAGAAAGATGAAAAAGAGACCTCTTGCTAAATTGATAGACAAGATACCAGAGCAGGAGAAACTTCACTCATGCGTGCAGATTGAAAGCAGTGGAATTATTCAAGTTGGCAGCTTTTCCATCCATAGCCCAGTTGCCAAAGTTTGTTATGCAGGGTGCAGATCTATATCCAGATCCATATGCAGATCCAGATCCTAGATCTCATAGTTGCAAAAGCTTCTGGCACAAAGGCTTCATCCTCTTGTTTTGAATGCAACCCGTGAAGAAGATAGTGCGTGGAAAATTCCTTCCAAGATCCGGTGCATGTGCTCTCATCTTCCAGTTGAAGCTTTCATTGAATATTCATTCATCCGGAGTGCTTTCCAGAATTTTTAATTGCTCATATGCAATTAAAAATAAGGATGATGAGTTATCTACGGCCAACCTTGCACTGATGCATGTACAACAGAAGAACTGCAAAAGCTTCAAAGGATAAAAGAGAAGACAATGTGAAGGAAAAATTCTAGCTTGCTTCCAATTCCCAACTGCTTGCAATTCCAGCTTGTTTCCAGATCCAGCTTGCTTCCAATTCCAACTGCTTACAATTCCAGCTTGTTTCCAGATCCAGCCGCTTCAAGATCCAACTAATTCTAGCTTGCTTCCAGATCCAGTTTGAATCAGCTGCATGCAGACATGAAAAAAGACAAAGTTAGCTTTCCTCTTCCTTCTTCTTTCCTCCGATAAAGTCAGCTTTCCTCTTCCTTCTTCTTTCCTTCGACAAAGTAATTGAGCGATCAATTCAATTATACAACTTAAGTGATTGGTTTAAAAGCCATTACTTGAAGAAGTCAATTACTTGGAGATAGGTGGCTGACGTGCATAATAGAAGGTTCTATTTTCAGTTGCAAATCATACATGTCACGCAAAGAGGAATTCCAGGAAGGAGATTGCCAGCTGTTTCTTTTTCGACTTCCACATGTGTCAGTTCAACTAAAGCTTCCAGCTTGTAATTGCCCCCTCTACATTCTATAAGTAGAGGAAGAACCTTCGGGTTAATCATCGATCAGAATTTGTAAGAAGCAATCTTGTGTTCTAGACTTTGTGCTGAACCCCTGAGAGCCACTTGTTGCAGAGGAATACAAAGAAGCACGGTTTCCGGAGAACTTTGTGTCACGGTCGTACTGTGTTTTCTTGCTCTTAAATCTTAGATCTTTAAAGTAAACTTTGTGTTATTTTTAGATCTGGATCTAGAACTACCTTTGCTTTAGAATTCTGTGTGTTCAAATCTATTAAGTTTCTTCTATGTGCATGCAATTAGCTCTGATATCTACTGATTGGGATGCACATCTTCCTTACTTCTTCTCTGTAATTCCTCTACTTCCTTCTTCTATAAATTTTCCTTTCTTAAACAGCTGCTTACTTGCTGCAGAACTTCTTAGTTAATGGTTCATGAACTAAGTTGTTAAAGTAAAACCCCTGATAGATAGAAACACATTTTTATTGACAAATCTGACACGGGAGCCTCACCGGTTAAATGAGGGAGATTTATCTCATGACTGCCTAGGTTTGATGCTATGCAGAAAATCTAGCCAACAAACATTTTCAATTATTTTCTTTCCATTGTCTAGGCTCAATGATCCTTTCCCAACTATGTTTGCTGAGTTTTTATCACCAAACCTCACATCACCTGATGCATTATTAGAAAAATTAATGAATTTTCTTTTGTCACCTGTCATATGACTTGGGCATCCACTATCCAAGTACCATATTTTATCTTCATTTTGTACATGAAATGTGATCTGCACTATTGAACATGACTCTTTCCTCTTGTTCTCATCTTTCTTTGGAACATACATCCACTTATGTTTTTTAGACGAACCTTGTTTGTTTTTTGAAACCACATGACTCTTCTTCTTATAATGGTATTTAACATTATTGCAGCTTAATCTGGTGTAAGATTGGCCAAAGCTTCTCCTATAACCTCTAAATAATTTTCTACATTTGGTGGCTTTATGTCCAAACTGATTACATGAATAAAAATAATCATAAAAGGAATGTGTGCACCTCATATCATATGTGATCCTAGGTGCATTAGCTCTTCTTCTCATGGATTTTTTCAAACTTTCATTTACAGCGGATGAGGTACTTGGGGTTTCTGTGGACTTGTTTCTCTCATTCTTTGCTGGCTCATTTTCCTTATTCTCTCCTTTGAAACCGATACAAGATTTATTGGTTGAGTCCCTTTAACTGTTGAGCATGTTAGTTAGCACATTTTGATTTCTTCTATAGATTTTCATAAGTCTTTATTTTATTGTTCATTCGTTCCATCTCAACTTTCAATTTCTACAGTTCTGAGTTTATCTTGTTACATTCATCCTCCTTTGATTTATAAGAGTTTGAAATCTTTTCAAGTCGGGTTTCCAACTCCTTGAGCTCATTACCTTCTTCTTATTATCTTTGAGAATGCCTTTATTCAAAGATGTGGATTTTTTCTTCATAATCCTTTAGCATGCATCTCAACTTCTGATTCTTTCTTCTACACAGACTCAGTTCTTCAAGGGCGCACACTAGATCTGCTTCAAGGTTTACTTCGGCTTCTTCTTCATCAAAGTCTTCACCAAAAATTGTATGTTTTCCTTTGGAGCTTCTTTCTTCATCTGCATCCATGGCCATAAATAGGCATTCTAATTGATCTTCAACATTTTCATTTTCAGAGTTGTCAAAATTGTTTGACTCTGATCCACTTGATTCTTCCTTTGAGTAAAACATTATTTTGTTTTTGAAGAATCTCCTCATGTTAGTTTTCTTTTTAGACTCAGTTTATCTTTTAGTTTGTTTATGATTTTTCTCTTCATGCTTAGATTGATTATCTCTATCCTTGTTTGGACATTTACCAGTAAAATGACCTACTTGTCCACATGTAAAACATTTGAAAGGAATTTTTTCCTTATACTTACCAAAGCCTCTTTTCAGTCCAATATTTTCATCATCCAACTCATCTCCTAAAATTGATTCTTCTTATTCTTCTTCTTCTTGTGCTAACTGAGTTTCTTTCTTGACTTTAAATGCTACCTCTTTCTTGATAGTTTTGAATCCAGCAGTCCTCATCTCGTATGCTGACAAAGTGCTATGCAATTCATCCATTAAGAGAGTCTTTATATCTTTAGCTTCCTAAATGGCAGAAACCTTTACATCATACTTGTTGGTCAGGGATCTCAAGATTTTTTGAACTAACATTGACTCTTCTAGTTTCTTTCCTAGACTTCTGATCATATTAATAACTTCATCTATTCTCTACATGTAGGCTACTATATTCTCATCATCTTTCATTTTTAGATTCTCAAACTGAGCTCTGTAGGTCTGCAAATTTTCCATCTTGACTTTTTCATCTTCTTCATAGATATTTTGCAGTTTGGTCCATATTTCCTTTGTTGTTGTGTAGTGCATCACTTTAACAAATTATGTTTATGTTGGGCCGCATAGAATGGCGTTCATTATTCTTGAGTTGTATTCATATTTAGCCTTATTCGTGGAAGAAGTGATCGGTGTGGCAGGAAGAGTGTATCCTCTCTCAACGAATTCCCATATGTCAAATCCAAATGACATCAAATATGTCTTCATCCTTATTCTCTAGAATGCATACTTTTTTCCAATGAAGAGAGGTGATCTTGACAGTGACAAACCACCTTGTGCCTGATTTACTGTCATGCTTGTGACAAGAGGATCTCATTGAAGATGTTAAGCTTCTACTATAAGGATGTCGCTCTGATACCAATTGTTAAATATCACAAGCAATGAGAGGGGGGGGGTGAATCAGTGTAGATAAATTTTTTTCACTTGATCTTTACTTCTCAACCCTTCAATAATGTGTAGATTTAAACTATGAATAGATAAGTAAACATATAACATGCACAATAACACTAAACATAGAGATTTACCATGGGAAACCCTCTTAGGAGAAAACCCACCAAAAACCGTTGCTTATATTACACAAAGCAAGGACTCACTAAGAATATAACAAATCTTCCAAGATTTTTTTTAGTAAGGGCACCGACCCTACAAGGAGCTACAACCCCTACACCTTTGCTGATATTACACACAACAAAGGATTCTAGTGAATATTAAACATCACAAGATATTTCTTCTACATGCACCCACCTACAAGGAAGTTACAACTCCTTGAATATGCTAAGCTACAACTTTAGGCTTGGTTCTTGTATATATTTTGATCAAATAGTTACAAAAATTGCTTTTACAATGAATTATGCTCACTTTCCTAGCTCAATCTATGTTCTTTCACACTCTTCTTCTCATTTTATGTATGATCTCCCCTCTGCTCAAACAATCTATCACTCTCTAATGCTCTTTTCATCTGATGAATCATTGCATCATCATTATGCTCTCTTCTTTTCCTCTCTCTTTTCTTTTGGATCTTTTTTCTCAACTTGATAACATCATCTTCTCTCCTATGCCGCTTTTCCTTAGCTCGAGTTCACACTATTTTCTCTCATTGAGCCACACTCAACTTTTATGATTCGTTTTAAAAACGTATATATCCACAATCGAGCTCAATTTCTCACTTTAAAATGTGTGTGTGAGATTCCTCCCTACTTAGTCACCTTAAAAATTAGGCTCATTAAATGAATGAAACTGATACCAATTTTTTTTCCTTCTCTATTTTTCTTAACTACACCATTTTGGTTGTATCTTGCAAGAGCAATTTAATAGCCGTTTGTCCAAAATAGATTTTCCATATTTGCAACATGAATTAGATGAGCGAGCCATTTCCTCCTTCATATTTTTATTTCACCTTGAAATTTGGATATCTCATGAAGCAATGTAACTACATTTGCATACCAAGTAAACAAGCATTAAATACTGGCATGCCAGAACAATAGATTTCATCGTTCTTTGTAAAGTTCAAGTCGTGCATATCTAGCTGAAAATATCCGATAATCAAATCACCATTGATTTTCGAGAACAATCTCTCACTTGTCCATGCTTGACATAATTTGGTTTCCTTTCGACCCCTTTCAGTCCATATTCCATCAATTCATGAATTTCCTTAACTCCTCTGGCTTTCTTCTTTGTATTGTAGGTACTTTTCATTGTTCTGTGGTATTTCTCCCTTCTTTTAGTTTTCTGTGAATTTTCTATGCTTCTTGCGGATTTTACAATGTCTCATGGCGTTCCTTCTTGTCTTTTGCCTTTTCATCGGCTTTGTTCCATCTCTGCCAATCTAACTCTTTTGCTTGCAGATTTTGTAGTTTTCCCCAGCTATTTTCTATCCTTGGCGGATTTTCTAGTTCATCACGGTCTTTTTCATTTGTATCTATGGTTTTACTTTTAACTTCCTTTACCTTCATGCCTTCTCTTTTGTTTTTTGGTTACTTCCTTAGTTTAGCCAATTTCACTTTGTGGCTTGTCCTTTTGACCATTTTTTCTTTAACGAATTCATCCCTTTATTTGCGGAACTCACTCTCCTTCCGTGGTTTCTTCTAGTGCTTCGTGGATTTCTATTGACTCTCAGTGGCTACTCCAAGTCTTCACCAGATATTTATAGACTTCGGCATGGATGTTTCCTTCCTCTTCACGGCTTGCCCAGAAACTGAATAAGTTCAATATTACTTATCCTCAATGTCATCTTAGAAGCCATTTGTGAGATGACACTATCCAATCATCATTCATCTTTTCAGCTTGCTCACTTTACTAAACTTCACTTCTTTTGCCCATCAATGTAACTTGTCATCAATTAATTTATTGCTTGACATCAATGACAACACATTTGACTCATGACAAAGGTCCAACACCTGTAAAACCCTCAAATAGACATCAAATCCCAAAAAATAAAGATGTTGAATTAGGGGTCGAACTGTCCTCAACTGTCACAATGGTGAACTTATGCCTGAGTGTTGTACTACATTTCAGACCCAATGTAGTTTTGTGTGTGTGAGGAATCGTGCCCTAGGTGGATCTTGTGTGTGTCGCACTTGGATAATGTGCAAACAGCTAGATGTAAAAGAAGTAAATAGATGTGTGTATGGAATAAAATAGACTCCCCTCCTATGAAGTGTGATGCAGAAATATGCAGTCCCTTTCCCTTGAATGGATGCTAGAATGGATGCTTTGATGCTCTTTAATAGCCTTTGGATGCAACCTTAGGTGCTGATAGCTAATGCTTAGTGTTTGGTCCTTTATTACGATCACATAACTTTATATTTATATAATTCCCTTGCTTGAATTTTTTAATTAACCCCAAAAAGGGCAACTACTAAAAAGATAAAGTGCTCAAACGGCTATAAATGACCCAAAAGATGTGAGTAAAGTACAAAGAGGTCAGGTGTACCTAGAATGGACGGGGACGCTTGGCGTTCATGTCCTGGGCTAGGTGCTAATGTCCAGGATGAGAAATACCGAGGAGTGAAAATACAGACTGAGCAATAAAGGGTGCAAGACCAAAAGTAGCAACAAAAACAAAGCAAAGATGGCCAAAGACATGAGTTAATTAGTATTTTTCTTACTTAGGAATCATATGAATAGAAGTATGTAATCATGACTACATAATTACCCAAAGTATGTGATTTAGAGTCTACAATGTACTATCAAGAATTCACCTCTCATGTGGAAATACATATGCATACATATACATTTGTGTGCATGTATATATGTGTACATTTGGAAAGTGATTTTACATCAAAAAATGACTACACTATTCTCAATGCATTGCAATCGTGCCTAATTCTTTAAAAGGAAGAATTTGATATAAGGATTTTATGTGAAATTTTAGTTGTCCTAAAGTTAATTAGATTATTAATTTTGTATGATTAGTGAATATATTTATTTTAGTTTTTTATATATATCATAAATATATTCATTTGAAATATGTTGATATTGTTTTAATTTTTTTGAAATTTACTTCAAATGGAAGAATTCGATCTTAGGATTTTGTGTTAAATTTTAGTAGTCTTAAATTTAATTAGATTATTAATTTTTGTGAGATTAGTAAATATATTTATTTTAGATTTTTTATATATATCATATAGTTATTTGAAATATGTTGATACTGTTTTATTTTTTAATATCATATTGATTAAAAATTAAATTATATTCTTTGTTAAGATTCTATTTTTTAGTGACACATGACATTAATCTAACTACATTATATTAAAGATACCACTAAAACATAAAATGCTGAGAGTTATTAAAGTGGTGGTTTATGTATACTTCCATTTTATTATCCCAAAACGAATCTATAATTCCATTTTTATTTTCTCTTATAAAATGCAAGTCCATTTTATTATCCCAAAACCACCTCAAAGTATAAAAAAATTCATTTCTCCCTAATTTTGAATATATTTGGTTCTTTAAATGTACTTTGATTTTGTGCTATTTTTTGGAAATTTACTTTAAATAGAAGAATTCAATATGAGGATTTTGTGTGAAATTTTATAGGTAATGTCCTCTTTACTATAATATGACAATTTGAATATCATTGTGCTTTTGAATATTATTTGCATGGGTATATAGTTCATTCATGTGTTGTATTTATTTCATTTTAGACAATATCTCTAAAATCACTAGACCATTTATAAAAGCAGCTGCAGATATTTGTCCAACTCGGAATCCAACATTGCATGTACCATTTTCGATACCAGGAGCTAGGATCTGTGAATGGGATATTCCCATTGAAACTTTCCTAGCACTTTTAAATTTAGACGCTACATTGTTTTTCAAAAAGGTTTTTAAAGCAACGAAATGAGGGAGCCACCAATGTATGTTAAACATGTGCATTTTGCGACGATGTACTTTTCATGTACAAGTTTTCTCTATGGTGACTCCTTATTTGCAAAAGAATGTTTATTATGGAAATATGTAGAAATTTGATTGGATTATTTATGTAAATGATTTAATGAATTACATAATTTTTTGAGTATATTGGTGAAAAATTATTTAAAAATCAAACAAAAGGTCATAAATATGGCAAAAGAACCCCTATTTCTAAGCTCTTATTCTCTTTATTTCATATCATTCTTTGACAGGCCTTTTTAATTGTTAGAACCTCAATATTATATGATTTTGTCTATTACATGTACATGGATTTTTTAGTTATATGAATAATTATATAATTTTCTGAAAATAATTTATAGGTATGGCTCGACCAAGATTAAATTTTGAAAATGAAGAGAGAAAAAAAGCATATAAAAGAGAATATCACAAAAGAAGAAAACAAGAAATGATAGATGCACAGTGAGAGGAATAAAGTAAACATTGAAATGATAATGATAGACAAAGATATACAAAATGCACCTGATTGAGTTAAAAAATGAAGAATTACATACAGAAAGATGACAACATGTAAATAAGATTATAACAATTTGTGCACAATCATCTCAAGATGAATAGCATATACAGAACAAGGTTACAAATACAATTTTGTTCAAATCAATTACCTGAAGAAAAAAGACTACACATCTACAAGAACTTCACCGTGAAGCATCTTGAAGGTATTATCAAAGATTGGTTAGTAATGTTGAAGCTAATTATGGGGGAGGAAATTCAATATCCGTGGATCATGTGCTCGAAACACCAGAAAACTTGGCCGAAGATATAATGCATGTCGATGTTAGAAATAATGTAGAGAATAACGGTGTGCAAGAGGAGACAACATTACAACATATAACAACAACGAGAAGAAGAAGAATGTAAAATAATGATTTATAAGAGGACTCAACAACCAAACCTAGAAGAAGAAGAAGACAAATGCATAAATCACACATATTGAGAGAGAACGAAACATATTTGATCCCAGTGGAATGCTTGGGAGAGATTTCAATATGATCCAATGTCCTCCTCTCATGTTGGAGGGTCATCTCACATGGGTTAGGTTTAGGGTTTAGGGTTTCATATGTGTCATGCACTAGGGTTACTCAGCACCCTATATGTACCCCTTTTCTATTCATTTATGAGCATGCCAAGACACTCCGCTGTCTTTCCTCTATGCAAGCTTTGTTTCTGTTGAGCAAGTTCTTCCATTACTGATCAATTTTTTCCTTGCTATCGCTGGAGCTTTCACGATTCCGTTGGAGTGCAACTACTTCGTGGTGCCTCGTTTCCGATTCGATTCTCGCAAACTCTTTTCATGGTATCAGAGCTGAGATCGGGTAAACGTGCACTCGATTTGTTTTTTGTTGCTATTACTCTTACTTGGTTTCATTATTTTACTCTGCATGCAAGTCCTTTGATCACTATTTTCTGGAAATTATCTTGCTAATATCTCTAACAAGCTTTCTCGGAAAGTTTTTTGTGTTTTTTTCTTGTGCATGTGCAGGTTTTTTCAAAATACCTTGAGAAATCAGGGTTTTTTTGCTGCTTTTTTTTGTTGGATGTATCAAAATCCAAAATAGAGATTCCTTTCATTTATTAAAATGGAAGTGAAATTTTTTTAAAATCTCTGGTTTTTGCAGGATATTTGTCTATGCATGTTGTCTGTGGTTGCAGGATCTTTGAGTTCTTCAGTCGTGGTTGCTCATCAACGAACTGTTGTCCCTCTGACCATTTTTGGACTGTTTTCACGCACGGCCTGCACTTTTTTCATTCATTCCTAGGCATTTTTAACCTCTGCCATGTTTTTTTGCTTGAAGGGCGTTTTCTTATGTACAACCTGTTTTTTGGACTTGCATCATTCCTAGGTGTTTTTCAACACACAACCACATTTTTTTGCTTGCCAGGGTGTTTTTCAACACACAGCCACGTTTTTTTGCTTGCCAAGGCGTTTTTCAACAACACAGCCACGTTTTTTTGCTTGCAAGGTCATTTTTTAACAACCCAGCCACATTTTTTTTGCTTGCAAGGGCGTTTTCAACAACCTAGCCACGTTTTTTTACTTGAAAGGGAATTTTTTTGTGCTGGCAACGAAAACACAACTGTACACTCTTGTGTGTGGTTGTACACTCATATGCGTGGCTGTACACTTAAACCAATCGGTTTAGTAAGTTTAAATTAATTTCTTTCTTTTAATCTTACTCAAAACAACAACAAAACCACTACTTTTTACAAAAACGGCCCGAGTTTTCTGTTGATTAAAAGCTTCCTTTTAAAACACAAAATCAAACAATCTCTTTTTTAGTATGCGTTTTAAATCAACAAATCTTTCTTTATTTAAAAGATACTTTCTAAAAATGCATTCAATCTTTATTAGTTTAAAAATCTTCATCTAAAAATTCTTGTTTTAAACGCCTTCTTTCTAAATATTTTGTTTTAGAAAATATTCAAAAAAAGTGCTTTTTTCAGTGATTTGCTTAATTAAAGCCTTTTTCAAAATTCATTAGATTTAATTACATTAGATCTAATTTAATTTCACATTATTTAAACAATATATTTCTTTGGCATTATAATTTGGTCTATTGGCTTTGTGTATTTTTAACCTTCCGTCGAGTGCCGAAGACGAAGGGTGAGGTCCGGGATTGGCAGGTGGCTAATCCCCCCTCGCAATACAAACAAACCCTATCTCAAATTCCATGTCATTTCCAACGAGCATACATACGACACCTTTTGCATGCGTTTAGGGCACTTTTTTAATCCGTTTGCAGGCTTATTGGCTTTTTCTCATCAATTGTGGGAATTGGTTTTTGCTATAACTTTTGACTCGTTGCTCGGTTTTGAGCACTTCTTTAGTCAAAGTTGCATGTTTTTTCGCACTCTAGATGATGGGATCATTAGCTTTGTAAATGCACTAATTTTATAAAGTGCCGCATTCTGGGGGGTGTCTTTGTATTGCTTATTTCAGCTCATTTTTTTGAGCTTTGTTCTATTCCTTTTTTTCGTGGACTTGTGAGCGCATCCGCCACAGTCTTACGACAAAGGGATTCTTTCATGTGACGTGAGACACTTTTTCTCACCACCAGGGTTGGCTTTCACCTCCTTTCTATTTTTTGCTTGTGCTTGTTTACGGTGTCCTTTTTTGTTGCGCTACACGAAACACTGTTGTGGTCTCCTCTCTTGCGCGTTATTACGCTAATTGCAAGATGAGTTACCAAGTGTTTCAAACCACACGCACGGACCCGATTGTAATCAACGCACTAACCTATAAAGTGCCGAAAGCAAGGGGGTTGTTATTGTCCTGGGTGGTTGTGTTTCTTTTCTGCATTTCTTTCTCTCTCTCTCACTATGGATGCACTTTCAATTCCTTTGCTTACGCCGTTCAAATTTTTCGAATGGAGATCGAAAATAATAATGAAACTAAGGGGTAAAGGGTTATTCCACATCACCATGGGAACTGAGACTGAACCAGACGACGAACCTGAAAAATCTAAGTGGTTAAACCGTAGTGATGAAGCTTTAGGTCTTCTTTGCATGTCCGTTTCTCCTGACTTGCTCTTCCACATTGAGGCATCTGAAACACCTACATCTGCGTGGAAAACACTGGATGCGATGTTTGGACAACTAGATGACATGAGAGTGCATGAGTTGGAAAACGAACTACTAGGGTTAAATCCTAGTGACTTTGAAAACCTACAAGCCTTCTTCTCGAAATTTGTCCACATTAGATTATTGTTAAAAGGATGTCAAGTAGAAAAGAAATATTCTCAACTGATCTTGTCGATTCTCTCTAAGCTAGGTCCCGAATATTCTGTCTTCGTGTCAACTTTCTACGCTACAAAAGCTGCTTTGGGCGATACTTGGACGATGCCCTCCTTTGACTATTTTTCATCCCAACTCATTCGAGAACAGGACAAACTCATTCAAATGGGGTCTCTCAAGTCCAAGTCACATGCCCTTGTAGCAAGTACTAGCAAGGGAAAGAAGACTGAAAAGAAGAAAGAAACTAAGGATCAACCTAAGAAAGAAACCAAGATCAAACCTAAAAATGACACAAACACTTCGACTTCTGAGCCTAGAGCACAGAAAAGCAAGTATTTGTGTTCCTATTGCAAGAAGACTGGTCACGACGAGCAACACTGTTTTAAGAAACAGATTGATCACTTATCTCATTTACTTGAGAAAAATAAAATAAGTGTTCCTGAATCCATAAAACAAAGTGCTCCGAAGGCCGAGTCTTCTGCTGCAAAAGGTGCTAAAAATGATAAGAAGAAAGGAAAGGCCCTTGTAGCCAAAGTTGCTCCTTCATCGACATGGATTATAGATTCCGGTGCCTCGCACCACATGGGTTCTTCACATGTTGAGTTTTCCAACATCGAACCTTGTGGAATGTCCCAAATCACGATGGGTAATGACACGACAGTGTCAGTTTCCGGTAGTGGATCGGTAGAGATGGATGGGGGAACATTTAACCAAGTGTTGAGTGTTCCTGATCTCTCTACCAATCTCCTATCAGTTTACCAAATTACTCACCTTGGTGAAGGAATGCGAGTGGAATTTGGTCCTAACTCGGTGATCATTCATGAGCTTAACAATGATACTACAGTGGCTGAGGGAAAGGCAGATCACCGTTCACGGTTGTACACCTTCTCCCACTTTACTTCTGATTCTACGCCCACTGCCTTGCTCACTCATGCAAATGAGGTTAGTAAGCTATGGCATGAGCATTTTGGACATCTAAATTATCGCTACCTTGAACAATTGAGTCAAAATGAAATGGTCAACGGGTTGCCTCGCGTCAAGTTTTCTAAGGGTCTTTGTGAGGGTTGTACCCTTGGAAAGCATCCTGAAAAGAACTTTGACAAAGGAAAATCCTGGAGAGCCACTCGTCCCTTGGATCTTGTTCACAGCGATGTTTCTGGTCCATTTCCTTCTCCTTCATTTACTAGAGCTCTTTATGTGCTAACCTTCATTGATGACTATTCGCGATATACTTGGGTATATTTTCTTAAGCTTAAGTCTGAAGTCTTTGAACATTTTCAGGACTTTAAGGCTCTTGCTGAGAAACAGGCGGAACGGTCTATCAAGGTTCTTCGAACTGACAATGGAGGTGAATATGTAAACAATAGGTTCATGGATTTCTATACTTCTGAAGGGATCTCTTTGCAACATACAGTTGCTTATAGCCCTTCACAGAATGGAGTCAGAAAGAAAGAACCGTACTCTGAAGGAGATGGCCACTTGTATGATTCACTCGAAGTCTCTTCCTCCACAGTATTGGGCCGAAGCAGTGAATTGTGCAAATTACATTCAGAACCATGTTCCACACAAGGCAGTAAGAGGGATGACACCCTTTGAAGCCTGGTTTGGATGCAAGCCTGATGTTGAGCACTTTCGAGTCTTCAGATCCAAGGCTATGGCTCAGATTCCCAAGAAGAAACACAAGGCCTTGGAACCACAATCCAAACCTTGTATCTTTGTAGGGTATCCTGATGGCGTGAAGGGATATCGATTGATGAATTCTACTTCTCATGAGCTATATATTGAGAGAAGTGTTAAGTTTGATGAGTCTTCTTTGACTTCTACTTCTCCACCTATTGAGGTTCTTCAGCTCACTGATTCAGATTCTGACTCATCAGATGATGATACTGTTGAGCGTGCTCCTCTTCCGGATCCTCCCGACCATCAGACCTTTGAGTCTTCTGATTCTGACAGTAGTGATGATGAGGACTATGTCCCTTCTCACTCAAGTGAAGAATCTTCTGACTCTGAGCCTGATCCTCCTGGTCCCCTTTGGGCCAGGAAAACTTTGCAAAGTGCTGGAGATTTAGTTGGAGATACTTCAGATATGAGACGTACTCGCTCAGATTTCATTGGACCCCACTCTTTCTTCACCTCTGCTTCTGATCCACAGTCTTTCCGGGAGGCTTCTGGTATTCCTGAGTGGGATTCTGCCATGGATGAGGAGTATTCCTCTCTCATGAAGAACGATACTTGGGATCTCACCACTCTTCCGAAAGGAAGAAAAATCGTTCGGTGTAAGTGGGTGTTCCGAACAAAGTATGGAGTAGATGGAGATGTCAAAAAGTTTAAAGCACGATTAGTAGCTAAGGGTTTCTCCCAGATAGCTGGGGTTGATTATACAGAAACCTTTGCTCCGGTTGCGAAGATGACTTCTATTCGACTGACCCTAGCCATTGCCGCAGCAAACAGATGGAAAGTCCATCAAATGGACGTTAAGAGTGCCTTCCTTCATGGTGACCTAGAGGAAGAGATCTATATGGAACAACCTCTGGGTTATGTCCAAGATTCCTCCCTCGTTTGTAAGTTAAAGAAGTCTCTTTATGGCCTTAAACAAGCCCCTCGGGCTTGGTATGCCAAGATGGACTCCTTCTTACTTACATCAGGGTTTACTAGGTGTCACTCTGATCCAAATGTTTATATTCTATGGCAAGATGACTCCATACTCATTCTTGTTCTATATGTTGATGACTTGTTGATCACAGGTAGCTCTTCCTCTATTATTGATTCTGTGAAGATCGCCTTAGCCAACAAGTTTTCCATGACTGACTTAGGTCTGCTTCATTACTTCCTTGGGATCCAGATTTCACAATCTGACTCAGGAATCTTGATTTCACAACCTAAGTATGCTCTTGATTTGCTAGCTCAGTTTCAGATGTCCGATTGCAAGTCTTCTCCTACTCCTTTTCTTTCCGGGGTTAAGTTGGTTTCAGATTGCTCTACTCCCTTGGTTGATGGTACTCTTTACCGACAGTTAGTTGGGAGCTTGATCTACTTGACTCACACTCGACCGGATTTATCATATGCTGTTGGGATCATGTCCAGATTCATGCAGGAGCCACATGAGCTGCATTGGAAAGCAGCTAAATGGATCCTTCATTATGTTTGTGGCACTTATGCTGATGGCATACACTATCATGGAGGGGTTGATATTGACTTGATTGGATTCACAGATTCTGATTGGGCCGGTGACTTAGATCATCAGAAATCTACTTCTGGCTACAGTTTCTCTCTTGGTTCGGGTCCTATTAGTTGGTCTAGCAAGAAGCAGAATGCAATTGCGATATCATCTACAGAGGCAGAATACAGAGGAGCAGTTAACGCTGCCACATAAGCTATTTGGCTACAGGGTATTCTGACAGAGTTTGGCATCCACTTTCGGCGGCCTACCATTATCTACTGTGATAACACGAGCACAATCTCTATTTGCAGAAATCCAGTTCAGCATCAGCAGACGAAGCACATTGAGATCCATATGCACTTCATACGGGAGCTTATTCATGATGGTATCATCGACATTCAGTACATTCAGACAGCTGATCAGATTGCAGACTTATTCACCAAGCCTTTCACTGAGATGAAGTTTCTTCACTTACGGTCTCTTCTTGGGGTGAGGTCTTCTGCAGCTGCCCATCTTCTTAGGGCTATGTAGTCCTTCTTTTCTTCTTCTTCTTCTAGGAAGATTGTGTTTGTATATGGGCACCTTATCAGGCCTTTAGTTGCCGGGCCCCATTGACACATCTTTCTTAGTTGTTTAGGAGTGTCTTCCTCTTCCGTCTGACTCATCACAGCCGCTACCCCAGCTTCGATGAAGGGGGGTGTTAGTGTGAGTTATCCTATGTGTCCTCCTCTCATGTTGGAGGGTCATCTCACATGGGTTAGGTTTAGGGTTTCATATGTGTCATGCACTAGGGTTACTCAGCACCCTATATGTACCCCTTTTCTATTCATTTATGAGCATGCCAAGACACTCCGCTGTCTTTCCTCTATGCAAGCTTTGTTTCTGTTGAGCAAGTTCTTCCATTACTGATCAATTTTTTCCTTGCTATCACTGGAGCTTTCACGATTCCGTTGGAGTGCAACTACTTCGTGGTGCCTCGTTTCCGATTCGATTCTCACAAACTCTTCTCTTTGATTGACTTTCACGCAAGAATTTCACAAAAGTCATGAACAAGCTATTAATCTAGTATGGGAGGGCATATTTGAGGTCTTTTTCACTTCCAAACTAATCAACAAACTATACATGCACTTAAAATGACCTATAAAAGTTTCAAAACATATTAATGAAGGTGATAAAATTCATAAACATGCAAAGGAAACAAGATATTCACTTAATTTCATCAATGAACTCATCTAACACACTTCAATTCAACTTGCAAATGGAGGAAATCAGTCTATTATTGCATCAAATAGGTGTTGGAGTACAAACTATGACACAACCTTGGTATGACATAATCATAAGTCTCCCCCAAATGCTCAAAGGCATGGTTACATATAGAACAAAGAAAGGAGAATTGGAAAGAAAAGAAATAGAGCTAAATCTGCTCAATACTTCAATCTGCTTCAACTATTCCTAGTTCACCCCAGTTTACTCTTAGAGCTCAAGAGTGACTCAACTCTCTCTCTTAATAGAACACTTAAACTTTGAGTTTGAAACTTCATTTAGGGACTAGTTGGAGACAAATCCAATTCTAGCTTCCAATTGCATAATTCAACCCTTGTAATTAAATTACAATTATTTAATAATAATCATAAGATTATCATTATGCATATGATTTACAAAGGGGAAAAATTATGAGTTTGAATGGCATATATCTCCTTGTTCAACCTCTTTTTTTGCATAATTTAAGGAGATCATTTCTCCCCAGCAAAAAATAAGGAAATGATTTGGTCTCCTTTTTGGATTTTTGGAACAAATGAGGCAATTATGTAATGAAGTTTGACTTGGGCTAATTCCCCCCACCATATTGCAATATTTTATAATAATTAAAATTATTAACAACATCCCAACGACTTGTCGAAGATGATTAAAATAATAATAAGTAGCCCTAACCATGGTCAAAAGTGACCATGGTTAAGGCAAACTTGGTCTAGCTCCCATCATTAGGGTCGAAACCCTAAAATGATTTTTCATCTGGCATTATTTTACTGTTGGAGGTGGTGTTATGTTGAAACCCTAGAAATTTTGTGGCCACCATGACTTCTTTCTTTGCATCTTGCTAGAACGACATTTCTCTTTTTTGTTGGCACACCATGGTTTCTTGTTTAGGTTTGAGCTCTGCATTCATAGGAATGCCATAGTTTCTCAATTCAAGATATACATTTACTAGCTCAAACCTACATCTTGTTGTGAGGCACGCCATTATTTTTTGCTTGTTTGGCCAAGCTTTCTATTGTATCTCTGTAAGAACGCCATGATTTTCTTGATTTATCTTTGTAGCACATCGTGTTTTATCCCTATTTGATGGCCATGGTTTATGAGCTCGAGCTCTAGGTTTCTCTATCTTGACCCTTAGTTTGGTGAGCTCGGTCATGGTTTTTGGAGGTTGCCATGTTGAAAACCTTGCACTTCGAGCTCTATGGAAACCGTGGTAAGTAAAAAAAATGTCACCAGTTTTACTCTTCAGTATTTCAAAATCTGATTTTTGTACTACATGGGTTTGGTTGAAACTTCACCAGTTTTATGATGGCATGACATAAGTATTTTCTCCTTTGTTAGAATAAAAATTTGTAATTTTGTTCTTTTTTCCTTTGCATGGAAAAGAAGAAAGAACATTTTCTGTTATTTCTTGTCGTGATAGGACCCTACACTTTGTTTTTTCCCCATTACAAGTATGAATGAAAACAAGAAGATTTACTTGGTTATAATAAATTTGAACTGTTTTGGAATGTGATGCTCCTTCATTCGTTGCAACAACTTATTCATTATGCTTGATAAATCTCAATAAAAATGAAAGGAAATAGATTATCCACTTTTTTCATGGCATTTTCTTGTTATTTCCTTTCTTGAAATGAAGCACCTCGTCCATTATTGAAAAAAAGGTTAGAAAGAAAAGAGGCCAAACAACCTTTCTTTTATCCTTTGTTGATTTCACGATGTTAGAGTAGGTATTTACCTTAGCTCATGTTCACCTAGGTACATTATTTACCTTTATTGTATTTATTCTCACACACTTATGTGTGTGGATATTTCTTTTTATTTATTTAGATATTAGGAGATATTATCTAGTTGTTAGGTATAGTTCTTTCATTGATCTATGGTATTGACTAGTTCTTTCCTAGATCTATGGTATTGACTAGATCCTTGATGTCTAGTTCTCTCATAAATCTATGGACTTGACTAGTTCTTTGATGACCAGTTCTTTCCATGATTTATGGCTTGATCTACGACCTTGACTGGTTCTTAGATTGTTATTTCTTACCTATATAAGCAAGGTCCATTCTCATTGTATTTCATTGAGTTCCATAATAATATATGATATTGTTGCTCATTTGTTTGCAAAGGTTTTATGTAAAGTTATTCTGGCGAATTACTTTCATCTTATTAATCGCGGTGTTTGATTAGCATCTGTGTTCTTGGCTTGGTACGATCTGGTTATCGTTCCTTTTATGGTATCAGAGCTGGAGATTGCTATTAACATTCGTCTGTAAGTTTTATTTTGCAAATAATTTATTTATATTCATTGAAATCCTTAGCCCCTGGTCATATGGTAGGGTCATATGAGGGCTTAAATCTTGTGATTCCTACTATTAGGTGCTTAACTCCAGCCCCCTTTCATTTTATTTATGTGGTGAAGGCAAGAGCATTTTATTCATATTGAAAAACTTGTATCTTTTGATCGGTAACTCAGTTTTGAGTGTCGTTTTTTGTAAAAGTGCGTAGTTTTTAATGCTCTTTCCATTGGAAATATTTTCTGCATTAGATCATGTTGAGACATTAACAACACATAATTACCACACATGGAAACCAAGAATGGAAACAATAATTAAGCGGAAAATATTATGGGCTTTAACTTCTTTAGAACAACCAGTGTTCACTAGAGAATATGAGAAATTTCAGTACCAATGCAAATTTGATGAATGTATGGGTTTGATAGGAACTTACGTAAGTGACAATCTTTTGTTTCATTTGAAAAAGTGTAACTCTCCTTTCAAAATATGGGAGAAATTGGAGGATTTATTTGGTAAGGTGGATAATATGAGAGCCATGGAACTTGAAATTGAGATCACCTCTCTTAATCTTGAAGATTTTCCAACAATTATAGACTATCTTACCAACTTCAAGCATTTGCTAACACAGTTGAAGGGGAGTGGAATAGATAAGAAAGATGAAGAGTGTGTTTACTTGATTCTATCCAAGTTGAGAGGACCATTCCAAATTTTTTATTCTACCTTTTTCTCTAGCATGGATGCCTTAGGTGACACATTCAAAATGCCTAACTTAGAAATATTTTGTGAAATACTTACTAAGGAAGAATCCAAATTGTCTTACCTTGAGTCTTCCACCTCTCAAAAGGCATTAGTTGCATCTAATCCTAAGGGTAAGGGAAAACCAAACAGTAAAACCAAATCCACACCTTTTCCATCTCAAATGCTCCTAAACCCAAAGAAAACAACTCAAAACCCAAGGAGTCTTCTAAATCCAAGAATAATTCTAGCCATTCATGCTCTTTTTGTGGGGGTAGTAATCATGAAGAACATAGGTGTTATAAGCGAATGCAAGCCTTAGAGGATGCAGTCAAGAAACACAAAATTTCTATCTCCACTCCACCTCCTTCTAATCAGCATGGAAAAGCACTTAATATTATTGGAAGATCTCAGTCACAACTTGTAGACAATTGGGTTATAGATTATGGTGCCTCTCATCACATGACTTCTTCCAAGGAGTCTTTTGTTTCTCTAGGTTTGAGTTCTACTTCCAAAATTGAGGTTGGAGATTCTTCCTTTCTTTTTGTTGAGGGAAAAGGTGATATATAACTTGATGGTGGCAGTATCCAAGATGCACTATATGTTCCTAACATCACTACAAATTTGTTTTCTGTATATCAAATTTGTCATTCTGGTAAAGGAAAAACAATGAATTTTACACCACATGGAGCAGAAGTACGAACTTTGTTGGAGCCTCATTCACTGGTTGCTCAGGGTATTGTTGATCATAGTTCTAGACTATATCACTTTGAGGGTTTTGATGACACTTCTTCTATAGGGTTAGGATTGGTTTCTCATGCAGATTCAGAGAGTAAGCTTTGGCATGAAAGATTTGGACATCTTAATTAAATATATTTGAAGGAGTTGAGCACTCATGGTATGGTAGATGGTCTTCCTAGAGTTTCTTGTCTTGAGGGAGTTTGTCATGGTTGTGCATTAGGGAAACAACATCAAGATCCTTTTCCTAAGAATTTGTCTAAGAGAGCTTCTTCACCACTTGAGCTTGTGCATAGTGACTTGATGGTTTTCCCTACCCCATCTTTCAATGGAGCTAAGTATGCACTTACGTTTATTGATAATTTCTCGAGGCGTACTTGGGTTTATTTTCTCAAGTACAAAAGTGATGTTTTTTCACACTTCAAATTCTTCAAGGCTTTGGTCGAAAAACAATTTTCTAGTTGTATAAAGAACATTCATACTGATAATGGGGGGGAGTACTTCAATAATGAGTTTTCTAAATTTTTGGCAACTCAAGGCATTATTCACCAACATTTTGTTCCTCATACTCCACAACAAAATGGATTAGCAAAAAGGAAGAATAGAACTTTGAAGGAAATGGCTAACTGTATGATGCATTCTAGAGATATACCTCCTATCTATTGGGCAGAAGCAGTTAATTGTGCTAATTACATTCAGAATCGCACACCACACAGAGTACTTAAGCATTTGACTCCAGAGGAAGCTTGGTCTAACACTAAGTCAGATGTTTCAATTTTTCGAGTCTTTGGGAGCCATGCTTGGACCTTTGTGACAAAGAAGAAAAGGAAAGCTTTGGATAAGAAGAGTGAACCCTTGATCTTTGTAGGGTATTGTGAAGACATGAGAGTTTATCGTCTTTTAGATCCTGATACACATGATGTTCTTTTTTGAACACATGTTCAGTTTGATGAGTGCTTCACTCCTCATGAATCTTCTTCTTCTTCCATGCTTCCTTCTTCTTCTTCATCTCATCTTGAGGATTCTTTCTTTGAGGAGATTGACGAGGATGATATAGATGTCGTTGAGGATCCTATTCCCATTGATGTAGTCACTATGCCTAAGTGGGCTCGTACTACAGTTTCTAAGGCAACACCTTTCATAGAGGATCTTCCACCCACTAGGCATCATCATGCACATTCTATTGGTTTTTTACTTTTGTATCAGGCAGTTTCTGAGGATCCACAGTCCTTTTCAAAGGCTCATAAGATGCAGGAGTGGGATGATGTGATGGCAGCTGAGTATTCTTCTTTGATGAAGAATCATACTTGGAATTTGGTATCTCTTCCTAAAGGAAGAAAGATGGTTAGGTGTAAGTGGGTATACCGAACCAAATACATAGCAGATGGGTCCATTGACAAGTATAAGGCTTGTCTTGTTGCAAAGGGTTTTTCACAAGTTAAAGGTATTGATTACTCTGAGACTTTTGGACATGTTGCCAAGATGGATTCTGTACGCCTTGTACTTGCTCTTGTTGCATCACAGGGGCGGCCCGTATACCAGATGGACGTGAAGAGTGCCTTCTTACATGGAGATCTACAAGAGAAAATATACATGGAGTAGCCGGCTGGATTTGTTCAGGATTCTTCTCTTATTTATAGGCTCCGAAGGTCTCTCTACGGTCTCAAACAAGCCCCTCGGGCTTAGTATGAGAATATGGATTATTTTCTTCTATCTACTGGTTTTGTTCATTGCCACTCTAATCATACAGTGTATCTCCAGCATGTTGGTGAGGATATTGTGATACTTGTCTTGTATGTTGATGATATGTTACTTACTGGAAGCTCTTCTTCTGACATTTAGAGTATTTAGAGGGCTCTTTCTACACAGTTTGACATGACAAATCTTGGGTTATTGCATTATTTCCTTGGTTTTTAGATTTCTCAGATAGATTCAGGGATTCATTTGAGTCAGCAAAAATACACCTATGATCTTCTTCGATGCTTTGATATGGTTGATTGCAAGCCAAGTCCATCTCCTTTTCAGTTTGGGGTTACTCTTACATCCACATGTACCACACCACTTTGTGATCCTACGTTGTATAGGTAGTTGGTTGGGAGTCTCATGTACTTGACTCATACTCGCCCTAATATTTCATTTGTAGTAGGACTTGTATCTCGGTTTGCACATTCTCCTCATAATAGTCATTGGCAGGTTGCTAAAAGGATTTTGCGCTATTTACAGGGCACTTCCCATTTTGGCCTACACTACACTAGGGGTTCTACTCAGTTGGTTGGGTATACAGATTCAAATTGGGCAAGTTCTATTAATGACAGGGGTTCTACTTCTGGCTGTCTTTTCTGTCTTGGTTCTTCTCCAGTTGCTTGGGCATGCAAAAAGCAACAGGCTATTGCACTTTCATCTTCAGAGGCAGAGTACAGGGCAGCAATTACAGCGAGTCAATAGATTCTTTGGCTTTGCCAGTTATTGACCGAGTTTGGATTCCCACAGGATTCACTGACTGTACTTTGGTGTGACAACCAAAGTGCAATTCACATTTCTCGCAACCCAGTTGAGCACCAGCGGACCAAGCATATCGAGATACACATCCACTTCATTCGGCAGCACATTCAAGATGGATTTGTTTTCTTGGAGTACCTTCCGACTGAGCAGAGACATCTTTACGAAGCCTTTTGCATCACCTCGCTACCTTGAGTTGCATGGAATGCTTGGGGTTTCAGAAGTTGTTCTTGGGGAGTGTTCGTGAGAACATCTTCCTTCTTCTTCTTCTTTCTCTTTCCTTATAGCAGGATTATTTCCTTCTTTTGGTTCGAGATTTCTTCATGGATATATTGTACATGAGTACCTCATCAGGCCTAGTTGCCAGGACTCATACTGTGGACATGCCACTTCTATTTTGGCCCCTAGCTTCACTTGAGGGGGGGTGTTAGAGTAGGTATTTATGTTAACTCATGTTCACCTAGGTACATTATTTACCTTTATTGTATTTATCCTCACCCACTTATGTGTGTGGATATTTCTTTTTATTTATTTAGATATTATGAGATATTATCTAGTTGTTAAGTATAGTTATTTCCTTGATCTATGCTATATCAAGACTAGTTCTTTCCTAGATCTATGATATTGACTAGATCCTTGATGTTTAGTTCTCTCATAAATCTATGGACTTGACTAGTTCTTTGATGACTAGTTCTTTCCATGATTTATGGTTTGATCTACGACCTTGATTGGTTCTTAGATTGTTATTCCTTGCCTATATAAGCAAGGTCCATTCTCATTGTATTTCATTGAGTTCCATCATAATATATGATATTGTTGCTCATTTGTTTGCAAAGGTTTTATGTAAAGTTATTATGGAGAATTGCTTTCATCTTATTGACCGTGGTGTTTGATTAGCATCTGTGTTCTTGGCTTGGTACGATATGGTTATCGTTCCTTTTACGCGATACATGGATTTGCTTTTAGTACTCTGTGAGGATTGCAATCATCTATTTCTCTCCTTAGTACTCTTAGATGATGCATACACAACTGGAAAATGCATGATACTTTACTTTGATATGTGCTTTGTATGTTTGCGCTAGTAATGCATGTCCTCTTGCATAGACTCTACCATCCTCTACCATTTTTTACAAGCAGTTCTCCCAACCACCACATAAACATATAACTAATTAATCTAGAAGCATCGCGGTGGATATAACATTACATAAATACGTCATCACCCATGACCCATGTTCCTTCTCATATAAATCTCGATAATGAAACCCTCCACAATCCACCTCTATCGAGTATGTTCCCTCCCCGTACAACCTCTATAGTATTGTATCCTACCTACTGGGATTTACCTCTATGTGCATTTGTTCTCCCTCTATTGGGATATGAAATATACACAACATGTCCTCTAGTGTGATCATCATCTCACAAGTCACTAGGTGAAAAGTAATTGTGTTTCTATCCCAACACCTCACCAATGTTGTCAATAGAGCTTTGTTCATCAACACATGCTCTATTTTAGGCTATCCTTGCATAGTCGGTACATAGAGGCTGAATCCATGTGCCATGATGTGACTATCAATAGCCCCTACATCCACAAACTTATTCCCATTAACCATTCTATTATCCAAAATCACATACATTCCATCATCCAACACAAAAGAAAATCACCTTTCCCCCAAATTGCAGCATGATTGTAGAGCAATTGAAAGGTGATTGTGGGCCAATCCCTTACCCTCCAAAATACATTGAACATGGAAAAAAAACAAAAACCACCAACACAAGATAAAGTACCTACCTCACATTGAACATCTCACTGTCTAGGCATTAATTTCTCTCACTCTAGTGTCATCTCTCCTCTCCAATAGTCACTCTTCTAGACCAAGTATGCAAATGAGTACTTCTTAATCACTCCTCCAATCTAGTTATGCCTCTCCATTTACACCTCTCTCACCCCATTATCACGAGAAAATTATCTTTCCATACTACTGATCGCTTCGCCTTTTGGTCACTTTGCCACATGCCCTGCCTCTCTTGGTCTGAAACGCATTATCAGACCATGCATCTCCACCTTTGAGTCATGTAATCGCATCGGTCCCCTCTACCTCTAAGTGTTGCCCTAGATCACCCCTCTGCACTCCATACCAATCGCTTCTCCCTACTAAGTGAATTCCCTTTAATCACTCTCCCCCTAGGTTGCTCTGCCCCATAACCCACCTCTCCACTCCCTCGATCACTTTGCCCTAGTGCTACTCTTTGATACCTGATCATGCCCCTCAGACCACAAATTGCACCACCCCAACCCACGTAGGTCGTATCTCTAACCCCCAATCACTCAAAACCATTCCCCCTATGTTCGAAACATGCCTCGGCTCAGCTCTGAATTTCTGCACCCGCAAGTCGATTCGCCTCTCCACCTTACACCAATAGACCTTGGGTCGCTCCCCTCAAACACTACTCTGCTCTGACCTATACAACACCCCTATCACTCCTCAATCACCTACCAATTGTTCAAACTTTTTTGACAATCACTTAATACACCCTATAATCATTCCCTTCCACCCCAACCATGCCTCACTACATCCCAATCGCTCCAACATATCTCCAAATCATGCCTCCACATCCTTGGGTCGCTTCCCATAACGCACCTTTGGATCACCCCAATCAAACCCAACTCCATCTGCCTCCAAATCACTCCACCTTCAGATTGCTACACTACCATAGATCACCCTGTCCTAAGTCAAATCGCTTCGCCACTCAACTACGTCAATTTGCTTCCCTGTTGCATCTTTCCACCTCAATTGCAGAGTTGAATTTGTAAGAAACAAGAAGATATTTGTTCTCAGATTGATCACATATAAATCATTAATGCATACCCATGAGATCAAGAAGATGTATGGAGATTAAGTTGCCATTTGCCCAAAAAGGTCATGATTTCACCTATAAGACCACTATAAAAACTCATCTGATTGTTTTGTAGCTTGTTTAACTTCTCAGCTTGAGTTTTGGTGGGGCCATGATAGAAAATTAGCTTGGAAGCATCTTCTAGAAGAGAGAGAAAATACTTCAAAAGCATATGAGATCAATTTGGAAGCTATTAGATTTGAAAATGTGAGGAATAGGTAGCTGACAACTCCATCATGAAATTCTCTCAAATATTTGAACCATTCCTCTTGTAACCAAAACCAATGTGTAGCCCTTGGAGAGATCTTTCCAACTCTATTGGTTGTTTGTTATTTGGAGCTCTCTAGTAGAAGTTATTAGTGAAAAACCAGAGCTATGTTGTGGCCTCTATGACGCCCTGAGAATGTTTTTTCATTAGATGAAATCATCAATTTAACCTCGCAAAATGAAAACTATTGTGAATCTCATGTTCTTTGTATAGATTGCCTCCACATGTTCCTTTTGTGCCATGTGTCTCACATTGGTCTTTTGTATTCTAAATGAGAAACCGTAACCTTAAGGCAACTTCGTGAGAATCATGAATGTTGATTGCTGCCATGCGTCCTCTTATCGCTTATCATGAATCAATGCACTGCAAAGTGTAAGACTTTAAGGTGAAGACCTAAGGTTTGCAAGAGTGCAGAACGCCGATGTTCAACACTTGAGATGCATCCATGATAGGCATTGAAACCGATGCAAAAAGCGATAAAATTTGAAGATCTGCAGGATGCAGGAATGCCAATGAGTGTCACGTGTCAACAATCCATCTAAGGAGTTGAAAAACACAAAAAGGTGGTTAAGTTCCAAACACTTTGCGAAAAGTGGGAAGGCCGATGACTGCCACATGTTAACATGTGCCACTTGTCGCTCATCCATCACTAAGTGATGAAAACAATTTAGTGACTAAGTCCAAAAGTCTTATAGGACATGGTGAAACCGATGACCGCCAAAGGGTCACTCATCCATCGAGAGAGGCAAAATGCGAACAACTTAAAAGCGACCAAGTGTTTAAAGTTAATAACACTATGATTTCGCGGGAATTATACTCTGCCAAGACTTGTTTGAAAAATTAAACAAAGCTCGACAAAACAAAACAAATAGAGGGCACACTTAACCATTTTTAAGGCACATAACACAAAGGGAAAAAAGGAACCAATGAGCTCGATAGCCTTATAAGCCATGATCACAAGAGAAACAAAGTCTCGCTTATAATTAAATTATATGCTTATCTAAACTGAGAGAAATTGGTTTAAGCCAAGGATTCTCTCCAACAAATGAGAAATTCAAAAGGAGACAGAATTTCACAAGATTTAACACGTCCACCCTTCTCTAGACCCCTCTATTAATAAAAAATGATTTCATAAAATTGGTGCGTTGAATCTGGGACGTTGACCCATCATTTCGGGTGTTGACCTTCATTTGAATATTCTAATAATATGAATGTAACGTCAGAGACATTTGGATGCGGATACTTCAATTTGAAAATATATACAATATGAATGCGAATGTGACGTGAATAAGACATTTGGGCGGAGCAACTTCAAATTTTCTCTGCACGCGTTCTTGAAAATGGATCACATCAATTTGCAGCACTTGTCAAACAAAAAGCTCACTTGGAGCTGCAGCAACACAAATATTTTATGGGGAAAATTCAAGGTTTTCCTGTGTTGCAGTGGCCGCCTGGACATAATTTAGGTCGATGACCTCATTGTATAATAACCAAGTTCGAGATTTATTTTTTAGAGGGTGGGGAAATGGAGGAGCAAATGTCCATGTTGGGCAGGTATTTATATTCTTTTTCATGGCTGCAGTTGGGGGTAGCATTGTCTATGGCAGTGATAGTGTGGAGGATAATAAGGGTTGCAAGTCAAACCAGAAAAAATCACCGAGTACCACCAGGGTCCACTGGTTGGCCACTGATCGGGGAGACAATCAGTTTCTATCGAGCCATGAGATCCCCTATTAACCCACGGCGATTCATTCAAGATCACGAGCACAGGTAATACCATCTACAGGAAATTTTCAGGATTAATGAATTTTATTTTGTTTACAATTGTTCAATTGTAGGTGAATCTTTTTAAGATTAGAAATTAAATGAAATGAAATATTTTAATGACGTCCACGAGACCAAACAGTTTATGGGACCTAAGCCGCAGCCTTAATATATTTTCAGATTTCTTTCCATATAAGACCTACTACAATGGATGTTGATAAAAAAAATCTGCAGTCTTGTTAAGCCTTGCTTCTTCAAATAACTCGTTTAGGTTGTCCACTTTCAGATTGCTTTTCTACTCATACGAATATTTTCATAAGCCGTACATTCCACAATGAAGTGTCATTCTGTCTCCATCACCCCCTTATTACAAAAAAGACAGGTTCTCCTTTCTTAAGGGAAAATTTATGTATCATAGAAGAATTTTTTGGGAAAACATAGAATTTATCACCAATGAATGTAAATTTTTGATGAATTTAATGTTCTATAAAAAATTTTAGGAAATAGTTTTTCCAAAAATTATTCATCAGTGATTTTAAAATTGGTGAAGGTGCTCGACTCACCAGAATCAATTCTTGCCAAATGCACAGGCTTCTGACATTCGTGCAATTGTTATTACAAACATTAAAATGTTAATCCTTGTCAATTTAAAATTTTAGAAAATTTGTCAAAAAAAACTAACCATAAAAAATACCCCATCAACATTGTATTCATGAAAATGTTCTGTTCTTATTTATTACCGCTGTTACAAAAGTGGTTGAACTGCTATTTTTTTGTCACACTTTTAGATCCCTCGTCAAGATCCAGTGCACTGAAGAGAATGGTGGTATAGAATTAGCCCTGAAACAGCTGAAATGAAAATAATATAATACACTTAATTCCAGATATAACTACCAAAATATTTACCTGTAGAAATCTCAAAAATATGAAACACTGGTACTTTTGCTTTATCTTGTATATGGCCAAAAGATTGAAGAAGAGAATGTAAATCATCTTAATGCAGGTATGGGACAATTTTCAGATCTAATTTGTTTGGAATATCACAAATAATTGTATCAGTGGATCCAGAGTTCAATAGATATGTTTTGCAAAATGAGGGCAGGCTGTTCGAAGCCAATTATCCCAAATCTTTGAGAAATCTTATAGGAAAGTATGGTTTGCTCTCCGTCCATGGTGAACTTCAAAGGAAGCTCCATGCAACTGCTTCCAATCTGTTGAAACACGAGGGATTAAGCTCAGGCTTCATGGATGATATACAAAATGCCCTGCTTGCCGGAATAGAGAGATGGCAAGATAAGAGAGTGATCCATCTTCAGGAGGAGTGCAATAAGGTATGCTGCATGTCATTACTTCACTAAATGCCTCTTGAATTTAGATAACAATTGTAAGAAAGAGGTGGTTTATAAGGCATTATTCACATTCCTAACCATTATGGTATCCTTCTCTGAAAGCCCTTTTTAATTTGTGGTTTTGTTCCTAAAATTATATTAATTATAGGGTAAGTTGAATTGTTGACCAACTAATAAGTTATTTACTATTTTGGGTAGAATTCAATTTACCAACGTATATGATCTTTAAAATGAGCAATTTAAAAGAGTTGGGTATTACCATGATTATAATTTATTCCACGTTAATAACCTCTCTGAATACACACTACAGGTTGTTTTGAATCTAATGGGTAAAAAAATTGCTGGACTTACCTCCTTATGAGGAGGTGGAAGAAATCTATAAGGCTTTTGATGCATTTGTGGGAGCTCTCCTTAAAATCCCCATCCAGTTCCCAGGATCGGCTTATGCAAGAGGGATTAAGGTGCCTATTCTAATTGAATTAATGTTTGATGGATATACATATATTTGGAAATGATATTAACAGTTCATGAGGAATGCAGGCAAGAGAATTTCTCATTAAAAAAATTTATGAGTGTATAGATGAGAGAAGGCAGCATTCGCAAGTTTGGTCCGTAATGATCTGTTGACCAAACTTTTGAAAGAAGAATCCCTGCCAGACGAAATTATTGCAGATTTTATATTGTTTCTGCTCTTTACTGGTTATGAGACTACTTCCACAGCCATGGCATTTGCTATAAAATTTCTCACGGACAGTCCACTAGCATTGGAGGAGCTGAGGGTGAGTGCTAGTTGTAGTTCAAAATGGAATTATAAATTATTATGTAATTCTAATAATTATTACACTTGAACCTGAATGGTATATTAAGTTGGTTTACAGCAGAGGAAGTTCTATGCTCTGCCTATTTATTAAGTAGTACTTCATTTCTCTAGTTTCAGTTCCGTTACTATTTATTGATTTAGTGATGTGAAAAAAATTACAAGTTTAGTTTTAATTTCACGCCCACAACACTTTGGAGCACTTCATTACAGAGCGTACATACTTTAACCCTGGGTTGGGATTAGTTGCTGGTAAGGTAGCAATTTTTGTACGAAGAGTATTAAGTGATAGTCTTTAAATATGGAAAAAAGATGGTCGATAAAAAAAATACGATAAATATGGAAAATACGATAAATACTGGAAAAAAAATACGGTCTCATTAATCTTCTTGAAACTGCTGAAAGCCTTCTAAACAATACTGAAAAATGAAAATCCTTTTAGCTCTTGACCATAAAATCACGGAGGTGTTCATAATTTAAACATTTATTTTATAAAATAATAATAAATAATATACTTTTTCTAGATCCTGTATTTTAAGATTATACCACTGAAAAATACGAAATTTTATACGGTTCAATAAAAAATGTGGAAAATCTTTATGATTTTACCGTATTTGGTAACTATTTGGAACATGCAAAATTCCTCTTACATAGATCTAAGTCTTTGAACACATGAAGAAAACAAGGTAGATTTACAACAAATAAATAGAAATGGATCTGCGCTGTTCCATACTAAGGATATTCCAATCCACCTAGTCTGCTTCCTCTCAGATAGGCCTGCCTATCGACTAGGGGCAAAATTGCATCCATTTAATAGCCCTAAAACCTATATCTACTTGTTTGTTGGATATGTACCGCTCCAATCTAAGGATATTCCAGTCCAGCTAGTCCGCTCTCTCCCAGATACGCCTGGTCCTAGACTAGGGACAAAATTGCACACTTATAATAGGTCTGAAACCTACGTCTACTTGTTTGTTTTTAAGCTGGTGACATTTAAAACTCAACTTTTGTGCAGGTTTTTTACCATCTTTCAAGTTCTAACTTCAGCCACCATAAGCATTCCGTCACCCCCACTGCTAGGGGACCATCCTATACACAGACTGTAGTTCAAGCACCTTCCCCCAACTTGAACTACATATTTGTTTTTAAGGTGGTGACATTTAAGACTCAGACGTTTGTACAAGTTTCTTAACATCTTTCAAGTTCTAATTTCGACCACCAGAAGCCTTCCTTAATCCCCACTGCTAGGGGACTTTTCTATACGCAGACTGTAGTTCAGGCCCCCTCCCCCAACTTGAACTACACTACACTCACACTCACACTCGCCGATGTGAAGAAATAGCCTTCTTTTGGCTATTCCCTTGATATAATAATGACACAAAGGTGAGGAAGAGCCTAAACATCACTGGATCTATGGCTTGCAAGTCACACAATCTACTACTGCACTGCAAACGTTTATATAAAACTTTGTGGAAATTTTCAATTTGCAGTTAGGCACAGCCTAAAGGTAAGATATCTCTGCATAATTTTTACTTTTACCACCATATTCACAAGTACTCTTTATGTGGGGGCAATTGCTCTCTTAGATTGTCTAATCTTGGCAATAAAACCAAACTCTGTAAAAGAATTTACCCACTTTCAAAACTTGCAACATCAATGGTACAAACCATTGATGCCAAGCAATTTGGGAAGCTGGGTAGAGTGCTCTCATCTGCATTGTTTGTTAGACATGAATTCAAACTGTATATTTACAGATTTAAACACATTTATTACATTCTTAATCCCTTTGGTAATCTAAATTCATTAATGGTAAAATCTAGAAATAATCTCCTAGTGATGCTGCAAGTGCCGAGTACAAACCTGTTGTTGCAGGTCGGAGACCCGAATCTGTAAAAAATTCTTGAGGGCCTCTTCGTAGACAAGGGCTGGCTGGGGCTTCGGCTTTCTTGCACTCCCATCTATCATAGACCCAAAATAATTTTCATTGGTACCCTCATTGATTCCACGCACTCCAAATTTGGTGGTTGTTTGCCCGAAGGCACTGCCATCTAGAGACACGGAGAAGGATATGCAAATTATGTTCTTTCCCACCTCTTTTATCTCATACCCATCTCTAATCTTGTAAGCAGCACAGCTTGCCTTATATGCCAAACTCAGATTTTCATTAGAAAATGCTTCCCCGGACCTGCACTCAAAAAAAACAAGAACAAAGAATTAACAGTAGTCATATGAGATAAGAGGCCTTAGAAGTCTTTTTTAGGCCTAAATAGTATGCTGGATCTATCATTTGGTGTGTATACTGGTGTTGAACAAGATCTAAGCAATACATAGTTTCTAATGAAACGGTCATAAAGATACTAACCTTGGAGAAATCCAATTGAATGCCATTGGAAAAATGAGAAATATGGATTGCTCCTGCAAACTAGTGCTGTAATAGCTTTAATTCCTTCCTTTCTTTCTTCACTTGATGAATCCCAATGGACAAAGCTCTCTGCATTTGTAGGAGGGAGGAGGAGATGGATGTCACTATCAAACCAGGGACGAAGTTGGGGAAATTGCTTCCAAGTTCCACAGAAACTTCATGGCAGGGGGGCAGGTCTCAATTTTCTCAACGTACAATGACCTTCGTAATCAAGATAAGAAAGAAGTCATCTAGGTACGTACGTCTTAACATTTTTTTTCGAATGGAGTTTTCCTTTTATAATGGAGTTTGTGGGTCCATTGATTACAATAACTTTGAAAATAATAATAATAATGAGTAGTTTTATAATTTATGATAATGGGTTGTCTTATAGTATATGGGATTATAGCTTATTTTTAATATGTAGGAGGTGTTTTAAATACAAGACCTACATACATTATCATTATACAATTGGAACTTGTGGCCTTCTATTTCAAAGACATAAATTCTTCACCGTTAGATTGTGATCCAACGATGCACATGATGGTGTAAAAGGTGTTGGCTAGCCATCCACCAAGGTTCCAATCCTACGAGTAAATAAGGGATGAGGCCACGATCGTGCCCCAAGCAAATTTGATGTAATGGAATCTCCTCAGTTCTTGATAGCTAAGCTTAAGAATTATGTACACCTAGCATGTACACCTTCCAAATTCAATCAAATATATATATAAATATAAGAAAAGTAATTACATTGAAGGCGTCTTCTTTAGAGAGACCCTGTACGTACCCAAAATTGTAAGGTACTGTACTGCGGAACGGTGTAATAAGTGCCCCAATGATGATACAGGTCTCTTCGCAAGGTGTTCGGGATCCAGAAAAGCCTTACGGATATGCGTTAACATCCTGCTTAGCCCCGTGTGCTTTGCTTTCCCTATTTTTCCTCTTTTCTTAGCCTTTTGGTCTTCAGTGACGAAACCGCCGCCCTGAACAGGGCGGCGGTCCTGTAACCGCCTCCCTGAGCAGGGCGGCGGTCCTATGCGCGTTTTCCAGAACGCGCTTTTGACGGAACGCACGCAAAGATCAACGCTTTACCAGCTTTTCTTGCCGACTTGAGCATGCATTTATGTTTTTGGTCCCCTGGAATAGTGTTTTTCTTTTGTTTAATGTTTAGGAGTTCAGTTTGGATTTGATCTTTGCATGTTTGGATTCCTATAAATGCATGGTTTTGTGCACATGCAATTGGCCCCTGATCTTAGTTCTGAATTTTGCTCCAAAGTTTGTTTTAAATTTCTTGTTGCAGTAGATTTAGTTTTCCTTTGCTTAGGTTTCTAGTTTTCCATTGAGTGCCTTGGTTAGTTTTGTATTGCAGCTGGTAAGCCACATATCCAACTTGTGCAAGTGCAAACATCATTTGGGCCACCATTTTCAATCCAATCTTCATGTTTTTCAGTACCATGGTCGTTTTAGTTTGCTCAGGATTGGTAAACAGTTTATTGCAAGTTTGTTTTAGCTTTATGTTACTGTTGGTAAGCCACAGACCCAACTTGTGCAGACAGCATTATTATTTTGGAGTAGAACGGTCTAGGTAGCCATTAAAGTTGCAGGTTTTGCTCTTCATACAGGCTAGTCTCAGGTTTCTGGACGCTCTTTTGCATGATTCGCAGTAGACCCCGCTAGGAATTGCATATGCCAAGCTCTGTACTCTTGTGCTATCCCTCTCCTATCCGCATTCTATTCTGTCTGCATTTCGAAGGCTGTCCATTGATCCAAATACTTATTCCTGTTGATGCAAGCATTTCACGCTTTTTTGGATTCACGTGAGCACAAAGAACGTGGAGATCATACTGAGGGGACAAGAACATACACACACCGTCGGATTCGCCACTGTTCTGCGAAATCCAGGTTCCATCTTTCAAAGTTATAGTTAGAACTTATCAAATAAAGTAGTTAATCGTTTTATTTCAGTTATTTCCATTCTCGATATTGCCAGGGAGGTTGTGGGGATTGATAGTTTCTGAGAAACTATGATTCATTCCTCACTTCTGAGGTAGGATCGAGAATCTTGCAGATAGATTAATTATTTCATTGTTTAGGATAGATGTACGAAATTGCACAGACAAATAGCTACACTCGGCTATTTTTGTTTGTTTTACGTTGTTAAGTTTAGTTGTCAATTCTAAATATTTTAAATAGCTGCTTTCTTATAAATTGCCAGAAAATACAAAAAGAAATTATATATGTTAGAAGTACACTTAGTTTTTACTTTATCATAGTTTGTTTCATTATTGCTTTTGTATGACAATTACGGGACCCAGGGAGCCCAGGGAATACATTTTCGAGCCAATTGTGCCCCAGCCCAATACCGTAGTGGCAATAACTGATATTGACCAAAACCTTAGGATACAAGTCTTCCAAACAACAACAGACTTCCAACAGATCAGGTCACAGTTGAGAGGGTTAAATATCGAAGACGACCAAGCACATCTGTTTTGGTCAAATCAGCCAAACTACAGGTTATCCTAGAAAACATCCGCATGACTGTAGAAGGATTTGAAAAAGAACAAATATTCGGGTGCGATCCTTTAGTTCCACAGCCAGACGCTGGAGACACCCTAGTATATAGATACCAGCTTAAGAATCCAAGTCGCTAGAACACCTGTGAGGTATTCTGAGAAAATCGCACAATTGCTGATTCTAAACGTAGAAGCTGAAAGGCTTACGACTACTGGATACTAGGGATCAGAACTTGATCTCCCGTATGACCATAACGAGACCGCAACAACCAAGAGTCTATGGTTGTGATCCCCAGATCCCACAGCCCAACGAATCCACAAGTCAGTTAGATATAGACACTGGCCTACGCACATTAGTATTTCAGTCTACCCCACTTCCACCTATCATCGTCGAACAACTGTCCTTACTAGATATAGCGGCTAACGAAGCTAGGGAATTCTGGACTAGGCCAGAAAATCGTCCATAGAGTCGACTATTTTCATTGTCCGCCATATGACCTTATCAGGAGATATATACGAAACAATCCCAGGTCACTTCCCACGTATTCCGCAGCCCATAGATCGAATCACGCCAGAGCTCGATATTGATTGGAGCCTTCGAGCAGTCATCCTCGCTGATCGATCTATCACACCAGTCCAAGTAAGAAGGGCCTTCTTTGCCTTAGATTCGCAAATACCATTAGTGCGTGTCGAAGACATTAGATTGCCTAACTAGCTTGTCAGCATATTCTACCCCCACCGGCTATCTCGGCACGACCTTGGGAGGTCGGGTACACAGAAGAGTTACTTGTCGATTCTCACGCTCGCCTGTCACTTTTCCGACGTACAAAATTGGTGAACCCGACGTGAATCAAGCAATTCTTTCACCTTCTCTTTGAGAAGTTTTATCTTCTCCAAATCACCTTCGCTCCTTCCCATTATTCTGCGGGTATTCATATACCCCCCGAATATGTCGGGATTCGATGCATACGGCAGACCCCTCTTGGGTCTTGAGGCATACTACGCCCAACAGAATAGGCAATCATCACCCTCACTCTCAATGTGGGGCGACAACTATTCAACTAACCAATTGTCAACACAACACCAAGGACTAGATATAACTCATCCTTTCAAACAGAGGGGTTGGAGCAAATTGCTCAAAACACAAACAGAGCCTTCAGGCTCAAACAATATGACATTGACTGGAGAATCTGCTTCATCTCCTCAGGTGTTACTCAGACCACATATTAGTAGACAATCGGATCCATACCTGGTCTTGGATGATGGACAATCAATACCTTATCCTAGGAGTGAACAACGCTCCCGGGGTATGTACCCACCTATAGGAGGTTTACAAGTACAACCTGAGACCCATTTTCAAGAAAATACCTCTACAGGAAATATTCTTGGAGAAACTTGGCAAGATAGCAATCAATTCATGACAGGCTATCACATGCCTATACACACCGGGATATACAACAAACGCCACCAAGGCACGATATCATGGCTTCACCAAACGAAGTCATTTCAAATCTAATGGAAAAGTTAGAGGATTAGAACTTGCCCAAGCAAGTCAAAATTCAAGAATCATACAAACAGGGAATTCCAATCCTCCGCACCATCCTAGCCAAGTAGATCTCCTCACAGGAGTAGGCACACTGGGTATGACTCCTCAATATTCACAACAAGTACCAACTAGACCCACTATCGCCAATACTGTTCCTCTAGGTCCAGTGCAAAGCAATCCATTCCTGGATAGTACCCCTTCGTACTTAAACATGTACTCCAAATCACCACAAGGGGATTTGTACTCATCCCCCGGCATGTTTACTCAAATACAAGGATTGCCTTATGCCCCTGCTAACGCGTACGTTACGCCATATCAACAACCCGTTCCGCCACCACCCTCCTCAACAGGCACCATCAATGGTTGAGACGTATGTAATAGGGACTTATTCGGAATATTTAAAAGAGCCCTTAGATTTCGCCATACGAAGCGTTATGCTTCCAAGGCCTCTTCCCGATTTGCCTAAATACAAAGGAGAAGGAGATCCGAATGCGCATATCAAAGCTTACGCTACAGCCATTCGTGAATTACTCCCATGGGATGGGGTTGTTGCTAAAATATTCCCTAAGACATTGGAGGGCATTGCTCTTGATTGGTATTATAGGATACCTGAAGCTTCCATACACTCGTTCAAACAACTTGTGTCTGAGTTCATCAAAGCCTTCGACATGAACAAACTACTAAGGACAGGAATCAGGGAGTTCTTGCACATCAAGCAAGAACATAACGAATCTGTCGCCCATTTCATCCAAAGGTGGCGCACAGTCCTTTATTCCTCGGCAAGCGCTCCAAACATGGATCAGATGGAACTATGCGATTTATTCCTTCATTCTCTTAGCAGAGAGGTGAAGGAAGAAGTCCAGAAGTTCCCACTAAGGACTTATGACGAAGTACTTGAGAGCGCTCTGCGAATTGATCAAGCAGCGATAGATAGTGGCCGTAAGACGTATGGAACAAACGGGAGGTTAATCACCTCTACTCAAAATATTACAACCACCACAAACGTCAATCAAGGACCCAAAATCCTCAACAAAATCGTGGGGTAACAACAGATGGGGTAACTGACCAGCCCAAGAGGGTAAATGTCATTAATACTCCGTCGCAAACAAACAACCAAAAAAACAACAATTTTACCCCGACGATCAATACGGTGGATTTTAATAATCCCACAACAACAACAACGGCGAAATCCCATGCAAGGACCAAGCCAAAACTCATTTGGTTACCAAAACCAAAAGTCAAAAACCAAAAACAACAATTCCAAAACTTTGGTCCTAATAGGCAACAGTTTGACCGGAATTTTAGGCCACAATACACACTAAACCAACAAAACGGGAATTATAATCCCAATTCTTATTGTGGTTTCCATAAAATTCAAGGGCATGACACTAGAACGTGTCGTGATTACAACAAATTCATGCAACGCTTGCCAAATGAACAAAAACAATTTTTTTTATGGATATGTTCTTAGCAGATCCTACATCGCCAACGACAAATACCTTCGCAGGGGCAGTTTCCCCTCAGAATGCCCCTCTCAAGATCTTTAATGATCCACTCCCAAATCATGATAGCGATAGGTTAAAACCAACTGGAACAAACAAAGGTGTAATAACAGGAAATAACGATCACGAGGCCTCAACCTCGCTAAATCCGTTGGTCGCGCCACAACTAGGAAGTCAACCACGACCTAAGGTAGTTGGATTAGTAGAGTTAGATTCCGATTTACCCGTTGAAGCAATTACAAGGACACGAGAATATTTCTCTCAATCAAGTCCTAGCCATCTGCCGGAAGCAGATAATGTCCAACAAACCATAGCAAAACCTATGGGTGCTTACGATCTAATTAATGATCTAACAAAAACCTTCTCGCATATTTCATTCCTTGATTTACTAAAGAATTCCCCTGCTCATAGGGCTGCTCTTTTAGAGGCATTAGGTTTGGGTCATTTAATTAGTATCACTCCACCACCAGAAGCACAAGTAAATCATATAGATTTTGATGTTTATCCTCCGGGACAAGCAGAGAGGGATGTCGAATTCATATTCGAAATAAGTAAAATGCCTACAGATGCTGAGATCGTGCGCCGAGGCGATCCAGCCCTACACTTGCAAGTACAAGTTTATAATAACTATGTTAAAACGGGTAATGGTTGATGACGGGGCTGCAGTTAACATAGTCCCTTTCTCTTTTCTCCAAAAACTGGGATATGGAGAAACAAACTGTTCTACTACACGAAATACCTTGAGAGGCTATGATAGCCTTAAAGCCACATCGATAGGAACTATAATATTATCGGTCACCTTAGGACCTAAAAAAATCCTAACTGAGTTTTATATTATAGATCGGGAAACCAATTATAATATGATCCTCGGCCGACCATGGATTCACCGCATGAAAGCAATCCCTTCCACGCTATTTCAAGAAGTAAGATTCCTGCATCTAGGAAGGGTATTTGTAGCCAAAGGCGATCCAAAGCCATTTGACGTACACCTAGCTGATTTAAAGAAGAGACCAGGTGTACACTCAGAATTCGAACTGCCAACAACCAACTTAACAAACCCTCCGACTCAAAAGCCAGAGGAAAGTTGATACCTACGACGGATCTTGAAACTACCAACATAGTCCAAACAATTCCAAAAGGTAAAACTAAAGAGACAGTATCATTAGAGACTACTGCGAAGATCGTTGAATTAATAGAACAAGATTCACCAATATTCTTACCATTCGATTCAGTAGGCATAGGATTTTCCTTAGGTGTTGGTTCCTTGCCAGCAGAAGATCTCTGTATGGTAGAGGTAGAGTGTGCAAAACACAACGCAGATACACCTACATCCATACTCCCAGCTAAGTATTGGACTCTCCATTTCGATGGAGCTAAATGCCGTTATGAGCGGGGGCAGGTATAATTCTTACCTCGCCCGAAGAGAAGGTCCTCCCATTCTCTTTTAAATTAAACTTTGAATGTACAAACAACAGCGCTGAATACGAAGCCCTCCTCCTTGGCCTTACCTTAGCCAAAAGAATTGGTATTGATAATATCAGAGTTTTAGGAGACTCGCAATTAGTTGCAAACCAAGTTTCAGAGGTATACGAAACTAAAGCCGAACACTTGCAACTTTACAAAAACGCTGTATTAGATTTAAGCAAAGCGTTCAACTTCATATCCATTGAAGCAATTCCACGAGAGAAGAATCTTCTCGCCGATTCGATAGCAACTTCGGCATCACGCTTCACTCCAAGCAATGAGCTAGAAGATACTCATTTCACGGTATCCATTCGTAACGAACCATTAATAAAAACGATGATGGATCCTCTTTCAAACGGAGGTGAATCTACCATCCTAGACCATGTTGGAAATGATGCGGCTACTTTGGATTACTTAAATGCCCTTGCAACATTACATCTCTCCTATCACACGCTAGATTTATCTCTGATCCCGCATTCATCTTCTTACTTCGGAAATCCCGTAACGAATCTTCCCTCACAAAAAGAACCTAATATATACACGGTGGAAAATGGGGATGACATAGATCTACCTCCGGCACCACCTGAGTTCGAAGAGGGTAACGCCTCTTTAATTGAAGAAACAATCGATGTCAATATCGGAACGGAAGATGAACCAAGAATTTTAAAGCTAGGTTCTTCGTTAACCCCAGAGGAAGTAGAGATACATACTCAAGTTCTCAAAGAACATCAAAAGGCATTTGCATTTAATTACAAGGAGATGACGGGAGTCGCACCCCACATTGCGGTGCACAACCTCGTCACTAGATCAGATGCAAAACCAATTAAACAGAAATCAAGACCCATGAAACCCAAAGTAGCTCTCATGGTAAAAGAGGAGGTGATAAAACTCCTCCAAGTAGGATTCATCAAGCCAGTTGACTACTCCCAATGGGTATCCAACATCGTTCCCGTCCTCAAGAAAAATGGAAAGATACGCATTTGCATAGACTTCCGAGACATTAACAAAGCGTGTCCTAAAGACGATTTCCCATTACCATCCCATAGACGTTATTGTTGATGCAACAGCTGGTTTTGAACTCTTGTCTCTCATGGATGGATTCTCGGGATACAACCAAATCAGAAATATCCGAGCAAGATCAAGCTAAAACCACGTTCATAACTCCTTGGGGAACCTATTGCTATGTTGTCATGCCTTTCGGTCTCAAAAAAACGCTGGTGCTACATACCAGCGGGCTATGAATTTTATATTTCATGATTTAATTCATAAAATCGTGGAATCCTACGTAGATGACTTGTTGGCTAAGGCCAAGAAGCGTTGTGACCATTCCCGAAGTCCTCCGCATCATTCTTTCACGTCTAATAGAATACGGAGTCACGCTAAAACCCAGAGAAATGCGTATTTGGTGTAACAGGAGGAAAGCTCCTAGGTTACATCATTTCGTCACGAGGGATTGATGTTGATCCAGCCAAAATTCGGGCTGTCCTCGAAATGGTCCCACCCTCGAGTGAATCTGGAATCAGATCATTTCTCGGGAAGTTGGGTGCAATCCGGAGATTTATCCCAGATCTAAGCTTCGCCGTTCATCCAATCAACAATTTACTCAAGAAGGACTATAGATTAATTGGACTGAAGATTGCAATGAGAAGCTTTTGATGCTGTCAAGCGTTTCTTCTGTTATCACCGCCTACGCTAATGCCACCAAAGCTAGATCGCCCTTTAATTTTGTACTCACGGGCTACCGATGTTTCGTTAGCTTGTATGCTAGCCCAAGAAGACGATGACAAGAGAGAGCGTGCATTTATTTCATTAGCCGAACATTGCTCGACTACGAAACGCGCTATACACAAGCGGAACGAGAATGTCTTGCCATAGTCTTTGCTACTAAACACCTAAGACACTACATGCTAAATCAAGAGACAAGGGTCATAGTAAAGACGGACCATTTACGGACTTTTCTCACACAAGGGTCCTTGTCCAAAAAAGCTGGACGTTTTATAACCTTAATGGGAGAGTTCAAATTAACTTTTGTAAACCAGAAGTCAGTTAAAGGACAAATCATTGCAGATTGGTTAGCTGATAACCCGCTAGACGGAGGCGATTTAGTAGACTTAGACTTTCCAAATGAATGTGTTTACTACGTCGAAAACCCGACCTGCTATATCTGAGTGCCCTTGGTACGCTGATATTATTAGTTATATCATGGACCATAAGTACCCAGAAGGAGCTACACCTCAACAAAGAAGACGGTTACGTATTGTCGTAACTAAATACGTCATTATAGAGCAAGTCCTCTATCGGAAAGCATTCGATGGGATGCTCTTAAGGTGTGTCGACACAGAAGAATCCAAGAAGATTCTCCATGAATCCCATAGCGGTATATGTGGAGGCCACTTCGGTGGCCATGCCACCGCTCGAAAAATCGAAACATCGAATGGGCTATTTCTGGCCCACTCTAGAACATGACACAATAGAGTTTGTACGCAGGTGTCATAAATGTCAGGAGTTCTCTCATGAGATCACATGCCGGCACAAGCTTTGCAACCAATCGTTACCCCATGGCCCTTTTCTACATGGGGCCTAGATTTGATAGGGAAATTCTCTCCCTCGTCCACAGACGGCCACAATTTTATAATCACAGCCAGTGAATATTTCACTAAATGGGTAGAGGCCATGCCTCTTACAACTGTACCTGGTTCTGTAATCGCTAAGTTTATTTTGAACCAAATCATTTGCAGGTACGGTATCCCGCAAATCATTATCTCAGATAATGGACTTCTTCTTTTAAAAATGAAGAGGTTCGTGAATTATGCAACAAAATTTAAAATCAGCCATCATACGGCCTCCTTGTACTATCCCCAAGCCAATGGGCAGGCTGAAGCAACACAAATAAAACACTGAAAGCCATTCTCCTTAAAACAGTGAAAGAAAACAAGCGGGATTGGCATTTAAAGTTATATCCGGCCTTGTGGGCCCATCGAACTTCAATAAGAACTCCGACAGGAGCAACTCCTTTCTCATTGGTATTTGGGTCAGAAGCAGTTCTCCCACTCGAAGTTGAAATCCCCAGTCTCCGCATTTCGCTACAAGGGATTCTAGATGAGGATGCTTACAGAGAAGCGCGTCTTCTCAATTAGAAAGCCTCGATGAAACTAGGTTAAATGCTGAACAACGACATAGAGTCTATGCCGGATTGTGCCGGCATGTGCCCTTGTATCGGCAGTACAACAAGAAGGTCTATGAACGTGACATATACGAAGGTGACCTAGTTCTAAGGTTAGACAGCCGGATCGACAAGAAGACTGGCGAAGGAAGGAAATTCCGGCCCAAATGGTTGGGCCCATACCGAGTCACAAGGACTACGGAAATGGTGCATACCTCTTATGTACGCTAGAAGGTGAGGAGTTTGGCGAAACAGTCAATTCTCTCCACCTCAAGCGTTTCTACGCGTAAGCAGCTAACGTGCCTATATAGCTATCTACATTGCATTTTTCATACAAATTAGGATCATTTTGTCCACTTGTTCTTACACAAATTGTGATCAAGGAATCTATTCTCAAAAGCAATTTATCAAAACTCGTGATGTTTCTGGCATAAAGTTCTTTAATCATATCTCTCCATCTTTAACATTATCAAATCACTTCAGAATCTTTTATCAAACAATTCAGACATGACGAAGTCCTAATGGTAACCATACCAAGATCTGCAAGTTTGTTCTCGCTTTGATTTCTTCTTAGGATAGGTGTCTTGCCTATGGTCTGTTCTAGAAGCTTCATGGTGTCACATCTATCCCATATACGCATCTCTTTGGAAATAAGCATATACTGACATTTTACTCAGATAGACAAGTCAAGAAGTGATTGAAACAGAAAATTTTATTTGTTACACACTTTCCTTGCCCACCAACCTTCGGTGATGAGCTTGCGTCTCTTACTAGTGACGTAGGGTTGGGAAAGGATGGAAATGCCCTTACTCGCCTATGCCTTGCCCACGGGTGATAAACCCATGCTTCTTACAGGTAGCATGGGGCAAAGTGTAGGGGGTCCTTTAAACAAAGTGAATGTTAAAAAGTCATAAAACAATCAATTCAAACTTTGAGTCAATAAATGAATGAATCAGATGTTCAAAATTCCAAGAGAGTTAAAAATCCTAAAAAAAAACCAGATTTTGTCTACTATGTGGCCATCTACGGGTCTAAGTCTGGACAAACCGCAAAGCAAGTCGCACCCAAAACTATGAAGTCATTCAGGTAGAGTAAGCTTGTAGTTCTTAACTTGGTTCCACAAAGCTTCGCCTGTCTTTTATCACTATCATTTCACCATTTTTCATAACTTGTGCCCTTCTTGGCTCTTGGTGATGAGCCCTCGCATCTTACTAGTTGCGTGGAGTTAGGAGTGGGGCAAGTTAAATCTGTTCATCATACTGGTTATTTTCATCACTTTGCCAAAACAAATCATGAGATATCCAAAATTGCTCACAGAAGCTAAGATTTAAGATCACAATATATCTACAATATCATGTATCAGCATCATGAAACACAAAAAGAAAACAAACATTTGCACCATCTGTTTTCCATTGCATACATTCTAGAAAGCATATAAAAACATACATCGTAGTATACACAAAACAGTTGGAAATAAAGAAAGTAGAATACAAATGACAAGTTTTGATCCAAAACCGACGCATATATATAAATAAATCAAGTTTATATACAATGCCATCATGCCTAGGCATGGTCAAAACGCTCAAAGAGCCCGTATACACAAAAGAATGTAACTACAGATACAGAAAGCCAAGTGGCCTCTCAACCCCTGCGCGATCCCGCTGAAGGTGCGCGCCCCGCCTAGGACTCCGGCTACGCTGGCGCTCTGAACATGGACGGGGCTCGGGGTCCCTAGGGCAGTCGTGGTCTCGCCATGAGAGCGGCTCCTCATAAGATGCTCGGCTGTCCTATAGCCTTGCCAACTCTGTACGGAGAGTTGACACCCATCTTGGCCACATGCCAAACGGGAGCGAAGACGTCAGTGTGCCTGCCGGCTGCTGAGGGCTCTCCGGCATCCACGGATAAACTCCGTACGGGTCTTATCCATAGGGATCATCAAAGAATCGACGCAAACCCTACGGATTAGATCCCGCCACTCATCAACAGTCTCTGCAAAGCAAAAAGAAAGAAAACAAATTAGAAACTAGGCAAAAGATTAAAGTATACACAATGCAAATATAAGGAGAGTTAACAGTCGAAAACAAATCCTAAAACCAAACAAGCATTGAAAAAGGAGGAGAAGATAACTTACTCGGATCGCCGGGCCTCCAAGATGGGTCGCCAGGGCCAGCACCTGCTGCTGATTGCCGCTGCCGACTGAGGAGCTACTCCTGTAGTTGGGGCAACATGGCGCCCTGCAACGGACTCATCGTCATTCCACCATGACTCGGGAGTGGCTCCTCAGAGGCCACGGTCTCTCTCTCTGCACTCTCCTGCTCCTCTCTCTCTGCCCGCAAAATCTGAGTATCATGCCACTCAAGGATCGCTCTCGTCCGTCTGCTCCTCTGACCTCCTCCTCTGTGTGCTCCTCAAAATCGGAGTCAATATCTATAGGGTCGTCACTGCTATGAGCAGGACCTGCAGCAATCTGAAGTAATGGTGCCCGAGGCGCACCCAGCTCTCCCTCTGGCCCGAACTATCCCTCTGGCTGCAAATAGGAATGCCAGGGGTAATCACTGTCCAACCACGGCCTCTAGGCCCCCTCTAGCCTCTCGGACTGATCTATAAACGGGTGCTACTGGATGAAGCATAGCCGCGTAGGGGAGGCAAACTGCTGAGGAACCCTGCTGAAGGGATGTACCTCTACCCCGGCCCACACGATCAATAACCTGCCCTGTGATGGAGCAGGAGATCAATGTCGTAGTCTCCTCTCCCCATATACCGGCCATAAGCTGGTACGGTGTAGCCTCCATGTCTGCCATGGTAAGGGTGGGCTACTGGCTGGTGAGGTGCTCTGAGCACTGACATACCTGACCATCGGCTGCCCTCACCGCCCCGGGATCTGCCACCGCCACGCCTTTGCCATACGGAATGAAACGCTCATACACCCAACTCATGACTAGAGTGGGGTGGCTCAAAGACTGTCCCTGCAATCGGACCACCCTGTATAAGTCATGGTAGGTGGTCCCCAAAATGTCTGCACCCCAGGCGTATTTCCGGCCATGTCCCTCTATCTGTGCAATGATGGGGCCCCAGCAGTATAACAATGTAATCCCCTCCCTTGTCCCCGATCAGTCTCGAGGCAAGGATCCCATGATGGCCTGAGAAATACGGGGATGGGCAAGAAGGAATGGATCTAACTCTCACTCCTTCTTTGGTCCCGTGGAAATAGCTGCGTCCCCCATATAACCTGACTCCCACTGTGCAATCTGTGCTCTGGACCCAGCTGTCTCCAGTGTGAGTCTCCTCCCGATGATCAGGACCCCAGGATGCGATAAACATCCCTCCAAAGTAAATGGTCCACTCACCAGGGGACCCCTGGCAGTCGGAAGGTGTTCCGATCCGCTCCTCCATCCCAATATGAAAATAGGTCACAAAGATCTGACTGGATGGAGCAACGTGGGGCACACGCGACAAACGTAATATACCGGCCCCTGCAATGTGTCCTCCTCATCTGCTGAGAGGCATCCAAAACCAGGGCAGCCCAGTCACACTCTCTCTCCCGGCTCCATCTAATGTTACTCCTCTTTTGCTGCATACACCCAAAAACACACAAAGGAAAGGTAAGTTAGTATCTAAACAACTCAAAAGAGATTTCGCGCATAAAAACACGTACAAATGCTAAAAATACAAGAAAAAGCCTTTTAAGTAAGGTTCTTGAGGCATTCTGTGCAAAAACCCGTCGCCCTGAGCAGGGGGCGGTTTTGTAACCGCCGCCTTAAGGGCGGCGGTCTCGTGACCGCGCTCTGTACAAGGCGGCTTGTGTAACCGCCGCCCTGTCTGGGGCAAGGCGGTCGCGGTCCGAAAACCCCGCGCGGGTTTTTAAACCTAAAAAGTCCCAAAAAAAGCAAAAAAAGTATCCCCATTAGACCTCAAGCTATCAAAAAAAAGGACCAGGTGCGCCCCTCCTCATATGGACCCCCGAAGTTTGATGGTACCTAAACAATTTCCAAAACCACTCAATCCCCCCTGCAAAGGAATTGGCCGATTTCCAATAGAAGAGACGAGAGGAAAACAAAAAAAGCTAAAAAATGAAAACCAACATGTTCATCGCTGAGGGTAAAATGTACTATCTCAAGTGCGAAAGGGACTTCTCCGTGTGCAGTCAACTTATCGTCACGTGGGGCGGGGCCCCGGCTCAAGGCTTGTTTACTCCTTGGTCGTCCTCGCGCAAAAACCGTCATTCCACACTGAGCAGGGGGGCGGTTTTGTAACCGCAGCAAAAACGCCTTACGCTGGGCCCACTTTCAACTTAAGGTTCTCGTGTTTTGCAAAGAACCGCCGCTCTGATTGCGTGTACGAAGGAGGCCGGGAGTGTAATGTTTTCTTTTATTCCGCCCGCCCTATTCTTATTATTTGAACGTGTTATTGTTTCGCGTCCGCCCTGTGTGGGTAAGGTATCTATCTGGTTGAGTGCTCTTTTCCTTTTTTTTTAAAGGGTAAAATTTCCCAAAAAAGCAAAAAAAAGAACCATTTCAACTAAAAAACAAAGCCTACCCAGTAGGCGCCCCTCCTAGATGGACCTTTTGAACCTAACAATTTCAAAAATAATCCCCCCATTGCAAAGAATTTGCCATTTCAAATTGTGAAGAGGAAAAACTAAAATGAAGAAAACCAACCTGTGATCGCTTGAGGTCGGTGTTCCGCTCGTGGAGGCGTTATCTCTATCTCACTACGGATGTTTTGACTCTACTCGCGTAAGAAACCGTCACCGTGGTCCCAGAGCTCCAAAATCAATCAAATCGACTCGCGCAAATGAATAGGAAAATGGGCCCCCTTTCATATATATCGTTCTGATTTCGTTTTAAAAATAACTTTTTCGCAGGTTCGGAGCGCCGACGGAGGTAAGTTTCTATCCTCGCAACAACGTACGTCCTACTTTCTCTATTATTTTAACGTTTCTTTTTTCAATTATTGTATCTATCTGCATTTGAGTGCTCTTTTCATTTTTGCAGGTAGCGGGAATTTTAGGGCGGTTCCCTCCCCGTCCTTTCAACACACGGGTTGTAAGGTATAATTTCTCACTTCCCATTTCGGGACGCCATGCTCGGACCCACCGTTTTATGCCGCTTCATGGCTAAAACGCTTCTCCGAGGGGGGCAATATGTACGTACCCAAAATTGTAAGGTACGGTACTGCGGAACGGTGTAATAGTGCCCCAATGATGATAACAGGTCTCTTCGCAAGGTGTTCGGGATCCAGAAAAGCCTTACGGATATGCGTTAACATCCCGCTTAGCCCCGTGTGCTTTGCTTTCCCTATTTTTCCTCTTTTCTTAGCCTTTTGGTCTTCAGTGACGAAACCGCCGCCCTGACTGGGCGGCGGTCTCGTGACCGCCGCCCTGAACAGGGCGGCGGTCCTGTAACCGCCTCCCTGAGCAGGGCGGCGGTCTATGCGCGTTTTCCAGAACGCTTTTGACAGAACGCACGCAAAGATCAACGCTTTTTACCAGCTTTTCTTGCCGACTTGAGCATGCATTTATGTTTTTTGGTCCCCTGGAATAGTGTTTTTCTTTTTGTTTAATGTTTAGGAGTTCAGTTTGGATTTGATCTTTTGCATGTTTGGATTCCTATAAATGCATGGTTTGTGCACATGCAATTGGCCCCTGATCTTAGTTCTGAATTTTGCTCCAAAGTTTGTTTTAAATTTCTTGTTGCAGTAGATTTAGTTTTCCTTTTTAGGTTTCTAGTTTTCCATTGAGTGCCTTGGTTAGTTTGTATTGCAGCTGGTAAGCCACATATCCAACTTGTGCAAGTGCAAACATCATTTGGCCACCATTTTCAATCCAATCTTCATGTTTTTCAGTACCATGGTCGTTTTAGTTTGCTCAGGATTGGTAGAACAGTTATTGCAAGTTTGTTTTAGCTTTATGTTACTGTTGTAAGCCACAGACCCAACTTGTGCAGACAAGCATTATTATTTGGGGAGTAGAACGGTCTAGGTAGCCATAAAGTTGCAGGTTTTGCTCTTCATACAGGCTAGTCTCAGGTTCTGGACGCTCTTTGTTGCAGGATTCGCAGTCGACCCCCCCGCTAGGAATTGCATAGGCCAAGCTCTGTACTTGTGCTATCCCTCTCCTATCCGCATTCTATTCTGTCTCATTTCGAACCGGCTGTCCATTGATCCAAATACCTTATTCCTGTTGATGCAAGCACCGCTTTTTTTCACGCTTTTCTGGATTCACGTGAGCACAAAGAACGTGAGAGATCATACTGAGGGGACAAGAACATACACACCGTCGGATTTCGCCACTGTTTTCTGCGAAATCTAGGTTCCATCTTTCAAAGTTATAGTTAGAACTTATCAAATAAAGTAGTTAATCGTTTTATTTCAGTTATTTTCCATTCTCGATATTGCCAGGGAGGTTGTGGGGATTGATAGTTTTCTGAGAAAACTATGATTCATTCTCACTTCTGAGGTAGGATCGAGAATCTTGCAGATAGATTAATTATTTCATTGTTTAGGAATAGATGTACGAAATTGCACAGACAAATAGCTACACTCGGCTATTTTGTTTGTTTTACGTTGTTAAGTTTTAGTTGTCAATTCTAAATATTTTAAATAGCTGCTTTCTTATAAATTGCCAGAAAATACAAAAAAAAGAAATTATATATGTTGAAGTACACTTAGTTTTTACTTTATCATAGTTTGTTTCATTATTGCTTTTGTATGACAATTACGGGACCCAGGGAGCCCAGGGAATACATTTCGCGAGCCAATTGTGCCCCAGCCCCAATACCGTAGTGGCAATAACTGATATTGACCAAAACCTTAGGATACAAGTCTTCCAAACAACAACAGACTTCCAACAGATCAGGTCCAGTTGAGAGGGTTAAATATCGAAGACGACCAAGCACATCTGTTTTGGTCAAATCATCCAAACTACAGGTTATCCTAGAAAACATCCGCATGACTGTAGAAGGATTTGAAAAAGAAACAAATATTCGGGTGCGATCCTTTAGTTCCACAGCCAGACGCTGGAGACACCCTAGTAGATATAGATACCAGCTTAAGAATCCAAGTCGCTAGAACACCTGTGAGGTATTCTGAGAAAATCGCACAATTGCTGATTCTAAACGTAGAAGCTGAAAAGGCTTACGACTACTGGATATTAGGGATCAGAACTGATCTCCCGTATGACCATAACGAGACCCGCAACAACCACAGAGTCTATGGTTGTGATCCCCAGATCCCACAGCCCAACGAATCCACAAGTCAGTTAGATATAGACACTGGCCTACGCACATTAGTATTTCAGTCTACCCCACTTCCACCTATCATCGTCGAACAACTGTCCTTACTAGATAGATAGCGGCTAACGAAGCTAGGGAATTCTGGACTAAGGCCAGAAAATCGTCCATAGAGTCGACTATTTTCATTGTCCGCCATATGACCTTATCAGGAGATATATACGAAACAATCCCAGGTCACTCCCACGTATTTCCGCAGCCCATAGATCGAATCACACCAGAGCTCGATATTGATTGGAGCCTTCGAGCAGTCATCCTCGCTGATCGATCTATCACACCAGTCCAAGTAAGAAGGGCCTTCTTTGCCTTAGATTCGCAAATACCATTAGTGCGTGTCGAAGACATTAGATTGCCTAACTAGCTTGTCAGCATATTCTACCCCCAAACCGGCTGTCTCGGCACGACCTCGGGAGGTCGGGTACGCAGAAGAGTTACTTGTCGATTCTCACGCTCGCCTGTCACTTTTCCGACGTACAGACCCCTATTGGAAAATGTTTGTTTCTCACCTGGATTCTTCCTAATAATATTTTCCGGCACAATTTATATCCCGACCCCTATATAAACTTGTTGTTGCCCTATGGACAACCCTAGTATGCTATATTACTCCATGGAATAAGTCATATGGGTTTTGAAATTGTGTTGCCTTTGTTGTTCCGTAGAATACATTTGTTTCTCAATAGACTACATTTCATGTAATCTCAATCTATTTTACCAAATGCATCCCACAAGTAATAATTCAGAGAATCAATTAAAGCCCTAAGATGAGGGCTATGTATCAACATATAATGTCGACAACATTGTTTGAAAGGGAGTGCCAAAGCACTTTCTTGAATATCAATGGACGGTTGGCAGGGTGATCCTTATCCTTTGTAATCGGCAAATTAATAATGACACCCACCATTGTTGGGCAATAGTGTTAATAACTAGTCATCAAGTACATAAAATTACAAATTTTATTTTGATATTTATTGCAATACAATACTATATATGTTTTGAAGTGTCATTTTAATATGTGTTGAGTTGAATATAAAAATTACAAAACATAACGCTTGTTCCTCCACCAAGAACAATTGGCAAGCAACCTACACCCTTTAGAATATAAGGAATGGGAGGTAGGAAAATATGAAATGGAACTCATTTCACCAAGAAATAAGATCTCTCCAAATTTTATATTTATGTAAAAAATGCTAAATTTAAATAATAAAATGTTTTAATTACGGGATAGCTAAACTTTAATATCCCTAGTCACAAATATATTTAATAATACATTTGGCAATTTTCTGAAATAAGGATGAACTTTCAAGGAAATTCATAATAATTATGGATGTACACATATCACCATCACCTTTAAATAAAGGTCCACTAAAACCATATACAAGAATAAAAAAATAAAGAAGAACAAGGAAGAGTAAAAGTGGCATCAATCACATCAATAAAGAATACATATGTTTTGGAATATCATAATGGCCTAAGGTTATACGTATATCGAAGCAACGAATGTACCTATGCTACACATTAGTAATTTCTTGGAACCCACAAAGAGCATTCAAGGAAACTACCAGCAATTGACTACTTGATATTTCCTCTTAACCAAGAAAATTGTGCAATAGACAAAAATTGCATCCGTTAAATTCTTACTAAAAGCCCAAAAATACTATAAGAATAATACAAGGATGAAAGTGAAATTGAATTTCTTTTTTAAAATAGGTGAAACCCTGTAGTTGGATTTTGTAAGGCCTTTAAACACTTTTTTTTTAAGACTCCAAATTATATTTCCTACAACTAATTGTTATAGTTAATATGTAAAAATATGTTAACTTATAAGTTTAGGCGCGGATCTCTTGAAACCTCCTTCAAAGACGTCTTAAAAAAGCAAGGAATCCTCCATGAAACCTGCAGACATCACCCCATGTATTACATTTGGGGAAGATGTCATTTCATCTGAGATCTACTCAAGAGCATGCTCTGATTTGTAGATTCGGGGGTTTATGGCCCACCCTTCCTGTTCTTCACGCGTGGATCTCCAAGCATTGGACTCCATCTTTAACTGGTAAGATAGAATTATATCCATGTGCTAAAGGCATTTTCATTATGGTTTTCTCTTCAATAGTTGATAAAGACATCATTGCTTCCAAGCTCTAGACCTGCGAGTCAAAATATCTGATCATGAAACCTTGTTTCCCATCCTTTAACCCGCACACAGAGTCATTCTCATGGAAACCTGTTTGGATCAGGTTGCCCCATTTACCTCTCCAATTCTGGAGTCATGAATGTCTAACAACCATTGGCAATACCTTGGGTACTACACTCCACATTGATTCTCAAACAACTAATTACACCCATACTACCTATGCCCGGATCCTGGTGGAACTTGACACTGATAAAAATCTTCCTGCTACCATAGACCTTCGAGTGCAAAATAGAACTTGGTCACAAACTCTTGATTATGAAGGTCTACCTTTCCGATGTAGAAGGTGTTTTGGATTAGGACACACCTCTACTGCTTGTGGGATGGAAAAAGGTCAACATGAGAAGCACAACTGGTGGAAAGATGCACTCCCGGAGCACCTGATTTTTGTGGATAGAAAGGATCTTGAATCTAAAGCAGTTGATGAACCAGAGTCAACGAAAACCCCTTTATCCGAAACTCAGATTGTTAGCAACATGAAAAATACACAAGTTGTTGAGGGCAGCATGGAAAATGATAAATATCTCTCTCAGGATAACAACATCGCTGTTCTAAATGGGACAAATGCGACTAAGGAAAATACTCCTCCTTTGTCTTCTTCTCCAACCGCGAAGGCTCCATCAAGGTGGGTTACAGTCAACAAAAAGAAAAAATCTACCACTCTGAAGGGTAACACTTCGCCTTGATGATTCTCATCTCTGCTATTGGCTAGATGGGTTTCATTGGTCTCATTTTTCTTAGCCGGATAGCAGATTGCTTCCAATGGTGTTGATATGCCATTGTTGTTTGTTTGTTGTACTTTTGTTGTTTTTTTGCTGCTGCTTTGTCGGTTGTTGGTTTTTACTTTGCAGTCTATTTTCTGTTGTCGGACTTAATTGTTCTATCCGGATTTTGATCCATCTATTGTGCTTTAACTATCAATTCTAGCTTCCGAGCCTTGGTGTACAAGGGTATAGTCCCTTTCAAAAAACTATTTGCCAATAAAAAAAAATCATAATTCTATCAATTCATGATGATTTGAGTCTTAACTTTTTTATAATTATTATCTTAAAAAAAGTTGAGATAAATATTTTGATTAATTTTGAGTTGTTGTCTCACTAAGAGCATAACTAGACTTTCCCCTATATACTCGTCTTTTTCTAATTTTTATGTTTGTAATAATGGTATATTATTAGCGTGTTGTTTATTTTATGTTAAATCTAAAAAAAATACATTTAATTTTGTATTTCAATAAAAAAAAACATATATTTATCATAAATTTATTAAGTATAGAATTTATATTATTTTTAATTTTATTAAAAATTAACATGAAAATATGATTTTGATGTACATATTAAATTGTGAACCTCAAATAAAGGCCACGTATTTTTTAGATCGCAGCCTAATTTTTAAACAACATGTAACCGTGAACATCGAAATCCAACACTTGGTGAAATAAAGGCCTCTATTATGCCCTAATTCATGAAAAATTAACAATTATAATAAGTAGAATATTTAATCTAGTTAGAAAGAAATTATATGATATATACATATTCTTTATAAAATATTTCCATATATTAGTGAATGTACATGTATGTATAAAAGAAATTAGAAAAGACAAAGAAAAAAATTCATTCTTCCTTTGTTCTTTTTTGAGAGGGTAGATCATGGTACATAACATGGGTGATATTCTTCTCTATAAATGGTGCCAAAAATATACGAAGGTCACATCACTAGTAAAGTTGACACACATCCTCATGTCATAGAGTTCATCTATGGTGCACAAAGGACTAACAAGAATGCCATTGATATCAACCTTGTGTTTACCATCATCCATCCATTCTTTTATAATCATCCCTCTATGGTTAAGAGGCGCTTCTGACGCTTGTTACTAGAAGGGACAAAAGCAATGATGTTAAGAATTGGAAGAGTTGCTATATTTGATGGAGGGACCCAAGGGTCTATATCCCCATCGATGCTCGGCGAACTAAGACAAAATGTGAAGGTGTTGCTTTAGGTTGGAGACATGGTTGGTCAAGGAGGTAATCTTGGGTCCCTCATCAATAAAAGGACTTAAAGATGTCATTTTGAAATTAATGCTCTAATCTGTAAGCGCAAATTGAAGCTCAAAAGCTTTTAGAAAAGAAAGACCCCTTTCTGCATGCTGGAGCCAAAGAATAGGCTTGTAAATATCCTAGATAGAATTGAGGCATTTCATTGAGAACAAATTTTATTTTGGGAACTAGTGTTGGACAACAAATTGGTAAATATAGGAAGTAGGGTATGACAAGCCTTCCTAAGAAATCATTGTGAATTGAAAACAATATCAAGTCTCAACCTGATGGAATTCATTCCACCTTGCAACTCTAAAGATCTTCCTAACAAAATCCTCATCATTATCCATTAATGAAAAGTCGTAATAAAGCTTATGGGAGGAGATATTTGTCATGCTCTAAAATTCAACACTTAAAAATCCACGAAAACATAAACATTTTTTTTGTAAATTTGTTTTTATAAATTCGCAATTTCATTAATAAACTCAATTTAATTAGAACAAATCTACAAAAGTTAGTATGCTTGACTTTAAGACAAAGTTTAGCCTCTAGAATGTAATAACTAGCAATTGCAATTGAAGTGTGAAATACACCGAAAGGGATGAAAATACAATGTTTCTATCGATTTGTTTTATCATGTCGCAGACGAAATAAAACTTCTACAATAGTGGTGCCCTCTGTTTTTGTAAGGCTATTAATGAATGCACTCAAGAGACTACAATGAATGTTAACCCTCAACATTCATTGTTCTTGATATCTATTGTTTCCTTATCCAATGTCATACCCTATGATTTATGTACTAAAAATAAATATATTTATACATATATGTGGCTTCCTATATATGTTATGCTTTCCTATAAGTTATGTCTATTGGCCTTGCAATTGTACCTGAAGCTCTTTCATCTCTAGTTTGATCCTCTAAAGCAATTGGAAAGAAGATAAAATCACAACCTTTGTGAACTACCCAAAAATAGGCCAACACGTTGACCTATAAACTTGAATTGGGTCTCTTCCTTTTTAGTGAAATCCTTCAAGTCAATTAAAACATGTATGGAATTGAAGGAATGACATTTCCTCAAACCTTTAAAATGTTGTCCACAATGTGGATCACCAAAACCTCATTTCACTACCTATGTTATCGTTATTGATTATCCTTTGTTATATGCTCCTTCATTCTCACTATTGATGTGCTTCGTTCTTTGATTTGAATATTGTTTTTTTTTTATGTCACAATGCATATGATTAAACATTAATTAAATAGAAATAATATAAAAGAGACAAAATCTACAAAAGATCATAATAAATATATACTTAAAATTGGCATATTTTGTAAATAGAGAGGAAGATGTATGGGACAAAAGTTTGGTCTCCTTGACATCCCTTTTGTCATACTTTGCAACAATCATCCAACTAAATAATAAGTGAAATTGATTAGATAAAAGTAAATATAATTTAATTGGACCACAAAAAGAGGAAAGATTTTGCACAAATTGTCATATAAACAATTAAAAATAATATGAAAATTCATTTAAGAAAACTATAAATGTTGTTGAGGTGATTAAGGAGAACCCCATTTATGACATAAAACCATAAAGAGGAAAACGAAATATATGTAAATATGGCTGAACCTTTTTCTAAAGGGGAGGGAGAGTAGTGCGTGGGCACTCTTTTTAAGGGTGGGATCCATTTTCACGCAGGGATTGTTCTAGATTGGATTTTTTATCAATACCACCATGAACTTGTTCATTTTTGTCGACTGCATAGACAGGGACATTTCATACCCTAGGCAACTTAGGCAGTTACCTAGGGCACAAAATGGGGAGGGGCGACTTAGTTTCCAATTTTTTTTTTCAAATTTTAAGTTGGCTTTCCAGCATTCGACTATGGTTGCAACAAAATTAATAGTATTAGTAACTCGAACCGGTGCCATTTCCCATTCAATTCACATATATATAGGTAAAGAGGCGCACCATTGAGCGATGGATATGATTGCTAATTTGCTTTTCCATTTAATCATACAGTTATACTCTTTACACTGTCAATGCCGTAAATAGACGAGATTTAGTTTCACGGGAATAATTCAAATTTCAGTTGGAGTCTGGTCCCTGGATGATATATTATTTTTCTCTCAATCATCTGACATCTGTCTATTGTCTAGTGTTTACCATAAACCTTTGAAATTTGTTTTCATTTCATCTTTTTTAGTCAAGTCATTTCAACTTTATTCCAGTTGAATGAGGAAATCTGTAGACTGTAGTTGTATTTATTTGAGAGGCATGTTGATGCAGCCACAGGCGGCCATTTTAATGTTTCCATTGGCATTTTGATTTTCCCCAGAATTCTTTCGAAAAAGTCTTCTATCAACAACAAGAAGCCTCTATTATTTAAACTCATTAGTCATTCAACTTTAAAATGAATATTATCTCCCTAGTTATATACAATTCTTAAGTAACTGAAACTTGAGTGCAGAGTGATTTAGTTTAAGGGTAAGTGCACGAAGTTGGGGGGCCAAAAAGTGGACAAGAGTCCTAAAAAAAGCAAAACGCCCTCGCATTTTAATTTGATTGGCTCGGGAATCACCGAACCATAACGCGTACTTGTTTAAAACAAGCCAAAATACGTACGTGTTGTGTAGTATAGACCATGCATATGTGTTTTGGTGGGTTATACTTACAAAAAAAAATGTTTATGTAGACACTAAAATTAGGTCACACTCCCCTTTCGTACCTCGACTAATAAGCACCCTTTATTACATTTACCTAGCCATGACCCCCCTTCACCCCACTAATATTAATTTAATCAATTTTATTAAATTAATGCATTACCCTCACTATATTTATTATTTAAATATCTTATTTAAATAATATATACACATGCAGTTCACTTAGAAACCTCACCAAGCCAACTCAACCTAAGACCTATTCTTAGTAAGTTACCATAAATAACTAAAACTCACCCAAACCCCTAAAAAATCAATGCCTACATTCCATCTAACCACATTACCCCATATGCTCACAAGAGGCTCTCAGTCTAATCTGCATGGGATAATGACACGAGATCCAAGGAAATAAAGAGGATCTCTGTAGTTTAGTAAACCTAGGAAATCCCACCTTGTCCAATGTCAGTTACCCCTAACCGTCGCTGGTTAAGCCGGAACCACCGTTGGTTACCCCCTTTATAACCCCAAAACTACCTTATTCTTAAGGTTGGAGGTTTGAAGTTGGCAAAGCATTGGGATAATATTTTACTAGCAAGAACACATCTTAGAGAGATAACACATCTTCAAAGAGCCAATTCAAGTGAAAAATCACATCCAAGGAAGGAGATTGAAAGTCTTCTCCTGCATAGCCATCCCAACCATGATTTGATCTAGCTAAGCAAAGAGGAGTGTACATGCATCCCATGTAATATAGCTTTTCTTCAGTTGGTGACTATTTGCAACCATCAAACCCATCATTAGCAAGTCCATACCTCACACACAGGCCTTTAGGAACAAAATCCAAGTAAGTACAATATCATACTTTCCTGGTTATTTCACTTCATTATCATTTTATCATCCATTTTTTATCTTTCTCTCCTATTGACCTTCCCCAAATGTTTACCTCCATATACCCATTAAAACCTTGCAAAATCCTACTCTAGTAACCGAATACCTCGTCCTGACCAACCAAAGTCCTTTTTGCAATCACAAAGGAGACCCCCAGGTTGTTCTATGACATTTCCAGATCTCATAGTAATTGGTACGTCAGTTATACCTAACCCACTCGTCGATCACCCCTAACCGAAACAAGTCTTTGTGTATTGCTCACATAGCCCTAAACAAAGACCTACCCACCTAATTTCACCTCACCCCTCATCCACTTATGATCTACCCAAGACCTTTATCAGAGCCTGCAGAGACCCAAAACCAATTATTTGACCTTTGGACTCTATTCTAGCTTAACATGTTAAATTATATCTATTTCTTAGTATGTTATTAAGTGAAATACCTAAATCATTTTAAAATAAAAATAGGATTTACTTTATTTACAGCATTGAATTGTTTAAAAACAGTGGACTGATAACCATATAGGAAGCATCATACTTCCCGGATCTAGCTTACACTAGGCAGTTCACTACCCATATTGTTTAATTCGTTTTGGTTATCTTGTTTTGATTACAGGTAGTTCCTCCTAGCCAAAGGGAAGCTCTCATGATTAGCTATGGATTCAGAAGTCACACGCGCACAACAATCTATCAACCAACATTTGAATAGGTATTCCTCCTATGCCCATTACCCTATATGTTTCATCAACACTTCAAAGAAACAATCTAAGAAAAAGGTGAAACATTTTGGCATGCTCGGTGGGACCCATCTGAGGTTCCTAGCATTCCATTCATTCCTAGGAAAAAGTTGGTGTGTTTGTTTCCCTTTTAAAAAGTCATACACACAAATTTTCTTCCCTTGGTAATCTACCTCTTCTTTCTATTTGCTCTAAAGGAAACTTTTATTTTGGTGTAATTAAAAAGAATCATTTCTTCATTTTTTCTGCATTATAATGAAAGATCATTCCTCTTCCTCTTCATCATATTGTGTCATCCAATTTCACATTTTCGATTTGGGTTTAAAAAAACAAGTGAATTCCATTTTGATTTATTGCATTAGATCACATTAATTGAGGGCAACCTATATGCTAAAAGTCATGACCAGTTGGTGGTTGACAAACAAATCATAGAAATGCAATTATATCCTTTTCTCTTTCTCTGATTCTTACTAAACCACAAAAAAATTCAAAATACATGCATTCTTAAACAACATCCTACCTGGAAAAAGCTATAGTTTATCACACAATCACAGAAAAAAGGGCACCTAGCTCGCTGCTTTATCGAGTCATACTTCAGAGCGAATCCCACCCCCACCATAACATACCTGAATCCTCATCTTTTACATCTCCTTCTTTGTAGGAAGCCATCCTCACCAAAAATTATATTTCAAAATTCATGTGTCAATCCCTAAATAGCATAAGCTAAACAAACATAATAGAAAAGGCACTCCTAGGATCGCATTTTCTTAGTGTTTCTACTTGGCTTGCATTTTGAGCTGAGAGATCACATTCGTCACTTTCTTGTTCATCTTTGCAAGCTCCTCATCATAGATGGTGTATTTCGGCTTCACCTGAGTGTGTCTTGGGCCATATCATCATCATTCCCAGAATTCTGTGTCTGATTCTACATCATATTTTTAATTCACAACCACTTTCTTTCATCATTATTTCAATTTCACAGTAACCGTCGTCACTTACCTCTTACTGCCATCGGTTATACCCAACCGACGTTGGATTCTAAGTCCTTTTTCTAACCTACTCAAAATGACATATTACTTCACTTACTTCGACTTTTCATAGTCTCTTTCACTTTCATTATTCCCATTGATGTTTTAAACATCCTTAGATTTGGCATAGCTATAATATTTTACATTCATCCCTCACTATTTACTTATTGTCCATTTTCTATAGTGACTGGTAATGGTTACCCCTGACCAACATCATTTTTACCTAACCGGAATCGGTTGGCATGTTTCACATTCCAACCACCCGGTTGGCACTTCATCCACATTTTATCACTAGATTCTCTTGTTCCTGCTGTTCTCTATATCATTTATAGAGAAGCAGCCCTACCTGATCAGTATTAGCTCGCATGGTGCTAACCTGAAGACAAGAAAGTGTCCCTCGTATTCCACGCTAGTTGCCAACCACTCCCCACCTATTCCTTAACCACCTTATATTTTATCAACAACCATGGATCCAATCCAGCCTACTACTATCGCTACCGGAGATGAGGAGTTCGTATGACTCCTTGACTAGAAACCTACTGCCTTGTAATTTTAACCTTTCCCACCCATCCACTAGAGATGTCTCGGGTCAGGTGATATACGGCATGCTCATATCTATCCCCCTGACTCTTGCACCCACTTCAGCATCTTCCCCATTTGGCTCCGTACTGTCCTCATCTACCTTATCCCCCAGTCATTTTGCAATTAGGTCCTATACCTGCTATGACTGTCGTGTCTGTTACCTCTGTGGCACCCATCACATCTACCATACCCTTGATCAACTATCCCAAACAAAACCTTATTCACTCCTAATTTCTCACACATACTTGTAGCTACATTACCACCTCCAGTGTCACTGAACCCTATCCCATTTCAGAACATGGTTCTTTCCATTCCACAATCATTATCCCCCATTACCACTAGGGTTACCATGACCCTTCCACCCCCCATATACATACTACCAAAAAAACCTCTTGTTTCATCCATTATTCATTCCGGGTATGTACCCACTATTTCACTACCTTCTTCTCCACCACCCTACATGGCAGCCCCATACACTAGAGTGCCACCCCTTTTATATGCCAAAAATCCACCTCCTCATGCTATAAGAATCATCCAATCATCACAACCCACCAATGACCTAATTAAACTGATGTTGGACAAGATGCAGACATTGGAGGCATCGGTTTCCGGCTCCCACAACACTCTCACCTACGACGAGTTTTTTAACGAGCCTATTCACCCATCCATTCCTATCCGTTCATACCTTGTGCATTGGGAAATTCCTAAATTCAATTGTTTCAATACCAAAGAATACCCCAACAACATTTGCGGTCATTCAAACATGGGTGTTATCTGATCACTCATGATGATGCCTTGATTTGGAGAACTTTTCCCATGTCCCTCACTGGACCTACATTAAACTGGTATAGTGGGGTTACCTAAACACTCTATATTCTCATTCAATTAGGTAGCCCAAGGCCTTCTCAGATCATTTCTCTATCAATATCATCAAGAAGGTTACCATGACCGATCTATATTCCACACGTTAGTATGAGGAGGAATTTATCACAAATTTTATCACTCACTGACGCATTCTTGATCAATTAACTTACCTTCCAACTGCCACAAACCGAACTCATTGATATCTTCACACGAGATTGCGTTAGACATATCTCCCCGACCTTGTCAGGTCCAAAACCTTCTGAACATTCAATGAGGCATTCACCATGGCACGAAAGTTATATATTCGGAGCCATCGAAGAGAATAAAATTCAATTACACAATAAGAATTGGAATTCAAGTCGAATGATACCTCTTCCTCTTCCAAACCAAAAACCAATTATTCAAAAGCTAAGGGCACCACTAACATAATGGTACTCAAGGCCGGCCCATCTCATTCATCGAATTAGGTTTCACCCTCATGTAATCTCTCGCCTATCTAGTCTTTTTAATTCAGAACAAGAGTAATGAAAATATACCGCAATTGGGGAATCTTACTCTTCTTTCTTAGAAAAGCTTATCAAAGCTGGAGCCATCATCCTTCCACCCATAAAATCACACACTGGTTTTGACCCTGCTCACCCCATTCCCACATGGTATAAATAACATGATTTCTGTAACTATCATCGAGTAAAGGGTCATAGTGATGGCAACTGCATCGCTTTCAAGAATACTGTCCAAGAAATGCTCGAGAAATGTGAGTTAACTATGGATAATTCCAATGCCACCCCCAACCAAAATCTACAAATCTTTACAAAACCATTTCCCAACCATGCCCCTTCATCCAATCAAACCAGTGAGACATCAACTCCCAATACCCATACCTGTGAGATTCACGCTATCTTTAACAAGATACTTGTCTCCTCTCAATTACCTCACATCCCTTCCATAGAGGAAATCCTAGCTCGAAATCTTCCTTCCACATTGGAACCAACCTCCCCTGTTCCTTCACCCATAGATGAACACCTTTCATCTCCTTCATCACCTACACAGGGGTCTTCTGCTAACATTGAGACCATCTCACCCCTAGCTTCACCAGTTAGAGAACCTTTACCTACATTACCTCCTCCACCCATAGAGGAGCTCCCATTATCTCCTCCACCCGCAGAGGAGCACCCATTACCTCTTCCACCCACAGAGGAGCACCTATCCATTCCTCCACTTATAAAGGAGCTCACATCATCTCCTCCACCCATCATAGACCTAGTTGAGATACCTTTGCCTCTTGGCGAGCATTCTCCATCAGCCACCCAAAATCCAACATACCTACTTTCGACTCTCTTACCCATGGAAGCTGAAGATGGCCAATTCCCCGTCTCTAAGACATATTTTACGGGAATTCCCATTAGTTCCTCACCAACTCCACCCACAGGCATGTCGTTCTCATGTTTGGTCGATCACTTAGATTATGTGGATAGGGATTTACTATGGGGGCGCCTCTTACTCCCTGTCTCAACACAGATGCAGAGATCCCTCGCTCACACCTCCACAATCTACCCAAACACATTTCGACCAATCAAACCAAATACAACCACTATTGTCACAACCCCTTCCACAATACCTACTACTGCTCAAACCATACCCTTACCCATAACTTGACCTACATCTAAACCCAAACCCACACCCACACCATTTGCCTCAACTAAACCTATTACCACTTTAGGGGTCACCCTGACCACCAGCCTTACTCATCCACCTATTAAACTGGATTTAGATACATCCTCCAACGTCAATACCACACCTACTCTGACACCCAAACCAAATAAACAAACTCATCTACCTCATACCCCAACCGTACATATCACGCTGACACTTGTCCCGTCTACCTTAAGACCTCAGCTGCCCAACATGGTCAAGCACCATGCACCCATCCATAAACCAATAACACAACAACCCATTCCTTCCTCACAAACCTCTAACCTACCCAGGTACACAACACAACTAATACCCATACTTGCAGTTTCTTTACCACCAATACCTGCAATACCTTCAACTATTTCTTCACTACCCACTACACTTCAGTCATTTTCCCTCACACCCCAAGTACGACCTGCGTCATCTACCTTCACAACACCCCCATTATCCCTGTGGGTAACTCGCCCTCTTCCTCAATCTGCTTTTCCTTCTAGACCTCGTACACCCACATCACCTTTACCCAAGAAGGTGCAACCCAAAAACAAAACCCCACTACCCCACAATAAGGTAGTCAAAACAACCCCACACCCTCCTACCCATCCATCTACTGTACTCCTACCCAAAAAAACCTGATCGATACCTCAAACAACACCGGCACCTAAACCCATAGCTTGACCCATTCCTACTCTTCCAAAAATAGTCCCTCGACAATCAACCACACCTACACCCAAACCCACGTCCACTTCACATTGTGATCCGCTAGCAGGGTCCTATGCAAAAATTTTAACCAACCTCCTCGAGAATTTTGTTATCACATTACCACCACTCCGACTTTACGACCCCCTCAAACCCAAGCCAAAAGGCTTTGATGATACTAAAATTTTTGCATACCATCATGTGCTAGGGCATGATGTGGAGAACTATAAGGCTTTGAAAACTGTCCTTATCCAATTGTGACCACCAGAAACCAACTTTGACGATGACGACCTTTTCGATGAGGATCATGCTTCACCAACACCCATTCCCATAGTGCCCACTCAACAACCACAACCTCCACCCTCACAGCTCCTAGAGCCACATCCAAGATTTGAAATTAACATGGTTTACATCAGAGAACTTGCCACGCCACCACCCAAATGTCGTTGCGCCCAACTGACCTCACAGGGCTTTTCTCCTCTAGTAGGTTTTTGCCCTTCATGTCGTTATACCACTCACCCTACACCTTCTCCATTTTCCAACTTCCCTCAAATCAACATGGTACATGTCACTACACATTTGTAGAAGGGAAAAGAAAAGGTAGCTAACCCACTAACCAATCCTATACCCAACATACCATCTACACCCATACCTAAAATCACTATCCGCGGCCCCACATACCCCATTTCTAATAGCATCACACATCGTACCATGCTCAAACAACTACACCAATCTCCCCTAAAAATGTCCTTATATGACCTCATCCAAACCTCGGAATCCCATCATCAAGCCCTCATGGAGGTTCTTCAATCTATTGTTGTTTTACCCAAGGACCCTACACCCGTAGCCTCCATTATCACATCCCATCATGTAGCCTCTCTCACCAAATTACCACCTTCATCCTCACCTCATCTTGTTCACCAAGTGGCCTCCCTTAGCTTCTCAGAGGACGAGATCACGCCACACCAAAATGATGACCTGGATCCAGCCCTCTTCATCTCCGTCCACATTGATGACATACGGGTACGCCATGTGATGATTGATGGAGGTGCTAGCATTAACATCATTTCATCTCATGCATTTCCTCAAATGCGCATACCTGACAATTGCATGCATAAACATCTAGTCATATTGTGTTCATTCAACGACACTATCACCTCCACACTAGGCACTGTCATCCTTCACGTTTGCGTGGGCCCCCGCATTGTTCTAGAATTGTTTTATGTTTTGGAGGGGGAATTCCAATATAACTTGTTGCTTGGTAGACCCTGGATCCATGTAATGGGTTGTGTTCCTTCCATTTTGCATTGTTGTGTAAAGTTTGAACACGAAGGAAACACTTATACCATTCTGACTGACCCATCACCTTTCGAAACATGCAACAAGCTTTACCGACCTAATGATGTGCTCATACCTATCAAACCTTCTACCTCCACAACCAATACCGCTTCACCTACACCTCCACCTACCACTACAGTTGTTGCTTTCATCGCACATACCTCCTCCATTCCTACCGCTGCTATAACCTCCACGGCTGACCCATTAGCTTCCCAATCCGTTAACTCCACCTCTGTATGGCCTCTGACACATTATCAATACCAGCTACCTACATACCAACCACTGATCCCTTGGAAGGTGTTTTTCAACGCCTCACTTTGGGGGAGTACCGCCTATATAGTGTTAACACATTCCTTACTCCACACGAGTATGGAAGCCTTTACCAACACCCTCACTATGATCATTGTATAGGAGAATGCCTCCTTTATGGTCCTCCTCATCTTCATACTAGTCTCACCTATGGGGGACTTGATACTACCACTTACACACCTAAACCACCATCACAACCCCACCCATTTTTTGCTGACTTCCAATCACTTACCAATCACCGTTTCGCCCACACCTTCCTGCACCGCTGTACATGGAAGGGTTTTTTTTTAGCTTTTACGAGCAAGGCCACCATACCATTATTCTATGTACCACCCATAAACATAATGATTGTAGTGGTATAGGCTTCCCCAAACCTCCTACCAAATAGACCCCCATTGAACTCAGTGAACACCTTAGCCCTCCTCCACCTTCATCTTCATCACTACCTTCACCCGCTCCACCTTCATCACCACCCTCACCGACAAAGTCGATGGGTCCTGAATCTAACCCACCTAACTTTTTTTTTCATAAATACCATTTCCTTGGGGCCTTTGACTTATCAGTGTGAAGGCGAGGCCCCTTCCACTCTCCCATTCCTGTATCCTGAAATGATCGATGATAACACACCTATAATTAACGTCGTTCAATGTCAGGATGATGAATCCATACTCACCTAGATTGGTGAAAAATACTCATATATTCATCGATCGTTACCCTCTGAGACACAAACCATGTTGAATGAATCGACTATCAAGATCAACATTCATACTCAGGATGACCCTCACATCCTAAAGATCAGACAATCTTTAGATGTTGTTGAACAGGAATCCATCACTTCTTTTCTCTAAGATCATGACCATGCTTTTGCTTGGTCTTACGCAGACATTCCCGGTATTGACCCCACCATTATGGTCCACAATATCATAACCATTCCCGATGCCAAACCTATCAAACAAAAGTTGAGGAAAATGCACCCTCACATTGATCTTCTTGTCAAAGAAGAACTTCGGCACCTTCTTTCAGTTTCCTTCATCTTACCCATTGATTATCCTCGTTGGATTTATAACATTGTCCCTGTTACTAAAGCAACAAGGGGACTCCGCATTTGCATGGAATTCCATGACCTCAACCTAGCTTGCTCGAAAGCTGACTTTCCCTTGCCCAGTATTGATCAACTAGTTGACCTCACCGCTGGTCACAAGATGCTCTCACTCATGGATGGCTTCTCAGGTTATAATGAAATTTTGCTTGCCCCAGAAGATCAGCACAAGACCGCATTCATTACCCCTTAGGGAACCTTTTGCTATTGAGTCATGCCTTTGGCCTTAAAAATGTTGGTGCTACATATCAACGTGCTATGACTTACATCTTCCATGATATCATGCATCTCATATTGGAAGATTACGTGGATTATCTCTTGGCCAAATCTAAATGTCACGCCGAGCACCTTGTCGTCCTTAAATATTGCCTCATTAAATATTACATTTGCCTTCAACCTAAAAAGTGCATCTTCATGGTTCTCTCAGGAAAGCTCCTGGGATTTATTGTTTCCCTCCGTGGTATAGAAGTTTACCCTGCTAAAGTCAAGGCCATTCTGGAAATGCCTCTGCCCACTAACTTGAAACAACTCCGTAGCCTGCAAGGTAAATTGTAGTCCATTCACCATTTCATTTCACAATTATCTGATCGGTGTCAACCATTTCATTATCTGCTTAGGAAGGATGTCTCCTTTAAATGGGATGATGACTATCACAAAGCTTTTGAGGCCCTGAAATAATACCTTCTCCAACCACCCGTAGTCATTCCACCTAAAGACGATCAACCTTTTTACCTATAAATATCAGCTACCGATCATTCCTTGGGAGCCATGCTTGCTCATCGCGATGAAAAACACAGGGAGTAGGCGGTTTATTACATAAGCCATACTCTTTTGGACTATGAAAATCGATACAACCATCCAGAAAAGCTTTGCTTAGCCTTAGTTTTCATTGCCACAAAACTCCGACATTACCTGCTCAACCACAAAACCTATGTTGTGACCAACACCAATCCCTTACACTTCATGTACTCCAAACCTTATCAAAATCAGTGCGACGCACGATGGCTTATGCTTTTAGCTAATCTTGACCTCAAATTCATTCACCAAAAGTCCATCAAGGGCCAGGCTATTACCGACCAATTGGCTGGCACACCTATTTCCGGGGACCAACCCTCTAATTTTGACTTTCCCGATGAGTCAATTGCTACTCTTTCCCTGGATGAACCCCCTTACCAAATGACACTATTCTTCGATGGTTCCAAGTGTCAACGTGGGGGCGGGGCTGGTGTTATCCTCATCCCTCTAGATGGAGAACCCATGCCTTTGTCTTTCAAACTAGACTTTGAATGCACCAATAATATTTCCGAGTATGAAGTGCTTGTACTAGGTCTCCAGGCTGCATATGCCCTAGATGTAAAATCAATCCACATCTTTGGTGATTCATAATTGGTTGTAAACCAAGTCAATGGTATGTACCAATGTTGTAATGAGATACTTCAAAAGTATAAACATCATGTAGACATACTTTTGACCGCCTTTGATCGTTACACCCTTCAAACCATCCCACATTCAACCAACAAATTTACAGATACCATGGCTTGCTTAGCTTCCCAAATACCCACTTCCCCTACCGATTCCAAAATATTTGTCACCGTACAACGCCTCCATTCACCTTCTTATTTACCTCACGATGTTTACTCAATCGAAAATGACACCCCTGACCCGAGTGACCTTTGGTATAAACAATACTCCGACTACCTTTTCCTCTCCATCTTACCTCCTGATCTCACCTGTAACGGACAACACACATTCCTTAAAAAGGTCTCCCATTTCGTCATTCTGGGTGGACTCCTCTATAAGCATGACTTTGATGGTATTCTCTTATGATGCCAAAAGAGGATAACAATAATAGTATCATTCATCACAAACAATAATGAATCATAACCCAACCTGACTCAACCATGCCTACTAACCTGAATCAACCATGCCTAAACTGACCTGACTCCATCATGCCTAACTCACCTAATTTCCATCCATATCAAAGTAACACATCCATATCTCATCTAACACAAGCCATAAAACCAATATCTCATAAGCATATTAACACATCACAAAATACCATGAATCTCATCATATAAATCAATAACTGTGTATCTCAAAATACATGTCTTTCTGATCATGGCCATCATCTCAAAAATATTGGCATGCAAGCCGATATATAATACAAAATGTCATTAGCATGCAGGCTGGTCGCATATATACACAAAAAAATGAATGAATCAATACACAAATCTTCGGCACGCAAGCCGGTATATGCTCACAATATATAACAAAATCACTCATACATCCTCACTGGCTTCATAACTTAGGCCGGTATGTGATAAAAAATACAAACATCTTTGGCATGCAAGCTGACACACACACACACACACACACACACATATATATATATAAAATAATCACTACTATACATCAAAAATCAGGGTGGCCACATATCAGCCATCTCGCTATATGTCCTCCATATTTGTGTCCCCTGCACCCTCAGCCTCATGTGCCCCTACTAGTACATCACCTCACTCTGGTCATTGTGTGCTGGTGGCCTTGCCCTGATCGGGACTAGGAGCTCGCTAACCTCCTGTGCTCTCCATACTATGTGTGTGGGATCTCATCCTCTTACTAGTCGCTTAATGTGCCTTGTATTCTCCATATAAGAGGAAGTGTATCCCAGCTGCCATGAGCTGGTACTAATAGTATCATGCCTCACTTAGGGCATTTCGTAGCCTAGATATAGGCATAGTCTGTGGTGGTCCCATAGGTCTCGGCCCCTGTATTTACCCTGCGCCAGCCTGTGAACTAGGACTAGCTCCCTGCGCCTGTGGTGGTGCCCCTTGCCCCGGTGCTTGTGGTGGTGCCCCTATCCCTGTGATATATTAGGCCTGTAAGACCCCAATCTGTGTCTAGGTTGTGGCCAAATGACCCTGTAATCCTACCACCTAAGCCTGTAGGGCTGCCACCTGACCATCTCTGTCTCCATCTCCTCCATCTCCTCCACCCTCTCCCTCCACCATCTAGGCCTGCAGATTGGCCACCTATACCCATAGCTCTGCTACCTCAACCTCTGACCCCTCCAGCTGTGTCTGCAGTATACCTATTTACATGATCGGCATCGCTACCTACCCCTGTAGGGCGTCTCTCTGCACTGTCATAGTAGCTAAATCTAGCTACCCTGGTCTAGGTGGTATGGCTCATAACTGAGCTGCCCACCACTACCTATACCTATCTGTGCATCCAACATCATCAATCCGCTAATCCACTGGCTACTCCTCCTCTCCTGTAGGCACTATAGGCTGTGGTAGAGGGAGAGGCCTCTCCACGTCATCTCTTTGATACTGTGGGAAGGGTAGAGGAATATCCTGTACAAGCCCGAACTGTCATCGGACCCTATCAACCGGGATCATCTCATCCTCCCCGGCACGGTGACCCTATATCCACCTCTCTAGCTAGAGCTCAGCTAGCTCCTCATGCATGTTCCTATATGAGGGGAATCCCACATATGGCCTCCAGATAATGTCCACTCTGGACAACCCCTCCAATAACTACCGAAAAATGGGCCACATCATATGTCGGCCTATCTGACCTCCGCTCTCCTGCAACCGGCACCCATCTCCTATATCCCAACCACACACATCTCAGTGGGAATGCATCTACTTGGGGCATCCCTATAGGTCGAACATAGACTATGTGCTCGTAGGCCCAGTAGTGCAGTATAAATGTATAACACAAGCTAAACCTCGGTAGCCACTCATATGCCCAAAGCTCTCTATAAAGCTGCACCAAGAATGTTGGTGCCCAGGCGAAGCATGTATCATGCACCATCATATCATGGAGCACCCCCATCAGTGATCAGGGAAAGTGTCCACCCTCTGCATCAGGTAGTGCATAGCAGCACACTGCCTCCATCAATAAAACTACTAGCCTCGTCTCATCCAGATGGGCTAGGTACATCTCGCCATAGCTCAAACTGGTAATATGGAAGCTCAACTCCACCACCCCCTCACCCCCTTGGTAAATACTAGTCCCGATCAGCTCCTCTGAGGCCTCAAAGGAGATAGAGTACACCTGGGCCCCCAATATGGGTAACCTTAGAATCTAGAACATGTCCTCCAGGGTGATAGTCATCTCACCCGTCGGAAGGTGGAACGTGTTGGTCGTGGAGTCCCATCTATCGATGAGCGTGACCATCAAACTAGGCTACCGAACAAGCATGTCGGTAGCACCGAATACCACTCAAGCCCACTGCCTCCACGTGCTGCAGCTCCAACGGGCTCACTAGGCCACGCAATGTCACCAATAGCGGTGGAACCCTGTCTCACATATGTAATTGCGATTGACCCTACATCCAATCCAAAACACAACATTAATCTACCTTTTACCATGACCTTATTCATAACTTATCATTACCCACCACCCTATTTTTTTAATTTTGTTTTACCTTACCCATCTCAACCACCAACCTACATCACTTTTTTGGACCCTTTTGCCCAAAATCCTGACCGGTGCCAGTTTAGCCTAACCGACTCCGGTGACCCTTAAACCGGCATCGGTCACCTATTTGGTGACCGATACTGGTTCAACTTGACCGACCATGGTTACCACGTAACCAGCATCAGTCACCTGTTAGGTGACCGATCCTGGTTCTACCTACCGATGCCGGCCAAGCTTGACTGACACCAGTCACTGTCAAGGAAAAATCTGTGACTTCCTAAACCCCCCTTTTTCTAAAACCCTCTGACCTATCCCTTTTACCCCACCTACACTGACCTACACTACCCCAAAACCCCTACCCACCCCACCTATCCAATTTCCTACCCCTCCTCTTTTTTGCCCATTTTTCCCCCCATACCCGATTTAACTTTTTTCCCACCCACAAAATACAAACACCCACCCAAACCCAACAAATAAACAACTTATTACACCATCTACTCTATCTAATTAACATTAAAGGGTTAGGCACTTACCTCGTCGCACTACTGCCGTCTCGGTGGCACATCTGGCCACTATGCTGGTGGTCTGCCAATCCCTCTCCCACCTCTTCCATCACTGAATATCTACCCACACCTCTGAACCAATCGAATCCCTCGCTAAGATCTCATGGACCCGCTACTCACCAACCCAACCACCGTCAACTCACACTACCATCTCACTATCCCATTTCCTCCGAATGCTTTTCTCACTTTTCTCTCTTTCTTGTCCTTTCTTCACTTCAAAAATCACAAATGAATAATAAAAATGTGGATTTTTTGTTTTTATACCAAACCTGACCTAACCGACGTTGGTTCCCCTAGACTGGCATCGGTCTCGTGCCCTACCTAACCATCATCAGTTTTCCTATACCAACGTCGGTTATCCATGACCACCATCGGTCACCCTTACCTACACATTGCCCTTACTTTTCCATTTTACCCCACCCTCTACCTTGCTCTTTACCCCATACCTTTACCCAACCCATTAGCTTACCTTTCCTAACCTCATCACTTCCTACCTCCATTTTTCCTCCTTTGGGGACTCATTATTTTACCCCTACCTCGGCCTTACCCATGCCGTGACCTAGATATTTGGACCTGGACCATCGCTAGTGACCTTTGACCTCATGTGTTTGCTATACCTTGCGGCACTGTTACCTATGTTGATTGACCCAATGACCTTACCTAGCCTATTGTCATGACCGTTTATCCTGACCCTACCTTTGGTGTACCGGAAACATACCTAAACGTTCCTACACCTAACCTACATTGTGCTTCCTGACCTTATCCTATAACCTAGATACTGGATTCACTACAACCTTGTTTGGATATGCCTATCGACCTTAGACAATGTAGATTTTTTCCTACTCTTCAACCTGGTAGCATGCTACAGTTTATACGTGTGCGTGCATTTGATTGCTGCTATCTTTGACCCTGACCCATTACCTAGATCTCCCAGTAGACATTTCACCCCTTTTTTCCCTGTCCCATTTTCCTTTTCTTCACATTTACCTTTTATCAAACCACTCACCACTTCAGCCTGCTGCCTCGTCAGTTCCTGGTTTGAGGGGGATCACCTTCACCCTCACATGGGGCAACCACATCTTATTTTTGTTAGCGTCACTTACCAATACAAGCTACGCAACAAAAAGGGGCAAAATGTAGACACTAAAATTAGGTCACACTCCCCTTTTGTCCCTCGACATATAAGCACCCTTTATTACATTTACCTAGCCATGACCCCCTTCACCCCACTAATATTAATTTAATTAATAATTAAATTAATGCATTATCCTCACTATATTTATTATTTAAATATCTTAAAATAATATCTACACATAGAGTTCACTTAGACACCTCACCAAGCTAACTCAACCTAAGACCTATTCTTAGCAAGTTCCCATAACTAACTAAGACTTACCCAAACCCTAAAAATCAATGCCTACATTCCCTCTAACCACATTCCCACATGCTCACAAGAAGCTTCCCAGTCTAATCCATGGGATAACAACACGAGATCCAAGAAAATCAGGAGGATCTCCCTAAGTTTAGTAAACCTAGGAAATCCCACCTTGACCGACATCGGTTACCCCTAACCGTCGCCGGTTAAGCCGGACCACCATCGGTTACCCCTTTTAACCCAAAACAACCTTATTCTCAAGGTTGGAAGTTGGAAGTTGGAATTTGGAAGTTGGAAGAAGAAAGTTGATGAGCAAGAATACATCTCAGAGAGATAACACATCTTCAGAGAGCCAATTCCAGTGAAAAAATCACATCCAGGGAAGGAGATTGAGCATCTTCTCCTACACAGCCATCCCAGCCACGATCTGATCTATCCAAGCAAAGAGGAGTGTGCATGCAGCCCATGCAGAAGCTTTTCTTTAGTTGGTGATCACTTGCAGCCTTCAAACCCATCATCAACACCTCCATCCTTCATACACAGACCTTCAGGAATGAAATCCAAGTAAGTATAACATCATACTTCTCTGGTTTATTTCATTTCACCATTATTTTATCACCCATTGTTTATCTTGCTCCCTATTGACCTTCTCTAACATTTTCACCTCCATAGACCCATTACAACCTTGCAAAAGCCTACTCCAGTCACCCAATACCTCGTCCCAACCAACCAAATCCTTTTTGCAATCACAAAGGAGACCAAAACCCTGTTCTGTGACATTTCCAGATCTCATAGTAACCATTACTGGTTATACCTAACCGCCGTCAGTCATCCCTAACCTACATCGGTCTCTGTATTTGCCCACGCAGCCTTAAACAGAGACCTACCCACCTAATTTTACCTCACCCTCATCACCTGTGACCTACCTGAGATCTTTATCAGACCTGCAGAACCCGGAACCAATCATTTGACCTTTGGATTCTATTCTAGCTTAGCCTGTTAGATTAGATCTATTTTCTTATTGTGTTTTAAGTGAGATACCTAAATCATTTTAAAATAACAATAGGATTTACTTTGTTTACAACATTAATTTGTTTAAAATAGTGGACTGACAGCCATCTAGGAAGTATCATACTTCCTAGATCTAGCTTACGCTAGGCAGTTCACTACCCATATTGTTTAATTCCTTCTGGTGGTCTTGTTTTCATTACAGGTAGTTCCTCCTAGCCAAAAGGAAGCTCTCATGATCAGCTGTGGATTCGTACGTCATACGCGCACAACAACCCATCAACCAACATTTGAATAGGTATTCCTCCTACGCCCCATTACCCTATCTGTTTCGTCAACAATTCAAAGAAACAATCTAAGAAAAAGGTGAAACATTTTGGCATGCCCGGTGGGACCAATCTAGGGTTCCTTGCATTTCATTCATTCCTAGGAAAAAATTGTGTGTTTGTTTCCCTTCTAAAAAGCGTACACACTAATTTTCTTCCCTGGTAATCCACATCTCTTCTTTCTATTTGCTCTAAAGGAAACTTTTCTTTTGGTGTAATTAAAAAGAATCATTTCTTCATGTTTTCTGCATTGTAGTGAAAGAGCATCCCTCTTCCTCTTCATCTTATTGTGTCATCCAATTTCACATTTTCAATTTGGGTTTAAAAACAATTGCATTCCATTCTGATTTATTGCATTAGCTCACATTAATTGAGGGCAACCTATATGCTGGAGGTCATGACCAGCTGATGGTTGACAAACAAATCGTAGAAAAACACTTCTATCCTTTTCTCTTTCTCCGAGTCTTACCAAACCACACAAAAATTCAAAATACATACATTCTTAAACAACATCTTACCTGGAAGAAGTTGTAGGTGATCACACGATCACGACACAGTGGGCACCCAGCTCACTGCTCTGTCGAGTCATACTTCAGAGCGAAGCCCGCCCCCACCATAACATACCTGAAACCTCACCTTTTAGATCTCTTTCTTTGTAGGAAGCCATCCTCACCAAAAACTCTATTTCACAATTCATGTGTCAGTCCCTAAATAACATAAGCTAAACAAACATAATAGAAAAGGGCACTCTTAGGATCACATTTTCTTAGTGTTTCTGCTTGGCTTGTGTTTTGAGGTGAAAGATCACGTTCATCACTTTTTTTTTGTTCATCCTTGCACGCTCCTCATCATAGATGGTGTATTCCAGCTTCACCCGAGTGTGCCTGGGCCATATCATCATCATTCCCAGAATTCTGGGTTTGATTCCACATCAAATTTTAATTCACAACCACTTTCTTTTGTCACTGTTTCAATTCCACAGTAACCGTCATCAGTTACCTTTGACCGCCATCAGTTATACCCAACCGACGTCAGTTCCAGGTCCTTTTGCTAACCTACTCAAAAGGACATTTTCACTTCACTTTCTTCCACTTTCCACAGTCTCTGTCACTGTCATTATTCTCATTGATGTTTTAAATGTCTTTAGATTTGGCATACTTGTCAGATTTTTCCTTCTGCTTCGCTGTTTACTCACTTTCCATTTTCTACAGTGACCGGCAACGGTTACCCCTGACCGGCGTTAGTTTTCCCTATCCGGCATCGGTTATCCTGTTTCACATGCCACCCACCGTTCATTACTTCATCCATTTTTTATCACCAGATTCACCTATTTCTATTGTTCTCTGTGTCATTTACAGAGAAGCAGCCCTACCTGATCAATACTGGTTCACATGGTGCTAACCCGAAGACAAGCAAGTGCCCTCATGTTCCACGCCAGTTGCCAACCACTCCCACCTAGTCCTTCACCACCTTCTATTTTATCACCAACCATGGATCCCATCCAACCTACTACTATCGCTACCAGAGATGAGGAGTTCGCACGACTCCTTGACCAGAACCCTGTCGCCTTGCAATTTTACCTCTCCCACTCATCCACTCGAGACGCCTCGGGTCAGTTGATATACGACATGCCCGTATCTATCCCCCCGACTCTTGCACCCACTTCCGCATTGGCCCCATCTGGCTCCATGTTGCCTGCATCCACCTTACCCCCAGTCATTTCACAGTTAGGTTCTATACTCATTATGATTGTTGCGTCTATTGTCTCTGTGGCACCCATCACACCCACCATACCCTTAACGACTACCCCAAACACAACCTCATTTACCCCTCATGTCTCACACATACCTGTAGCTACATTCCCACCTCTAGTGTCAGTGACTCCTACCCCATTTCAGAACGTGGTTCTTTCCATTCCACAATCATTAGCCCCTATTGCCACTAGGGTTACCACGACCCTTCCACCCCCATATACATACTACCAACAACCACCTGTTTCATCTATTATTCATTCCGGGTATGTACCCCCTATTTCATTGCCTTCTTCTCCACCACCTTACATGGCAGCCCCATACATTGGGATGCCACCCCCATTATATGCCCAAAACCAACCTCCTCATGTTATAGGAAGCTTCTAATCATCACAACCCACCAATGACCTAATTAAATTGATGTTGGACAAGATGCAGACACTAGAGGCATCGGGTTCTGGCTCCCACAACACTCTCACCTACGACGAGATTTACAATGAGCCTATTCACCCATCCATTCCTATCCATTCATACCCTGTGCATTGGTAAATGCCTAAATTCAATAGCTTCAATAGCAAGGAAGACCCACAAAAACATTAACACTCATTCAAACACGGGTGTTATCTGATCGCTCATGATGATGCCCTGCTTTTGAGAAATTTTCCCATGTCCCTCACTGGACCAACATTAGATTGGTATAGTGGGTTACTTAAACACTCTATATTTTCATTCAATCAGGTAGCCCAAGCTTTTTTGGATCATTTCTCTATCAATATCACCAAGAAGGTTACCATGACCGATCTATATTCCACATGTTAGTATGAAGATGAATCTATCACATATTTTGTCACTTGTTGGTGTAGCCTGATCAATCAACTTACCTTCCAACTGCCATAAACTAAACTCATTGAGCTCTTCACATGAGCTTGGACTAGACATATCTCCCTGACCTTGCAGGTCCAAACCTTCCAAACATTCAATGAGGCATTCACTATGGCACGAAAGTTAGAGATTCGGGCCATCGAAGAGAAGAAAATCCAATTACGAAATAAGAATTCAGGATTCAAGTCAAATGAAACCTCTTCTTCTTCCAAACCACCAACCAATTATTCAAAGGCTAAGGGTACTGCTAACGCAGTGGTACTCAAGGCCGGCCCAACTCATCCATCCAATTAGGCTACACCCTCATCTAATCTATCACCTGTCCAGGATTTTTGATTCAGACAAGAGCAGTGAAAATATACCCCAATTGGGGAACCTTACTCTTCTATCTTAGAAAATCTTATCAAAGTTGGGGCCATCACCCTTCTACCCATAAAACCACACACCGGTTTTGACCCTGCTCACCCCATGCCCACATAGTATAAAGAGCATGATTTATGTAACTATCACAGAGTGAAAGGTCATAGTGACAACAACTGCATCACTTTCAAGAAAATTGTCCAAGAAATGCTCGAGAAAGGCGAGTTAACTGTGGATAATCAAAATGCCACCCCTAACCAAAATCTACAAATCTTCAAAAAATCATTTCCCAACCGTGCCCCTTCATCCAATCAAACCGGTGAGACATCCACTCATGATTCCCATACCTGTGAGGTTCACGCAATCTTTAACGAGGTACCTGTGGCCTCTCAATTACCTCACATCCCTTCCATAGAGGAAATCCTAGCCCGAAATCCTCCTTCCACATTGGAACCAACCTCCATTGTTCCTTCACCAACAAAGGAACACCTTTCATCTCCTTCATCACCAACGGAGGAGTCCTCCACTAACATCGAGCCCCTCTCACCCCTAGCTTTACCACTTAGTGAGCCTTAACCTACCGTACCTCCTCCACCCATAAAGGAGCTCCCATTACCTCCTCCACCCATAAAGGATCACCCACTACCTCCTCCACCCGTAGAGGAGCACCTATACATTCCTCCACTTATAGAGGAGCTCCCATCATATCTTTCACCCATCATAGACCCAGTGGAGATACCTTTGCCTCTTAGTGAGCATTCTCCATTAACCACCCAACATCCAAAAAACCTACTTTCAGCTCTCTTACCCACGGAAGATGAGGCTGGCCAATTCCCCGTCTCTAAGATGCATTTTACAGGAATTCCCATTAGGTCCTCACCAGCTCCACCCACAAACATGTCATTCTCATGTTTGGCCTATCACTTAGATTATGTAGATAGGGCTTTATTATGGGGATGTCAAGTACTCCCTATCTCAACACAGATGCAAAGATCCCTCGATGACACATCCACTATCTACCCAAACACATTTCCACCCATCAAACCACATACAACCACTGTTGTCGCAACCCCTTCCACGATACCCGTTAGCACTCACACCACACCCTTACCCGTAACCCGACCTATATCTAAACCCAAACCCATACCCACAACATCTACCTCCACTAAACCTATTACCACTTTAGGGGTCACCCCGACCACCAGCCTCACTCATCCACCTCTTAAAATGGATTTAGCTACATCCTCCAATGTCAAAACCACACCTACTCTGACACCCAAACCAAATAAACAAACTCATCGACCTCATACCCCAACTGCACATATCACGCCCACACTTGTCTCGTCTACCTTAAGACCTCATCTTCCTAACATGGTCAAGCACCTTGCACCCATCCATAAACCAATAACACAACAACCCATTCCTTCCTCACAAACCTCTAACCTACCTAGGTACACAACATGACTGATACCCGCACTTGTAGTTTCTTTACCACCAATACCTCTAATACATTCAACTATTGCTTCACTACCCACTACACTTCCGTCATTGTCCCTCACACCCCAAGTATGACCCACGTCATCTACCTTCACAACACCCCCGTTATCCCCGTAGGTAACTTGCCCTCTTCCTCCATCTTCTTTTCCTTCTATACCTCGTACAACCACATCACCTTTACCCAAGAAGGTGCAACCCAAAAACAAAACCCCACTACCCCACAACAAGGTAGTCAAAACAACCACACACCCTCCTACCCATCCATCTATTGTACTCCTACCCAAATGAACCTGACCGATACCTCAAACCACACCAACACCTAAACCCATAGCTCGACCCGTTCCTACTCTTCCAAAAATAGTCCCTCGACAATCAACCACACCTACACCCAAACCCATGTTCACTTCCCATTGTGATCCACTAGCAGGGTCCTATGCCAAAATTTTAACCAACCTCCTCGAGACTTTGACGACGACGACCTTTTCGATGAGGATCCTGCTTCACCAACACCCATTCCCACACTTCCCACTCAATAACCACAACCTCCACCCTCACAGCTCCTAGAGCCACACCTAAGATTTGAAATTAACATGGTTCGCATTAGAGAACTTGCCACGCCACCACCCAAATTTCGTTGTGCCCAACTGACCTCACAGGGCTTTTCTCCTCTAGTATGTTTTTTCCCTTCATGTCGTTATACCACTCACCCTACACCTTCTCCATTTGCCAACTTCCCTCAAATCAACATGGTACATGTCACTACACATGTGCAGAAGGGCAAAGAAAAGATAGCTAACCCACCAACCAATCCTATATCCAACATACCATCTACACCCATACCTAAAATCACTATCTACGGCCCCACATACCCCATTTATAATGGCATCACACATCGCACCATGCTCAAACAATTACACCAATCTCCCCTAAAAATGTCCTTATATGACCTCATCCAAACCTCATAATCCCATCGTCAAGCTCTCACGGAGGTTCTTCAATCTATTGAGGTTTTATCCAATGACCCTACTCTCGTAGCCTTCATTATCACACCCCATCATGTAGCCTCTCTCACCAAAGTACCACCTTCATCCTCACCTCGCCTTGTTCACCAAGTGGCCTCACTTAGCTTCTCAGAGGAGGAAATCGCGCCATACCAAAATGATGACCCGGACACAGCCCTCTTCATATTTGTCCACATTGATGACATATGGGTACGCCGTGTGATGATTCATGGAGGTGCTAGCATTAACATCATTTCATCCCATGCATTTGCTCAAATGTGCATACTTGACAATTGCATGCATAAACATCCAGTCATGTTGCGTTCATTCAATGATGCTATCATCTCCACACTAGGCACTGTCATCCTTGACGTTTGCATGGGCCCCCGCACTGTTCCAGAATTGTTTTACGTTTTCGACGGGGAATTCCAATATAACGTGTTACTTGGTAGACCCTAGATCTATGTCACGGGTTTCATTCCTTCCACTTTGCATCGTTGTTCGAAGTTTGAATACAAAGGACACACTTATACCATTCCAACTGACCCATCACCTTTCAAAACATGCAACATGCTTTACCGACCTAATGATGTGTTCATACCTGTCAAGCCATCTACCTCCGCAACCACTACCGCTTCACGTACACCTCCACCTACCGGTACAACCACTGCTTTTACCACACATACCTCCTCCATTCCTATCGCTGATATAACCTCCACAGCTGACCCATTAGCTGCCCAATCCGTTTACTCCACCTCCAAATCGACCTCCAACACATCATGCATACCAGCTACCTATATACCAACCACTCATCCCTTGGAAGGTTTTTTTCAACACCTCACTCTGGGGGAGTACCGCTTATATAGTGTCAACACATTCCTTACCCCGCACGAGTATGGAAGCCTTCACCAACACCCTCGTTATGATCACCATATAGGAGAATGCCTCCTTTATGGTCCTCCTCATCTTCGTACTAGTCTCACCTATGGGGGACTTGATACTACCACTTACACACTTGAACCACCATCACAACCCCACCCCTTTTCCACTGACTTTCAATCACTTACCTATTACCGTTTCACCCACACATTCCTACACTGCTTTGTGTGGAAGGGTTTTGGTTTTGGTTTTTATGAGCAAGGCCGCCATACCATTATTCCATGTACCACCCACAAACATAATGACCGTAGTGGTATCGGCTTCCCCGAAACTCCTACCAAATAGGCTCAAATTGAACTCATCGAGGACCCTAGCCCTTCTCCACCTTCATCACCACCCTCACCAAATGGATCCTGAATCTATCCGTCCTAACTTTTTTTTTCATAAACACCATTTCCTTAGGGCCTTTGACTTATCAACGCGAAGGCAAGGCCCCTTCCACTCTTCCATTTTTGTATCCTAAGATGATCAATGATGACACACCTACCATCAATGTCATTTAATGTTAGGACGATGAATCCATACTCACCTACCTTGGTGCAGAAGACTCATATATTCATCGGTCATTATCCTCTGAGATTGAATGAATCGACTATCGAGATCAACATTCATACTCAGGATGACCCCACACATCCTAAAGATTGGACAATCTTTAGATGCTGCTGAACAAGAAGCCATCACTTCTTTTCTATGAGATCATAACCACATTTTCACTTGTTCCTACGTAAACATGCCTGATATTGACCCCACCATAGTGGTCCACAATATCGTAACCGTTCTCGATGCCAAATCTGTCAAACAAAAGCTGAGGAAAATGCACCCTCGCATTACTCTTCTCATCAAAGAATAACTTCAATACCTTCTTTCTGTTTCCTTCATCTTACCCATTGATTATCCTTGTTGGATTTCTAACATTGTCCCTATTACTAAAGCAACAGGGGGAATCCGCATTTGGACAGACTTCCGTGAACTCAACCTCACCTGCTCGAAAGACGACTTTCCCTTGCCCGGTATTGATCAACTGGTTGACCTCACCGCTGGTCACGAGATGGTCTCACTCATGGATGGTTTCTCAGGATATAACCAAAGTTTGCTTTCCCTAGAAGATCAACACAAGACCAAATTCATTACCCCTTGGCGAACCTTTTGCTATTGAGTCATGCCTTTGGCCTTAAAACACTGGTGCTACATATCAACGTGCTATGACTTACATCTTCCATGATATCATGCATTGCATATTGGAAGATTACGTGGATGATCTCTTGGCCAAATCTAAACGTCGCTCTGAGCACCTCACCGTCCTCAAAACCCTCTTTGACCGCCTCATTAAATATTGTGTTCGCCTTCAACTTAAAAAGTGCGTCTTCGCAGTTCTCTCAAGAAAAATCCTGGGATTTATTGTTTCCCTCCGTGGTATAGAAGTTGACCCTGCTAAAGTCAAGGCCATTCTGGAAATGCCTCCACCCACTAACCTCAAACAACTCCGTAGCTTGCAAGGTAAATTGCAGTCCATTCACCGTTTCATTTCATAATTATCTGATTGGTGTCAACCATTTCATCATCTGCTTAGGAAGGATGTCTCCTTTAAATTGGATGATGATTGTCACAAAGATTTTGAGGCCCTAAAATAATACCTTCTCCAACCACCCGTACTCATTCCACCTAAAGACGATCAACCTATTTACCTATACATATCAGCTACCGATCATTCCTTGGGGGCCAATGCTCACTCATCGTGATGAACAACACAAGGAGTAGGCAATTTATTACATAAGACATACTCTTTTGGACTATGAAACCTGATACAACCATCCAGAAAAGCTTTGTTTAGCCTTAGTTTCCGTTGCCACCAAACTCCTCCATTACCTACTCAACCACAAAACCTATGTCATGACCAACATCGATCCCTTACACTTCATGTACGCCAAACCTTATCAAAATCACCATGCCACACGATGGCTTATGCTTTTAGCTGATCTTGACCTCGAATTCATTCACCAAAACTCTATTAAGGGCCAGGCTATCGCCGACCAACTGGTTGACTCACCTATTGCTAGGGACCAACCCTCTAATTTTGACTTTCCCGATGAATCCATTGATACCCTTTCCCTGGACGAACCCCCTTACCAAATGACATTGTTCTTCGATGGTTCCAATTGTTAGCGTGGGGGTGGGGCTGGTGTTATCCTCATTCCTTTGGATGGCAAACCCATGCCCTTGTTTTTCAAACTAGACTTTGAATGAACCAACAATATTGCCGAGTACGACGCTCTTGTACTAGGTCTCCATGCCGCATATGCCCTAGATGTCAAATCAATCCACATCTTTGGTGATTCACAATTGGTCATAAACCAAGTCAATGGTATGTACTAATGTCGTAACGAGATACTCCAAAAGTATAAACATCACGTAGACATACTTTTGACCACCTTTGATTGTTACACCCTTCAAACCATCCCATGTTTAACCAACAAATTTGCTAATACCATGGTCTGCTTAGCTTCCGAAATACCCACTTCCCCTGGTGATTCCAAAATATTTGTCACTGTACAACACCTCCATTCACCTTCTTATTTACCTCACGATGTTTACTCAATTGGAAACGACACCCCTGACCTGAGTGAAATTTGGGATAAACAATACTCCGACTATCTTTCCCTCTCCATCATACCTCCTGATCTCACCTGTAACGGACAACGCGCCTTCCTTAAAAAGGTCTCATGTTTCCTCATTTTGGGGGGACTCCTTTATAAGCACCGGTTTGATGGTATTCTCTTACGATGCCTCACAAGTTCTGAAATTCCTTATACCATTAAGGTGGTCCATGATGGCATATGTGGACGTCACTTTAGTGGCCTTGCTGTTGCTAAGTGTATTCTTCGCTTAGGCTATTACTGGCCGACCCTTAACCATGATTGTTGTGACTATGTCAAACGGTGTGTGAAATGCCAACAAAATTCCAACCTTCATCATACACCCAGTCATGCCTTACAGGTCACTCGTGACCTTTGGCCCTTCTCTCAATGGGGTTTGGATCTTGTCGGAGAAATCAATCCTCATTCTTCCCAATGCCATCAATGGATCATAACTGCTACCGAATACGACACAAAATGGGTGGAATCCATACCACTCATCTCCACAAAATCTGAGAATATATGTGAGTTCATTAACCATCACATCATTTTCTGCTTTGGTGTCCCTCATCACCTTATCACTGATAATGGCAAACAATTCAAAAAAAAACATTGCAAAAAATTTGCGACACCTTCGACATTCAACTTAGTTTCTCATCACCTTATTACCCACAAACCAACAGCCAAGCCAAATCCACTAACAAAACCCTCAACAAAATTCTCATAAAAGTGGTTGACGATACTGGGAAGGATTGGTATACGCACATTCCTTTTGCACTATGGGCATACCGCACTAGTATTCACACTTCCACTGCGGCCACACCCTTTTCACTGGTCTACGTTTCAGAGGCTGTTCTACCTCTCGAAGTCCAGATCCCCTCACTCTGCATTTCTCTCCATGACATGCTTATTGATGATGACTTTCGTTAGGACCGCTTAGCACAACTAGAGTTATTAGACGAGCGTTGTCTTGACACTCTAGATCACCTTCAAGTTTACCAACAATGTATCAAATGTGCTTATGACAAACATGTTCATGAACAAACCTTCCAATTCGGTGACCTTGTCTTGAAAGAAAATCAACACGTAACCAAAGCAGAAAAAAGTAAACGGGGAAAATTCACTCCTAATTGGCTTGGACCATACATCGTAACTCATACCTATGGATCAGGTGCCTATCATTTTTCCTCACTTAAGGGTAAACCTGAACCTGAGCCCCTTAACACATTGCATCTTCGACCAATCTATTGTTGACTCATTGTCCTACCTCACCTTTTGTCTCTCTCCATGCTCATCCCTTGAGCGCTATTCACTCCATACACCTCCCTAACATTTAAACAAGAATCATGTGAGTACCCGTCACTTGTTATCTTCTCTTGAATGTGTGTACCATGGCACTGCACATAGCATGAATCTCATGGATAATTTTCGTCTACCTTTTGATGAGATCCCATGGTCGTTCCACCTTGTCTTTTGAACAAGAGTCCTATCCTCCACCTCGGTCTTGTCCATGATTTCAAAGACCTCACATGGGACCAAACTCCTTGAGTCAAACTTATAATAAAAATATGACTCCCTCAAAAGGACATCTTCCTCTCGACAAAATTGCTGCTATAAATAGACTACTCCCTCGAAGGACAGCTATGTGAAGCTTTCAAAAAAAAAAAACGAGAAAAAACGAACCTTCCCACATCGATCAAATTCATGAAGACCTCAAGGAGTACCATATTATTTATCCCATATAGACTTCCCGCATCAATCAGTCTATCACAACAAAAAAAAATTTAGTCATGGACTTGCTCATTGTGACCTCGGACCTCTTGTCCAAAATCCCTGTCACTCCAAACATATACAATTAACTACCTTTCACCCACCTTACCATTTCCACTCTCATTTCCTCAATCGGCTCAAGGGACATCTTGGAATTTTGACATTTGGTGATCCTGTGACTACCTTCATCGTAGAACAGTTAATCATCCAATGCCTTTCGGGTCTTTTGGTCATCACCCCCTCCAAGGTATGATCTACTCGGTATGATCCTACCCAATCAGGTGGCTTTATTGCCCCCCTCTTATCTTTTAACCATCTTTTGTTTACATTTTGATTACCTTATACAGGACTTGGTCCTCGACGCTTACCTTTGGGGTATTCCTCCCCTTTCGCCATAATCACCTTCACCTGCATCCTTTTACCTACAATCTACCCACACATATTACACCTAAACCCAATACATGACCAAAAACCTACCATCTCATTGTCATATTCGTCCCTAGCTCATGGGAGAACTACATCGGCCAGAGGTCCCTTTTCACTGGGACTATATAGGCAACATTCCGAGGGTATGGGGCCCTTAGAGGTTAGCTCAGTCATTCTTTACCCTAAAATTTTTTTATCAACCATGCCTAACTCACCATTTACATCACATTTCACTTAGTTCCCCTTTTCTAACAAAATTGGAAATCAAGCCACATACATAACAAGTTACTTACTATAGCATACATTTATTACACCTACCATCCCTCTATCATTACTATGCATAGATTATACAACATTTCACATATGACCTATAATATCATTCATTGCAAACATAATGAATCATAAATAAACCTACTTTCAACTCAACCATGCTTTTGACCTGACTCAACCATGCCTAAACTAACTTGACTGATCTATGCCTAACCATAACCTGACTCAATCCATGCCTATAACCTAACTCAATAATGCCTAAACCAACCTGACTCAACCATGCCTAAACCAATTTGACTGATCCATGCCTAACTATAACCTAACTCAACCATGCCTATAACCTGACTCAATCCATGCCTATAACCTGACTCAACCATGCCTAAACCAACCTGACTCAACCATGCCTAAACTAACTTGACTGATCCATGCCTAACTATAACCTAACTCAACAATGCCTATAACCTGACTCAATCCATGCCTAACTATAACCTAACTCAACCATGCCTATAACCTGACTCAACCATGCCTAAACCAACCTGACTCAACCATGCCTAAATTAACTTGACTGATCCATGCCTAACCATAACCTGAATCAATCCATGCCTATAACCTAACTCAACCATGCCTATAACCTGGCTCAATCCATGCCTATAACCTAACTAAACCATGCCTAAACCAACCTGACTCAACCATGCCTAAACCAAATTGATTGATCCATGCCTAACTATAACCTAACCAAACCATGCCTATAACCTGACTCAATCCATGCCTATAACCTAACTCAACCATGTCTAAACCAACCTAACTAAACCATGCCTAAACCAACTTGACTGATCTATGCCTAACCATAACCAGACTCAATCCATGCCTATAACCTAACTCAACCATGCCTATAACCTAACTCAATCCATGCCTAAACCAACCTGACTCAACCATGCCTATAACCTAACTCAATCCATGCCTACCAAACCTAACTCGATCCATGCCTATAACCTGACACAATCCATGCCTATAACCTGACTCAATCCATTCCTATAACCTGACTCGATCCATGCCTAAACTGACCTAACTCCATCATGCCTAACTCACTTAATTTTGAACCACATTAAAGTAACAAATCCATCTCTCCTCTAACACAAGCCATCTATCTAATATCTCATAAACATATTAACACATCACAAAATACCATGAATCTCATCATATAAATCAATAAATGTGTATCTCAAAATACATGCCTATCTCATCATGGCCATCATCTTAAAAATGTCAGCATGCAAGCCGATATACAATACAAATTTCATCGACACGCAGGCCGGTCTCATATATACAAAATGAATGAATGAATCAATACAAAAAATATTTGGCACGCAGGCCGGTATATGCTCACAATATACAAAAAACACTCGTACATCCTCACTGTCTTCGGCACACATGCTGGTATGTGATCGAAAATACAACTATCTTCGGCATGCATGCCAACATATATATCAAATAATCACTAGTATACATCAAAAATAGGGTGGCCGCATATCAGACATCTCACCGGATGTCCTCCATCTCTGTGTCACCTGCACCCTCGGCCTCCTGTGTCCCTGCTGACACATCACCTAGCTCTGGTCACCATGCACTGGTGGCCTCTCCCTGATTGGCCCTTAGAGCTCGCTAACGTCCTGTGCTCTCCACACTATGTGTGCAGGATCTCATCCTCTCACTGGACGCCTGCTGTGATCTGTACTCTCCGTAGGATAGGAAGTTTATCCCAGCTGCCATGAGCTGGTCCTGATAATATCTAAACTCACCTAGGGCATCCCGTAACCTGGATATAGGCACGGTCTGTTTATAGGGTACAGTACCACTAGAATGATGTTACACATGCCCTGATGAAGATATAGGTCTACTCGCAAGGTGTTCGGGATTCAGAAAAACTCTCCAAGTGTACATTAACATCCTGCATGCCCCGCTTAGCCTCCGCATGCTTTTTTTTTCTCTCTTCCCCTCTTTTCCTTTGCATTTTGTCTTCAGTGACGAAACCGCCGCCCTGCCTGGGCGGCGGTCTTGTGACCGCCGCCCAGGCAGGGTGGCGGTCCTGTAACGGCCCCCTGCTCAGGGTGGTGGTCCTTCACACATTTTCCAGCACACTTTTCTGATCACGACTTGCATAATTTTTCAACTTTTACCAGCTTTCTCATCCGTTTTTGCTTGTATTTATGATTTTGGTTCCCTGGAATAGTGTTTCTCCATTGTTTATAGTAAAAGAGTCCTAGTTGGAGTTACCTTTGGGTGAATGGGAATTCTATAAATAGCTGGTTTGATTACAAGCAAATGGCCCCTCAAAATTGCCCCTCATCCTCTCATTTCAATAGTTTAGTCTTTCAGTTCTTGCTTAGGAATTCAATAGTTTTCATTTGTTGCATGCATAGTTAGTCTTATTTTGCTGTTTAGAAGCCACATGATCTTCTTGTTCTAGTGTTATTACTATTTCATACAATCAATTGAGGTAGGATAGTTTCATTTTCAGTCTGAAGCCATTAGAGTTGCAGGTTTTGTTCGTCAAGAAGGATAGTTTCAGGTTCTGGATGTTTTGTGTTGTATGACTCGCAATAAATCCCGCTAGGAATTGCATAAGCCAAGCTCTGTTCTCTTGTGCTATCCCTCTCCTACTCACATTGTATTCAGTCTACATCCAAAGCTGCCATTGTTCCAATACCTACTTCTGTTGATGCTAGCATTACACACTTTTCTGGATTCACGTGAGCACGAAGGAATGAGGAGACCACACTGAGGGGACAAAGCCACACACAATCGGATTCACCACTGTTCTACAAAATCCAGGTTCAAGCTTTCAAATTTCTAGTTAAAATATACCAAATAGAGTAGTGAATTACTTCATTTCAGTTACGTTCATTTTCGATATTGCCGGGGAAGCCATGGGGATCGATAGTTTCTGAGAAACTATGATTCGTTCCTCACTTCTGAGGTAGGATCGAAAATCTTTCAATTAAATTAGATCAGTTATTTAGTTATTTAGAATAGACTCACAACTGCACAGACAAGTAGCTATACTCGGCTACCTTGTTTGTTTTTAATTTTGTTATTAGGTTAGTTGTCGTTTTCTAGATATATTAAATAGTTGTTATCTTAATTCTGTTAAATATTCTATCAAAAATACAAAAATAGAGAATTTATATGCTGTGGATATACTTTGCATAATTAGTTTACTTTGCTTTAGTTAGATTTATATTGTTTCTTTTGTATGACAATCACGGGACCTAGGGAGCCCAGAGAATACGTATTCGAGCCAATCGTGCCTCAACCCAATCTTGTTGCAGCAATAACTGACATAGACCAAAATCTCAGAATTCAGGTCTTCCGAACAACAACAGACCTACAAGAAATTAGCTCACAGTTAAGAGGATTAAACATAGAAGACGACAAAGTGCATACGTTTTGGTCAAACCAGCCAAACTACAGATTGCCCTAATAAATATCTGCATGACTGTAGAAGGGCTTGAAAGAGAGCAAACATTTGGTTGTGATCCTTTGGTCCCACAGCCAGACGCAGGAGACATCCTCATTGACATAGACACTGGCTTAAGAATTCAAGTTGCCAGAACGCCTGTAAGGTACTCTGAGAAGATTGCACAACTTTTAGTTCTAAACATAGAGGCCGAAAAGGCATACGACTACTGGATATTAGGGATTAGGGATTGATTCTGCACATGACCATAGGAGGCCCACAATGACCATGAACCTACGGTTGTGATCCACAGGTCCCACAACCCAACGGGCCCACAGGTCAATCAGACGTTGATGCTGATTTACGCACATTAGTATTTAGATCCTCTCCACTTCCACCAATCATTATCACACAACTATCCTCACTAGACATAGCAGCTAATCAAGCTAAGGATTTCTGGACTAGACCAGAGAATCGCCCATAGAATCCACCATACATCCATCATCCATTTTTCATGACCCTGTCGGGGGATATCTACGAAGCACCCACAGGTTATCTTCCACGTATCCCACAACCTATAGATCGGATCACGCCAGAGCTCGATATTGATTGGAGCCTTCGAGCAGTCATCCTCGCCGAACAATCTATCACGCCAGTTCAGGTTAGGAGGGCCTTCTTTGCCTTAGATTCACAGATTCCATTAGTGCATGTCGAAGACATAAGATTGCCTAACTAGTTTTTCTGCACCCCACGTATATTCCATCCCCACCAGCTGTCTCGGCATGACCTCGGGAGGTCGGGTGCGAGGAAGAGTTACTTGTAGATTCCCATGCTCGCTTGTCACTTTTCCATCGTACAAAATTGGTGAACCCAACGTGAAACTTTCTGGTTCAAACTAGTTTTCTTCCAATTAGTATACTTTTCACCTCATTAGCCTTCACATCAGCTTCACCAACAAAATTGGTGAACCCGACGTGAAAGGAACAGTTACTTCACTTTCACCTTTTCCCTTTCATCCATCTTCGCTTCTTCCCATTATTCTACAAGTATTCATATACCCCCCGAATATGTCAGATTCGATGCATATGGCAGACCTCTCCTAGGTCTTGAAGCATACTACGATCAACTGAATAGACAGCCATCACCCTCACTCTCAGCATGGGGTGACAACTATTCAATTAACCGGCTTTCAACACAAACTCCACCTCAAAGGACTAGATATAGTTCTTCTTTCCAAATAGAGGAGTTGGATCAGCTCACTCAAACGCAACAACCAGAGCCTTCAGGCTCGAACAACATGACACTCACTGGAGAATCTGGTTCATCTCCTCAGGTGTTGCTTAGACCACAAATTAGTAGACAATCAGATCCATATCTGTTTTTAGATGATGAACATTTAGCACGTTATGCTAGGAGTGAACAACGCTCTCAAAGTATGTACCCACCTATAGGAGGTTTGCAAACACAACCCGAGGTCTCTTTTCAAGAAAACACCTCCATTCCTCCACCTATAGGAAATACCCTCGGTGAAACTTGGCAGGGCACCGATCAATTCATAGCTGGGTACCATATGCCTATACAACCTCAACAAACACCACTAAGGAAAAATACCGTATCTTCACCAAACAAGGTCATCTCAGCCTTAGTTGAGAAAGTTAGAGGGTTGGAACTTGCTCAAGCAAGTCAAAATTTACAATTCATGCAGGCAGGAAATTCCAATCCTCCACATCATCCTAGCCAAGTAGACCTCCTCACAGGAACAGGCACATTGGGCATGCCTCCTCAGTATTCACAACAAACACCAACTAGAACTACATTCTCTAACGCCGCTCCAGTGGAAAATATGATACCTCCTGGTTTAGTACAAAACAATCCATTTCTGAACAATGTTCCTCCATATTTAAACATGTATTCCAAGTCACCACAGGGAGATATGTTCTCTTCTCCTGGCATGTTTGCTCAACCGCATGGATTTCCTTATGTCCCTGCAAATGCATACACTACGCCATATCAACAACCCATTCCACCTCCACCCCCTCAGCAGGCATCATCGATGGTTGAAACCTATGCAATAGGGACTTATTCAGAATATTTGAAAGAGCCCTTAGACTTCACTATACGAAGCGTCATGCTTCCAAGACCTCTTCCCGATTTTCCCAAGTACAAAGGGGAGGGAGATCCGAATGCACATATTAAGGCCTATGCCACAGCCATTCGAGAACTGCTCCCTTGGGATGGAGTTGTTGCTAAAATATTCCCCAAAACTTTAGAGGGCATCACCCTCGATTGGTATTATAGAATACCTGAAGCCTCAATACATTCATTTAAACAACTCGTTTCAGAGTTCATCAAGGCGTTCGACATGAACAAATTGTTGAGAACAGGAATCAGGGAATTCTTGCATATTAAACAAGAACACAATGAATCTGTTGCTCATTTCATCCAAAGATGGCATACAGTCCTCTATTCTTCAGCAAGCACTCCAAACATGGATCAGATGGAACTATGTGATTTATTCCTTCATTCTCTCAGCAGAGAGATAAAGGAAGAAGTCCAGAAGTTCCCACTAAGAACTTACGATGAAGTGCTTGAGAGCACCCTCCGAATAGATCAAGCTGCAATAGATAGCGGTCACAAGGCATATGGAACAAATGGGAGGTTAATCATCCCCAACCAAAATACTACGACTTATCCTACTACCACAAATGCCAATCAAGGACCTAAAATCCTTAACAAAAACCGCGGGGTCACAACAGATGGAGTAACTGACCAAGCAAAAAAGGCAAATGTTGTAAATGCTCCACCACCGGTTAACAATCAACGAAACAACAATTTTACCCCAACAATCAATGCGGTGGATTTTAATCATCCACAACAACAACAACAACAACGGAAGATCCAGACACAGGGTCCAAGTCAAAACTCAACTGGATATCAAAACCAAAGGCAACAAATGCAAAACTTTAATCCTAATAGTCAACGGTTTAATCAGAGTTTTGGACCACAACACGTGCCAAACCAACAACCTAGGAATTACAATCCCAACTCGTATTGTGGTTTCCACAAAATTCGAGGCCATGACACTAGGACTTGCCATGACTACAATAAATTCATGCAATGTTTGCCAGAGGAACAAAGACAACTTTTCATAGATATGTTCTTAGCAGATCCTGCATCACCTGCGCCAAATACTTTCACAGGGGCAGTCTCCCCTCAAAACGCACCCCTCAAGATCTTCAATGATCCGCTCCCAAATCACAATAACAACAAATTAAATCCAAATGGGACGAACAAGGGTGTAATGACAGGAAACAATGATCATGAAGCCTCGACTTCACTAAATCCACCTGTCGCACCACAATTAGGAAATCAGCCACGAACCAAGATAGTCGGTTTAGTGGAATTAGACACTGAGCTACACGTGGAAGCCATAACAAGGACACGAGAGTATTCCTCTCAGCCAAATCCAAGTTACCCACTAGAGCCAGATAACATTCAACAAACATTAGTAAAACCCGTAGGTGCCTATGATTTAATTAATGACCTAACAAAGACCTTCTCTCACATCTCCTTTTTGGACTTGCTGAAGAACTCTCCTGCCCATAGGGCTGCACTTTTAGAAGCATTAGGTTTAGGTCATTTAATTAACATCACTCCTCCTCCCGAAACATAGGTAAACCATATAGACTTTGATATCCACCCTCCGGGGCAGCCGGATAGGGATACCGAGTTTATATTCGACATAAGAAAAATGCCAACAGACGCTGAGATTGCACGTAGAGGTGATCCAGCCTTACATTTACAAGTGTGGGTTTATAACAATTACATTAAACGTGCAATGGTTGACGATGGGGCAGCAGTTAACATAGTCCCCTTCTCTTTCCTTCAAAAGCTAGGGTATGGAGAGACAAACTGTTCCACGACTCGGAATACACTAAGAGGCTATGATAGCCTTAAAGCCACTTCGATTGGAACTATAATACTACCAGTCACCTTAGGACCCAAAACAATCCTCACTGAGTTTTATATTATAGATCAGGAAACCAACTATAATATGATCCTCGGCCGACCATGGATACACCGTATGAAGGCAATCCCTTCTACGTTATTTCAGGAAATAAGATTCTTGCACTTAGGAAAGATATTCGTAGCAAAAGGTGATCCGAAACCATTTGATATACACCTAGCAGACCTGAAGAAAAGGCCAGGCGTTCACTCTGAGTTTGAACTCCCAACAAACCAACTTAACAAACCAACCAACTCAAAACCAGAAGAAAAATTAATACCTACAACAGAACTAGAGATTACGAACCTAGTCAAGAGCATCCCAGCCCTCAAGGATGAAGCTAACATTGTAGAAACAGTGTCATTAGGAACTACTGCAAAAATTGTTGAGTTGCTAGAACAAGATCTACCAATTTTCCTACCGTTTGATTCCACAGGTATGGGATGTACCCTAGGAGTTGGTTCTCTTCCAGCAGAGGAACTCTGCATGGTAGAAGTAACCGAAGCAGAAGAAATAGATGTAACGAATGTCCCAACATCCATCTTCCCAAATAAACATTGGACTCTCCACTTTGATGGAGCTAGATGTCATTATGGGGCTGGGGCAGGTGTGATCTTTACTTCTCCCGAGGGAAAGATCCTACCGTTCACCTTTAAATTAAATTTTGAATGTACAAACAATGGCGCTGAGTACGAAGCCCTCCTCCTTGGCCTCATCATAGCTAAAAGGCTCGGTGTTAATGACATCAGAGTGTTAGGAGACTCTCAATTAGTAGCAAACCAAGTCTCTGAGGTGTATGAGACTAGAGCTGAACATTTACAGCTCTACAAAACAACAGTATTAGATTTGAGCAAAGGATTTAACTTCATATCAATTGAAGCAATCCCGCGAGAACAAAACCTTCTCGCAGATTCGATAGCAACCTCAGCTTCACGTTTCACTCCAAACAGTGAGTTGGAAGACACCCGTTTCATGGTATCCCTTCGTACTGAACCGTTAGTAAAGAAAACGTCAACAAACCCTCTTCTAACACATAGCTGAGAATAAATCTACTATCTTAGGTCACGTTGATAGTGATAGAGCCACTCTTGATTACCTAAACACCTATGCAGAGTTACATCTCACCCATCACATGGTAGATTTGTCCTTAATCCCACATTCATCTTCTTACTTTGGAAATCCCATGGTAGAGCTTCCCCCACAAAAGGAACTCGACATATACACGGTAGAGAATGGAGAAGATCTGGAACTACCTCTAGCCCCGCCTGAGTTCGAAGAAGGTAACACTTCTTTGATAGAAGAAACCATTGATATAAACATCGAAATGGAGGAAGAACCAAAGATATTGAAACTAGGATCTTCGTTAACTCTAGAAGAAATAGAAATACACACTCGAATCCTCAAAGAACATCAAAAGGATTTTGCATTTAATTATAAAGAAATGACGGGAATTGCACCGCACATCGCGGTACATAACCTCGTCACCAAATCAGATGCAAAGCCAATTAAACAAAAATCGAGACCAATGAAACCCAAGGTAGCTCTCATGGTGAAGGAAGAAGTAATGAAGCTTCTCTAGGTAGGGTTCATCAAACCGGTCGATTACTCTCAGTGGGTATCTAATATCATCCCCGTTCTAAAAAAGAATGGGAAGATACGCATCTGCATAGATTTCTGAGACATTAACAAGGCGTGCCCCAAGGACGACTTCCCATTACCATCCATTGACGTCATCATTGACGCAACAACTGGATTTGAGCTTTTGTCCCTCATGGATGGGTTCTCGGGATACAATCAAATCAGAATATCTGAACAAGACCAAGCCAAAACCACATTTATAACTCCTTGGGGAACTTATTGCTACGTTGTTATGCCATTCGGTCTCAAGAACACTGGCGCTACATACCAACGGGCAATGACATACATATTTCACGATCTTATTCATAAAATCATGGAATCCTATGTAGACGACTTGTTGGCCAAGGCCAGGAAGCACTGTGATCACCCGGAAGTGCTCCGCATCATTCTTTCACGTTTGATCGAATACGGAGTCACACTAAACCCAGAAAAATGTGTATTTGGTGTGACAGGAGGGAAACTCCTAGGTTACATTATATCATCACGAGGGATTGATGTAGACCCAGCCAAAATCTGGGTTGTTCTTGAGATGATCCCACCATCAGACGACTCTGGCATTAGATCATTTCTTGGAAAGCTCGAGGCAATCCAGAGATTCATTCCGGACTTAAGTTTTGTTGTTCATCTGATCAACAATTTGTTGAAAAAGGATTGTTGCATTATTTGGACAAAGGAATGCCATGAGGCCTTCAAAGCAGTTAAACGCTTCTTACTGTCTCCTCCCACGTTAATGCCACCTAGACCAGATCATCCTTTGATCTTATATTCACGAGCTACGGATGTCTCGCTAGCCTGCATGTTGGCTCAAGAAGACGATGATAAATGAGAACGTGCGGTCTATTTTATTAGCTGAACATTGCTCGATTATGAAACACGTTATACGCAGGCAGAATGAGAATGCCTTGCCATAGTCTTTGCAACCAAATGCTTAAGACATTACATGCTAAATCAAGAAACAAGGGTCATTGTAAAAACAGACCATTTACGAACTTTCCTCACGCAAGGGTCTTTGTCTAAAAAGGCTGGACACTTTATAACCTTAATGGGTGAATTCAAATTAACTTTTGTAAACCAGAAGTCCGTTAAGGGACAAATCATTGCAGATTGGTTAGCCGACAACCCGTTAGACAGAGGTGATCTAGTAGATCTGGATTTTCCCGATGAATGCATATATTACATCGAAACCAGACCTCCCATCTCTGAATGTCCTTGGTATACTGATATTATCAATTTTATCATGGACCATACATATCTAGAGGGTGCTACACCACAACAAAGAAGGTGGTTACGCATTATCATAGCTAAATACGTTATTATAGAACAAGTGCTCTATCGTAAAGCTTTCGATGGAATGCTTCTAAGGTGTGTTGACACAGAAGAATCCAAGAAGATTCTCTACGAATCTCACAGTGGAATATGTGGAGGCCACTTCGGTGGTCATGCCACCGCTCACAAAATACATCGAATGGGCTATTTTTGGCCCACTCTCGAACACGACGCAGTAGAGTTTGTACGCAGATGCCATAAATGCCAAGAATTTTCCCACGAGATTCACATGCCGGCACAAGCTCTACAACCAATCGCGACTCCATGGCCCTTTTCTACATGGGGCCTAGATTTGATAGGGAAATTCTCTCCCTCATCAATGGATGGCCATAACTTCATAATCACGGCCACCGAATATTTTACCAAATGGGTAGAGGCTATGCCTCTTACCACTGTACCAGGAGCCGTGATCGCCAAGTTCATTTTGAACCAGATCATTTGTAGGTACGGTGTCCCACAAGTCATTATCTCAGATAATGGCACGTCCTTTAAAAATGATGAGGTCCGTGAGCTATGCAGTAAATTTAAAATAAACCATCATACAGCCTCCCTGTATTACCCTCAAGCCAACGGACAGGCTGAGGCTACGAATAAAACTCTAAAGTCCATTCTCTTAAAAACTGTAAAAGAAAACAAATGAGATTGGCATTTAAAGTTATATCCAGCCTTGTGGGCCCACCGAACCTCAATAAGAACACCAACAGGAGCAACTCCTTTCTCATTGGTATTCGGAGCAGAAGTAGTTCTCCCACTTGAGGTTGAAATACCCAGTCTCCGCATCTCACTACAAGGGATTCTGGGTGAGGAAGCTTATAGAGAGGCACGCCTCTCCCAACTAGAAAGCCTAGATGAGGCCAGGTTAAACGCTGAACAACGACATAGAGTCTATGCTGACCGGATGTGCCGGCAGTATAACAAAAAGGTCTATGAGTGAGAAATATATGAAGGAGATCTAGTTCTAAGACTAGACAGCCGGATCGATAAGAAAATCGGTGAAGGAAGAAAGTTCTGGCCCAAGTGGTTGGGCCCATATCAAGTTATGAAGGACTACGGAAATGGTGCGTATCTCTTGTGCACACTAGAAGGTGAGGAATTTGGTGAAACTGTCAATTCCTTGCACCTTAAACGGTTTTACGCATGAAGCATCAACACTATTTGTATAATTATATCTACATTGCATCTTCATTTAGATAGGTTCATTTTGTTCACTCGTTTCGTAAAATTTGGTGATCAAGGGACTTATTCTTAAGCAATTCATTACAAACTTCTGATGGTATTGGCAGAAGCATTCAAATCATACTTCTTCATTTTCATAACATCATCAACTATTTCAGAATCATGTCATCAATTAAAGCTAGATATGACAAAGTCTTAACGGTAGCCATACCAAGGCCTGCATGCTTGTTCTCACTTTTATTTCTTCCTAGGATAGGTGTCTTGCCTATGGTCTGTTCTAGAAGCTTCATGGTGTCACATCTATCCCGTATATAGATCTCTTTGGAAATAAGAACATACTGACATTTTGCTCAAATAAATAAGTCGAATATAGATCAAACAGAAAATTTTACTTTTACACATTTCCTTGCCCTACCAACCTTCGGTGATGAGCTTGCGTCTCTTACTAGTGACGTAGGGTTGGGAAAGGATGGGAATGCCCTTACTCACCTATACCTTGTCCATGGTGATAAGCCCATGCTTCCTACTAGTAGCATGGGGCAAGGTGTAGGGGGTCCTCTTGACAGTAAACGTTGAAGGTCATAAGCAAATAGTTCAAATAAACCTTTGAAATCTTGAGTCAAAAACAAATGAATCAGATGTCCAAAATTCCAAGAGAGTTCAAAACCCTGAAAACCAGATTTTGTCAACCAAGTGGCCATCTACGGATCTAAGTCTAGATAAACTGCAAAGCAAGTCACATTCTAAACTATGGAGTCACTTGAGTAGGGTAGGTTTGTAGTGTCCTAATTTGGTTCCACCAACTCTTTGTCTATCTCCCATCATTACCATTTCAACACACCTCATAGCTTGTGCCCTTTCTAGCTCTCGGTGGTGAGCCCTCGCATCTTACTAGTTGCGTGGAGTTAGGAGTGGGGCAAGTGCATCTGCTCATCGTACCAGTTCGTCATCACATTTTGTCAAAACAAATATGAAGTACCGGAAAATTGCTTATAGAAGCTAAAGTTCAAGGTCACAAGTTCATTTGCATCATCATACATCAGCATCACAAAATACAAAAAGAAAGAAAGCATTTGTGTCATTTGTTCTCCATTGCATACATTCTGAAAAGCATATAAAAACAAGAATTCTAATAAGCATCTAATATACATGTGGAAATAAATCACAAAATCCTAGACACCAAGAGTCTGATCCAAAAAGAAGTGTATATATATATATATATATATATATATATATAATCAAGTTTTATGTACAATGCCATCATGCACTAGGCATGGTCAAAATGCTCAATGAGCCCAGAAAATACAAAATGATCATATAAACAATCTAACAAGAGTCACTACAAAAAGAGCCAAGTGGCCTCTCAACCCCTATGAGATCCCTCCGAAGGTGCACGACCACGTCTAGGACTCTGGCTACGCCGGCGCTCTGAGTGCACTGAGGGCTCATGGTCCTGAACAGTAGCTGTAGCCTCGCTATGAGAGCGGCTCCTCATCAGGCGCTCTGCAGTCCTATACCTAGATAACTCGGTATGGAGGGAAGTCACCATCTTGGCCACATGCCAGACAGGGGCAAAGACATCACTATGCCTACCAGCTGCTGAAGGCTCCCCCGCATCCACCGATAGCTCGGCGCGAGTCTTCTCCATGGGGAGCATCAGGGTATCAGTACATACCTGGCAAATCAAGTCTCACCACTCATCAGCAGTCTCTGTAAGCAAAGGAGAAGACAAATTAGAAATAATCAAAAGATAAAAACAAAAATGAACAAAAGGAGAGATAGTAACTAAGGCAATCCTAGCTAAAAACAAATATTAAAAGAAGAGTGACAACTCACTCGGATCTCCGGGCCTCCAAGAGGGATCCCTAGGATCAGCACCTACCACAGATGCCACCACTGACTGATGTCCTCCTCCTATGTCTGGGGCAACATAGCATCCTACTACGGACTCATCCTCTCCACCTAAGTCCTGAGAGGGTAACTCCTCTGAGACTAGAGTCACCCTCTCCGCACTCTGCTCTGCCCTCTCGGCCTGTAAGATCTCCTGAGTGTCATGCCACTCGGGATCGCTATCCTCCTCTCCACCCGACTCACTGACCTCCATGTCCTCGGTCTCCTCCTCCGTCTCTCCCCCTGTGAACTCCTCAGACTCAGAGTCTATATCAATAGGGTCATCACTACTATGGGTAGGACCGGCGGCAATCCGAAGTAAAGGTGCCTGAGGAGCACCAACTCTCTCTCAGGCACATACCACCCGCCTAGCTACAATAGGGATGCCAGGAGTAACAACAGTCCAACCCCGGCCTCTAGGACCTCCCCTAGCCTCCCAAACTGATCTGAACACTGGCACCACTGGGGGAAGCATATCAACGTAGGCAAGGCCAAACTGCTGAGGCACTCGATCAAAGGGGTGTGTCTCTACCTTCCTTTTCCTATCCACAAGCTGCCCTGTAGTAGAGCAGGAAATCAAAGTGAAGGTCTCCTCACCCCACAACCCTGCCATGGCCTGATAAGGTGTGGCCTCCATGTCATCAGTAGTCAGGGAAGCAACTGGCTGGTGGGGTGCTCTAAGCACCGACATCTCTGTCCATCTAGCTGCCCTCATGGCTCCGGGATCCGCCACCTCTATGCCTCTCCCATAAGGGATGATACGCTCATAGACCCAGCTCATAACCAAGGTCGGATGGCTCAAAGACTGTCCCTGTAAGCGAACCACCCTGTACAAGTCATGATAGGTGGTCCCAAGTATATCGGCTCCCCAGGCATAAATCTGACCATGTGCCTCAATCTGTGCAATAATAGGGGACCAACAGTAGAGTAAGGTGTCCCCTCCCTTGTCCCCGATCAATCTCGAGGCAAGGATCCCCATAATGGCCTGACGAATCAAAGGGATAGGCAAGCTAGGAATGGAATGGACCCTCACCCCCTTCTTCAAACTAGTGGAGACAACTGCGTCTCCCATATATGTAGCCCACTGAGCTATCTGAGCCCGCAACCCCACTGTCTCAAGTGTAAGCTATCTCCCGATGATCGGGACTCCCAAGATGCGGTAGACATCCTCCAGGGTAATAGTCCACTCACCCCTAACTCCTGGAAATTGGAAAGTGTTCCGATCAGCATCCCAATATGAAAACAGGTCACATAGTATGTGACTAGAAGGTGCGACATGAGGAACCCGTGATATACGTAATATGTCAGCCCTCTGAAGAGTATCCTGCTCGGCCTGAGAAAGTGCATCCAACACTGCTGGAAGCCAATCACACTCTCTCTCTCGGCTCCATCTGATATACTCTTCCTTCTTCTGCAAAACACACAAAAACACGCAAAAAGGAGTAAGTTAGTACCAAAATTGCATTGGAAAAATCATTAAAGCAAGTAAAAATACTAAAATTGCAAAAATGAACTCAAATTAATGTAGTTTTAACATTCTGAAGAGAACCGCCACCCTGAGCAGGGTGGCGGTTCCGTAACCACCGCTTTGAAGGGCGGTGGTCCTGTAACCGCCGCCCTGCTCAGGGCGGTGGTCGTGTCCCGCGTTTCCAAATGGGTCACGTGCCCTAAAAAATGCTCAAAAACACAAAAAATGACCATTTTGACTAAAATGAGAGCCTACCCATTAGGCGTCCCTCCCTAAGGACACATTTAAAACTAGAAATTTCAAAAATTACCCCCCCATGGTGAAGATTTCATCATTTTTACATTTTAGGTATAAAAACGGTAAATCGAGAAGAACTAACCTGAGATCTCACGGGTCGATGTTCCACTCGCGGAGGCATGATCACTATCTCGTCACGAACGTTTCGACTATACTCTCGTCAAAAACCTTCACCGTGGGTCCCAGAGCTCAAAATCAATCAAATCAACACGCGCAAATGAATAGGAAAATGGGCCCGTTTTTATATATATATAGCATTTTGACTCATTTTGGATGCCCCTTTTCGCAGGTTTGGAGCGCCGACGGAGGTAAGTTCTCATCCCCGCGCAAATGGTAAGTCCTCACTTCATATTATTTTAGTATTTATTTTTTGATTTATTTTATCTATCTGCACTTGAGTCTTCTTTTCATTTTGCAGGTAGCGGGAATTTTGGATGGCGTCATTTCGACACACAGACGTATCAGGTATAATTTCTAGTTTCCCATTTCGGGACCGCCATACTCAGACCCACCATTTTACACCTCTTCATGGCTAAAACACTTCTCCGAGGGGGCAATATGTACGTACCCAAAATTGTAAGGGTACCGTACCGCCAGAACAATGTTACACATGCCCCAATGATGATACAGGTCTCCTCACAAGGTGTTCACGATCTGGAAAAGCTCTCCAAGTGTACATTAACATCCCGCATGCCCTCTTAGCCTCCACGTGCTTTGTTTTTCTCTTTTCCCCTCTTTTCCTTTGCATTTTGTCTTCAGTGATGAAACCACCCTGCCTAGGCAAGTGACCGCCGCCCAGGCAGGGCGGCGGTCCTGTAACCGCCCCCTGCTCAGGGCGGTAGTCCTTCACGCGTTTTCCAGCACGTTTCTTTGAACGTGACTCACGTAAATTTTCAACTTTTACCAGCTTTCTCATCCGTTTTTTCTTGTATTTATGATTTTGGTTCCCTGGAATAGTGTTTCTCCATTGTTTATGGTAAAAGAGTCCTAGTTGGAGTTACCTTTGGGTGAATGGGAATTCTATAAATAGCTGGTTTGATTACAAGTAAATGGCCCCTCAAAATTGCCCCTCATCCTCTCATTTCAATAGTTTAGTCTTTCAGTTCTTGCTTAGGAATTCAATAGTTTTCATTTGTTGCATGCATAGTTAGTCTTATTTTGTTGTTTAGAAGCCACATGATCTTCTTGTTCTAGTGTTATTACTGTTTCATACAATCAAATAAGGTAGGATAGTTTCATTTTCAGTCTGAAGCCATTAGAGTTACAGGTTTTGTTCATCAAGAAGGATAGTTTCAGGTTCTGGATGTTTTGTGTTGTATGACTCATAATAAATCCCGCTAGGAATTGCATAAGCCAAGCTCTGTTCTCTTGCGCTATCCCTCTCCTACTCACATTGTATTCAGTCTACATCCAAAGCTGCCATTGTTCCAATACCTACTCCTGTTGATGCTAGCATTACACACTTTTCTGGATTCACGTGAGCATGAAGGAACGAGGAGACCACACTGAGGGGACAAAGCCACACACAACTGGATTCACCACTGTTATGCAAAATCCAGGTTCAAGCTTTCAAAGTTCTAGTTAAAATATACCAAATAGAGTAGTGAATTACTTCATTTCAGTTACGTTCATTTTTTATATTGCCGAGGAAGCCATGGGGATCGATAGTTTCTGAGAAACTATGATTCGTTCCTCACTTCTGAGGTAGGATCGAAAATCTTTCAATTAAATTAGATCAGTTATTTAGTTATTTAGAATAGACTCACAACTGCACAGACAAGTAGCTATACTCGGCTACCTTGTTTGTTTTTAATTCTGTTATTAGGTTAGTTGTCATTTTCTAGATATATTAAATAGTTGTTATCTTAATTCTGTTAAATATTCTGTCAAAAATACAAAATAGAGAATTTATATATGCTGTGGATATACTTTGCATAATTAGTTTACTTTACTTTAGTTAGATTTATATTGTTTCTTTTGTATGACAATCACGGGACCTAGGGAGCCCAGAGAATACGTATTCGAGCCAATCGTGCCTCAACCCAATCTTGTTGCAGCAATAACTGACATAGACCAAAATCTCAGAATTCAGGTCTTCCGAACAACAATAGACCTACAAGAAATTAGCTCACAGTTAAGAGGATTAAACATAGAAGACGAAAAAGCGCATACGTTTTGGTCAAACCAGCCAAACTACAGATTGCCCTAATAAATATCCGCATGACTGTAGAAGGGCTTGAAAGAGAGCAAACGTTCAGTTGTGATCCTTTGGTCCCATAGCCAGATGCATGAGACATCCTCATTGACATAGACACTAGCTTAAGAATTCAAGTTGCCAGAATGCCTGTAAGGTACTCTGAGAAGATTGCACAACTTTTAGTTCTAAACATAGAGGCCGAAAAGGCATACGACTACTGGATATTAGGGATTAGGGATTGATTCTGCACATGACCATAGGAGGCCCACAATGACCATGAACCTATGGTTGTGATCCACAGGTCCCACAACCCAATGGGCCCATAGGTCAATCAGACATTGATGCTGATTTACGCACATTAGTATTCAGATCCTCTCCACTTCCACCAATCATTATCGCACAACTATCCTCACTAGACATAGTAGCTAATCAAGCTAAGGATTTCTGGACTAGACCAGAGAATCACCCATAGAATCCACTATATATCCATCATCCATTTTTCATGACCCTGTTGGGGGATATCTACGAAGCACCCACAGGTTATCTTCCACGTATCCCACAACCTATAGATCGGATCACGCCAGAGCTCGATATTGATTGGAGCCTTCGAGTAGTCATCCTCACCGAATGATCTATCACGCCAGTTCAGGTTAGGAGGGCCTTCTTTGCTTTAGATTCACAGATTCCATTAGTGCGCGTCGAAGACATAAGATTGCCTAACTAGTTTGTCTGCACCCCATGTATATTCCATCCCCACCAGCTGTCTCGGCACGACCTCAGGAGGTCGGGTGCGAGGAATAGTTACTTGTAGATTCCCATGCTCACTAGTCACTTTTCCATCGTACAGTGTGGTACAAGTAGTGGCCTCGACACATAGTATCATCTCACATTATTTTGATCTCAAGGACGAGATGAATCATCATGTACAACCACCAACTATCTTGCAAATATTTGGCCACACCACTAGGTCTATCAAGGGATCATCACATCCTCCCTAGAACGACGAACCTGTATTCACGATATGGTCATACTTGCAACTTAGCTAGGCATGATCACTGCACTCATGCCAATATGATAAGTTTTCCAACATATATGCACCACTTCATAGATAATGTCAACTCCGGATAGTCCTTAATAAGACATCTTAGGTGTCGAAACAAGGGCCAGATGATTAATGTCGGCCTATCCGACCTCCACTCTCCAACCGACACCCATCTCCTGTTTCATACCCTAGAAAAAGACACAAATGGGGGAAGGAAGGAAAATAGGAATCTACTAAGGGAATTCTTTTAATTTCGATTACATTTTGATGAGAGGATATTCATAGGGCTAGACTTTGCAGTATTAAGGAAATACAACCAATAATTAACATAGCAAAAGATTAGTTTGTATATCTGCATTTATAATGTTAGGTATACCATTGAGTACCATGTCTCGTGCACCATCATATCGTCGAGCACCCCCCATCAAATGATCGGCCAAAGCGTTGGCAACCTCTTTTCAAATCAGACAGCGCATAGCAGCACAATGCTTCAAACAATAATACCACTAGCCTCATCTCATCTGGATTGGCTAGGTACATGAATTGCAAGATGAATATGAACTGGCGCAATGGATATCTCATTAATCCACTACATATCACATCCATAATACTATCCCGATCAGCTTCTGTGAGGCCTCGGATTATCTAGAGTAACCAACCTTGCGTCAGCCCAATACAAGTAACCACAAAATCCAGAAATCCCGTACACTCCAGCGTAATATTCCATCTCATCCATCATTTCAAGGTGGAATCATGTTGAGTCGAGAGAGTCCCATCTAGCGATTCATTTTGACCATCAAAATAGGCTACCATAACTGCCTGTATCGGTAGCTGCTCGATTTCCATTTCAAGCTCACTATCTCCATTTGTTGCAACTCCAAAGGGTATTTTCAAATCCCAATGCAATCTTTTCATTAATATCTCTAGAGAGAGTGTCTCGAAGAGAGAGAACTGCATGGATTTCATTTTCCTTTCTATTCATCCATATCATAACCACATACATTAATCAACATTTTCCATAACCATATTCCAACCCATAAACATTTATAACTCATTTACATTTCTAGAACCAATGGCAAAATATCCCTAGTTGGACCCTTATGCCTAGAAATCCTGACCAGGGGAGAGAGAGAAACATAACCAATTTTGGCCACTCTTAAACAAGAATTTATCACATTAGTTGGTGATCGATTCCGGTACATCTATACCAACCATGGTGGAGACGTATACCGTACAAGGGTCCATGGTTATTTAGGATTCAACAGAACCCTTAGAAGGTGTGTTTTTGCTAAAGTTGTATGTTTTGGTGTAGGTTGGCTGATGCCGATCAAAAGTCGCCTGGACAAATCCACAACTTTCCAAATCCCCCTTGGTTTCTAAAACCCTCCCACATATCCCTTTGACCCCATTCCTATAATGACCTACACTACCCTAGAGACCCCTATCCACCCCACCTGAAGAAAGTTGATTACTGACCCTGAGGAAAGATCAAGTTTGCAAAGGGAACTTCAGGGCCAGATATCGTACATTGTGTCAATAACTCTTATCCCACCCAAAAAATACAACAGTGGGCCCACAAAAAAACCTACTTGAAATACCAAGTTTCCCAACCTGTATTCTATCTAGTTAACACTGTAGAGTTAGGTTATGATTACGGCGTTGCTTGTTGGCACCGTCTAGAGGTAGGAACATAGTAGTTTTTAGTTTTTCTCAAGCTAGGTAACAACCGCATGCCGAAATTGATCGTGTTTCCATCCTAAAATGACCATCGTCACCATAAGTGACTGATAAGCTAAGGGGTGTTTAGGAATACGACTCTGCAAGAGTGTTAAATGATTTAAAACAACTCGGTTAAGGTTCCGCTAAGGTGGTACCAACCCACCCACCGGTCAAATGCAAGAGTTTTGTTTTCACGGTACCGTTTGGGTGTGCCAGACTCCATGCATGTAACTTTCAAAATTAGAGTTTTCTCTATTTTTGTCATTTCTTCACTTCGTAAATAACAAAAGAATATTAAAAACATGGATTTTTTGTTTTATACAAAACCCAACCTAACCAACATCAGTTCCCCTAGACCGGCATCGGTCGCGTGCCCTCCCTAACCGTAGCTAGTTTTTCCTATAAACCGACGTCGGTTGTCCATGAACTGCCATAGATCACCCTCACCTGACCAGTCCTTTACTTTGCCATTTTACCCAAACCGCCACCCTTTACCACCGCCACCAACCTTTACCAACCCCATTACCTTACTTTCCTTACCTCGTCACTTCTACCTCCATTTTTCCTCCTTTGGGGACTTCTTATATTTACGTACCCTACAGAACTGGGCTTACCCATGCCATGGCCTAATATTTTACCTGGACCATCACTAGTGACCTTGACCTCATGTGTTTCTATACCTTGCAGCATTGTTCCTCTGTTGTTGACCTAATGACTTAACCTAGCCTATTGTCGTGACCATTTATCCTTACCCTACCTTTATTGTACCTGAACATACCTAAAATGTTCCTGCAACTAACCTACATTGTGTTTCCTTGACCATATCCTAGTACCTTGATACCTGATTCACTCAACCTTGTTCGGGATAAAAAACCTAGCTACCTTAGACGATGTATAGTTTTCCTTCTCTTCAACCCGGTAGGGTGCTGCTTTTATACGTGTGCTGTGTGTTTGACTTGGTCTACATGTGACTCTTGACCCATTTCCTAGATTGCTTGAGTAGACTTTCACCTTTTCCCCTATAACCCCCCACTTGCCTTTTCTCACGTTTTACTTTTATCAACCACTCACCGCTTCAGCTGTGCTCCTCATCTTCAGTTCCTGGTTTTTGAGGGTCATCACCTCACCCACACTGGGGCAACCATATCTTGTTTTTGGTTTAGCATCACTTACCATACAGCTACTTAACATAAAAGTGTCAACATATAAGACACTAAAATTAGGTCAACACTCCCCTTTCATACCTCAACTAATAAGCACGCCGTTATTACATTTACCTAGCCATTAACCGCTCCGCTTCACGCACCCCACTAATATTAATTAAATTATTACCTTAAATTAATGCATTATCCTCACTATATTTATTATTTGAATATTTTATTTAAATAATATCGACAGCATACACGTCACTTAACACCTCACCAAGCCAACTCAACCTAAGACCTATTTTAGTAAGTTACCATAACTAACTAAGACTTACCCAAAACCTAAAAAATCAATGCCTACATTCCTCTAACCACATTCCTGCATGCTCCAAGAAGCTCCCAGTCTAATCTGCGGATAACAACACGAGGATACAGCAAATCAGAGGATCTCCCTAGTTTAGTAAACCCTTGGGAAATCTGCCTTGACCGACGACGGTTACCCCCCTACAGTCCCCGTTAGTGCCGTACAACCGTCATGTTCCCCTTTTAACCCCTAAACTACCTTATATTAAGGTTAGCAAACATTGGGAGTAAAGTTGGGACTGAGCCAAGAACACATGTCAGAGGAGATAACGCATCTTTCAGAGAGCAATTCCAGTGAAACTCACATCCAAGAAGAGAGTGAGCATCTCTCCTGCCGCCATCCTAGCCCGATCTGATCTATCCAAGCAACTAGGATTGTACATTCACCCATGCAAAGTTGTTCTTCAGTTGGTGATCACTTATACCTTCAATACCCATCATCACCACCTCCATCCCTCACACACACGGCCTTCATGAATGAAATCCAGTAAGTACAAATCATCGTTCCTGTATTTTATTTCATCATCATTTTATCATCCATTGTTTTACCTTGCCCCCTATTGACCTCCTCACACATTTTCTACCTCTGTACATCAAAATCTATCAAATCGCGCAAAAAGCCTACTCTATTCCCCAATACATCTCCTGACCACCTACGGTCCTGGTGCAATCACAAAGGGACCCTAGCTGGTTTCTTGACATTTCCAGATCTCACATGAACTGGCGTCGGTTACGCCTAACCGCTCTCGATCACACCTGACCGATCACCGGTCTCTATGTTTGCCCACAAGCCCTTACCAGAGCCTACCCACCTAATTTTATCTCACCCGCATTCACCTTTGATCTACCCTGAGACCTTATCAAACCTGCAGAAACTGAACCAATCTTGGATCCTTTGGATTCTATCTACTTGCCCTGTTAGATTAATCTATTATTAGTTGTTTTTTAAGTGATATACCTAAATCATTTAAAATACATAGGATTTACTTTGTTTACAACATTGACTTTTTTAAGAACATGGACTGACACCATCTAGGATTATCATACTTCCCAGATCTCGCGTGTACCTAGGGCAAGTTTCCTGCCCATATTGTTTTAATTCCTTATGGTGGTCTGTTTTCATTAGCAGGAAGTTCCTCCTACCAAAGGGAAGCTCTCACGATTAGCTATGGATTAAAAAGCCCATACGCGCACACCCATGAACTGAAATTTGAAACATGTATTCCTCCTACGCCCGTTACCCTACTCTTTTCGTCAACACTTCAAAGAAACATCCTAAGAAAAAGTGAAACAATTTAATATAAGATTTTCTTTTCATTATTTCTTATACTTTTAATATTTCTTCCTACTTAACATTTATTTTAGTAAGTATACAAATTTTTATGGTCACTCTACACTTAGGAATGTGGTCTTGTAGCTCCAAATTATAAGTCTAGAAGATAGTTTTTTTCCCAAAATCTAATCTGGTCATACTACCCTTTTCAGGATTTCACACAAATGACCTAAAACGTTAGGCAATATTGTAGTCGGTCTTTGTTTTGGGAAGCAATATAGTCTTTTTTTGGGTTTTTGACGCTTCTAAAATGGATTTTGGCCCTACCACTACTTGAATTGGTACTAATTTTTTAATTTGGTTCATAATTCACACTTTAGTGACGATGAATTAACTCGATTATGTTTGTCTACTTTCTTACAAAAAGAGCTCCTCACTTGTAGATAGAGGTATGTTCCTGAATTGGAATTTTTGTCCTATGGGGGGCCAACATGAGGTGAATTGTCCTGTGCCTCCTCTTAAGGTGTGATAACACTACTAGGTGTTGACGAGTTACAGTGTACTGAATAGTACTAAGGAATGGGCATCAAGTGAAACTTAATATTGCTCATTCTCATAAACAGTTGCGCATATAAAGATCATCCCCTTCCGCCTTTCCTAGCCTAAAGCATCCGTTCATGGAATCAAATTCATGATTCTCATGCATCTTTTGCTCATATGTCTCTTATTGGAGCATATGATGCTTAATACTTCACAAAATAAATGGTCCTTGAGAACTCTGTGCATGAGTAGCTCTTTTAGCCTTGTTCTGAAGGTTGTTACATAACTACAAATGGCCAAAATCTCAGAATTAGGTGCTCCGGACAACACAGACCTACCAATAAATTTAGTCACAATTAAGAGGATTAAACATAGCAGACGACAAAGCACATACATTTTGGTCAAACCAGCCAAACTACAAATTTCCCTAATAAATATCCACATGACTGTAGAAGGGTTTGAAAGAGAGCAAATGTTTGGTTGTGATCCTTTGGTCCCACATCCAGACGTAGAAGACATCCTCATTGACATAGACACTAGCTTAAGAATTGAAGTTTCCAGAATGCCTGTAAGGTACTCTGAGAAGATTGAGAAAAATCTAGTTCTAAACATAGAGGCCGAAAAGGCATACGACTATTGGGTATTAGGGATTAGGGATTGATTCTACACATGACCATAGGAGGCCCAAAACGACCACAAACCTACGGTTGTGATCCATAGGTCCCACAACCCAACGGGCCCACAGGTCAATCAAACGTTGATACCAGTTTATGCACATTAGTATTTACGTCCTCTCCACTTCCACCAAACATTATCATACAACCTATCCTCACTAGACATAGGAGCTAATCAAGCTAAGGATTTCTAGACTAGACCAGAGAATCGCCCATAGAATCCACTATATATCTATGAAGTACCCACAGGCTATCTTCTATGTATCCCACAACCTATAGATCGGATCATGCAAGAGCTCGATATTGAAAGGAGCCTTCGAGTAGTCATCCTCTCCAAATGATCTATCACACCAGTTCAGGTTAGGAGGGCCTTCTTTACCTTAGATTCGCAGATTCCATTATTGCACATCGAAGACATAAGATTGCCTAACTAGTTTATTTGTGCCCCACATATATTCCATCCACACCAGCTGTCTCGGCACAACCTCGGGAGGTCAGGTGCGAGGAAGAGTTACTTGTAGATTCCCATGCTCACTTGTCACTTTTCCATCGTACAGTCCCCCTATCCCTATGCCTGTGGTGGTACCCCCTGCCCCTGTGCTTGTATCTGGGCTTGTAAGGCCCCAATCTGTGTCTAGGATGTGGCCAACTGGCCATGTAATCCTACCACCTGAACCAATAAGTCTGCCACCTGACCATCTCTGTCTCCATCTCCTCCATCTCCTCCACCCTCTCCCTCTGCCATCTAGGCCTGCAGACTAGCCACCTGTACTCATAGCTCTGCTACCTCTACCTCTGACCCCTCCAGATGTGTCTGCAGTATACCTATCTATGTGATCAACATTGCTACCTTCCCCTGTAGGGCATCTATCTGCACTATAATGGTAGCTAAGTCAGGCTACCCCGGTCTAGGTGGTATGGCTCGTAACTGAGCCACCCACCACTTCCTATACCTGTCTGTACATCCGGCGTCATCAATCTATCGATCCAATGGCTACTCCTCCTCCTTTGTGGGCACTATAGGCTATGGTAGAGGTAGAGGCCTCTCCATGTCGTCTCTCTGATACTGTGGGAAGGACGGAGGAATATCCTGTACAAGCCTGAACTGCTGTCGGACCCTGTCTACCAGGATCATCTCATCCTCCCCGGCATGGCAACCCTGTATCCACCTCTCTAGTTGGAGCTCAGCTAGCTCCTCATTCATGTGCCTATATGAGGGGAATCCCACATATGGCCTCTAGATAATTTCCACTCTAAATAACCCCTCCAACAACTATCGAAAATGGGCCACATCATATGTCGGCCTATCCGACCTCCGCTCTCTTGCAGTCGGCACCCATATCCTGTATCCCAACCACACACATCTCGTGGGAAATGCATCTACTCAGGGCATCCCTATAGGTCAAATATTGTCTATGTGCTCGTAGGCCCAACAATTCACTATAAATGTACAACACAAGCTAAACCTGTGCAACCACCCATAGGCTCACAACTCTCTGTATAGCTGCACCGAGAATGCTGGTGCCCAAGAAAAGCATGTCTCATGCACCATCGTATCGTGGAGCACCCCCATAAGTGATCAGGGAAAACATCCACCCTTTACATCTGGCAGTGCATAGCAATACACTACCTCCATCAATAAAACCACTAGCCTCGTCTCATCCGGATGGGTTAGGTACATCTCGCCATAGCTCAAACTGGCGCTATGGAATCTCAGCTCCACCACCCCCTCACCAAAAATTGTCCCGATCAGCTCCTCTTCGGAGGAGATAGAGTACACATGGCCCCCCAATATGGGTACTCACAATATCTGGAACACATCCTCTAGGGTGATAGTCATCTCACCCGTCAGAAGGTGGAACGTGTTGGTCGCGGAGTCCCATCTATCGATGAGCGTGACCATCAAACTGGGCTACCTAACAGCATGTCGGTAGCACCGAATACCACTCAAGCCCACTGCCTACATGTGCTGCAGCTCCAAGGGGTCGCTAAGCCATGCAATGTCACTAGTAGCGGTAGAACCCTATCCTGCATATGTAACTGTAATCTCCCCTACATCCAATCCAAGCACAACATTAATCTACATTTACCATGCCCATATTCACCCATTATCATTACCCTCCACCCTATTTTTACTTTACCCATCTCAACTACCTGGCCCACATCCCTCTTGGACCCTTGTGCCTAAAATCCCGATCAGTGCCAGTTCAACCTAACCAACTCCGGTCACCCTTAAACTGGCATCAGTCACCTATTTGGTGACCAATACCAGTTCCTCTTTACCGACCACAGTTACAACATAACTGGCATTGTTCACCTGTTTGGTTACCGATCTTGGTTCTACCCAACTGACATCGGCCAAGCTTGACCAACGCCAGTCACTATCGCAAAAAAATCTGCGACTTCCCAAACCCCCCTTCTTCTAAAAAAACCCTCCCACCTGTCCCTTTTACCCCACCTACAATGACATATACTACCCCAAAACCCCTACCCACCCCACCTATCAAATTTACTACCCTCCCCCCCTTCTTTTTTGCCCATTTTTCCCCCCATACCCACATTTCACTTTTTCCCACCCACAAAATACAACAAACCCACAAAACCCTACAAATCAATAACTATCACAACCTCTACTCTATCTAATTCACACTATAGAGTTAGGTGTTTACCTCATCGTGCTACCGCCGTCTTGGTGGCATGTCTGGCCATTGTGTCGGTGCTCCGCTTGATCCCTCTCCAGCCTCTGCCATCCCTGAATATCTACCTGTAACCTCCAACCAATCAACTCTCTCACCCTGATCCTATGGACCTGCTACTCGCCAACCCAACTGCCGTCAAATCACACTGCCCGCTCACTGTCTTGTTTTATCTAGACACTTTTCCCTCTTTTCTCTCTTTTTTTTCATTTCTTCACTTTGCAATTACCAAATGAAATAATTAAAAACATGGATTTTTTGTTTTTATAACCCACCCAACCTAACCTACGTTCGGTTACCATTGAACGACATCGGTCGCGTGCCCTCCCTAACCGTAGCTAGTTTTCCTATACCGACGTCGGTTGTCCATGACTGCCATCGATCACCCTTACCTACACATTGTCCTTACTTTGCCATTTTACCCCACCCTTTACCCCATCCAACCTTTACCAAACCCATTACCTTACCTTTCCTCACCTCGTCACTTCCTACCTCCATATTTCCTCCTTTGGGGACTTCTTATTATTTTACCCCTACCTTGGCCTTACCCATGCCATGAACCTAGATATTTTGACCTGGACCATCACTAGTGACCTTTGACCTCATGTGTTTTCTATACCTTGCAGCATACTGTTACCTATGTTGATTGACCTAATGACCTTACCTAGCCTATTGTCCATGACCATTTATCCTGACCCTACCTTTGGTGTACCAGAACATACCTAAATGTTCCTGCACCTAACCTACATTGTGTTTCCTGACCATATCCTATACCTTGGATACCGGATTCACTTCAACCTTGTTTGGATAAACCTATCGACCTTAGATGATGTAGAGTTTTCCTGCTCTTCAACCCGGTACTTGTTGCATTTTATACGTGTGCGTGTGTTTGACTGCTGCTACCTTTGACCTTGACCCATTACCTAGATCACACAAGTAGAGCTTTCACCCTTTTCCCCTATACCCACTTGCCTTTTCCTCACGTTTACCTTTTATCAAACCACTCACCGCTTCAGCTTGCTTCCTCATCAGTTCCTGGTTTGAGGGGCATCACCTTCACCCACACATGGGGCAACCATATCTTGTTTTTGTTAGCATCACTTACCAATACAAGCTACGTAACAAAAAGGGGCAACATATAGACACTAAAATTAGGTCACACTCCCCTTTCATACCTCAACTAATAAGCACCCTTTATTACATTTACCTAGCCATGAACCCCGCTTCACCCCACTAATATTAATTAAATTAATTAAATTAAATTAATGCATTATCCTCACTATATTTATTATTTGAATATTTTATTTAAATAATATCGACACATACACTTCACTTAGACACCTCACCAAGACCAACTCAACCTAAGACCTATTTTAGTAAGTTACCATAACTAACTAAGACTTACCCAAAACCTAAAAAATCAATGCCTACATTCCCTCTAACCACATTCCTGCATGCTCACAAGAAGCTCCCAGTCTAATCTGCGGGATAACAACACGAGATCCAAGAAAATCAGGAGGATCTCCCTAGTTTAGTAAACCTTGGAAATCCTGCCTTGACCGACGACGGTTACCCCTAACAGTCACCGATTAGCCGGACCACCGTCAGTTACCCCTTTTAACCCCTAAACTACCTTATTATTAAGGTTAGCAAACATTGGGAGAAAGTTGACGAGCAAGAACACATGTCAGAGAGATAACGCATCTTCAGAGAGCAAATTCCAGTGAAAACTCACATCCAAGGAAGGAGAGTGAGCATCTTCTCCTGCACAGCCATCCTAGCCACGATCTGATCTATCCAAGCAAAGAGGAGTGTACATGCAACCCATGCAAAAGTTGTTCTTCAGTTGGTGATCACTTATAACCTTCAAACCCATCATCAACACCTCCATCCCTCACACACAGGCCTTCAGGAATGAAATCCAAGTAAGTACAACATCATACTTTCCTGGTTATTTTATTTCATCATCATTTTATCATCCATTGTTTACCTTGCCCCCTATTGACCTCCTCCACATTTTCACCTCTGTATACCCATCAAAATCTCGCAAAAGCCTACTCTATTCACCCAATACATCGTCCTGACCAACCAAGGTCCTTTGTGCAATCACAAAGGAGACCCTAGCTTGTTCTGTGACATTTCCAGATCTCACAGTAACTGGCGTCGGTTACGCCTAACCGCTGTCGATCACCCCTGACCGACACCGGTCTCTATGTTTGCCCACATAGCCCTTAACAGAGACCTACCCACCTAATTTTATCTCACCCTCATTCACCTGTGATCTACCTGAGACCTTTATCAAACCTGCAGAAACCTAGAACCAATCATTTGACCTTTGGATTCTATTCTAGCTTAGCCTGTTAGATTAGATCTATTTATTATTGTGTTTTTAAGTGAGATACCTAAATCATTTTAAAATAACAATAGGATTTACTTTGTTTACAACATTGACTTGTTTAAAACAGTGGACTGACAACCATCTAGGAAGTATCATACTTCCCAGATCTAGCTTACGCTAGGCAGTTCACTGCCCATATTGTTTAATTCCTTATGGTGGTCTTGTTTTCATTACAGTTGAAGTTCCTCCTAGCCAAAGGGAAGCTCTCACGATTAGCTATGGATTAGAAAGCCATACGCGCACAACCCATGAACTGAAATTTGAACATGTTTGATTCCTCCTACGCCCGTAAGAAAAAGGTAAACACTATCTATTTCGTCAACACTAATCTTCAAAGAAACAATACTAAGAAAAAGGTGAAACAATTTAAGTATAAGATTTCTTTTATTATTTCTTATACTTTTAATATTTTTTATACTTAAACATTTATTTTAGTAAGTATAAGAAATTAGGGTCACTCTGCACCTTATGGAAGTGGTCTTGTAGCTCCAACAATTATAATCTAGAAGATAGTTTTTCAAAATCTAATCTGGTCAGTACTTACTCATTTTCAGGATTTCAGCAAATGACCTAAAACTTTCAGGGCATATATATTGTAGTCGGTCTTTGTTTTGGGAAAGCATATAGTCATTTTTTAGGTTTTTTGACCTTCTAAAATGGATTTTGGCCCTACCACTACTTGAATTGGTACTAATTTTTAAATTTGGTCCATAATTCACTTTAGTGACCATGAATTAACTCTATGATGTTTGTCTACTTCTTACTAAAAAGAGATCCTCACTTTGTAGATAGAGGATTGTTCCCTGAATGGGATTTTTGTCCTATGGCCAAAATGAGGTGATTGTAATGTGCCTCCTCCTTAAGGTGTGATAACACTACTAGGTGTTGAATGAGTTACAGTTACGAATAGTACCAAGTGAATTGCATCAAGTGAACTTAGATGATTGCTCATTCTTAGAAACATGGTGCTCCATATAAAGATCATCCCCTCACCTTTCCTAGCTCTAAAAGCATCCTTTCATGGAATCAAATTCATGATTCTCATGCATGCTTTTGCTCATATGTCTCTTATGGAGACAGATGATGCCTTAATACTTCACAAATAATGGTCCTTGATAACTCGGTGACATGAGTAGCTCATTTTAGCTTGTTCTGAAGGGTGTACAATTAACTACAAAATGGCCAAAAATGTCTTTTTAGGCCTTCAAAGGAAGTAGTGTCTCATAAAAACTAAATGAGTCGATCGATCACCTTAAACACTATTCCCTACACACTAAAACATGATGAATGATATTTTTAGGACTTTCCTTTGGGTGAGGGCTTATGATTTAGGGTTTATGGTTTAGGGCTAAGAGTTTAGGACTCAAGGTTTAGAGTTTAGGGTTTAAGGTTTAGTGTTTAAGGCTCATAGTTTAGATTTTAGGGTTTATGGTTTAGGGTCTAGGGCTTAGGGTTTATGGTTTAGGGTTTAGAGTTTTGGGTTTATGGTTTAGGGTTAAGGGTTAAGGGTTTAGGGTTTAGAGTTTAGGGATCAAGGTTCAAGGTTTAGGGTTTAGGGGTCAAGTCTGATGGTTTAGGGTTTATGGCTCAAGGTTGAGGGTTTAGGGTTTAGGGATCAGGGTTTAGGGTTTAGGGTTGAGGATTTAGGGTTTACAATTTAGGGTTTAGGAGTTAGGGTTTAAGGTTTAGGGTTGAGGATTTATGGTTTACGGTTCAGGGTTTAGGAGTTAGGGTTTAAGGTTTAAAGGTCAGGGTTCAAGGTTCAGGGTTTAGGGATAAGGGTTCAGGGTTTATGGTTGAGAGTTGAGGGTTCAAGGTTTAGTTTTTAGGGTTTAGGGTTTAGGTTTTATGTTTAAGGGTTCATGGTTTAGGGTTTTGGCTTAGGGCTTATGGCTTAAGGCCCAGGGTTCAGGGATTAGGGTTAAGGGTTTAGGGCTTAAGGTTTAGGGTTAAGGGGTCATGGTTTAGGTTTTAGGGTTTAGGATTTAGGGCTTAATGTTTAGGGTTTAGGGCTTATGGTTTATGGTATAGGGTTTAGGGTTTAGGGCTTAGGGTTTAAAGTTTAGGGTTGAGGATTTAGGGTTTAGGAGTTAGGGTTTAAGGTTTAAAGGTCAGGGTTTAGGGTTTAGGGTAAAGGGTTCAAATTTTAGGGTTTAAGGCTCGAGGTTTAGGGTTTAGTTGATAGGGTTAAGGGTTTAGGTCGCAGAGTTCAGGGTTTAGGCTTTAGTGTTTAGGGCTTAGGGTTTAGGGTTTAGGGTTTAGGGTTTAGGGTTTAGGGTTTATGATTTAGTGCTTGGGGCTTAGAGTTTAGGGTTTAGGGGTCAGGGTTTAGGGTTTATGATTTAGTTTTTAGGGTTTAGGGCCCTTTAAGATTTAACATTTACACCTTAAGGTTTAGGGTTTATGGTTTAGGGCTCAGGACTTACGGCTCAGGGTTTAGGGGTTAGGGTGCATGGTTTAAGGTTTACGAATTAGAGTTTGAGGTTCAGAGTTACGGGTTTAAGGTTTAGGGGTTAGAGATCAGGGCCCTAGATTTAGGGTTTAGGGCTCAGGGTTTAAGGTTAAGGGTTTAGGGCTAAAGGATTACGGTGTAGGGTTCAAGGCTTAAGGTTTAGGGTTTATTGTAATGTCTTGATTTTTAGAAGCTACTATGATAACCTCTTTTTGTGATGTCGTAACTGTGGAAATGAGGATTATTATGTTAATATATGTATTTTAATCTTAAAAAGAATGTGTTACTGATCTGAACCCTTGCTTACTGTAACTTTGTTTACTTAGGACGGAGGTCATTATAACTTGTGTTTTTTAAAGTGTGAAACTACATACTTGCTTTTGTATTGATGAACTCATATTGTTATTGACAACACACCTTAAATCAATTCCATTGATCCAAGGTATGCTTCGGCCTTCCTTGTGGTCGCTTTGTCGATTTACTTTCTAATTAGAACGAAGTCTAGAACCAGGTTGGAGATTGTCGTAAATTTTAAAGAACCTAGTTACAGGTATAATTACTCGGCACCATCCTGCCAATGGAAAGATTCGATTTCTGGAATACATACAAATTGTAACGCTGGAAAGTGTAAGGCAGTAAGAGTTTTGATGCAAGTGAACAAGGTATATATATACGTATTAGACGGAATGTCCTGAATTATATTGGTTTTGAACGTAAGCCGGTAAAACATATTTGGAACCTATTAAGTAAAATACTATGGGTTAAGTTCTTACCTATGACCTAATAACTATCCTAGGAGGATTTTATAAATTAAGAGGATGGAAATTATTGCAAATCCTAATGATTTGCGACCTAGATGAAAACCTAACTATGAACAATGTGACCTAAACTATTGTTAACCCTAAGGAGGGGCCTATGGATACATGTCAATGAAAGGGTAAGAAGGGAAGGTTTTAAACTTTAATGAAAACATTAAATGATGTCCTTGAATTTTTAAACGCCAAGTTTTGTGGGAGCAGAGAAGATGGAGACCCCTAATTAACCATGATACTAAATTTGAATTTCAAGCAAAATTGTGAGAAAAAGGCCCGCCAAACTTGAGTCGGTAGTGGCGTGGGGAAAGAGGAAAAAGTAATGCATTCAATGCATTTATTGATCTTGGTTTTGACACCCGCCCGCCTTGGAAAGAAGAAAGAGGAAATTTTGTGGGTTATTGTTGTTCATTCAGGTTTTGAGTTTTTGCTCTGCATTTCTTTTCATTGCTCTTTCGAGCCTGTAATTTTGCTTTTCACCATTGTTGGTTCGTCCGCCTCCGAGTGGTTTCGGGGTCTGTGGAAACGTGGAAAAAGTTAAGAGACCTGGTTTAATAACTTGTTGGAGAGAAGAAATTTGGGAGAAGATCGGCTATGACCTTCTACGAGCTAATCAGAAAATATACAGGTATGTTAGGCTCTTTTCTTTAAACCGTTTTACTCTTTGTTAAGCATCTTCATTAAAAGAACTCTGCTCTTATAATTGGGTGTTTTTTTAAGAATAAGATGTTGATATGTTAGATGTGACCTTTTACTTGAGTTGTCGTTTGAAATCAAATGAGATTTGGGTAATGTTTGGGTGCATACTGGAGAAAATGGATGTTTTCTTGTTGAAATGGTAAATGAAACGAGTTTCCTCTCTGTTGTTTTGAATTCTGAAAGTAACGGGTAATTGGGTTTTATTGTCCATTATGGGTTGATCTTTGCTGAAGGTGACAGTGATGTGCAAATTGTTTTCTATGTTCTGTGTGCAAAAATGGTTTTGAAAAACTGTGAGAATGCTTAGATAGAATTTTTTGTGTGAACTATTTCTCTTATCGTATTACAGTGTATGGGATGCAAATTCTTTTAGGGACATTGGATTTAGTGTATCGTCCTTACTCTTGCCTGATGTAAAATGATACACTGTCTCCTTATTTGGTTTTGAAACCCATGAATGATTGTTGGGAAATAATTTATTTAAACCTGGAACAGAGTAACTTGGTTATTTGATGGATGGAATAGCGCGTACCGTTTTATTTCTTCTTTGAATTCAATGGTGAATATACTGTATATATGAACTACATATTTGAACTTCTTCATTGTGTTCGATTGAAACTAAACTTGAGTAGATTCTTTGTTCTTGTGGTTGAAAAATGATTTCTTTATTTATTACAGTGAAATCATGGTCAAATAGCCTTGCTGTACACTCTTACTCATTTCTTACCTGGATGGATGTGTCTGTTTTCGGTAAATAATTAATGGAAACGATTTTAATTGGAAGTTTAATTGTTATTAATCCTTGCGGGTCTGATGCAAAATGAATTCTGGAATACTTCCTTGAATGGTAGTTAGTAAGTTATGAATACTGAAATAGTCTTGTATAGAAGGAATTACCCTATTGGAAACAGGTCTGCACTAAATAGTTGATACTCGGCTAAGCAATGAGAAGAGGTAATACGAATCTTCTTCCTTTCATTCGATTATTGACTTTAAGTGTTCTCTCTCCTTGACTGTTACCGGTGATTGTTATCTCTTCTTGTTTAAATCATCCAGTTCGGTTGTGATTAAAAGAAAGAGATTATTAAGTGGGTAATCGGAAATAATACTTATTTTCTTTTCTTATCCAATTTGAATTTTTGATAACTGATATTGAATATAATTCCGACTACCTTTGGCATAAGCAACTGCATTTTATCTATTGTTTTTCCTCCATTCTGAATTGAAAGAGTACTATGCTATTTGTTGAATTTTTGAAAGTAACACAAGTGTTGTCACGGTGAACGACTTCCTTTCTCTTCTGCATTTGAATTGGATGAAATTAAATGAGTAGTATAAAAGTGAAGGAGTTCTATTTAAAAAATTTAGTTAATTCTTTCTTTAGAATCCCATCTATAATGGGGGAATGGCGTTGATAATAATTACATTAGAATGACAATATATATATGTATCATTTCTTACAGATGCTTTTAATGTGGAACTATTTAGAGAAAATACTCTTGGTAGTAATTGTCTAAATCTGGAATGAACTCTTTGCGTTATTGGAAGAAAATAGTAAGGAAGTGAGAATAATGTGTTGCGTGTTTACAGTAATTATTTGGGAAAAAGTTGTTAGTTAATCTTATTGTTTGATTGTGATGATAATTATTGGGATTGGGTTGTTAAATTGTTCATCCTTATCGGCACTTAATTTGTAGATGATGTCCATCTCAATTTCAAAAACGTTTCATAAAAGCAGAGTTCTTTTATTGAGACAGTTAATCAAGAGCACCTCATTTTAATGATAAGTGCTTAATATGCTCAATTAGATGAACTAACCCGTGCAAGTAAATTTTGTAGATGGATTCCATGAGTAAAAAATGAAGACATGTTGTTTTATGATGCTTCTTCTGATTAACTAAGGGATGGATCTTTTCTGAGATTTTATTATTCTTCTCCGGGGAAATGGAAAAAGAAAAAGTTGTATTCTTCTTTCTTTTCGAGTTGTTAATGTTGTTTGGCATGAACGAAGTCCGGTTGTGTGGACTTGTAAAATGTATAAATTTTAATCTAGAGGAATGAGTAAAAGGGGAAGGAGTGTTATTTTAATGGTTGTACCACCTTGGAACTGTTTGAATATGATTGAGAATATAATTTTATTCATCGAATTTGTACTTATTCAAATGATGGTTGCTAGATTTAAAGGGACATAATGTCTATTCTTTATTTGAATAAAAAATTTAAGTTTGAACGAGCAATTAATTAATACTTAGGTCAATATGGATTTTAAATTGACATTAGTAAAAGAGTAAAATAAATATGAACTCTTAAATGAATAATATTCAGAATTAGATTATAAACTAATGAATATTAATAAAGGGACAATTGAATTCTATATTCTGATTTTCGTTAATATTCTTTGGGATGTTTTGGTCAAAAGGATATTCGGTATGAGGAATCATATCTCCTCATAACAAACCTTAACTGAAGTAAGGTTATAGTGAATAAATGAATACATTCAATTGGGAATAGGCCTCATTCAAATGACGTCTAAGGAAATGGAATTATGAATTTAAAATCAATTGCGAATAGAACTTGGTTAAGCTTATTAAGTTGATCTTACTATGTTAAGTTGTAGTGGACTGTAAGTCTGAAGCTTTAATTAAAGAACTAAGATGAAAATATGCAATCCTTCGATAAGGAAGGGTGAATGTATATTAAGCTATGAGACAATTTAAGTCTTTTCTAGCTATGCAATTGTAACGAACAATGAAGTTAAAGGATCAACATGGTTGCTGAAACTCATTCTTAATAGAATTAAAGTTAAGAATCTAATCACACATTTAGCTGGATGTGTAACCCTTGATGGGAGGATTCCGTAGGACATTGGCACATGCCAGCTGCAATATGGTGTCTTTATGAAGGCGGGGCCTTCATGACAACACAATGTTGAAGCTAACATGTTACAACGCCCTTCCGAATCGAATCATCAAAGTTTACATAAGATTGGACCAAGTTACTTGGACCAAGTTAGGAATGTGACCTTGTATACGGAGTGACTCAGGAAGACTAAAGGTAACTAGACACACGCAGTCAAATAGGGTCGACAAAGTATGTCTGCGTACGTTTAGTCACCACGAGTGCCTCCCTATACTCTTTCATATTACTATCTTGCGTTAAAGTTTAACCTTGGACAAGAGGACTGACAGAAGTCATAAAATACCATTCTTGATAATAGATGAAGTGAGGTGAAGGACTTATTCCATTGATGTGTATAATTTCTAGGAATATGATCATGCTAAGCATGTGAAAATCTTTGGCCAAAGTATCGCAAGCTGCTGGTTGCGTTGTCCTAATCATCTGGTTTAAGAAGCAGGATTTCAGATGAATATCGGTAATAGATATTCAGATAGGCCTCTTAAATGGAACACTTCAATAACCAAAAATGGTAAAGAGAACCAAGTATACTTAGTATACAATGCATGGATTAACATGAAGGATCGGTAAGTAGCCGAGTCATGAAATGAAAGATTGTTGAAACTCTGAGCCATAAAATGGGAGATCGGTAGTTCTTCGAGTCATTACAGCAGCACATGGTATCTGTTATATGATTGAATGGCATATAATGTGTGTTCCATATTATGAATATGTTAATAGAGAACATTGACCTAAAGAGCATTGTGTGTTTTAAATTACGTCATTTTGAACAGAGAATAATTATCAAGAAAGTAAAACATGTGTTCTGAATTATGTAATTTGGAGCAGAGAACGTTATACAATTTTTTTTTCCTTGTTCTAATGTCTTAAATCGGGAATGTTACATCTTGGTATCAAAGGTGAAGGTTGCAGGTCTTGGACCTAATAGTCCACAATTTAATAAAGTTTACATTTTCTTATTGAATAGAAAATGGTTAGAACAAGAGGAAATGCTGCGAACAACCCGCTACCAGGTGGAGAAGCAGCTACTGCCCAAAAACTAGATGAAATCCTTGTTGCCCTTCTAGATACGAGAGATCGTTTGACTATTTTGGAACAATAAGTAATGGGAAATGAGGAGGAGGAAGAAGAAGATGCTAGTATAAATGATTAACCACCTCCTGTGGACAACACCAATGGAGGAAATCCGGGTGTTGATAATAGTAACGTGAACGTTCCTATTCAACTTGAAAATAAAAGGGCAAGATTAACGGCTGAACTCACAAATGATATAAAAAGAATAAGTCCTCCAAATTTTGATGGAACCACACTTGGGGATGGGGCTGAAAATTGGCTCAGCGAAATGGAGAAGTACTTTGCAATAAGAAACTTCTCTGAGGAGACCAAAGTGATATGGGGAGCATATCAACTTTCTCATGAAGCATCATCATGGTGGGACAACTGTAAGGTTGAGTTGAACATTGTCAAAACAAACATAACTTGGGATCAATTTAAAAGTTACTTTAGGCAATGATGGATACCTCAACTCTTTTTTTATTAGAAAATGACTGAATTTCAAAACTTGTCGCAAGGAAGGTTGACGGTGACATAATACTGGGAAGGGTTTACTAAACTCCTTAAGTATGTACCGCAGTACCAAGCTGACGACTAGTTCAAGATACGAAAGTTCATAATGGGACTGAATCCCATCATTTGTGGTGAGGTGGATGTCCACGGTCCGACCACTATGGAAGGAGTTGTTGAAAAGGCAATAAGACAAGAATAGAAATTGAGAGAAATCTCTGCTCATAGGGAGGAGATTAGGAAGAAGATTCCCAACTCTTCTTCATCTCTCAAACCCAAAAAGGGACCCTGGAAAAGGTTTGGTATGAAAAACAAAATTGTTGTGGATAACAATAAGAAAATAGTAATGAACAAACCAGTTAATAGTGTGCGGAGCGGCTTTGCAAAAATTAGTGGTAATGGACAAAAGTCCTATGGAAGCCAGAATGATAACTTCAAGGCTGGAAGTAAATTTGAGCCTAGGAAGGGGCCCGTTGGAGGCTGTTTCAACTATGGAAAGGACCATTATGCAAGTCACTGTCCTTTGAAGAAGGACGATTGCGATTAGCAGCACAGGATACATGCTGTGATGGCTAACAAACAAGCTAAAAAGTAAGTCACACCCATAGAAGTTCCAGGTAAGTTATTCGGTACACCTATAGTCATACTTTTTGATACTAGAGCTACTGAATGTTTTATATCTACTAAGCTAACAATGAAATTAAAAAGGAAAGCTGAACGAATGGATAAGACATGGACAGTGCATTATGGAAATAATGTTGTCCATACAATCAATATGTGTCTTTTTGGGGCAATCCTTGACCTACCTAGTTTCTCCACATAAGTTGACCTGTATGTTACTCCTTTAGGGTCATATGATATAATTATAGGTGTTAATTGGTTGGCGGTACATAAGGCGAAGGTCGACTGTTATGAAAAATAGATTTGTTGTTTTGATGACCTGCAGAAAGCGGTAGTCATTCAGGGTGTAAAGCGTGGGGTTGTAGTTAGGAAACTAACAACTATGCAACTAAAAAGGGATAAAAATAGAGGCTGTACTTTGTATTCCATAAGAATGACGGAAAATTCCGAAGAAGATAATGATTTTATGGAAAAATATCCGTTGTTAAGAGATTTCAGTGATGTATTTCTAGAGGAGTTACCAGGTCTTCCACCCAAACAAGAGTTTGACTTTGCAATAGAGATCAAGCCAGGAACTGAACCCATATCTAAGGTACCCTACAGAATGACCATTCTTGAGTTGGTGGAACTTAAGGCTCAGTTACAGGAACTTTTGACCAAAGGGTTGATAAGACCGAGCGTCTCACCATGGGGAGCGCCGGTAATTTTTGTAAAGAAGAAGGATGACACACTTAGATTGTGCATTGATTACATAATGTTGAATAAGGAAACCATTAAGAATCGATATCGATATCCACTTCCTAGGATTGATTATCTATTCGACCAGATGCGTGGAGCATCAGTTTATTCAAAAATAGATCTTCAATCTGGATATCATCAGTTGAGAATAAAGGAGGAAGATATTCATAAAACAACCTTTAGAACAAGGTACAAACATTATGAATTCACAGTGTTACCTTTTGGGTTGACGAATGCACCTGCCGCCTTCATGAATTTGATGAACAATATTTTTCAAGAATACTTGGACAAATTTGTGCTTGTATTCTTGGACGACATTCTTATATACTCCAAAAATGTCGAAGAGCATCAAGAGAATTTAAAGGTAGTACTAGAAATCTTGAGGAAGAGAAGGTTGTATGGTAAATTGTCTAAATGTTCCTTTTATGATGCAGAAATGCATTATTTGGGACATGTTATAAGAAAGAACGGGATAGCTGTAGACCCTTCAAAGATCACATCTATAACTGAGTGGCCTGCACCTAAGAACGTGCATGAAGTAAGAAGCTTCATGGGCCTATCAGGATACTATAGAAAGTTCGTTAAGGACTTTTCTAAAATTGCTTCACCAATCACTTCATTACAAAAGAAAGATAAGAAATTTGTCTAGAATGATAAATGTGAATCTGCCTTTAATATTTTAAAGGATCAGTTAACTACAGCACCTATTCTGATTGTACCTGCCCCAAATGGATATTTTACAGTTGTAATGGATGCATCTAGAGAGAGTCTCGGAGGCATTCTGTTACAAAATGACCATGTTATAACATATGAAAGCAGAAAGCTCAAGTTACATGAACAAAATTATGCTCCACATGACTTAGAACTCGCTTCCATTGTTCATGCACTTCAAATATGGAGGCATTAGCTTCTTGCTAAGCCTTTTGAGCTAAAAACTAACCATCTGGGGTTGAAGTATATTTTTACTCAACCAAACTTGAATGCAAGACAACGAAGATGGTTAGAATTTCTATCTCAGTATGATGTTGATATAAGCTACATTAAAGGTAAGGAAAATAGGGTAGCAGATGCTCTGAGTCGTAGGAAGCACATCTATGCTCTTATAACATTAAGAACTCAGTTTAAAGATGAGGTGAAAGATGTCATGGAATCTGACTCTTATTTTTAGCAAGTTAATTCAGCACTTTCTGCAGATCCGAAGGACGTGAAGTATAAAGGATTTCGTTTTGATAATGAAGGAATTTTGAGGTTTGAAAACATGGTATATATACCCTTGGCAAATGATTTAAGAAAGAAATTATTAATTGAATTTCATAATTCACCTTTTTCTGGACACCCTGGCATTACGAAAATGTTTGCTGATCTCAAGCAGCAATATTTCTGGAAGGGAATGAAAAAGGATGTGGTGGAATTTGTGACACACTGCTTGGAATGTCAGCGTGTTAAGGCGGAACATATGCATCCCGCCAGATTATTGTACCCCCACAACATTCTGCAGTACAAATGGCAAGTGATAACTATGGATTTCGTTCAAGGATTACCTATGTCTAGGAATAAACATGATATCATCCTAGTTGTCGTCGACAAACTAACCAAAGTGGCAGACTTCATTGCTGGTAATTTAAAAGATGATGCACCAGTGTTAGCAAGAAGGTTTGTACATGAAATTTTCAGATTGCATGGAATACCTGAATTGATCATATCGGACAGAGATCCGAGAAAGACATCAAGATTTTGACAAACGCTTAATGCGGCCTTGGGAGCTAAACTAAATTTCAGTTCTGCATATCATCCAGAAATGGATGGATAGAATGAAAGAGTCAATCAAGTTTTAGAGGATATGTTAAGAATGTATTGCATGGACCAGCAGTATAAATGGGAGGAGAACCTTCTGCTGGTTGAATTTGCTTACAATAATAGATACCACACCTCTTTAAAGATGACACCTTTTGAAGCATTGTATGGAAGAAAATGCAGAACCCCTGTTAGCTGGGACAACGTGGAAGATAGAGAGGTAATTGGGCCAGAAATCCTTACGGAAATGGAACAAAAAATTAAAATGATTTGTGGACGGTTAAAGGAGGCTGCCAATAGGCAAAAGAGTTATGTAGACTTAAAGCGGGTTGATAGGAATTATAAACTTGGTGAGAAGGTCTTTCTTTAGGTTAAGCTGAAAAAGAGTTCTATAACTTTTGACAAGGCTACCAAGTTATCACCTCGTTATGTGGGACCTTTTGAAATTGTTGAAATAATCAACCCTGTAGCTTATCATTTAGCTTTACCTCCTGCTTTATCACAAATGCATGATGTTTTCCATATTTCTTTGCTTAAGAAATACATATCAGAATTATCACATGTGCTGAATTGGGATTCCTTGCAGGTCCAAGACCTATGAATAATTCGTGGTTAAGCCCATTCGAGTGGTGGGAACTCGCCAGTTGTACTTAAGAAATCGTGAAGTGAATCAATGTAAGGTCCAGTGGGACCAGTTTAGCGAAGAAAGTGCAACTTGGGAAAATCTCGAAGAAATTAGATCTGCTTTTCCATACTTGTTTGATTGAAATTGAATTTGAATAAAAACTAATAATTCTGCCAAACATAGACAATTACTGGTCTATTTTACGGTTATCTTAAAACATTGTTTTAAAGATTAAATCTATTTTTGGTATGAACTTATGAATGGAAGGACGATAACTAAATTTTGTCCTAAAAACTCTATGAATTGGCTAATTTGATCATCATGACGATGATTTTTTTAAGAAGGGAGGTATGTAATGTCTTGATTTTTAGAAGCTACTATGATAACCTCTTTTCGTGATGTTGTAACTATGGAAATGAGGATTATTATGTTAAGATATGTCTTTTAATCTTAAAAAGAATGTGTTACTGATCTAAACCCTTGCTTACTGTAACTTTGTTTACTTGGGACGGAGGTCATTATAACTTGTGTTTTGTAAAGTGTGAAACTGCAGACTTGCTTTTGTATTGATGAACTCATATTATTGTTGACAACACACCTTGAATCAATTCCATTGATCCAAGGTATGCTTCGGCCTTCCTTGTGGTCACTTTGTCGATTTACTTTCTAATTAGAACGAAGTCTGGAACTAGGCTGGAGATTGTCGTAAATTTTAAAGAACCTGGTTACAGGTATAATTACTCGACACCATGCTGCTAATGGAAAGATTTAATTTCCAGAATACATACAAATTGTAACGCCGGAAAGCGTAAGGCATTAAGATTTTTGATGCAAGTGAACAAGGTATATATATATACGCGTTGGACGAAACGTCCTGAATTATACTGGTTTTGAACGTAAGCCGGTAAAACCTATTTGGAACCTATTAAGTAAAATACTACGGGTTAAGTTCTAACCTATGACCTAATAACTATCCTAGGAGGATTTTATAAATTAAGAGGATGGAAATTATTGCAAATCCTAATGATTTGCGACCTAGATGGAAACCTAACTATGGACAATGTGACCTAAACTATTGTCAACCCTAAGGGGGGGGGGCTATGGATACATGTCAATGAAAGGATAAGAAGGGAAGGTTTTAAACTTTAATGAAAACATTAAATGATGTCCTTGAAGTTTTAAATGCCAAGTTTGGCGGGAGCAGAGAAGATGGAGACCCCTAATTAACCATGCTACTAAATTCGAATTTCAAGCAAAATTGTGAGAAAAAGGCCCACCAAACCTGAGTCGGTGGTGGCGTGGGGAAAGAGGAAAAAGTAATGCATTCAATGCATTTATTGATCTTGGTTTTGACACCCGCCTGCCTTGGAAAGAAGAAAGAGGAATTTTTGTGGGTTATTTTTGTTCATTCAGGTTTTGAGTTTTTGCTCTGCAATTCTTTTTGTTGCTCTTTCGAGCCTGTAAGTTTGCTTTTGGCCATTGTCGGTTTGACCACCTCTGAGTGCTTTTTGGGTTTGTGGAAACGTGGAAGAAGTTAAGAGACCTGGTTTAATAACTTGTTGGAGGGAAGAAATTTAGGAGAAGATCAGCTGTGATCTTCTATGAGCTAATCAGAAAATATATAGGCATGTTAGGCTCTTTTCTTTAAACCGTTTTTCTCTTTGTTAAGCGTCTTCATTAAAAGAACTCCGCTCTTATAATTGGGTGTTTTTGTAAGAATAAGATGTTGATATATTAGATGTGACCTTTTACTGGAGTTGTTGTTTGAAATCAAATGTGATTTGGGTAATTTTTTGGTGCATACTGGAGAAAATGGATGTTTTCTTGTTGAAATGGTAAATGAAACATGTTTCCTCTCTTCTGTTTTAAATTCTGAAAGTAACGGGTAATTGGGTTTTATTGTCCATTATGGGTTGATCTTGCTGAAAGTGATAGTGATGTGCAAACTATTTTCTATGTTTTGTGTGTGCAGATGGTTTTGAAAAACCGTGAGAATGCTTAGATAGAATTGTTTGTGTGAACTATTTCTCTTATTGTATTACAGTGTATGGGATGCAAATTCTTTTAGGGACATCAAATTTAGTGTATCGTCCTTACTCTTTCCTGATGTAAAACGATACAGTGTCTCCTTATTTGGTTTTGAAACCCATGGATGATTGTTGGGAAATAATTTATTTAAACCTGGAATAGAGTAACCTGGTTATTTGATGGATGGAATAGAGCGTACCGTTTTATTTCTTCTTTGAATTCAATGGTGAATATACTGCAAATTTGAACTTCTTCATTGTGTTTGATTGAAACTAAACTTGAGTAGATTCTTTGTTCTTGTGGTTGAAAAATGATTTCTTTATTTATTACAATGAAATCATGGTAATATAGCCTTACTGTACACTCTTACTTGTTTCTTACCTGGATGGATGTGTCTGTTTTTGGTAAATAATTAATGGAAACGATTTTAATTGGAAGTTCAGTTGTTATTAATCCTTGCGGGTCTGATGCAAAATGAATTCTGGAATACTTCCTTGAATGGTAGTTATTAAGTTATGAATACTGAAATAGTCTTGTATAGAAGGAATTACCCTATTGGAAATAGGTCTGCACTAAATAGTTGATACTCAGCTAAGCAATGAGAAGAGGTAATACGAATCTTCTTCCTTTCATTCGATTATTGACTTTAAGTGTTCTCTCTCCTTGACTGTTACCGGTGATTGTTATCTCTTCTTGTTTAAATCGTCCAGTTCGGTTGTGATTAAAAGAAAGAGTTTATTGAGTAGGTAATCGGAAATAATAATTATTTTCTTTTCTTATCCAATTTGAATTTTTGATATCTGATATTGAATATAATTCTGACTGCCTTCGGCGTAAGCAACTGCATTTTATTTTTTGTTTTTCCTCATTTATGAATTGAAAGAGTACTATGTTGTTTGTTGAATTTTGGAAAGTAACACAAGTGTTGTCACGGTGTACGACTACCTTTCTCTTCTGCATTTGAATTGGATGAAATTAAATGAGTAGTATAAAAGTGAAGGAGTTCTATTTAAAATTTTTAGCTAATTCTTTCTTTGGAATCCCATCTATAATTAGGGAATGGAGTTGATAATAATTGCATTAGAACAACAATATATGTGTGTGTGTGTGTGTGTGTGTGTGTGTGTGTGTGTGTGTGTGTGTATGTGTGTGTGTGCGTATCAGTTCTTACAGATGCTTTTAATCTGGAACTATTTAGAGAAAATACTCTTGGTAGTTGTTAGTGCAAAATCACAGCACCCCTGGATGCAGATCAGGCTTCTAGGTTGATCACTCAGGCATCCAGTGTGATTGCACAACATGGAAACCTCTCTCCAAGCGTGGGACTTGTAAAACTAAGAGAGGAATCTCCAGAGAAGGCTGGTTCCTGCTCCTAAACTACCTGCCACAAGCTATTCCAGTGCAGGCAAGCTAATCTAATCCTAATCTAACCATGCCAAGGAGACAGAGAGAGAGAGAGAAAGGAAAAGAACAAAAGCCTACACTAAAACGGTGATACACCAGAGAAGGAGAATGTTGGACATCTATCAAAACTGCCATGGAACAAAGAGAGGTGAGTAATGGGAAGGATGGACAGATGCATCACAGGCCCAAGGATAGATTTCACACAGAAAATGTCCCAAAACTCCATGAACACGGCTCCAAACCTGCAATGAACATTCAAACATGCACAAATACCTGCAATGAAGAGAGGCAAGAAGAGAACAAGCAAAAACGAGCAAGGATGGACAGATGCATCACAAAACACGTTTTGTTGCTCCAGAAGTTTACACAGAACATCATTTCAATAGTAAAAGGCAAAAAATGCCATTACAGAGCAAGGGAGGAGGTTCGAACTCCATTTTCAACCCTAGAGAAGAAAAGAAGGGAGGGCAGAGCAGGAAAGATGAACCACTTGTTATTATGAGCCAAATCTGGCTTTATACAATGCATGGGTCGAGCCCAGGAGACAGAAACGTAGGAAAACGTGCAAGCAACCCAACCATTGACCAAAACGCATTCTTCATTAAAATTGGTGGTTGAGACATCACTTCTGGCCATGCTGAAGAAGAATGCGACCCATGTGCATTAAAACTGGTTGTTGAAACGTCGCTTCTGGCCATTATCACGCGTCAGAGGTGTTTCTTGATTTTCTCTCTCCAAACTGAACCAAAATGCAAGATTAATCCTAGAATCATGTAGATAATCTCATAATCTTTCCGTTGATATAAAGAATGTGCAAATCTGAGCTCTGGATCAAAAGATATGGAGATATGAAGATTTAGGGCACAAAACAGGCGAAACGGATTTTTAAAATTTCTTCCCGCGCTCTGCCACCTGGATGACACGTGTCAAGCGCTGATTGGTCGAGCAATTATCTCTCCTTCACCTTTCGCGGGATTTCTTTTGAAATTTCCTTGTGGGCCCCTTAAACTTGGACACGTGGCATGCATTGATTGGCCGACAGGGGCGCGGGGCAGACCTTGGCTTTTAGCTTTTCGGCCAAAACTCTTACTAAACTCTCTAACTCCTTCCCGAGCTCCGCATTCCTTTCTCCATAAGACATGTGTCCTCTTTTGATTGGCTCAGGCTGACCCCTCAAAACTTTCCCTTTGACCTTTGGACTTTTCTCCTTGTGACACGTGTCATGATTTGGTTGGTTCTCGGGCCTGCTGGTGCTTTCGCGTCCACCGCGTCTTTATGTCCCGGATGTCCCAAACTGTTTAGTGCGAAAGATATCCTTTTTGGCCGATCCGGGTGGTTCGCGTCTTCTCGGCCCGAATGTCCCTAACTGTCTTGCTCAGCAGTTAGTCGATTTTCTTCCTCCTCCGGCCGGATCGGCTTCTTGCGCCCGCCGCGTACTTCTGTCCCAGATGTCCCTTTGCTTCGCAGGCCGCCTGGAGGCTTTTCGGCCGATCCGCGCCTAGATGTCCCAAATGTCCCGACTGCTCCTAGGACTAGGACTTACCCATTTTTCATGATTTTTCCTGGCCCAAGCTTGTTTTTTGCAACTTTTTCACCTTTTTTCAGAACTTGCTCTTTTCAACCTGGACAGGAGAGTTAGAAAAAATCTGAGGGGAACCTGGAAACATGATTTTTTGCCCTAAATCAATCTATTCGCCTGGGACTTGAATATTTTGATGCATGTTATCAAAATTTACCCTGGGGGGTGAATTTTGGATAACAGTAGTAATTTTCTAAATCTGGAATGAACTCTTTGCGTTATTGGAAGAAAACAGTAAGGAAATGAGAATAAAGTGTTGCGTGTTTATAATAATTATTTGGAAAAAAGTTGTTAGTTAATCTTATTGTCTGATTGTGATGATAATTATTGGGATTGGGTTGTTAAATTGTTCATCCTTATCGGCACTTAATTTGTAGATGATGTCCATCTCAATTTCAAAACGTTTCATAAAAGCAGAGTTCTTTTATTGAGACAGTTAATCAAGAGCACCTCATTTCAATGATAAGTGCTTAATATGCTCAATTCGATGAAATGACCCATGCAAGTAAATTTTGTAGATGGATTCCATGAGTAAAAAATGAAGACATGTTGTTTTATGATGCTTCTTCTGATTAACTAAGGGATGGATCTTTTCTGAGATTTTATTATTCTTCTCCGGGGAAATGGAAAAAGAAAAAGTTGTATTCTTCTTTCTTTTCGAGTTGTTAATGTTGTTTGGCATGAACGAAGTCCGGTTGTGTGGACTTGTAAAATGTATAAATTTTAATCTAGAGGAATGAGTAAAAGGGGAAGGAGTGTTATTTTAATGGTTGTACCACCTTGGAACTGTTTGAATATGATTGAGAATATAATTTTATTCGTCGAATTTGTACTTATTCAAATGATGGTTGTTAGATTTAAAGGGACATAATTTCTATTCTTTATTTGAATACAAATTTTAAGTTTGAACGTGTAATTAATTAATACTTAGGTCAATATGGATTTTAAATTGAAATTAGTAAAAGAGTAAAATAAATATGAACTCTTAAATGAATAATATTCAGAATTAGATTATAAAATAATGAATATTAATAAAGGGACAATTGAATTCTATATTTTGATTTCGTTAATATTCTTTGGGGATGTTTTAGTCAAAAGCATATTCAGTATGAGGAATCATATCTCCTCATAACAAACCTTAACTGAAGTAAGGTTATAGTGAATAAATGAATACATTCAATTGGGAATAGGCCTCATTCAAATGACGTTTAACGAAATGGAATTCTAAATTTAAAATCAATTGCGAATAAAACTTGGTTAAGCTTAGTAAGTTGATCTTACTACGTTAAGCTGTAGTGGACTGTAAGTCTGAAGCTTTAATTAAATAACTAAGATGAAAATATGCAATCCTTCGATAAGGAAGGGTGAATGTATATTAAGCTATGAGACAATTTAAGTCTTTTCTAGCTATGTAAAATTAACGAACAGTGAAGTTAAAGGATCAACATGGTTGTTGAAACTCATTCTTAATAGAATTAAAGTTAAGAATCTAATCACACGTTTAGCTGGATGTGTAACCCTTGATGGGAGGATTTTGTAGGACATTGGCACATACCAGCTGCAATATGGTGTTTTCATGAAGGTGGGGCCTTCATGAAAACACAATATTATAGTTGACATGTTACAATGCCCTTCCAAATCGAATCATCAAAGTTTACATAAGCTTGGACCAAGTTACTTGAACCAAGTTAGGAATGTGACCTTGTTTACGGAGTGACTCATAAAGACTAAAGGTAACTAGACACACACAGTCGACTAGGGTCGACAAAGTATGTCTGCATACCTTTAGTCACCACGAGTGCCTCCCTATACTATTTCATATTGCTATCTTGTGTTAAAGTTTAACCTTAGACAAGAGGACTGACAAAAGTCAGAAAATACCATTCTAGATAACAGAAGAAGTGAGGTGAAGGACATATTCCATTGATGTGTATAATGTCTAGGAATATGATCATGCTAAGCATGTGAAAATATTTGGCCAAAGTATCGCAAGCTGCTGGTTGCATTGTCCTAATCATCTGGTTTAAGAAGCAGGATTTCAGATGAATATCGGTAACAGATATTCAGATAGGCCTCTTAAATGGAACACTTCAATAACCAAAAATGGTAAAGAGAACCAAGTATAATTAGTATACAATGCATGGATTAACATGAAGTATCGGTAAGTAGCCGAGTCATGAAATGAGAGATTGTTGAAACTCCGAGCCATAAAATGGGAGATCGGTAGTTCTTCGAGTCATTACAACAGCACATGGTATCTATTATATGATTGAATGGCATAGAATGTGTGTTCCATATTATGAATATGTGAATAGAGAACATTGACCTAAAGAGCATTGTGTGTTCTAAATTATGTCATTTAGAACATAGAACAATTATCAAGAAATTGAAACATGTGTTCTGAATTATGTAATTTAGAGCAAAGAACGTTATACAAAAAAAAATTTCCTTGTTCTAATGCCTTAAATTGGGAATGTTACATTTATGGTTGAGGGATTAGGGTTTAGGGTTCATGGTTTATGGTTTATGGCTTAAGGTTTGGGGTTCAAAGTTACTGGTTTAAGGTTTGGGGGTTAGATCCCAGGGCTTTGGATTTAGTATTTAGGGTTTAGGGCTTAGGGCTCAGGGTTTAGGGTTTAGGGTTATGGGTTTAGGGTTTAGTATTTAGTGTTTAGGGTTTAGGATTTATTCTTTTGGTTTTAGGGTTTAGGGTTTATAGTTTAGGGTTTATGTCTCATGGTCGAGGGTTAAGGGTTTAGGTCACAGAGTTCAGGGTTCATCGAATTTGTAGGCAGAACATTCAAAGAGAGTCATCAAAATTTGATGTTTTTCATCTGTTGATATTTTGAAAACATCCATGGGTTTATCATATAAAGAATTATCAACGAATGGAAGGTCACTAAGTCATAGGCCAGGTAACTCCTATTTATAACTAAACAAGAAAGATTTACTAGTTGATTGATAACCCCTTAGTGTTCTTAGTCATTCCCCTGTTTCTATGCTTATTTTGAACACTTTAGGAAGTTCTGTCAAATTTACTATCCATTCCAGTAGAACACCTAAACTTTATCTTTATTTGGAGGAGAGGCTACTACAGGAAATTGAATTATGATCCTACACCTCTGCATTGATATATTCTCTATGTTTCTTTTGTTTCCTTTAAGATTAATTTTTTTGTTGTGATGGTTATTTTTTCTAGCTTCCAATAGTTCATCTTGGCTTGCATAATACCATACATGGAAATATGAGAAATGTGAAATTTGTTTCAGAGTGTGAATAAATTTACATTCAAGAGTGCAAGTATATGTGGGGAGAAATAAGTTTGGAAGAGATGTGTAATATATGCATTACAAGGCACAAGGTAGATGTCATATCCATTTAGTTACTTGTCCCACTTCTCATAAATAAGGTAGTTCTATAAGAAGACTAAATGATGGTTCTAGGCACGAGACTAGGAAATATTGATGAAATAGGGTTTGGGGTTTAGGGCTCATGGTTCAGGGTTTAAGGTTTAGGGTTTAGGGTTTAGGGTTCAAGGTTCAAGGTTATGGTTTAGGATTTAGGTTTTAGGTTTAGGGTTTAGGGTTTAGTGTTTATGGTTAGGGTTTATGGATCGAGGTTAAGGATTTAGGGTTTAGGGTTTAGGGTTTCGGGTTAAGTATTTAATGTTTAGGGATAAGGGTTTATGCTTTACGGTTCAGGTTTTAGGGTTTATGGTTTATGGTTCAAGGTTTAGGGTTTGGGATTTAATGTTTAGGGATTAAGGTTTAGGGTTTATGGTTTAGGGCTCGGGGTTTAGGTTTTAGGGTTTAGGGTTTAGGGCTCAGGGCTTAGGGTATATGGTATAGGGTTTAGGGTTTAGATTTTAGGGCTCAGGGATAAGGGTATAGGGTTCAAGGTTTGGGGTTTAGGGTTTAGGATTTATTTTTTTATGGTTCAGGGTTTAGGGTTTAGCATTTAGGGCTCATGGTTCATGGTTTAGGGTTTAGGGCTTATTGATTAGGGTTTAGGGCTTAAGGCTTAGGGTTTAGGGCTCACAGGTAAGGGTTGAATGTTTAAGGTTTCGGGTTTAGGTTTTAGGGTCTAGGGATCATAGTTAAAGGTTTAGGGTTTAGGGTTTATGGCTCAAGGTTTAAAGTTTAGTGTTTAGGTTTATGGCCTGTGATTTAGGTTTTGATTGTAGAAGTTAAACGCTAAAAGATTTAGGCTGAATGCTGAAATCCTAAAAAATTACCTATGTACTGACCAAATTAGAATCTGAAAAACTATCTTCTTAACCATGACAGATGGAGTTGTGAGACTAGTTCCATAAGGTGTAGAATGACCCTAACATCTTATATTTACATAAAATAAATTTAAAGTATAACTTAAATAATAAAATATGTAAATAGATAGCATGTCAAAAGAATGCATAACATTTATACTATTTATTACGCATACGTGTATATTTTATTATTCTCTTATACTTAAACCATGCCTCAAGTTTTGGGATCATAGTTTGCGAGCCTCAAGCCTGAGGCATATACCAAATAGCACACAGGAACGCGAGCGCATTATAACGTGCTCGCGTTTTACAAGAAAATGGTAACAATGCCACTTCCTCTATGATAATTCAAAATGCACTCGCACTTTAACCAAACGCGCTCGCATTTTTAAAATCGGAATTGTGTCCACTTTTTGGCCCCCCATCGTAGAGTAGAGTCTCCTCTTTCTCCATATAAATAGGGTTAGTCCCTTCGGCAAGTTTTCTCTTAGTCATCATCTTCAAGGTTTCTCATAAGAGAGTCATATTTCTAACTATGCCGATTTATAGATATTCAATTTACACCAAGTGTAGAGGCCATATGTCTATGTTGTCTACTGGTAGGAGTCCATGTTCCCCCTGAGGTAGCAGGTAGCAATTGTAGTTATAGAGGGAAAGGAAGAGGAGGATCCCACCACTTATGTCATAAGTTCTATAGATATCCAAGGCATTATAGGATGAAGCGAAATAGGTTCCAGAGGGGCCAAAATATGACTCGTGAAACTTTGAGTTTCCGTGGGGGTACGGAAAAGAGGAAATAAGAATATAAGAAGGAAGTAGAAGAATTGGCATAGGAATGATTGGAAGAAAGGTTTAAGAAACATAAAGAGTGATAAACTAAGCAATGGGGGATTCAGACTCAACTAGATGATGGAGGTATTGGAGGAACGACTTGAAAAGATAATAAATGTTGCATAGTCACTCTATTATGTTTTTTAACAAAAACAAGAGTATCTGTTGATATTTTAGTTGTTCGAGAGGATCTTATAACAATAGAGAAGAAGTTAGAATTAAAGGCGATGTACTAGCCAAAGGAGCATAAACAATAGATGTGGAAACTACAATTGTTTCCTTTGGTGTTCTTGTCATAGAAACAATTCACTGAGTAGGTGTCATTGTGATGAGTGGAGGAGAAGAAAAAGAAAGGGGAATTGTGACTTGTGGAGACAATGGTGAAGACACTAGAAATGGGAGAGAAGAAGGTGCAATAGTTGAGGAAATGGGTGTAGAATAAATAGGAAGAGGGATAAAAACTTGTGCTAAAATAGAAGGGGAAACAATAAGGCTAGTTGAAACAAGGGGAAAATGAGGATCTTGAAAATCAGTGGGATCTAATGCCCCTTGATCATCTCCTGCCTCATCTTCAGAAGGATAAGTAGAAGGAATAATGATATTGGTAGAAGAAGGTCAAGAATGTGAGCCAGTGTTTTGAATATCATGATTCAAAAATAAGTGGACATAGTTGTCAAAAATGTTGGACCTATTTGTTATTCATTTAGAGCATTTGGACACTCTAAGTTGTCACAAGAGAACAAAATAGTTTCGACAACTTTATGGTGGTTGTGAAATTTATGGGTCTAAATTCTAATTGCTTATGAGCATGCAAATCCATTATTACAAACCCCTATGATAAAATAAAGTTAGTGACGTTCGAATCCTTGTATATCACTTTTTCCCTCTCTAATTTTCGAATTAACTAATTAGATTTTATCACAGTTGTACACATGTTTATTCAGCTTAGTTAAATGTAATGAGATGCAATATTGTCATATTCAATTTATGATATAGTATGTATCCTACATTTAAAATTAAGATGCGTAAATAATACAACTTCAGTTTTTATATTTTCTTTTTATGAAAAAGATCTTATATTATATTAAATACAACATGATACAAGATTCTCTCAAAAAAAAAACTCGACCGTATGAGAAAATGCCTCCAAAGCCACAAGCACACAAACTCCCATTTTTAAAATTATATTAAATTAGTGTTCATATAAAATTTGAATTTGGGAGAGTTAGATACCAGTGAGCCCTCATTACTCACTAAACTAAGCGGCATCTGATCGGTCCAAAGGTATTCAATGTTGAATTAAAATAAAATTAATGAAATTCCATAAACAAATTGTCATTGGCAATAAACCTCTGCACTTTCTATGGAGCACCGCAAAAGTTTTAGCCCATGTAAGTGAAGATACTAAATTTTACAGTTCCTTATTGTTTTTTAAACCTACAGGACCCTGAAATATGAACACGTCTTTGAACAAGGAGATGGTTTATAGCCACATAAATGAAAAATCCGCAGGCCAAACCCATTGAAATTGCATAAATCCAGTCGGCCAATCGCCCCTCTGTGGTGGTGGCATAAATTAGTATGCCCATTGCAATGCCAATCGAGGGTGATATAACATATGCAAAGGAATACTCTGCAAATGATAAGAGTGGTATGCCTGGAATCATCTGGAACAAAGCTATGCCCATTGCAACTGCTGCAACTATTTTGTGTAGACACACTGTCCACAATGCCCTCCATGCATCTCCCTTCATTTCTGTACCCACACATTGCCCAAATTGTTGATTCTTAGATTATCTTACACAAAATATAAATTCATAAAATGGAAAGATATTGCAAGGACAAAAGAATTTTGCCTGCCACACCCATGGCATTTCCTTGAAACACAGAATGAAAGCACAGTGCCAATATCAACAGAGAACTATCCCTTGGAGAAGCAGATCTTGATTTCGCCTCCTGCAATGTTTGAACAACATTAGTAACAAAATATATATATAAGATCGAATGTCTCCTGTTTTAAAAGGTATTGTCTAGCCATCCACCAAGGTTCAACTCTCATAAAATACCAATGGAAACCAACAAAATGAAAAAAATTCATTCTTTGACGGAAAAGCCTAAAACTTATGTGTGGCGAATCCCCCAATTTCAGATTCAATAAAAAATAAAAATCCTATACTAATTAAGTATAATTTTTTTAGAATTCAACTGACTAGCAAGCGAAGTGTGGTATCTGGATCCCCAATTTGTGCAGAGGATGCTCCTTCACCCCCATATGGTTGTTCCAACAGGTATTGTCAGGGCAAATGCAATTACACAAAAATAATGGACTTCCTGAGAACAGAGAAGACAGGATTATACCTTCTATTTGGAGAGGGACTGAATCATTTTTCTTTGGTTGCTTGGCGATGACCAGGTCTCCTGTGAAAAATATATTACAGTTACTGATTATTAACCTCCTATCTTGTAAGATTATTTGATCAACAAATATTGGAAAATAACACAACTGTAACTTCACAAATACAAACACATAAAAAAATACCCAACAAGGTGAACACAATATTTTCAGACAATTGTCCCTGGAAAAACCCCGTAGGGAAAACCAGTACTACAGATGAGAAATATATTAAACTTCAGCAAATCAAGAGATACAAATACTGCTTGCCTCTTACTGGCAGAGCTCCGACAATCTCCTAATCCTCCTGCTGATATTCCTCCACTACTATCTCCAACGCTATCACTGCGCCCTTGCTAACACTGCAAGACTACTTGCTAACACTGCAAGTTTCTCTAAAAACTTCCTTGTTACAAATGACCCCAATGACCCCCTTATATACTACTCTCGTTGAAAATCAACGGCCGAGATTAATACAAATGAACGGCTGAGATTAAGACAACTCAATAACCATAACAACCTTGGTTATGAGGTGTCACCTAAAAGGAGTCAATATTAGATAACAATTGTTCTTATCCTAACAATATTTGTTTGACAAAAACAACTATTTCTCTAAATTCTAGGCTGTCCAAACTACCCATAACAAATGGATGAGGACAAACAGCTGTCCAAGCTACTAACTACTAAGATTAACACTCCCTCTTAGCGAGGAAGTTGTTCTGCATGACACCCAACATCTCTCTGAAGAAGATAAATTTTTCCTTCCCCAATGCCTTTGTCAGAATGTCTGCTACCTGCTGATCTGTAGGTACAAACTGTAGCTTAACAACCCCGCGCTGTACACAATCTCTGATGAAGTGATACTTGATGTCTATATGTTTTGACCTATCATGAAACACCGGATTCTCAGTCAACTTGATGCAACTCTGATTGTCGCAGTGTATCACCGTAGTCTCAACCTTCTGACCAAACAAAGCTACTAGCAACTTCCGAAGCCATATAGCTTCACATGTTGCCATGCTAGCTGCTATGTACTCTGACTCTGCTGAACTCAGAGCCACAGACTTCTGCTTCCTGCTGAACCAAGATACAACTCCTGATCCCAGACTGAAACAACACCCTGAAGTGCTCCTCTTGTCCATTGTACTACCTGCCCAATCTGCGTCAGTATAGCCCATCAACCTGATTCCTTCACCTCGAGCATATCTAATTCCATACTCGATTGTACCTTGCAAATAACGCAGCACATGCTTTGCCGCAGTCCAATGCACTCTCTTTGGCTCAACCATGAACTGACTAAGAGAGTTAACTGCAAAAGCTATATCTGGCCTGGTATTGACCAAATACATGAGAGAACCAATCAACTGCCTGTATAAGGTGGGGTCTACATCCTTCTCCCTGGATGTGTCTACCTTCCTCCAATTCATGATCATGGGTGTAGACATGGCTTTGCAATCTTCCATCCTGAACCTTTTCAAGATTTCCATGCAATATTTCCCTTGCCCAAGGAAAATCTCTCCATCTTTCTGCCATACCTCCATGCCTAGAAAGTAGTGCATAAGTCCCAAATCCTTCATCTCGAACTCCGCTGCAAGATCCCTCTTGCATTCTTCTATGAGCCCCAGTGAACCTGTAAGAAACAAGTCATCTACATATAGAACAAGAATGAGAATCTCACCTCCAACTACCAAGTAGTAGAGATTAGCATCTGCCTCACTCTTCACAAAGCCCATTTCCTGCAAGTAACTATCAATGCGCTCATACCACGCTCTGGGAGCCTGCTTGAGTCCGTACAACGCTCTCTTCAATCTACACACGTGGGTCTCTTTGTTGTGTGCTACAAAGCCTTCTGGTTGTTCTATGTATACCTCCTCTTTCAACTCACCATTAAGAAACGTTGTCTTGACATCCATTTGATGGATCTGCCATCCCATCTGTGCTGAAATTGAGATTACAGCTCGTATAGAAGTATACCTGGCAACTGGAGCAAATGTCTCCTCGTAGTCTATTCCCTCTTTCTGAGAGAACCCCTTTGCCACGAACCTTGCCTTATATTTCTCGATGCTACCATCTGCACCGTGCTTGATCTTATAGATCCAGCGTGATCCAACCACTGCCCTATCTGTTGGTCTAGGCACTACCTCCCACACATCATTCTGCATAATTGAAGTATACTCCTCAACCATTGCTTCTTGCCACACTTGTTGTTGTGCAGCCTCCTGATAGCTAGAAGGTTCACTATCTACCAACATACTAACTAATGCAACATAGTCATCATACCTGGCTGGTGGTTTCCCTTGTCTATCACTCCTCCTAGGAGTACCCACTAACTCCTGAGTATTCTTCTGTGTTTGTTGAACCTCACGGTTCTTACTGCCAACTGTAGAGGATGAAATATCAACCTCCATGTATTCTTGATGCATCTCTTCTTGCACCTGTTGCTCCATACTTTGAAAACTCTCTCCTCCTGAGTCTATGCTTGTACTAGTAACTGTACTCGAGCTTTGCTGCCCTTGACTCGATTGAGTGATCCTTGGAGCTTCTGTTGGCTGCTTACTCTGATCATCTACTGGAAAATCTCTAGACCTTCTAAATGCCTTGTCCTCCATGAACTTGACATCACGTCGAACAATAATCCTTCTGGTCCCCGGAATGAATATCCGATATGCCTTAGAGGTTTCACTGTACCCCACAAAGTACCCTCTCTCTGCAGTCTAATCTAACTTGGTACGTGTATCCTTAGGAATGTGACAATATGCCAAACTCCCAAAGATCCTAAAGTGACTGACATCTGGCTTCTTCCCAGTGAATGCTTCCTCTGGTGTCATCTTCCCTAGTACCTTATGTGGAACTCTATTCTGTATGTATACTGTTGTATTGCATGCCTCTGCCCACAGATAACGGGGTAAATCCTGGTCATGCAACATAGCCCTTGATGCCTCTGTTATAGACCGATTCTTCCTCTCAGCAACTCCATTCTGTTGCGGATTGTAAGGAACAGTCCACTCTCTCTTGATTCCTTCTCTGGTACAGAACTCCTGGAACTCATTGCTTTTGTACTCGCCTCCATTGTCTGACCGAAGAACTTTTATCTTCCTTCCTGTCGAATTCTCCACAAGAGCTTTGAACTCTTGGAAGCGACTGAAAACCTCATCCTTGGTCTTCAAGAAGTATATCCATGTCTTCCTGGAGAAATCATCAATAAAAGTAACAAAGTACTCATACCCTCTGAGAGACTTCGTCGACATTGGTCCACATACATCTGAATGTACTAGATCAAGAACGCCCTTGGATCTGGTGTCACTCCTTGGAAAAGATGCTTTAGCAAACTTCCCCAACACGCATCCCTTACATACATCATCGTGCTCTGTGCTCACCTCAGGAACACCTGTCACTGTCTCATGAAGTAATTTAAGGGCTCCATGATGGATATGGCCCATCCTTCTATGCCATAGCTCTCCCTGATCTCTAAGATTACTGTTGCTCATGAGTGCCTTAGGAATATCAAACTGCAGCCTATAAAGCCGACCGCTCCTAACTCCAATAGCTATGGGTGATTTCCAATCCTTGTGCTTGATCAACACATGTGCCCCTCTAAAGAGTACATTGTACCCTTTGTCCTGAAGGACAGATACAGAAATCAAATTCATCCCTAAGCCTGGAACATGCAACACATCATGAAGGGGAATCATCTTACCACTCTCCCTCTGAAACTGAACAGTCCCTTTCCCAACTGAGTTGAGTTTGGACATGTTCCCCATAGAGATCTGGATTCTGGTGCTCTCTTCCTTATAACTGGAGAAGTATTCTCTAACTCCTGTCATATGATATGACGCCCCACTATCTATGTACCAAACACTCTGTGAGGTTGAGCTAACCATACATGCTATGAGTGCAAACTCATCTTCCATTCTACTAGAGAGCTCATCTGCACTTGCTGAAGCCGCAACTTGCTTCTTGCCTTTCTTTTCATTCTTCTTCCTTTCTGGGCAATCGCTGACATAGTGGCCAAACTCGTGACAGCCATAGCACTTGATCTTCGAAGAATCTTTCTTCTTCTTTTCACCTTGTGAATTTGATCCTTTACTAGACCCCTTCTTTGCTTTCCCTTTACCCGCTAGGGCAACATTTTCCTGTTCCACCTCACTTTTCTGACTCTTATTGTTGGCTCCATTGACAAGACTTAGTCTAAGCTCCTCCTGAGTGAAATCACTCCATAGTCGATCCCAACTCGGTAAGGTGTCTCGTCCATTGATGACTTGAACAAAGACATCCCACTGCTTAGTAAACCCATTTAGGGCTATTCTCACTAGCTCGTCATCACTTGGTTTGTCTCCAACAGCTGCCAATTCATCCTTGACAAGTCTAAGTCTGGTGAGGTAACTTGTGACGTCTTCTCCCTTATTCATCCGGGTATTCCTCAACTTTTCTCTGAGAATCAGCTTCCGGTTAGTGGTAGCATTCTGGTACAGATTCATAATGGCATCCCACATCGTCTTCGTTGTATCTAACTCTGCAATATGCGGAACAATATGATCCTTGACACCGTCAAGAATCAGCCTCCTCGCCTTGGCATCTTCCTTCTTATATGCTAAGAGTTGTGTTGCATCTGTAGGTACAGGTACAACAGTGGTCACATATTCCTTGATACCATTCTCTTCCAGCAATAGAGAAATTCTGGCTTTCCAGACACCAAAATTCGAGGCTCCATCCAATCTGTCCTGATCTCTTAAACCTGCTGAGGCCATCTTAAAAGAAAATAATAATAATAATTTTGAAGAGGTTAAACTGGGTTTTATAAACCCTCACTTTCTTTCACCTAGGGTAAATCTCTTCTACCCGAACTTAGCTCTGATACCATGTGAAAAATCTATTACAGTTACTGATTATTAACCTCCTATCTTGTAAGATTATTTGATCAACAAATATTGGAAAATAACACAACTGTAACTTCACAAATACAAACACATAAAAAATACCCAACAAGGTGAACACAATATTTTCAGACAATTGTCCCTGGAAAAACCCCGTAGGGAAAACCAGTACTACAGATGAGAAATATATTAAACTTCAGCAAATCAAGAGATACAAATACTGCTTGCCTCTTACTGGCAGAGCTCCGACAATCTCCTAATCCTCCTGCTGATATTCCTCCACTGCTATCTCCAACGCTATCACTGCGCCCTTGCTAACACTGCAAGACTACTTGCTAACACTGCAAGTTTCTCTAAAAACTTCCTTGTTACAAATGACCCCAATGACCCCCTTATATACTACTCTCGTTGAAAATCAACGGCCGAGATTAATACAAATGAACGGCTGAGATTAAGACAACTCAATAACCATAACAACCTTGGTTATGAGGTGTCACCTAAAAGGAGTCAATATTAGATAACAATTGTTCTTATCCTAACAATATTTGTTTGACAAAAACAACTATTTCTCTAAATTCTAGGCTGTCCAAACTACCCATAACAAATGGATGAGGACAAACAGCTGTCCAAGCTACTAACTACTAAGATTAACAAACTGGAAGGAATAAGCTGGAGTGGGGATCCCATAAGAGTCACAGATGCTAGAGTTCATATTCTAAGCTGCAGCAAAATGTCTGGACTTGTACAGAAGTAAAGTGATGGATGATTAAGTGGATGCATTAAAATAAAGTCACTTTTTACAGGGTAGCCAATGCATGCGTTGGAAAATGGATTATAAATGCAAAAACTTGGTGATCATTCTCTTGCCAACACAAACAAACTGAACGAACTGCAACCAAACAAATATAGGCATTCCACGAGTTGCCTTAAATCAGATCTAGCGTTGTATAAACTACCTGTAATTTACATGTTTTGATTGCTTCACTGAGGATTCCACTGCGAGACGTGCTTTGTTTTTTAATTCAGCCACTGCTCAAGGACTGCCTGTTTGAGCTCATTACCTACTCAAGAATATTTATGCTTTTTTGTAGCTATCCTGGCATTTTTATCCTTCCGCATCTCCCACCACATTGCCCCTCATCGGTTTACAAGTGTTGAATATGTTGGCCGTGTACACGATTGTCATGATATTAGCTATTAAATACTTTGCAAATTTTTGAAATAGCTGTCACGTATGACTTAGGAGCTTCTGCAACTCCCACCATCGTATGGCCCTGATAGATGGTCTAGGCATAGATAGATATAGATATAGATGATGGATGTTCTACATGTTTGTCAATGAGTATTCAGCTACTAATCAAATACTTACAAATTTTTGATAAGTAGGTATTAATTTTTATATATTCTTTTAGTAGTGCATGGTTAACGTAATTTTGTATCGTCCAAGGGTAATATTATATATATGGATACCTCCTATATATATATATATATATTCAATAAAATTCATAAAAAATGTTACCTAGTAAGGAGCGGTTGGGAGTGGTCACAACCTCAAAAGATGGTGTGAAGTGTCAAACACCACAAGGGCAGACAAAACCATGCCATGTAGGAAACAAAAAACACCCTTTTTGAAGGGTAATATTAAATAAATTAGCGTCACTTAAAAATTGTTTAATAAGTATAGTTGGATGTCAAATTTAAACCTTTGTACTTGACATGACTAGGCATCATACACAACACTTGTAAAGTGCACTACTTGCATGATCTCCGACAACTGCCACATCCACCTTGTGGTCACCTCATTACTCGTCTTAGTCTAACTGTCTAAAGCATCCACGTCGGTTAAACTTCAATGTTTATAATGTTGATAGGCATTGCTAAATGGGAATCAAGGTGGTTGTAACTGACACACAAGATGGCCGCAACTGACATACATCATGCATTGGGAGATGATGATTCTTTTTGGGTGGTCATTGACGTACGATTGGATCTCAATCATACATGTCGATGTAGTTGGAAAACTATTTGTCGACATTGGTTGTCCCCAGAGCCATTTACGTCATGAGATTGTTTTACTTTGAGCACATCAAAAATGACATTGAGTGTGGTGGGATTGAACTTGTGATTGTTGTGCCCCGCCAAAGTGAGAATATAAACCTTGCCTCGCTTCTCCAAACTACACACTATCACTATATCTATGTTCCTGATTCTCTCGACAAGATTTTCATCCTTGACATGGTTTTCATCCAGAAGATTCCCTACACATATTTGAAGCTAAAAAGATGTGGACCAATGGCCATCAATAAAACTCGTGATAAGAAGAGTATAAGTCTTTAAAAAATACTACATAAAAAGGGGTGTACATGGATGCAATGCATAGGAGTATGTCACTTATTATAGAACATTGACTAACTTATCTCACTAAATTATTGCAAGGACATATGTTGCGACCCATGAAGTTTATGGAAAACCTAACAAAATGATGTGGCGTGTGGGCCTTTTGACATTAGTATAAAAAGAAAAATATTTATGTAAGTACTTAAGGCAATGAATATGTGTACACATATTTTGTCTTCTAAATTTGTGAACAATGCTGAAGAATCTTCAACTTTTTAAATATTGCTTAGGAATATTTGTCTTTGCAACAACTAGAGCAATTTTTTTGCTTGGTTGTGTCGTCGAGGAGTTAATGTTACTCTATGCTAGAGAACAATTAATGTATATTTTTTTAATAATGTTTAAAGTTTTCAAATTCGCTACGACCCTTACATTGTGTTGAAATTTATTCATAATATACCATGTTCCCTAGATTTTGAATTATTTTCTATTTTCTTTGTGTTTACATTTTTTCCTTTTATTAATTCAATGTACATTATTAAACCATATAATAATGTAATTGTAACGATCCCAAAAAATTACAAAGCCACTATAACAAGTCTTTTTTAGGTTAGAAACTATTTAATAGGACAATCGCTTGTATCAATTATTAATATCAATGTTTATAATGGCCTAGTTGCATTTTTTAGAACATTGATAGGAATTAAGGTGGTTATAGCTGACACAAAAGGCGGTCACAACTGACACACACCATGCATTGGGCAACGATGATTCAGTTTGGGCACACAAATTTTGATCTCGATGCATCCACATCGGGATTTTGAAAAAATGATGATTTGGTTTTCACATGGTCATTTGTTTAACTACTTGACAAACATGCAATCAAGTTGTGAAGATGATCAATCATCCACATCATGTTTAGGCTTTTGGAAAATATATAACCACTGTGAACAATGTTGGTTGTTCTAACCATAGTTGCTCTTATTCAAATCATCATGGGATTACTCACTTTAATTCTCCACTACTTTGAGTGCATTATAAATGCCTAACCTAAATGAATCAAAGACTAATGGTGGGATTGAACTTGTGATCACCATGCCCAACTAACATGAGGACATACCCCTTGCCTCACTTCTCCAAATAGTACATCCTCACTATCTCTACATCCTTAATTCTCTTGACATGATTTTCATCTAGAACATTCCCTCCACGTATTTGATGAGAATTATACATGGGTCAGCATGGTCATCAATATATATCATGATAAGAATAATACAAGTCTTTAAAAACACTACATAAGAATGGGTGTACATGGATTAATGCATAGGAGTATATTGCATATTATAGAATATTGACCAACTTATCTCACTAATTTACTGCAAGGACACATGTTGCAACCCATGAATTTTTTGGAAAACCTAACAAAATGATGTGGTGTGTGGGCCCTCTGACATTAGTATAAAAAGAACAATATTTATGTAATTTCATGGGGAAGCGAATGTGTACACATTTTTTTTCTAAACCTGTGAGCAACTCTGAAGATTCAACTTTTTAAATATTGCTTAGGAATCTTCTTTTCTATAATAACCCGACCAATTTTTTGCTTGGTTGTGTGTCGGGAGTTAATTTTTCCTACGCTCTAATGTATATAATGCATATTTTATTAATAATGTTTTTTTTTTTAAAAAAAAATTCTGTGACCCTTACATTGTGTCAAAATTTATTCTTAATATACCACATCAAGTTCCCTAGATTTTGAATTATTTTCTATTTTCATTGTGTTTACAATTTTTTTCTATATTAATTTAATGTACATTATTATATTATTTTAATGTACATTATTAAACCATATAATAATGTGATTGCAGTGATCCCAAAAATTTAAAAAGCCACTAAAACAAGGCTTTTTAGATGGATGGCTATTAAATATGAAAATTGTTTGTATCAATTATTAATATATAAGTTTATAGTGGTGTAGTTGTGACCTCTCACATTGTGTGTTCCTCCTGCCACACGTGGTAGGATTCACTTACAATATAGTCCAAGGTGAAATCAAGCCTTTTTATAATGAATTTTTTGCCTTCTATTTCCGAATGTCCCAAAAATTTGTCAGTTATTTCTTTGATGGATCAACAAAAATCATGAGAAACGTAAGAAACGTGAAACTAAAAAATCATGTAAATCTATCTTTTAGACCCTCTTGTTCTTTTTTTCATGCAACAAAACCAATTATCAATGGAATTTTAAGTTCCCAAGAAAAATTCTCATCCAAGAGAAAGGTAAACAAAGCCATGAGTTTCATCGAGAAACAAGAAAAATAATCAATCTGGAATGGAAATCTCATAATCCATTATAGATATATGAAAATTTGGGATTAACATGAGAAAATTTGAGTAGAGAGGTTCCTTGTCTTCTGAGGGAAAGGAACATGTGAACATTAGGGCCGAAAAAACTTGATACTTTCCCCCTTCTGTGCATGTTATCACATTTTCCTAGCAAGGGGCAACACTTCACTCTTCAACACAAATTAGGTGTACACATTGTCATTTATTTATACTCTGAACACAATTATCCTACAACATGGTTATGAAAAATCAAAGTGCATCTGGTGGATGGGGTCGGATAAGAGTCTCCCTTAGCTTTGATATACTAGAACCAACTTCGAATTCACTCATGTTGTGTTCGACCATGTGCCATACATGAGAGGATACATTGTATATATAATCAAAAGTGTAAAGATGGTTCCTCGATCTTGTTGTGTTCTCATGTAACCTAAGAAGATGACCAAACATACTTGTTATCAATTTTTTGTGTTGTTAGTACCTATTTTAAAAATAATGCCATATAAGTTGAGATCCCACAATCAGAATGAAAACTCCATATAATTTCATGTCCCTTATCAAAAATTACTCTAGATGGTTTAAGGTGCCACGATTGAACATGACAACTTGTATCATGAATAGCCACATTAATAATAAATTCATTTTGTTAATTATTATTGGAAGGAAGAATGATGGTATATAGGATATGGACCATTGATATCAAGGTCAACAACTTTTTCCACATGCCATTCTTGTAATCCACACCCCTTTATCCTTCAATCTATTCACACAAATGACACATAGTACATATGTCACTTACTATAATAAAGAATAGGATCATAAATTGTGAAGGAGGGATTTGAGTTGTCGGGGGCTTTCAAATTTAATGACCATCTCCCTTTGCTTCACTAGTTGTATCCCCTTTGAATCCACTTGTGTTGTGCATGCCTCTTACTGCACATGGCAAGCTTCATTTACAATATAGTCCAAACACAATTATCCTACATGAGGGTTATGAAAAATAGTAGTGCATTAATGGATGAGGCGAGATAATAGTCTCCTTTAGCTTTGCATGCCAGAACCACTTTCAAATTGACTCATGTTGTGTTTACATGTGCCATACATGAGAGGATACATTGTATATATAATTGAAAGTGTAAAGGATGGCTCCTCGATCTTATTTTTTTCTCACGTAACCTAAGAAGGTAACCAAACATTCTTTTTATCAAAATTTTAGGCAATCAGTACATGTCAAAAAAATCATACCATATAAGTTGAGGTTCCACATTGGAATGACAACTCCATATAATTTCATGTCCCTTACCAAAAATTTCTTAGATGGTTTAAGGTCCCATGTTTGAATGAAAATTGTATCACAAATAGACACATTACTAATGAATCCATTTTATCATTTATTATTTGAAGGAAGAATTGCGATATATAAGATATAGACTATTGATATCAAGGCCAAAAATTGTTTTCATATTCCATTCATGTAGTCCATACCCCTTTTCTCATTTAATTGGTTTGCAGGAATGACACATAGTTTATATGTCACTTACCATAAGAAAGAATAAGATATTAGATGGTGGACAAGGGATTTAATTTGTTGGGGGATTTAAACTTGGATGAACCTCTCCTTTACTTCACTAGATATATCCCCTTTGAATCCACTCACGTTGTGTGTGCCTCTTGGCACAAATGACAAGCTTCGTTTACAACATAGTCTAAGGTAATAATTCTCAAGCCTTTTTCTTGTGAATTTGTTGGGCTGCCTTCTTTTTTCGAACACCCCAAAATTTTGTTGCTTTTTTCTTCAGTGGATCAACATAATCATGAGTAACATAAGAAACATGAAACCAAAGAGCCATGTAAATATTTATTGTAAATCCCCTTATTATTACATTCCATGTAACAACCCACATGTCGTAGGAATTTTATGTTCCCAATAAAACTTCTTGGACATGAACAAGGTGAACGAAGTCGTGATTTTCACTGAGGAATGTGAAAATAATAATAACAATTCCACATCACATGTTTAACTACTAGTGATAACAACACAATCAACAAAAATGAAAAGGGTACACTTTCAAACCTATCTCTAGAGTATGTTGCCTCAATGATTTTCTCCTCTCACCCCTTTCTTCTTCAATTATCTCACATAAATGACACGTGCTCCATTTGTTAATTTCTAAGACAAAAAAATAATTGCTTACTTTCCCTCCCACGTTTTCCCTTCCACTATAATTATCTTTGCTCCATCCCCTTCTTCATTAATACACTTCATGTTGGACTGTTTCTCCTTTTCTCCTTCTTATTGTTGTATCCATTACATCACTTGTGCAATTGATAGTAGATTAGTTAAATAAAAGTGCACTAACATTTAAATTAAATTATGCTCCCTAGATTCACCATGACCGAATACAAGCAATTAATTTTAAGCGGAAATTTAAAAAGAAACTTAAAAAGGTGAGACTTTCCCACTTACTAATTCTTTCCACATTAAATCTCTACCCCAAGATCGATATAGTTTGGATCAAATAATCATGAAAAAAAACCATAGACATCTTAAGAGTTGTAATAAAAGTCAACTCTTATTTATTTCTTCATTTTACAAACTGAAGGGGAAAATGAGAAGATTTTTTTTTATGTCCCGTACATGTGTGTACACACACACACACACGTTGTGTGTGTGTGTGTGCGCATATAATTATTGTTATTATTCTTATTCTTATTTTATATTTTTTTGAAAAGAAAATACTAATCGTGTCCATACCATATATTTAATATATATACTAATATTTACATTTTTAGTGGGATCAATGAATGTGTTGATAGGAAAGTTAAAGACTCTATTTTAAAGATATTTTCCAGTGGATCTAATAGCTATGACTTGTTTTTTAGTGTGAGATAAGTTTTGAGGTATCTTTTTGGACATGCATATCCATTTAAAAATCTTCTCAACTAATTACATAATATGAAGGGTCAAGAGAAGGTGGCATTAACAAGTCAATTATTCTATAAAAGGAAGAGAGAACTTGACATCCATCCTTAATGACAAGTTTTATTACCCAGGAAGCTCTCACGATTTGGCCAACTTCTCATTGGTCTTCAAATATATGGCTAAGTTAAGTAGCTCCCTAGTGTGCTCTACACTCCACGAATCCTCAATAATTTAAATAACTCAAGTAGCTCCCATAGTGTGAAAAAATCCTCATAAAATATTTGTTGGCTAATGAAAATGTGCACCCAAGAGCACTAAATGAGAGTTGTCATCTTAGCAACAACAATGGGAATGCCCCAGGTATGGTACTTTGGATACCTTGGGGCAGACCTCCAAAGATGGTTGATTCCAATCCTAATCTATCATATTGCCTACACTACATGTAATACTAATTTAACAATTGCATGGAGGAAATGATAAAATAACTAAAAATAAGTGGTGATACACCAAAATTTAGGGATCACTCTCCCTCTACCTATTAATGACATAATGCAATCAAACCATGCAAATATAACTCACACACATTATTTCATAACATAATAAAAATATAAGAGATCAAAAACACATGCCAAAGGGTAGATATGAGCCAAAATAAACACAATATTAATGATAGAAAGATGCACAATCTGCTACAACATTGAAAAACAACGCTAGGTACATTACACAAGCTCAAAAATAAAGGTCTAAATTATCATAATGCTTGGAAACCCAAACAAGCATATTGACTTTGCACTGAAGGATAACATTCATTTACACTTTGCATAGCTTTCATTTATAGAAAAGGAGAAGAGAGAAGTGGGGAGGGGAAGAAAGAGAGAAGAGGAGGAGGAATATTTTGAGGTATATCTCCCTTTCTCATGCCTATTTCATTCACAATGACCAAGGACTCATTTTCATGCCTTAGTCAATTTTTCACAACTTCTCGACATTTGATCACATAAAATTAGGCCATGTGGCAAGTTGTGATTGGCTATAAGTTCACATGGCTTGGTGCCACATGATAACCGGTGATTCATTATGGATACAAGGTTGTGAATTTTCCTTATCTAATTTTTCAAACTTTTTTTGTTAACTTCTTGAATTCCAACTCTCTATGATTGGTTTCATGTGCAAGATTTGGTTAGCTATGGGCTATAGGGTTTTTTTCCACGCCTTAGATAAAATTTTACTTTATGCTCAACTCAACCTTCCCAACTTGTGGATTTCAAATATTGTGTCATGTGGCACAATCCCAACCTTATCCATTGTGCCCCCTTTGGTTTGGTTGATTTCAGGGATCAACAAAAATTTAAGTGGAGCCTTTTCTCCATTTAACATTGAAAAATTATTGTATATAAACCCAACCACTCTTCTTGTCTCAAAAAATATGGGATAATATCTCAAGTGTAAAACAAGAGGGGGAACCATGCATGAATTTGGGCGAGTTTTGAGTGTGACTGTGATGAACCAGGTGGTATACTTAGGATCTTTAAGGTCTTAATGGATTACAAAGTTGACTGTGAACACCCCACAAAGAAAATACATTCCAAAATACCTCCCATCACAATAAAAAGAAACCAAAATGTCCCCAAAGCTGATTGATACCGTACAAATCTCAAATCTATCTAAGATAGTATGTGAAAATGGCCAAAAGATCTCTTTGATCACATAAAATCCAAAAAGATACAATGAAAGCTTAAAAAGTGTGAGAAAATAAGGGAATCATATCTTAGTTGTTCAAAATGAGGTTGTAATATTTTTGGCAACAATTATGGTGACTCATACTGGTTATTTTCCTACTAAATGAAAATACCAGTAGCCTTTGTATCCATTAGGTATGAAGTCTACTTAGAACACCTCAAATCTATGGAAAGGAATTTTGGAAATCCTTTAAACTTTCCACTTTGTATTTTTCACTAAAAATCCACTAGCATTCCCTCCAACACAATTCTTTTCAAATTGTGGCACAAAAAAACTTATTTAAAAAATATAAAGTCATACATTCTTCAAGGGAAATATGCACAGTGTGAAAAAAACTCGTTTTGGAAAAATAAAACCTAAATCTACTCCTACTCTAAAAAATTACACAAAGCTAGAGATTGGTTAGGAGAAAAAACTCCCTTTCTTGATGAACTTAGGCCATACAACGAGCTCTGTAATGGTTGTGGAAAATGAGAGGAGTACAAATAGGGTTTAAAAATACTTCAAAATATCAGCTCCATTTACATAATACACCTCTTCTTGATCTACACTTTGATTTTTAGGGTTTATGGGCCTATTTTTATTACCTTTAAGATCTTCTTCATACTCTAAAATAAGCATGAATAGTTGCCACTCTAAATGAGGATTTTAAATAGTTATATGCCTGATATGGCATCAAATTTTCAACTCCAATGGAATACATTATCTAGTTAGTATGTAATCTTTATTTGTGTGCTCAAATTAATGACAAATGTTGAGAGCACACTCTCATGTTCAGTCTCTAACACATTATTTTCACACTCGTCCTCTCTCTCCTTCACTTTGGCCTATGAAAATACATCTAAATTATAGTCCCCAAAGATGGAAGTAAGTTCTAAACATGTAGAATAGTTAGGGTTAAGGAATTCAACAAAATCCCCATATATCAGATCAAGACCAAATAGATATAATATCGACCCCATATTTATATATAGGGTGCCTCACTTGGCCCCAAATATATATATGGAGGGGTTGCTTATAGTCTATAGTCCGACATATCTATATAGAGGGGGTAGACAGAACTCCCCCGACTACCTATTGTATATTATGTGTACCTATGGCCATATAGATATCTAAGGGGCCCTTATCTAAACTATGGGCCTCTCGAGTGGGATGATAGATAGGGGAGGATATCCAGCGCAGGTGCCTATATGACATGACACTCAACCGACGGCCCCTGAAGATAGTATATGCTTAACTTAAGGGAGAGTTTCCACTCTAAATGAGGATTTTAAACAGTTATATGCCTGATATGGCATCAAATTTTCAACTCCAATGGAATACATTATCTAGTTAGTATGTAATCTTTATTTGTGTGCTCAAATTAATGACAAATGTTGAGAGCACAATCTCATGTTCAGTCTCTAACACATTATTTTCACACTCGTCCTCTCTCTCCTTCGCTTTGGCCTATGAAAATACATCTAAATTATAGTCCCCAAAGATGGAAGCAAGTTCTAAACATGTAGAATAGTTAGGGTTAAGGAATTCAACAAAATCCCCATATATCAGATCAAGACCAAATAGATATAATATCGACCCCATATTTATATATAGGGTGCCTCACTTGGCCCCAAATATATATATGGAGGGGGTTGCTTATAGTCTATAGTCCGACATATCTATATAGAGGGGGTAGACAGAACTCCCCTGACTACCTATTGTATATTATGTGTACCTATGGCCACATAGATATCTAAGGGGCCCTTATCTGAACTATGGGCCTCTCGAGTGGGATGATAGATAGGGGAGGATATCCAGCGCAGGTGCCTATATGACATGACACTCAACCGACGGCCCCTGAAGATAGTATATGCTAACTTAAGGGAGAGTTTCCACTCTAAATGAGGATTTTTAAACAGTTATATGCCTGATATGGCATCAAATTTTCAACTCCAATGGAATACATTATCTAGTTAGTATGTAATCTTTATTTGTGTGCTCAAATTAATGACAAATGTTGAGAGCACAATCTCATGTTCAGTCTCTAACACATTATTTTCACACTCGTCCTCTCTCTCCTTCGCTTTGGCCTATGAAAATACATCTAAATTATAGTCCCCAACGATGGAAGCAAGTTCTAAACATGTAGAATAGTTAGGGTTTAAGGAATTCAACAAAATCCCCATATATCAGATCAAGACCAAATAGATATAATATCGACCCCATATTTATATATAGGGTGCCTCACTTGGCCCCAAATATATATATGGAGGGGTTGCTTATAGTCTATAGTCCGACATATCTATATAGAGGGGGTAGACAGAACTCCCCTGACTACCTATTGTATATTATGTGTACCTATGGCCACATAGATATCTAAGGGGCCCTTATCTGAACTATGGGCCTCTCGAGTGGGATGATAGATAGGGGAGGATATCCAGCGCAGGTGCCTATATGACATGACACTCAACTAACGGCCCCTGAAGATAGTATATGCTTAACTTAAGGGAGGGTAGATTCGTAAATTGAATATATCTATCGCATGGAACTAAAGGTCAAGGTCTTGAACTATCTTATCTATCTGAGGCCTACTGGGATAAGGCACGTGTATAAAGATATCATTGACTATAATATGACTATTATAACTATGTAGCCTAGTGGAGGTAGCCCAACGAAGAACGTCAATACATATATATGTATATATATCTATATATTAGTGTCGATCAATATCAATATCAATATCAATATCAATGAAATGACATAGATTATCCTCTTGCTCGCATTCTTATTCGTCCCACTGGAAATAAAATTCACTAGTTTCCAGTGACATATCTTTCTCCTTCTTAGGCTCCATCTAATCATCTCCTTTGGCAGACACCTTTTAGCTAAGCAAAAACATGCTTTTATCATCATAATCAAAGTCATTCCACTCTAAAATTTTCATTTCTTGATTTACGTTATTGAAATTAGTTCTAGAAAGCCATGAAATGAATGTAAGGGGATAATTATCACTTAGCTTCTTATAAATAACTTGTTTAAGATCAACCTCTCTTATTTTCCCCTAAAAAATAGAAAACAATCCTCCATGATGAATTCCTATCTCTGCAATGCAAGTGAAATTAGAAAATCATATTTGATCTTCTCTTGCTCATGGTGATTCTCCAATGTGACTAAATGGTAGGGAATTAGAATTGGATCAGTGTGTTGCATTTTCTTTTGTAGGGTGTCCTCATCATCATAAAAATTGAAAACACCTCTCTCCACCGTCATGGATTGGTAACAGTGCTTGAATATGGTTGGGTATTTGAAAGGAATATCCTATTAATTACCACATCCTCTCAAAGCTTCATGATAAAATTTTGGGGATTAGGTAATCCTTTAGGTGGAGGTGGAGTTTTGCAGAACATATGGGACAATTGGAATATAAATACCTTATTGCAACTAAGGTGGATTAGGAAAAGTATCAAAAATTCATGGAGAGAAAATGGTTAGGTTACAATGTGAGGGGAGGAGAGGATAAATAGGGATGAGTCTCCTTTTACCATCCTGAATAAGGATCTTCTCAACTTGGACAAAAAAATCAAATGCACGAGAAATAAAATTGCCCCTAAGGGATTGAATCAAGAAAAAAATATTAGGATCAAAGGATCTTAAATAAAATAAGAATTTCATGTCTGATCGAGGTTTGAATTCAAAAGGAATCCTTGCCCAAGTGTGCTTGAATATGAAATTGAAGTCTGAAATATACTCAATGGGTACTCTCCTTATGGTGTTGAGGGTTACAAGAGAGATAATATGTTTGTACTCTCCTTGAAACCAATTTTCCAACTTTTCTTCCAATTGATCCCATGTGGAAATTGACTATGTAGCCAACTTCTATACCAATCCCATGCTTTTTCTAAAAGACGAGACAAGTAGTTTGAGACCTACATTCTCTTCTTTTATATTGTGTATGACACAATAATTGAAAAAATCTTGGATATGTTTAATAAGGATTACAACATCATTTCGATTAAATAAGGATAAATAACTCATACATATTTTGTAAATATTATTCCACTACTACAAATGGAGGGAACTAGAGCTCGAATGAGGGAAATAAAGAGCTTTGGGAAGAGCCATGAAAGTTAAAAATATAGAGCTATGAAGGGGGTGGTTTGGAAATTATAAAATGAGTGAGTTTTGAACTAGTGGATCTATCAGGTTCTTGAAGGATGGTTCATAAAACCAAATAAGCTAAGAAAACACCAAAAATGAGCTAAAAATACTACAAATTATTCATCAAGAATGCAAGATGGTCCCACTGGGAATGCTATGAACTATTGGTTGTTGCAAATGTGTACCTAAGTATACCAAATGATAATTATCATCTTAGCAACAACAATGGGAATTTCCCCAATGTGTGGGACCTTGGCTCCATTGGGGCAGATCTCCAAATATGGTTGGTTCCAATCCCTAGCTATCATAATGTCTACACTACCTCTAATACTAATCTAATACCTACATGGGGGAAGGGAAAAGAGAAAATAACTGAAAAGAAAGAGGTGATACATTAGAAAGTAGGGACCATTCTCCCCTTGTCCATTACTGACATAGTGTAATCAAAATATTCAAATAAAAACCACAGACATTATAACATAACAAAAAAAAGACAAATTAGTAATAAAATAGGCCAATGGGTAAATATGAGACATGATAAACATGATATTAATGTTAGAAAGATGCATAATCTGGTACAACCATGAAAAAAACACTATATATATTACATAAACTCAAAAATAGAGGTTTAAACACTCATAATTCTCGGAAAACTAAATAGGGAGAGTAAATTTTCATTGAAGGAGAGGATCCATTTACAATATGCACAAATTTTATTTATAGAAAAGTAGAAGAGAGAAGGGGACGGGGAAGAAAGAGAGAAGAAGATAAGGAATATAGTGAAATATATATCTATGTATCATGTTTATCTCCTGCGTAATGATCATGGAACTCTTTAAATGTGCTTATCTAAAAATATTTACTCAAACCACTTCAAATAATATTCTTTAACATTTTCCTAGAAAGAAACAAACATGTGTGTTAGAAAAGACGCCCAATGATAGTCATGTTTTGAAACACAGAGGGAAAATGGTATTTTATGTTGATGATTGCAATTTTATCTCAAAACATGATAAATAATGACCTAAAACCACCTCCATCAAGAAGTAACAATCAAGAGCTTTCCAACGAGATATTTTTCCCGATTTGGTGTTGTGGAGAAAATGTTATGGCTGTGTGAATATTCTCATGACATTTTACACAGTTGACGACCAAGAGGCTATCAATTTTAACCTCAAAGTTTTACCTTGCCAAGTTTCTCCTTATAGTTGACCATTGATTTGACCTATGCCCATACAAACTATTCTATCTTAATAGACTTGATGGTTATATTTTGAGACATGTGGTAAATCATGATTTGCTATGAGCTCCAAGATATGTCTTCATTTTCTTCCATTCCTCTTGGTCTTCCCTACACATGAGTTTCCATGATTGGGCCAATTTTTAAGCCTTAATGGGCTACATGATCATGTGGCTTAGTGTCACATGGTAGTTTGTGATTGGATATTATAGACACAAAAATATGCACATTAGACAATATTTAGCCCGATCTTATACTACTATTTAGAAGGTTCTCAAGTGGTTAAAGTACTACTTAATCCCACCTTTTGGCCATCTTTATTTTATATTTTATTTCATACTTCCCGTGTATTTTATAGCACATACCCATCCATTTCGCAACTTCCCCATCATTCTAGAACAAATTCAGGGAACCCCGGTCTATGCACATCCTTTTCTCACTTCTTTTTGGGGCTTTTCTAGTCGTTTTTTGTCTTTATCTTTTCCTCAGTCAGCCTTGTCAGGATTAATTACGAAATTAAACTTGAGAGCCCTATAAATTTAAAGCTTATAAGACCATAATGGGGGTCCTAACATCACATATTACTATCACTCCATCTATAACTCCATCCATTGCATCACTTTGCATCCATTAGTGCCATGCATTAAGGCTAGGAGATTTGCATCACACACACTACATAGGGGGAGGGATTTTATTCTATTCCATGCACACATTCTACTTACATTTTTCTATAGTTACTATTTCTCGCTACTTCAAAAATTGTGACTGACATAAGAGCACCTAGGGAATGACATGCACACACACACCATAACTACATCCAGTTTTGAAATGTAGTGCAACGCTCAGTGATAAGACCACTAGTTTGGAAACTGAGGTCAGTTCGACCCATTCATTTGCATCTTTTATTTTTCTAAGATTTGATACTTCTCTTTTCATTCCAGATCATTTTCTAGTTCATCTGACATATCCAACGTGAAAAATAGGCAGGGTTTCAGATGAAGTGCGACACTGCTAAACTTAGGTTTTGAGCATTTACATTATTCTGAGCACCCAAATTACAGACCAGGGCACCCCGGCGTGCCACAGTACACTCCCAAGTGCCTCAGACATGTCAAATTTTTTAGATATGCCCTTCAAAGGGTCCTTGAGTGTTCGTCTACACTTCCAAATTCTCTGTTAAGACTTGTGACACTCTGCGAACATCTACAACAATCAACTAAGCTATTTACTTCCCTTCTGTTGCATATTTAGGGTTTTATTTCACTTAGAATAATTAATTACAATTATTCCATACTATTTTCATTCATTTATACAATGTTTTAGTCCTCCTAATTATGTTAGCATTAATACCCTAATACCCCCAGCTAGGTCACTTAGGTCTAATTTTTGTTAATAATTTTGGTGAACCCAATGTGAATTAGTCTCGAGATATTATTTCTATGAATCATTTACGCCTCAAGTTCGTATATGGAAACCAAGTTGTTGTAATTAATGACATTCCCCCTTCACCTACATTATCTCCTCCTCGCTTTGATACTCATGCGTCTCCCCCTCTTACTAACACAACTCCTCCGTTGTTACCGCATGTGTGTCCTATTCCTACTTTTCCACCTCAACTGGCCCCTACATGACCACCCCATTCCATTAGTCCTACACATCGGCATAGGCCTATTCCTAGGACTGATACCATATCCTACCACCAATCACCATCTCGTTTTATTCCACATGGCTCGTCCTCTCCCCTACGCATAACACCTCCTCGGTCTCCATCACCCACACATTTTACTACACCATGACATTCATCTTATGTACACCCATCTTATGACATTCATTTCATTCCATTTCCTTCGTTCACTTTTCTTCCATTGATATTCCAAAACACCCCCCACATACAATTTTGAATGTATAGATGTAAATACAGTTTTGGTTTTCAATAAAGGCAGCCTCACCTTCATTGAGGAGGGACTTCGTTCCCACACTGTTGCATGTCATTTGCATGCGTGCAAATCCATATGCTAACAGGACCCAAAACAATCCTCACCGAGTTTTATATTATAGATTGGGAAACCAACTATAATATGATTCTCGGTCGTCCATGGATACATCGCATGAAGGCAATCCCTTCCACGTTGTTTCAAGAAATAAGATTTTTTCACCTGGGAAAGGTCTTCATCGCTAAAGGGGATCCTAAGCCCTTCGATATACACTTAGAAAACCTTGAAAATAAGAAAGGATTCCATATGGAGCATGAATTTCCCATGAATCAATTAAATAAACCGCCTCCAACAAAAGAGTTAGTCTTGGTCATCTTAAACATTCCAAAGGTTGAAATTGTTGACCCAAAAGCATACAAGGTGGCAAGTACAAATAAAGGTAAATCAATATCTGTGGAAACAGTATCCACTAAAACCACAGCAGGAATTATGAAACTCTTGGAGAGTGACAAGCCGATCTTCCTCCCATTTGAACCACAGGGAATAGGTAGCTTTCTCGGTATAGTATCTCTTCCCTCCGACGACCTAGATCTAGGTGTGAACATGATAGAATTTCAAACAAAGAAGGGCAATTTGATATTGAAACGATGCACATCAGAACCATCTCTAGGGGTTGATCTATTCTAAACCTTGGTTTCAACCCATGCGCATCTAAAACTAATTTTTCTATACCCATGGGGAAAAACCTGATCATTCAACAAAAGTCACAAGTAAACATGATGCTCTACATAAGAGATAGGGTTGGACAGCATAGTCATGCTCACCCACATACCCTGTCTCAAGGATGTAACAAAGAGGTGCACAAATGTCTCTTTCAGAAAATGGTTTTTAAGGATTGGACATGTACACTTCTGGGCAAGGATTGTAAGTTTGAACCCAGGATGGTAAGTCCTCGTCAAGAGAATGAAAACTTTGAAGATAATGGTTCTCTATTGTGCACTTTCAGAGGTTGAACAATATGATATTCGTCAACTTTCTTCACCTTAGACATCATGACATGTAGTGCCACCTACATTTTCATATGTACATTGTTGTATCTGCATTGCATTAATCATTTAGTTAAGTTCATTCTGTTCACTCATTTCATAAAGTTTGTGGTCAAGGAGCTTATTCTTAAGCAATTTATTACAATCTTCTAAAGATATTGGCAAAGCATTTAAATCATACCTCTTTAGCTTTCATAGTATCATCAAATGGTTTCAAAATCATCTCATCAATTCAACAGACAAAATCTTGACAAAAACCATACCAAGGCCTGCATACTTGGTCATACTCTTTTCCTTCTACTAGGTTAAGTTGTTCTTACCTACGGTCTATTCTAGAAGCTTCTTGGTGTCACATCCATCCCTCTTACGTCTCTTTGAAACAAGGATACTCCAAAATCACATATCATAAATTTCAAGTCAAATTGAATCAAAAATACTAAAACAAACAAAATATTTTACTTTTACACACTTCTTTGCCCTACCAATCTTCGGTGATAACCCCGCATCTCTTACTAGTGATGTGATATTGGGAAAGGAAAGAAGTGCCCTTACTCGCCTATGTCCTACCTTCGGTGATGAGCCCATGCTTCTTACTAGTAGCATGGGGCAGGGCATAGGGGGTCCTTTCATGCAGATTAACCAATCTTAGTGTTTTAAAGTTCAAAGCAAAATGTATTTTGAAAAGTGATATTAAAGCATCCAAATTTCAAAAGAGATTAAATCCTTAAAACCAGATTTTGTCAACCAAGTTTCCATTTACAAATCTAAGTCTAGATAAACTAGAAAGTAAGTTCCATTCTGAGCCATGTAGCAGGTTTGAGTAAGTTAAGTACATAGGCCCAAATTTGGTTTCCGTCAATGCTTTGTCTTTCTTTCATCATTTCCATTCAAACTCATACAATTTGCGCCCTTCCCAACTCTTGGTGTTGAGCCCTCACATCTTACTAGTTGCATAGAGCAAGGAATGGGGCAAGTTCATCTCATCATCAGTGTACATTCATCACATTTTGCCAAAACAAGAAGAAGCAACAAATATTGCTAAAAGAAGCTAAAAGTTCAGTACCACAGTATGTTTGCATTATCATATATCAGCATTACAAAAAGCAAAAAAACAAAACATTTTGTTCAAATGTTTGTTATCACTAGCCATCCATTGCATACATTCTGAAAAACATATAAAACCAGAGCTTCTAAAACATCTAGTGTACACATGTTAGAAACAAACCATAAAAATATGTATATAAAAAAGATCTGGATCCAAAAAGATATATATATATATATATATATATATATATATATATATATATATATATATATATATATATATGGGTGTGTGTGTGTGTGTGTATAAAAATCATGTTTTATATACAATTCCATCATGCACTGGGCATGGTCAAAACGCTCAATGAGCTCAAAAATACAAAAACAACTCATATAAACATCTGACAAAATCACTACAAAAAGATCAAGTGATCTCTCAGTCTCTATGGGCACCCCCCCTAAAGACTCATTTAACACTAGAATTTTCAAAAATAATCCCCCTAGGACAAAGATTTCAACATTTCCATATTTTAGGTTTAAAAGCAATGAATTGAGAAAAACTGAACTAAGACTTCGTGGGTCAATCTCCCGCTCTCGGAAGCATGATCACAATCTTGTAATAAACGTTTTGGCTGCACTCTCGTCGAAAACAGTTACCGTGGGCCCCAGAGCTCAAAAATCGCCAAATCAACACGCGCAAATGAATAGGAAAATGAATTCATTTTATATATATATATATAATATTCTAATCTTGCTTTGGGTGTTCTTTCGTAGAGTCGGAGCATCGACGGAGGTAAGTTCTTATCCCCGCATAAATGGTAAGTCCTCATTTCATTATAATTTAGTATTTATTTTTCGATTTCTTTTATCTATCTGCACTTGAGTCCTCTTTTCGTTTTGCAGATAGCAAAAGTCCGGATGGCAACATTACAACACATGCAGGCATGTCAGGTATACTTTCTAAACTCCCCATTTTGGGAGCACCATACTCAGATTCACCGTTTTATGCCTCTTCATGGTTAAAATGCTTCTTCGAGGGGGCAATATGTACGTACCCAAAATTGTATGTACTACACTACTCAAAAGAGGTTACGGAAACCCCAATGATGATTCAGATCTCTACACAAAGTGTTTAGAATCCAGAAAGCACGATGAAAATATACATATGCATCCTAGAATGCCTTATCAAGCTTTTGCACACTTTTCTCTAGCTTCCTACCTCTTTTCCTTTCATTTTGGCCATTAGTGTCATAATTGCCGCCCTGCCTGGGCGGCGGTCCTGTGACCGCCGCCAAGTCAGGGCAGCGTTCCTATAACCGCCACCCTGGTCTTGTAACCACCGCCGATGAGCAAGGCAGCGGTCCTGCCCGCATTTTCTAGAAGCTTCCTTACGCTTTTTGACCGCGTAAAATCAAGTTGCACTTGCAACTCTCCGCCGCTTCTGCTTTGTTTAGAGTTTCCAGCCACTTTGTAATAGTAGTTCTTCATTTTAAATGATAGAACTCATCAATTTGAACTTTCCTTCTGGTGAGTGAGAATGCTATAAATATGCAACTTGTCTACAAGAAAATGGCCCTCATAATCTTGTCCATAGTTCCTCAATAAGACCATTTATTTTAGAGTGCTCAAAATTTAGCTCTCTCTTTGAAAGCTCGGAATTTAGCCTTAGTCCTGGGTCCATAGTTCCTCAATAAGTCCATTTATTTTATGAGTGCTTAGAATTTAGCTCTCTCTTTGAAAGCTCGGAATTTAGCCTCAGTCCATTAGTCTATGATTGTCAGAATATAGAGCTCTCTTGCACCAAGCTCAGAATTTAGCTCTCTCTCGTAGCTCAGAATTTAGCCTCAGAATATGGTCTGTTGTTCTTTCAATCTATTTTTCTATTTGGAGTCTCTCTCTTGTCTTCTCTTCTCTCAGCCTCACTGTACACCGATAACGATCCTGCTAGGAATCGCATAAGCCAAGCTCAATTCACTTGCGCCACCCCTCTCCTACTTGTACTTCGTTGTATTTCTTTGAAGCTACTATTGTCCGTTGTTTGAGTACCTGTTGTTTGCATTATGTCCTTACAACAATCCTGCTAAGAATCGCATAGCCAAGCTCTTTTCTCTTGCGCTATCCCTTTCCTATCTGAATTATGTCCTAATTTACATTCAAGCTACCGTTGTTATATTCTCATTTTCTAGATTCATGAGAACACGAAAGAACGAAGAAATCACACTAAGGGGACACGCTCAATACAAGTAGATTTACCTCTGCTCTGTAAATTCCAGGTTTGAATCGTCAAAGTTATAGTTACATCATATCAAATAGAGTAGTAAATCATTTCATTTCAGTCAAGCTCGCCTTCAATATTGCCAGGGAAGCTGTGGGGAATGATAGTTTCTGAGAAGCTATGATTTGTTCCTCACTTCTGAGGTAGGATTGAAGGTATTCAATTAAATTAAATTATTTGTTTTTCATCTATATTCACACATTTGCACAAGCGAATAATCACACAGGGTTATCTCACTTGTTTAGTCTTAGTATAAAAGTATTTCAATTATTGTTTGTAATTATAATGTTTCAATCGTGTATTTTGTTTAGATTAGTTTCCCTTTAAGCAGTAGTATAAATTGTTATTTTCAGTTTAAGTTAATTCAGAGACTTCCAAACTAGATTAAACACTTAAGTACTAGTTAAGAGAACGAACCATAGGGAATTTACGCTACACGTTCATAGCCTCTAAATCTCCCCTTTTGTCAATTTAGTAACCGGAAGACCACACTACCAGTTAGTCACTGATTCTTCTATTGTTATCCATAATATTCTACCCCCACCGGTTGTCTCGACACAACCTCGGGAGGTCAGGTACGGAGAAAGGCTGCTTGACGATTCTCATGCTTGCATGTCACTTTTCTATCGTACAGTGATCTTTTTTATCTTGATTATATGTGTTGTAGTCAAATCTTACCTAGTTAGTTGTACTTTAATTCTTTTTCTATAATTCCCTCCATATGTCATGTCGACTTGGGATAGTTTAAACCAATGACAAATGTAAGCGATGTTGGGAATATTATAGTGTAAACATTATATTGTTATTTGTTGTGGAACAACAAATTATTACCTGGTATTATATGTGAAGTTGTTGTAAACAACTTCACGTATTTAGCTTGTTGTTTACAACCACTCCTAAATTATAGGAGGTTGTTTTGCTATTTGCTTGGCTATTTATTAGCCATGTATTGTGTGTATGTAATAGAGGAACGAATATCAATATTATTTTATTATTCTGATCCTATCCTGTCATTTGCTATCAGAGCCAGGTTGATCTATCAGAGACAGGCCGTAGGGAGGCAACACACGGCAGTGCATGTTTGAGAGAATGCGTTTCTCTATGCAGTTTGGAGTGCCGTGCCCACGCAGTTGAGAACATAGTTATATTTAAACAGTCGCAGTTGGAGAATATAAAATAATTGTGCACTAAGGAACAGTCGACTCAGTTTATAAAGCCAATGCGAATTAAGGAACAATCCGGTAGCCAATGCGAATTAAGGAACAGTCCTGTAGCCAATGCGAATTAAGGAACAGTTGACTCAGTTTGGAAAGCCTGTAGCCAATGCGAATTAAGGAATATCTACGGTTAGTTACAGTTATCTACATTTTCTGTGTTTATTTCCTGCAAGTTTGATCCTCCACAGAGCATTGGATTCCGAGCTGGCTGTCTTTCCTCTATCGGCCGAAGCCAGATCCTAGTAAGGGCGTGAAGAAGGCATACTTCACACAACAAACGGTTGTATACAGTGAATTGAATTTTTTTAAAGATTGATTAAATTGTTTAGAGTATTTAAAAAGTAATTTCTCTTTATTACTTTTTAAATAGTGATTTATTGATATAGTCTTCTTGTAAAACGTATCATATCCATCAATTGGAGTCGTTTTGTTTACAAATACAATAGTTGTGAAAATGGAGAAATTGAGTCTCGTTGAGAAGTTTGAAGGACGTGATTTTCACACTTGGCGAATCCAAATGCAGCTGACTTTGATTGAAAAATATTTGTGGGATGTGGTCAGACCAAATGTGACAACACCAACAAATCCAACAGATCTCGCGAAGTGGAATATCAAGGATCAAAAGGCCTTGGGAACTATTGGTCTCGGTTTGTCTAAAGCGTACCTGCACCACGTAGACTTCACAAAGTCTGCAAAGGAAATCTGGGAGACATTAAATAAATTGTTCGGATCTGAAGTAGAAAGTGCAAAGACAACACTGAAGCAAAAATTATACGGGGTTAAAAATGGATGAAAGTATAAAAATGGCAGAACACATCAACAAGTTCCGCTCTCTTCTCAATCAGCTTGCAGGTATTAATGAGAAGGTAAAAGATGATGATGCCAAAGCAATTCTTTTGAATAGTTTGCCTAAAAAAATGTCTCATATGGTTTTTACTTTGAGCAAGATTAAAATTGGTTTAGGAGTAGTTTCTACTCTTCTTGATCAGAATGAACCTTCAGAACCAGAAGAAGAGGTCTTATATGTACACAATAAAGCGAGTACATCATCAAAGAAGGGTAAGTACAATTCAAAGCACATTCCTACAAAGGGACAAATCAAATGTTACTATTGTAAAGAAGTGGGGCATGTGATTTTAAATTGTAAAAAGCGGGCACAAGATCTATTGGATGATAAGATTGATCAAAAAGCTTATATTGTTGAAGAAGAAACTGACTGGGAAGATTATGCAACTGATGAAGAACTTTCTTGCCCTAGCGATGAAGATTATCTCTTCTCAAAATAACCAAACTGGAGGTAGGAGGAAATGGAGGATGGAGGCTACTCAGCACCTCTCGTCAGTCGCCAACGACGAGGTCGTATTTTGTGGTGGTGACATATTTATTTCTAGTTGTGTGTGCAGAATAAAGAGCAACAGTTTGTGTATGTTTGCTTGGTACATGCGTGTATTCCTATATGTTCTCTTGAAGTGTTGTGATGTGGTGTAGAAGGTGTCAGTCACTGAAACAGTTGTATAGGAGGGCAGCTGGTGTCCAGAGGAGAGGAGCAGTATGCAGACCTAAAAATATGCGTAGGCATATGATTCTAGTTTCAACTACACTTCACCCCATGTTCACACTAAGGGGGTGTATGTTGGGAATATTATAGTGTAAACATTATATTGTTATTTGTTGTGGAACAACAAATTATTACCTGGTATTATATGTGAAGTTGTTGTAAACAACTTCACGTATTTAGCTTGTTGTTTACAACCACTCCTAAATTATAGGAGGTTGTTTTGCTATTTGCTTGGCTATTTATTAGCCATGTATTGTGTGTATGATATAGAGGAACGAATATCAATATTATTTTATTATTCTGATCCCATCCTGTCAAGCGATTGGTCTAAAACTATACAATGACATTGAACAATTTATAATATGAGCATCAATAAAAGAAAAGAAAATACAGAGCAATACAATATATAAGAAACATTGATTTTATTATAGATAGCAAAGCACATCACAAATACAAGACTAGTGAGTTTGAACATACAATAGTGCTCTATCCAAACCTATGTCATGACCATAGGTACATTGGACTTGACAACGAATATAGTCATTGAGGCAACCATGAGCACAACTACTAAATGACCATCCTAACAAAAACTAATGATGGGCTTACACTAAAACAACTTACTACTCTAGGCAAATACATGGCAAATTGTATCTAAATGCTTAATTCAAACCATAACTTTATTTAGCCCCTCCTAGCCAACCTACTAAAGAACATCAAACCACAAATTACAAACATAAATTGACTAAGTTGATTAGGGCACCTACAGTAAGCCATGATACTCTCGTGCTACTCATTGATCAAAATTCCTCACATTCTCTTAGAGTTATGTTTGTGATTACCTACTTTTGAGAAGCTCACTGAAGTGCAATCTACCTAAGTGTCCATGCTTTCTCATTTAAGCTTTGATGCCATTTTGAAGTAGATAACCCCGATGCAATATCAATGACTAAGAGAGCATTGAATTATTGGGTAAATATCATGGCCTAACGATGAATTACAAAGGGAAACACAATATATAAGAATTGAATGACAAATGATCAATAAAATTACAAAGTAGCATAATGGATCCCTATGTATAGACATCAATGGTAAATAAACATTAGACAAAAATGCACAACGCTATTAAATTGCGGACTAAAATAAATTATAATTCTTTAAATATCAAATTAACATAAGTCACAATTTATCACATCCAAATGCTAGCAAGATAGTCATCATAAAACAAAAGAAAATATAATGCAAAGTCAACATACATACTAGTTACACATCCCAATAGTTTCTTGAGTGCATTCTTCTTAGATTTTAACTACATTCATCAATCTAGTCATCATTAAGAGCAACCTTGTAGATGCAATAGAAAAGTAAATGTATCTTAGAACTATCATGGTTGAGTTGTGTTTGTAGCAAACAATTGTTTTTAAAAGATTGAAATAAACATTGATATAGGTTAGCGTTTCCACTTTGAACTAGATTACATGTAAATGAATTTCAATCTAGTTTCTAAAATTGGCCGAAGCAATCACAATCCTTGTGTATTTAAGAATCGTCCTCTAGTGATGTATTTAGTGTATTAAAATGCAGAGCATCAAAAAATTTAAACATTCTTGCATAAGGCTGTAAATACCAATTTAATTCCTAGTAATAAAATATGGTGTTTATTGCTAGAGTTCTTAACTTAATTTAGGACACGATATGTTGGTTAGAGTGTTAAAGGAGGAAAACATAATCCAATGTTATGTGGAGGCATTACAAACATGAAATTAAAATTGAAATTGAAACTAATATTCACAAATCACATGATGTGGGGACTAGGACTGCACTAAATAATCAAGAATGTTCATGGGAGAAAGCAAAACGGGGAACACTTCAAAAATAACATAAAGAAAATTAACATTTAATTTGTGTGTCAAACACGTTAAATAGTCGTATTCACACTCATGAGAAAAAAACATGAAGTCAACACATGCTAGGAAATGTAACTTGAAGAGAGGCATGAGCTGATAGGGCCCTCTAGAGTAATCCTTGATAGAATCAATTATTCTCATTGATAACATCTGTAAGAGCTTATGAAGTTCAGTCCTCAAAGAAGCACCACTAAGGTCTGAGATTGAAGAACCCTTAGCATTTGTGACAAAGCTAAATAATGTCTGACATGAAACCCTACGGGAAGGCTGTTAACATGTACACTTAACCCTCCTTTATATCTTGAAGATAATTTAAATTGCTTGTAAGTTGTCGAGAGGCAATATCAACTAGATATAAATTATTGGCAGCTTATATATAAATTTAATTATATGATCATCCCATCCTATACACTATTATAAGTAGGTAGTTTTACAAAATACTTTCTTGGCCAATATTCGTAATTCATATACTAATTTTGCACTTGTTCCCTCACAAATTAAAATATTTGTAAAGAAAGTAAACCCAATATGTCTCCCTCTCATACTAAAATGTTTGTAAAGAAAGAAAACCCAACATACGATTATAAGGATTTCAATGAATCAAAACCACATTATAAAAAATTACAAAGCATAACTTGTTCAAACATGAAACTACCTTTGCTTCAACAATTCATGAAAGATGATGAAGCACATTACAGGCCAAACTTGTCATAATAATAGAATGGGAAAATAACAAAATCCCTATTTTAGGTGAGCATGGGGTAACTATTTTTTCTTGAAAAATGTGAAACATATAGTTACAAGGAATGCAAGCTAAGTAGTGTGAGGCAAATATAGGTGTTCTTTGAAAGTGAGGTGAAACGTGTTTTGATATCAATCCAAAAAGCATTCCCATCATAAGATGAACAGCTACCTGAAACTTTGAAAGTAAAAGATATTGTCAAAACATGTCTGAAAACATAAAATGACCTTTTGGCTGACAATTTTATGCCTCATTCAAGCCTTTCAAGGAGCATTAACATCATTTCTACGAAATGCATAAGTAGGTATGGGTATCTTGTGTAGGACGGGCCTCTAGCTACACAAAAGGCATCTTATTGTGGGGTGGATTACACCTGTGGTTGGAGGTCAGCCGTCCAATGCATGCTGAAAGCATCGGAGCTTTGTTGATGTTGGCCACACATGTTTTGGCATACCCAGGGGATCTCTCCAAAGGGACCATTGCTAGTTTAAGCTTTCTGGGACAATTTTAGCCCATATGCATTTGAAAATTTCTTACAATCAAAAGACCAATTCACAAATTCTTCAATGACATACATATGAAATGTATACAGAGGTGTTTTCTAAAGAACCAATAGCAATCAAAACAATTTACTGTTAAAGACCTTTTACTACAAAGATGAAAGTTTTGTGATATACTACCTAATAATGCAATGGCCCATATATCGCTCTTGTCAGACTTGAGTGCCAACAAATACGTGGCTTTGTTTTCTATTCATAAGCAAAGTTTACAGTAATTTTGGTCATGGCCAAAAGATTGCATACACTCCATTTCCCAGCCAAACTAGTTTTCCAACAAACTCTAAAAGTTCTGCAGCTAAATCCAGTCAATTATGTCGAATCTCACTGAAGATGCAAAGTCGCATAACATTTTCAATTTAACAACAATTGGTCAAGTATTTGGCATCATCAATAACACTAGCTACCAAGATTACAATAACCATCATACATTTCTAATCAGCAATTGGTGTGGTGTCATCATTTGTTCCCCTTCTGCTACCTTCTATGGGCCTATCAACCCATGGCTGAGACGATTGAATAATATCTTTTAGCACGTGATTAACTGTTTCACAAGAGCAGAAAAAGGTGCTTAAGAAATGTATTATATGATATAATGGATGTCACAATATGTCACTAGTATAAGACAACTATGTTTAGGACTGCTAAAGTAATCGTTTTTCAATGAAATGATTTAAAGCCTGCAATCTATTTGACAAGCAAAAGGGGCAGCTCACAACATACCACCCATAAATAGTTTCTTAAGTGGACCTCTCAGATACTGGATTTCACGTTGATGTTTTTCCAGGAAATTATTCTGCAGAAAAAGGGACACCAATTAACAAGTCAACGATATTAACACTAACTTATTGTTCAAGCAGATCATACTATTGTGTTGATATCCAGTGTGCCAAAAATCAAATTCGAATTGGGTACTCTTTTTCTGTCCTTTCCTGTGTTTAATACTTCTGTTCCATCTTTCATTTTAAAGCACTATTTTGAAGATGGAAATCATGGCCTTCAGATGGTTCCATGCGCACTTCTATAAAGCTAATAATTAAATGAGAATAAATATACAAAGCAGTAAGTCTTGTGAGCTGGATATTGTCATCTACTTACTATCTCTCCGAAGGCTCCACCCTCTATTCGATCAAGTCTGGGTTCATGTGTCAGAAGAAATGGCCGTAGGTGTTTCTCGTATATTTCTTTGAAACCCTGTCAATGTCTAAAAACATTATCATTACAATAGCAAAGACAATTTGTAAAATGCTGATCGCATGCCACTGCAAGAGAGTTATTTTATTATTAAATCTGTGCTATTATGCAAACCTTCGAACAAAAAATGCCGCATAAAGCCAGATTTTACAATGAAAATTGAAGCGAGCTACCATTTTTGGGAACAAGTTGTATGCCTTTACAAGAAAGGGTAAGCAAAATGCTTTGTTCAAAAAAGGATGGAGCCATTAGTAGCCTCAAACTGAGGAAAGCTCAAGAATCTAAAATGCAATCAAGGATACTAGAGAGGGAAACACAGAAAAACTTTGAACCTGTTAAAAATGTAATAATCTCAAAACCCTTCATTATTAAACAAATGAAGAAGCTGCAATGTTTATAGACATTGAACAACAATAACAACATCCACGGGAAGTGGATCAAATCACCTATGGAAAATATGCAGAAATAGCATATTGCCCCTAACTAATCGCATCCGGGAACAATAAACTAACAATAGATTAGCCCCCACTAAACTAGGGATGTGACAACTAGGTAATAGCTAAGTTAAAATAATAAAATTTATTTACTTTAACTTTACAACTTTATAAATGATGAAATAACCTAAGTTTATTCCTAGCATTCCCCCCCTTAATTCATCATGGTCTCAAGTGAATAGGAGAGAAAAACTTTGAAATAGAATATGCTTACATGAGGTAAACATTTATTAGCACACACATACTAAAAGAAACGTATTCTAAGGTGAATGAAATAATCTTTATCATTCCCCCCATAATTCAAGATGGTCTCTCTAGATCTCATATGAACAAGAATAGCTGGATTAAGGTGCTTCCTCTGAACGGTGTGCAAGAGATGGAATAGGCTCAAGAACTGTCTCTGGATGTCTAGAACCTCTTTTGGGTTGGCATGTGTACTTGAAAAAAAAACAAGCAGTTGTGAACATTTTGAAAACCTATGTCGATTTGGCTCTTGGCTCACTAAAATCTCTATTGAGTTGGCTTGCAGCTTGAAATTGGCACTGGCATGAAAAACTACCCTCCATTTACTTTGCTTTTATCCACTAGGAATACCACTATTTGAGCGATCAATGAAGAATTTCAAGTCTTTCATTTTTTCCCCCTAAATTCTGAGTGAAAGCGAAGACAACTAAGTTCCATGGGAATGAAAAAATATCTTGGCACTTTATAATTATAGTGTGTTTACAATTTTGTCTCTTCTTATGTGGAAAAATTCCCTTTTGGGATCTTTTTTTAGTACAAAATTGCAAATATTTTACCCTTTTTTTACACCTTATTTCAGCCTTTGAAATTTTTTTACAAAAAATCTATCCACCAAAATCTCTGTAAACCTATTCTATCAATTCCATTTCAGAATCTAGAATTTTTCAAAAAAAAAAAATAACAATTTTTTGCTAAACGGAAAGAAAATTATGGCATTTTGAGTGAAGGCTATTTTTTGTGCAAAAAAGGACTTTCCTGAGGCAATTTTTTGGGGGCTCTTTGGCCACTTTTCCTTTACAAAAATGTCCTAAAATTAATTTTTGGTTCAAATGGGAGAAAGAAAAAAAACAAAAATTCACCCAGTTAGGTGTTTTTCACTAAATTTAGTGTGGTCTTTAATTATAGATAGTAGGTTTAGCTATGATTTTTCCTGTTGTTTTTGCTAGGTTTACTAAATTTGCCTCCAAATGTTTAAATGGCAAAAAAAGTTGGTTGGGGGGGGGGCGGGGGAGCGACCTATTATATTTAAATTAGTTACAAACTTTACTAATCTTTGATATGTGACATGTTGACTTGTGGCACAGCCACGTGGCGCTCTTTGGGACAGGGATTTTTAGGTTTGTATGTTATCTCCGTCGTTTTGGGTTATTACCTCTGCCGCTTTGGAGCAAGTTGACTTTGGAGTCTGCAAGGGAGATCTGCTTTTCCACCGTGGTTCGTTGTGGTTGCTTTGTATTTTCCTTATGCGTTTGCAACGTTTTGTGTATGCAAGTCAACTTTGGTGTAGATTGTAGGGTTGTTGATGGTGCTTGTGCTTGTTATGACTCGTCAGTCAAGGTTATGGCCGTGCAACAGGGATCAACGCAATGCAGGCTCGGCGATGCAAGGAACTCAACCATTATGTGAAATTAAACAATGCAAACTCAGTGCATAAACAGCTCGCCGATCTGCACGTTGTGCACAACTCGGTCTCCCTTTATAACTCCGTATGCAGTCTACCTTTTGGATCTGAGGCTCAACTCGTAGCAAACTTGGATCAAGAATATAACTCGAAATGCCAGGGATGTAGAACCCGCCATTGTTTGTTAACAGGCTCCCTCTGTAAATGGGCTCTACGCTGATTGGAGGAGAGGTAGCTCACTTTAAAGCTTGACAAGGGTGAGCACTTGGTCCTCAATGCAACGATGGATGTTCGACTCACCCTTAGTGCAAAACAAGGAGCAGGATCAACTTTGGTGAGACTCTGTATAAACTCAACTCACCCCAACTCGTGGGCTCAACTCGGGTAGCAACTAACTCTCCCCTCAATGCAAGCAACACGGTGCAAAGCTTTGTTGGTTTGAAACAGGGGTAGATTACACCTAACTCGCCACTCTTCAATCGTCAATCTTCTTTGTAAACCCATCTCTGATGAGGTAGCTTGGATCTGACCAACTCATTGATCACCCCTTCGACCCAATGCATGCAACTTAGCCCCAACTTAGCTTGCAATGCTTTGTGCCCAACTCGGTCTAATGGGATCGATTTGAACTGCAAGGATGGTCTCAGTGTTGAACTCGACTGACCAGGAGCTCTTGAATCACATCTAAACTCACCTGCAACTAGTGTCACATACTCACCCTTTCTTGACACCGAACTTGCTCCAATTAGAGCAGCTTGATCAACAACTCACCCAAAGCTTGTAGCAGATAACATTCAAGATGACTCCAGAAATGCTAGATCTTGCTAAAACTAGCCAACGTATGTCACCAATTTTGGTGATAAAACCCCTATATGAGAAGTAATAATTTTTTTTTAATTTGCAGATGTTCTGTTGTTGCAAATAAATCTCCAGATGAATCTGCAACTATGTGCACAACTCTCTAGGGATGTGTTGAAGCTTGGAAAGGTGCTTCCAATGAGGCTAAGAGGACAACTATGGTTCCCCTGTGCAAGCTCAAACTTGCAACAATGGTACCCTTAAACTCATCTGCATTTTCTTTTTCTTTCCTCCTTGGCGATTCAGGGATCCTCACAAAAAGCACAAAAGCACAAAAGCTAGGATTAACTAGCTTTGATACCAAATGTTAGGAATGTAATATATTGGAAACCCTTCGTTACTAAACAAATGAAGAAGTTGCAATGTTTATAGACATTGAACAACAATAACATCCATTCACAGGAAGTGGATCAAATCAACTAACTATGAAAAATATGCAGAAATAGCATATTGCCCCCTAACTAATCACATCCAAGAACATCCCAGGAACAATAAACTAACAATAGAATAGCCCCCACTAAACTAGGGACATGACAACTAAGTAATAGCGAACTAAGAACTAATTAAGTTAAAATAATAAAATTTATTTACTTTAACTTTACAACTTTATAAATGATGAAATAACCTAAGTTTATTCCTAGCATTCCCCCCCTTAATTCAACAACAGAGTAAACTGGGACAAAATAAGGGAAAGTGGAAGAAGAAACCAACTCAACAAGGAAATCTAGCCGAATGGGAAGATCAATTTGATGATGATGACTTCTTATATACTGCACAATCAAATGAAGTATCCAATTCTACAAGTCAAATTTGGTATGTCGATTCGGGTGCAACCCGGCACATGACAAGAAGGAAAGATTGGTTCTTCACAATGAGTAACACACCCACTAAAAGCCATGTTTCTTTGGGTGATGATACATCATACAGTGTTGAAGGCATTTGTTACATTTCACTACCACTTGGGAAAAAAAGTTGCAAAATTACAGATGTTCTTTATGTCCCTAGTTTAACCAAAAATATGTTATTCGTAAGTCAATTGTTAGATCACAATCTTAAAATTGACTTTGATTGTAAAGGTGGTAAAAATATGTCCCTGATTCAAGATAAGTTACAAAACTCGAAAATTGTTGCAAAAGCTTTGAATGTGGGCAGAATGTTTTAGTAGGATTTTTTTCAACGTAATGATCAAGCACTTGTAGCCAAGGATACAGCATCAGCTCAACTATGGCATCAAAGACTTCGACATGTGAGTTTTGGATATCTCGACACACTTCGTCAATACGACATGGTTAGGAGTTTGCCACTTCTAAAAAAGGGTACAGATAAATGTCAACATTGTTTGGCAAGAAAACAACATAGAGCACCTTTCAAACATAGTACATTTCGAGCAAATGCAAAACTTGACTTGGTGCATACCGATCTGTGCAGACCAATGAGAGCTAGCCACTCTGGGTTTCAATACTTCATGCCCGTTGTTGATGATTTTTCAAGCATAATGTGGATATACTTTCTCCTCCCAAAAGACCTTTTATTAAAACAGAACCCAACTTTAATTTGAAAGTATATAATTAAATTGTGTTCTGGGAGAATTAGATTAAGATATACAGAACATGGCCAAACTGTTGTTAAAGCCATAGCACCGCATATGCAGTGCCACAAATATCCCTTTCTAATTCAAGCTAATCAGCAATACCCGCATACATCAAAATAAAAACACTTCCATTTGTTTCCATGGTTAAATGCTAGGTGAGACGGGGTTGCACTGAAAAGCTCATATATTTGGGAACGTGGTGCTACCTCTACTGTCACTTCCAGAAATGTTGAGTTCATGTTTGTGAAAACGTTTGATGCTTAGTTCTTAGGATACAACTATTTACCTTTCTCAAAGCATGTTTCTGAATCTTTCAATTAATTCTCCAATAGACATCCTTCACCAAATCCTAGAATCACTTCAATTGATGTGAATTATGTCATTTCACGAATAATTTACTTCATGCGATACATGTTACCATTTCCAAATATGATAAAAATGAGATTTTTTCTTTTGATTGAAAAGCATATCCATATAATAATGATGAAATGTACAATGCTAATCATACAAAATCGGGTGGAAAAGATCACACCCCACATGCAGAGTAAAAGTAGCCATTAAAAGGCTACAAGTGGCACATATTACATAATCATATCAAGATAAACTTATCAATCAAAAAAAGTTGGAGCAAAATTTGCAGAAACTAGCAGAAAAAAACTGCTAGGCGGCGGCGGCGAACATGGAGGCAGGAGGCGATTGCGGGGGGCTCTTCGGACGATCACCCCACCCACCAGGAGGGTTGGCGGGGGCGTCAGTAATCGGCTCCCAGCCATTAGTCTGCGGTTGCTCCTCCTCATTGCCCCGCTGGTTGGGCGAAATGGCTAGGGAGAGCCGAGTAATAATTCAATATATATGTAAAAATAGGGTTGTTTTGACATTTATTACATTCTTAGAATATTGCTTTTAAACCGTTCCCATTTCAAAAATTATTAATATACCCAACTTTTCAATCACATTGATGATAGGGTACTTTCAAAGAAAATCAAATTATACAAATGTCTTGAAGTGACCAAAGTATTCAATGTGACTGAAGAGCATATTAGAATACAAGCTACAACCAATAATGGAATGCAAAAATCATCTTCCTAAGCTAACACTTACCAGCTAGAAGGAAAAATAGCAAAAATAAACTGAAGCATGGGCATGTGATAAAAGACTTGCATTCTTCTAGAGCGTGCTACCACACAGATATGCAGGAACTATGCTCTCCTCTTAAGGGCAGATCCTACATGAAGTGTTACTACGATTTTGAAAATTAAGTGCAAGTTATCGTACAACCATTAACCCAGAAACTTGGTTGCTGGGAACTTGTATCTAGCCAGTTCTTAAGTGGGGTTTTACACTGATATGTGGAACTGCTTATATAAGGTGGAAAACACATTATGCACTTCCTTCATTGCTTCTACTATTGCTGTTGAGTGGGAATCATCATGCACCCCCTTCAATGTTGCATTATTGTCAGATGGCCTCTTGAAATAACCATAGACGCTGTTGGCACCCTAGACTAGGCATATGAGAAATTGGTTATTAGCTATCCCGGACTTAAGCTAGAGGGTCAGTTTAATGATTAATCTCTTCAAAGTAGGAGAACGAGAGGCTGTAAGGAGCCTTGCTGTTAAATTGTAGTTGCAGCAAAAAGAAGCCATAGGAGCCGCAATTGTAATATTGAGTTGGATGGATATAGCAGAGCTGCTTGGAGACATGTATTACTGAACCTAAGTCCCAATGAAATTGAGTTAATAATTGTTAAATAAGGCCTGCCAAGAATTGCCACAATAGGTTCAGTGATGAGGGTTCATAAATTGGTTTTGTCTAGATAAGATCTCACTGCACATTTACCATACTGATATAAGTGTTTAGCTTCCATGTGTATGCAACTAATGTAAGAGATCGATAACAAGATGGAGTGACCTATTTTTCTTGCCAACTTGTTAAGGCCATGACATTGCCACTGATTGTCAAATTGTCTAACGATTTTTTTAAAATCTATTATTGATATGGATGACAACGATTATGTGTGACTATCAATGGAATGAATAGGTGCATTTACCTTTACAGGAAGAAAATCTTACTTGATTATTTATTTAATATGACATGTAAAAGTTGTATGTTACAATTTCATGAATGTAATGCAGACATTCGCACAGTCCTAATATATACCAAATTAGAATTGTATTATATAGAGAACAAGCTATAATTGTTACCACATCAATATGTGATACTAATCCAGAATTTTCGTTAAGACAAAAGAATGTCAATATATCAGAATAAAATACTAATGAGAAAAAAAGCCTAGGAAATACACAGAACTTACATTAGTAGATGGAAGTTGTAACCAAATAAGAAGTGCGAGCTTTAAATGGTAATAGAGTGGAATCATGCAAATGTATATGCCAAACAAGAGTAAAACATTTGGTGCATGAATTGAAAAGAGGCGATTATACATACAATACTTGGTGTCCAACAAAAAATATTCCTTTAAACTACAGATCTGTTAAACAAATATATATGAATGGATATACGGATACATAATTCCAAAACACTTCTAAAAAATGTCCTCGTAAACGGCAGCTAAACCAGCCCCAGGAAACCCTTTTGGCACCAATGGAGATATTATCAGATTGAAAAATGTACGCATTACTTTACCTCAAACCCTAGCTCTACCACTTATTCTTGATGAAGCAAACATTTAAGAGGCATAGTCAAGGAAAAGACAATGTTTTTCATGCATGCTTGTACGGCTAGTGCAGAACATATATCTGACTTGACTACAAAAAAGAAAGGCATGAGTGCAACACATTGTGCCATGCTCTTACTGATTTTCTTAATGTTCAGTAGATATGCTATCACTAGCATTTCGGATTTGAATCACCCAACAATATCTCACGTTAGTCCTTAAGAAGAAAGTATTTTACTTCACTCATCAAGGGCACCTAGCAATTTCACTGAAGCTAATCATTGGAGAAGCTTTAAAACTACCACTCTTATGTAATAGGCATCTCTCAAATTGCTAGAACTAGTTGGTTTTGAAGTTGGGCCTCAAGCTACTCTGGAGGATAAGAAAAAAAAAATTATGGAAATGCATGACTGTGACAAGAAGTTACAATAACAAGTAGGAGGGCTAAAATCATTGTGCCAACTGAAAAAGTAACTAAAACTAAAACAAAAGAAGATCCTAGCTAGAGAAGATGAACCCAAAACGAGTAAACTTTAAACAAAGGAGATAAAGACGGCTGTGAACTATATATATAGCCATGTCAATGGAAGGTCGCTTGCCAAAGAAACAGCCCATGGATCCCAGAGATAGGGGTCAATGGAGACCATGGTTGGCTCTAACAAGCGCCAAATTCTGAACCAAAGGAAGGGCCAACATCCTCATCAATGGCCACAAAAGGAACATTACAGAATTTGATGATGTCTATAGAGGAATAACCTGAGCTAAGAGGGCTTGGTTAGACAATCCTAAGAGAAAGTAGGGTGCTCCCCTCAGAACCTCGACCAACATCCGTAGCCAATGATCCTTCAAAACTTTAAAGTAGAGAGAATACAGGTAATGCATGTCTTCCCTCATGGTCTACGTTGTGAGAGAGGAGTACTTGCCATCTATGCTATATAAGATCTAACCCTATGTGCCAAGGAGTAGTTGACCATTCATATTTGGTGCAAGAATAAAAAGATTGGGATATCCTACTGATCTCTTGCAAAGAGGGACTTGTCTCAATGATCTATCACCATTTATTTGGGTAACTTTCGCATCCAAAGGAAGTTTGACATATCAACAGCTGGAATAGACTGAAAGGAGGTTATCAAACTTGTACTCATTGAAGTCCCCTGTACAGCACAATGTTTTTTAGTGACAATTTCCCCAAGGTAATAGGCAAAGTAATTTTAGTTTAGATACAGAAAATAGGCAGCTTGGGATGATCCATAAAGGATCAAGTAATACAATCACACTGAAAAATCCATCACGATATCAATTTTCCAGCTCAAATTGAGAGATTTTCAATCCCATGCTCTGCAAATTGATGGTTATGCCTAGTGTCAAGTGGTGGCCACTGCTAGTGTCAATGACAATTAAGCTTGTGTCAGTGCCAGGTTATGCTTGTGACAACCTGCACAGTTTCTGCTTGTGTTAGTGGCACATTTGTCGTACTGCCAATTGTGCTTTTGACAGTGGTGATTGCACTTGTGACAATGGTCGGTTACACTTGTCTCAATGGACAATTTAGTCTTGTAAGTGATGGTTTTTAGTAGTTTTTACCATGAGACAGAATGTCTAAAAAAGGACTAGAGGAACATTGTCTCTTCAACTTCTTGGACGATTTCGGAGCCCTGAATGGCCTACGAATGGAACATATGCAACAATTGTTATAAGCAGAGTGTTATAGAATAACTGGAGAGCAAGAGATGGATGAGTGTAGGCTTCACTGAATGCATTGCAATGAGTGCAGTAATGACAGCAGAGACTTGAGAGATAACTCGCAGTATGATGCAAGTTATACGCTACATTGAGCTCTACATATGTTCTATGCAACATTTGATGAAAGAGGAGAGGTGGTGATCAGCTTGACACTGCCAAGCTGGTTTTTTTGCATACCAAGGCTTTCCCAGGTTAAATCCTTCTGTCGTCATGCATGTTTCCTTGTACTTCTTCCAGCTATTTATTATTTCTGGTATTCACTCCATGATTAATTCACTTTCTACTACTGCTAAATCACACTCTAACCCACCACCATTTAAGTTATTTCAAGTAGCAGAAACAAGCATAGTTTTAAGATCTACAATTAACTTCCAACGGAGGCAATTTGTACAGGAAATTATAGATCATGTGACCCTTTCCGAGCAGCAAGTTCTTGTGACTTGCAGAAATGATTTTTTGCTAACACATAGGGGTCTAGTATGTAATTACTAATGTAGCATAAATTGCTCCTCCATCTAAAACTTCTTTGACAAAGAAAAGTTACGAAGGAATACTGTTTCTTGCACAGAACATACCATGACAAAGGCTGGAGGATCGTAAGCTTGTAGTAGCTCCAGGCATTCCATCATGCAAGTACAAGAAGAGAGAAAAAATGAGAATGATGGTGCAGCAACAATGCCTAGAAATAGTTGGACATAGTCAAGAGTTGCAGGTTAACAATTGGCCAGAAAGCTTACATGGAAATCTTCACTCCCCTATGAGCTATGTTATCTACGGAGTTTGAATATTGCACTACTCAAAATTTGGTTGCAGAAATCTGGTTAGTTAGTTTAGCAAAAACATGTTTCATAATGATGGTGAAGAAATGAAAATGAGAGAAGAGTCTACCCAACAAAGCAGACCAGTCTCTACCAAAGATGCAAAAACCATGACACGGAGATATTCATTGTCACCATACGTATCAGGCCATATGTACGATCAAGAATTGGTTGCAATTAAGAGGAGTATCAATATGGCATAAGCTCCAAAATGCAAGGTGGACCTAGAAATTGACACCAGAACCAGTCTACCCAACAAAGTTAGACCCAAGCCTCTACTAAAGGTGGAACACGATGGGACCTATGGTGGAAAGGGACTTGGCAAGGATGCTTCCAAGGAATTACTCACTCCAATTGAGAAAATTCACGCTATATGGTAGAACGTTCAAAGGAGATGTCTCCTCACAGAGATCTAATGCAACTTTTTAGCAAGATTGCAGCTTCCGAAGAGAAGGATGTCACACCATTTGTACAGTCAATAATGAGCCCAAAGAAGGTAAAGATGCACATTTCTGATTAAAGTTACCTTGCAAATGATAGCCTCGGGTGGATTGCAAGGATACACCAAAGATCTGCAGAAATCAAGTAATCCTCCATTGAAGATCGAGTTCAAGCAGATCACTAGGTTGGTACCTCAAGAGGCTAAGGAAGCCACACCAAGAGACCAGGTGAAGCCTCCCTCTAAGCCATGTCAATGTTGAGGAGAAGATTTTGTCCATATCCACAAGATACAAATGCAAGGAGGCAAATGGGAGACTACACTCCATCAACTTTGCCAGGCTTCGTGAAAAATGATAGTGGAAGAAATCAAACACTCAAAGGAAGTATCGCAGCAAGAATTAGTTTTCCATTTTTTGTTGCACAAGTGTAAGAAGGCTTCAACGATGCAAGAATAATGTTCCGTGGCATTGGATCCCTTGCACAGGTATTGTGGAGCTTTGCATAACCATTGGATGGCTAAGTTCACTTTTGCGCAAGTAGGAACCAGCTCTGCATGGACCAAGGCAGCCCTAGCTCTAGTGTATGAAATGATGGTGAAATGGGTAATGAATGCAACTGGCTTCATAGCATTGCAAGAAAAGGAAGGCCAAGACCTTCGTAGCTCCAAGAAGTTTCCACACGATGCCCCTTGATATGATTATGTATGAATCTAATCAGTTTTGTCCCAACATGCATTAGCAAGGTTAGTGAGCCATTGGGATGGAAGTCCTTATTGAGCTACCTCTCATCCGCAGTTTCACCAAAAGCAAGATGGCAAATGCAAGCTACAGAAAATACACCCTGCAAAAGGGAAACTAAGAGCCCCCTACTCAAGTGGGTTTCTACAAGAATTGCATAAGGAATAGACCATAGCTCATAGCATGTATCTCCATCACCATTCGCAAAAGCCAGTATGGGTACGGGACATGACTCGACTTCTCTGGGACCTGATAAATTATGCAGTTAAGATGTTGATTATGCCCCTTTACTATGTAATGGCAGCACTTACATTGAGTAGTCACTCAAAAATTTCTTCAAATCATTTTTATGGTTCCAATCTGTTATGGTAAAAATGAATGGGGAATCTCCACTCCATTTTTGAGCGGTTTGCTAACTTCAAGTGGATCTTCCACTCATCAAGAGTACAGGTGTGGAACAGCAGGCCTGTTTGAAGATAGCACAACATGTCTATCCCCTGCAAGCTGTACAATCACATTACACGTCGCTTTACTAACATTTATTTTTCCTGTGTAGTTTGTTGGCACAGTTCCAATCTTCCTTGTGAGAACCTTACTTTGCGCATTTGTTTAAACATCTGGGATACGGGTGGGCCAACTTCGAGCACCAAGTGTCTCCTCCACAGATATGTTGATGGGTGCTTATATTATACATTGCTCTACCTTCAAATGCATCCGCACTTTGTCATCCTCTGCCTCCTATGTCATCCCTGTGTGAAGTCCTTATCTTCCGCACTTCTCCCTTGCTTCACAATTGCACATCAATGACCAGCTCCACATGACATCCCTCATAGCACATGTTCAGTACTGATATTTTCTGATTTAGTTCACATGTCTTCGGCCAAGCTTTTATTCACAGAGTTGGCTAAAGACTGAGTTTTAATTTTGCAGGTTTTGAACCCTTACATTAAAGGTTTCTCTCCTCCCAAGTCATTTCTGTTGACCACCTTGTGCATGTAAATCCATCTTAGGGAAGAAAAAAAGGAATTGAGGATAAGCTTGGCTTAACCAAAGGAAGACAAGTTGCAATAAAAGTGGGATTGAATGATTTCAGAGTCTACACTCAGGAGCCTTCAAAGGTTTCAGGGAGTGTACTACCAAGTCTGCTGGAGTCCCCAATGTGTAAGTATACTTAGGACAGCCATTATGAACTCATCTCCTTTGTCACCCTTACTAAGCTTAATATGGAGTTGAGATTCACAACTTGACAGGTCAACGAGGTTGTGCTTCAAGGCATGACAAGTGGAGCATCCCTCTAGTTGCTACAGTCAAAGAGGATGGATAGAACTTCTGGATTTAGGCTCGACGTCTATCGGCCAAGCTGATGGCATTGGCTAAAACTGAGTTTTACATTTCCAGGTTTTGAACCCTTAATTAAAGGTCACTTCCCCTAGTCATTTCTTATCTTCTTGTGCATGTAATATCACGTGCTCTCAGGGGAAGTCTTTCAATCAGTGAATTGAGGATAAGACCGGTTAAACCGGAACCGGAACCGACAAGTTTGACCTGTAAAAGGCCTTTTAAGATTCAAGAATAGTTTAGCTAAGTCGGGGATCGGTATGACCAAGTCTGTGAAGTCCCCAATTGTGATCTGCTTAGGATTCCTTTTAGGACCTTCTTGATTTGACCTACCACCATCTCTCACAAAGTGCTTATATCCAAGCGGAAATGAATGCACCTACACATTGACTCAAGGTAGGTATCCTTAACTATACACCTTTTTTTGTCCATCTATGAATATTGTTTAATAAATTTATTTGACATTACAGTACATGCTTATTGTCATTTACTTTATTGCCATCTTTATATTATTGTTGTTTTGGCTTTTTCCTTGACCTAATTACCATCAGTGTTTTAAAAATCGGCAACCGGAACCGGCCGGTTTGACCGATTTAATAGTTTTTTGCACAAATTGGTCAAAGAACCGGATCGGTTGACCGGTTTGGCCTCAAACCAGTCAAACCAGTCCGATCTTCTGAAAGAATCATGAGCTTTGATTGCCTGTAGACAAATTAGTAATTAAAAATACTGGATGGCTTTCCAAAACTCGGCGAGTATTCTGGCCAAATATTGCCAAGTTTTTTTTTTGGGGTCTGCCGAGTATTTGCTGAGTGCGAGCATTCCAACTATCACTATATACATGAGCAAACTTTGCATATTTTGTGTGTAATTGTTGGAATCATGGTTTCTAATTTTTCAAATATATTGTTTTCTTTAAAAATGTAATTTTTATGTGATTTTTAGTAAACCAGCTCATAGAGTTTGAACCGGTCCGGTTCCGGTTCCGGTCCGGTCCAACCCTCGACCGGTTCCGAGTCCGGTTCCGATTTTTAAAACATTGCTTTCAATAGGGGCTGATGTTGAGTTCATGAATTTTGCGTTGAGAAGTGAGCAAGATGGATGTTATCCTGTTGTCCAAAGCATTACTACTTGGCATGTCATTGGTGGTATGAATGTAAGTAGCAAGAGTTTTGACTTATGAGTTTTTAAGCATGGTGTTACAAATATTTATATTGGTCTTATCAGCATTTCCAGTTTTGTCAAATACTTTGTTTGCTGCCACACAGATGGGGGCAGTCATGAAATGGAATAATTTTCAATCGTTGGGAGAATTTTCAATCAATAATGGGATGTTTTTAGTCCCCATAACATTGTCATTACGGAATTTCATGAAGGGTTTTAAGTGGGACAGCTATTGTACCATCCTTTCACCTGTTGCACGCAACATTCCAGCCCCCTTCTCACTTTGTTGTCAGTTGTAGAAGAGTTTCCAGCCACTCACTCTGATTTTGGAGAAGGAAATGCAAGGTTACAACTGTGTTTGGGACAACGTGATTGAGTTTTCAGACATTCATAACTTGAGTGGAGATTACGAGATGGTTACAAGCAATGAAAGAGAGTTGGCCATCATGTCTATAAGGCATGAAAAAGTGATATTGAGAGCCCTTGTTTTCCTTAATGAGTTTGTTCCATGTGCAGGTACAAGTATAAAAAACGAAAGGCAATTAAGTTTGTTTCCCACCCAAGTAAATGGTGGAGCATATGGGATTGCAGCTGAAGATGGCAAGTTTAAGGTAATAGTTGATCTCTGCTTCAAGGAAGTTTTTAAACTCCACAGGCTGCCAAAGGACATCACTAGGGAGAAGGACAGCGGATATATGAGCTTGTTTTGGCAAGAGCTCTTTCATTTAACAGGTACAAGATCCAGATTATTGGAGCATTACAGTGTATTTCTTCACCTTGGCATAATGGTTCTTGGACATGAGAACTTGCAATCGCTTGAGGGCAAGCAATTTTGGGAGGAGAGGATTGTATTGTCCCCTCCTCCAAGCTAGTCATTTCGAAGACCTTGGGCCCATTCCATTTCCCGTGGGCTAAAAGGGAATGAGCAAGAGAAGTTAGTGTCATGATTTTCAGTTGTTTTTGTGAGCTTTGCATTATTTTTAAGTATTTTTCCAAGTATAGTCAAGTTGGCTAGCAAAAAGGTGAAAACCCAATTGAAAATAAAATAAAAAAGAACTTTTATGTCCCCAAGGATGTCAGTCCTCTTTAGGAGGATTCTATTTAGTTTTTAGCACCATCTCTAGCTATTTAAAGGGGTCGCTTGGCTTAGAAGATGTTTATGCATGCTTTGGAATTTATTCTCTTAGCGTAAAAGCACGCTTTGCTTTCTTTCTCATCCATTGAAAGTGGAAACCCTCCATGGAGGTCTATTGAGGACGAAATCTCTCAATAGCACTTAGATTTGAGGACGGAAACCATCACATTGTAATGTCCCCTTTTCACAATTAATTAATTTGAATACCTGAAGCCTATTTTTATTATTTTCTGTAGGCTAAGGGGAAATTAAAAGAGGAAAATAAATTAATTTAAGTGTTCCAAGGATATTTTTATATTTTAATTGGACAAAGGACACTTAAATTATATTTTAATCCAAAATGCATTAATAGAATAAAATAATAATAGAATGTTTACTTCTATTATTGGGCACCAGAGTTAGAATTAATAAATAAATAAATAAAGGTGGTGCCAAAGTTAGAGAAGGTTGCATGAGTACCAAAGTCCTAATTTTACGATGGGAGGTGGATAAAGTGTTTTTAAATTTGTTAAATCCTATTTTTCGGATGGGGCACCAACATGGGGGAGGAATTATATTATTTTAATTGTTTATGGAGCATGCACGTATTTCCAGAAGGGGTACCCACTTTAGAGAAGGATTGAAGCTTATAAAGGCAGATTTGGGGTTTATTGTGGGGACATCTTGGAAATTCATTAATTATTTTCTTTGTTTGCAAGTAGCTTCCGCTTCTGGGTCCGTAATAGAGGACGAAAACCCTCCTTTACACACAAATTTGAGGACGAAATTCCTCACTTCTCAGCTAGGCAATTCCATTTCAAGGGTTGCAATAACAATTCAGGGTGCAAGTGTTCCACTAGTTCAGCTCCAAACAATTGTATTAAGACACTGGTATTTTTATTGTAGCTGATTCGTATTCAATAAATAAAAGACTGATTTTGAAGCATTATGGTTTGTTGTTTTTATATAAAAAATCAGATTATCGTTGTTGTTATAAAAGTTAGACTTTTAATATTGCTGCCCTAGGGTTTAACAAAACATCCAGATCTATTAGAAATTAATTTCAGGGATATTACACACATCTTCATTGGTGATCTCATATAGAGGTCGCACTTGTGGTACAATCAAATTTACAAAGATTCAAGACAAATTTATCAGTGTTAGGGAATCATTCGCAGCTAGGGAAGATCAAATTTGCATGGTTTTGAGTGTGTAACAACCACACAAATCCGTGTTTCAGCTTGCAAGGGTTTCAGACCAGTTGTTTGGCCAAATTCAGAGCCTCTCCTAGGGTGGCAACTTTCCCTAAGGTGGAGTTTGGGGAGTTCTAGGGCACGGCAACTTTAAATTCAATCATCATTGTGTCCCTCCTATTTTTAACAGCTGGAATCTTCACTTGTACTTGAGTTTGGCTTGGAATTCTCCATTTCCAGCAATATTTGTAAAGGGTATTTTTTGTTGTTAATAATTGATATCCAGCTGATATTAGAATGGTAAAAAAGATATATTCTCCGATACTTTTTCCTTGCAATTAATTCTCGCTTTGAAGAATAATTTTTTAAGGGTTTTTATATTATTTCTAAGTAGTTTGTGGCTGATTTCTATCATAAAAAATATGTTTACAGCCTGCTGCTAGGGTTTGAGAATTTAATTTCAGTTTTGTTTCAGTTTACTATTTGGATTTGTGTAAATTCCTTTGGTGTTCAGATTCAGCCTGAAAAGGGGCATTACACATTTTTTTCTCAAGCTAAAATATTGATTCAATCTACTCTTTTCCCAAATAAGCATTAGCAAAAACAATAGTTTCCCACTGCTAATTTTTCAAGTTTAGAACCAAATATGCTCATAGTTTCATTATCCAATAGTAAAAAGGAAAAGATATTACATTCACCTATCTAAGTTTCCAAAAAAACGGGGGGAAGATATTACCATGATAGGACTCTATCAGAAAACACCTCTGCAAATATAAAACACCCATAAACTGCAATAGAATACCATCATGAAACCATTATCAGGGAACAAAACTTCTTTCCTAAATCCAATCATACAATGAAAAAGACCATGTGTCAGAATTGAAATACCAACCTTACAGTAATAAAAAATAGTAAATACTAACACATGATCCAAATTAAACAAATCCCAGACATAAAACTATATTATAGAAAAATGCAACAAAAGAAGTGAGATATCATAAAATATATATTTTCAAGTAGACAAGCTATAGCAACAAGCTCTCAAAGAAAATGTGTATACAATGCTTAAATGAAGAATATGAAAGCATTTAGTTACAATCTAAATCACGCAACCATCTCTAGTCGAACATGTTGATGCATCAAAAGTAGCTAACGTTAGTTTGAAAGGAATATGAAATCTGGTTTCCCAAAAGAATCTACAAAAAGACAATGCACTAAACACATAGCAACAGACATGGTAAGAAGAGAAAGTTATTCTTTTACTAAGAACAACAATAAAACCTGAATATTCATGACCAAGCTAGGGTTCCATACAATGGCTATAGACCTTTGGTCTTAGAAATTTTCCTTTGGACCTTGACCATGTGTGATGAAAACACTTCAGCATGTATTATGTTGGGGTGGGTCGGTTTCACAAGTAGAGTTAAGATGTCATGGCATGGTCAAAAGTCAATCAAACAACTATCAACCACACAATTGGGTCAGCGTGCATAGACAAAATATGGAAGCCGAATTTCACACCCAGAAAAATTTCTCATTATTGATTCTGCAGAACCTATGCAATTGTCTCCATCAATCTTTACCAAAACCATAGCACTGTGAACAAAACCTCAAATCTCTAATATACATACAATCAACTAGCTGAAAGCAAACACTCCAAATTTTCACTACTAGATTCAAAATATATTACATCACATAAAACTGGCTTGCTTGGCCCACTTGTTTTTCAGCATTCTTCATCTGTCTTGGTCTTCAATATCCCCAACCCCTTATTCTTCTATTGTTGGTCTACTTAATCTTTGCCGTACAGTACTTGAAGAAGTCATCACAGTAGGAAGAGATATGATTTATCTTCCATTGGTTATGTAATTGTTTGTCCTTGTGCTGAGCTCCTCATGAACCAAATGTAACCCGATGGGCTTCATACAAGTTGCAACTTTCCATTTGGCATGTTCCTGGAGTTGAGTATGACACATCTTCAAAAAATGTTCTTCGCAATTCTAGGTCTTCTTGTGAAAATCTGAGTTGTCTAGAGAAGGGTTGACTGAGCCTTCTCCATTGAGTTTCAAGTTCTTCTATGGCAAGAAAGGGGTTAGCCGTCCCTTCTGAATCCTGCTTCAAACATTGATATGGCAGGAGAAGCGTCGGCTGCCCCTTCTCTGCCCTATTTTTGAAACACTAATATGGCAGGGGAAGGTTCCATTGTCCCTTCTCTATGATGCTTCGAACTTTGATACAATAAAAAAAATTTTGGCCACCCTTTCCCAATCTTCCCTTCTGTTGATCAAGTGTTAAGCGGTAATCGCCCCTTCTCCAAAATGAAATTTGCAGATTGGCAGGATGACCATCACTTATCTTCCCTTGTTGATGGCTAAAATCTAGTGGAAAAGGTCAACATTGGCCCTGGAGTATTGCTTCAAATGTAGATACATAGGGTCTTCAGAGGACATTTTGGAGAGGTTCCTATCTTAATTTCATCACTTCAGTGAAACGAGTTTTTCCTTTTGTTTTTACATTTAGCTAGACCTGATCTTCCCAATTTCTACTAGTTCTTGCTTGGTAGTTCAAGATAAAAACTAGCAATCGCATGTGTTTTATGAGATGTGAACGGGGAAGGGTATATGTTATTTGATTTAGAGGTATAGTTATTACTTTTGTACTTGATGTTGATAAGGGGTTTGAGTGATGTTGTAATTGTAGAGATATAGTTGATCCACTTAATTTGAAGGTTGTTTCTACATTTCAAACTTGTTATAAATTCGTACATGATTATATGTGATTACAAAACTTCAGAACCCTTTACAAAATTAAACCGTCTCCAGAACATTAACTCAGTTAATAAATTTGATTACAAAAGGTATATAAAAAAAATCTACTCTGTTTTAACCGAACGACCACTTAGCAACATCCACTCTGCATTATTGATAAACAGAACGACCAGTTAACAACATCCACTCTGCATTATTGCTAAAAATAACTTAAATTTTGTTGATATAGAAGATTATTAAGAATAACAGCAATAGCATATAGCTACTCCACAAAATTAACGAGTACATGAAAATTATAAGAGAATCTAAGCCCTAAATAGGTGTAAGAACAAAACTTCTAAATTGTTGGGACTGCAGACTGCAAAATTAAACCCTACACAAAATATTAGCCCAAGTAATTGAACAGATTATGAATGGTGGATCAGAAACATCTACTCCGTCTGTATTAACAGAAATAAACTAAAAATGTCAGGTAGTATAAGAAAAAATAAAATCCAAGCCGTAAATAAATATCATAACAAAGAAACTAAACCCTTGACTGCAAAATTACACCCTTGACAGAACATAAATACTTTGTTCCTACCCTACAAAATTATGGACAAAATAGAGTTCTAAGTATTCAAAATAAAAGCGGCACATAACATAATAATCATATATGTCTGCACAAGATCTAAATAATTGTGCTCTCTATATACTGTGAACATCTATGATCCACCATCACCACCATCAATTTTTTCACTGTACAATGATAAATTGCAATACTAACCCCTGAGCCCTAATTAAGAGAAATCAATCTAAGGCATAAATCAATAACAGGAAAGAGATCAAAGCCCTACAGTGCAGAATTAAACCCTACGCATTACGTCAAACATATACAAATCATTAATATTTACTCTGTTTGAAAACTTAAGTGATAACACTGAAACACGTAAATTCTTCTTCTATGGATGATAAGCCTAGTTTTGGTGTGTCCGTGATAAGATAAGATAAGCAGATTAAGGAGGAGGAGGGTAGGGAAATACATAATCAAGAATTGGAAATTACCTGGCACTTGTAATCATGGCCTGCTCTTTCACTGCTAATGTAAGTTTGAAGTGTCTAATGGAACTTGCCTTTCTGCGAAAATTTTAGCTCGGTCTTTGCATGGATCATCTTCTTTAAAGATTGAAGTTTCTAATGGAACTTGCTTTTTTTGTGGAATTTTTAGTTTGGTCTTTGCATGGCATATCCTCCTAAAAATTTTGATCTAGTATCTCATATGAATTTCTTCCTTGTTTTTAATCTCAATATGTTTAATGTTAGGAATTGATCCAAAGAAATATATAAGAGTAATGAAAATTACATTCGAAGGAAAGAAATTTATAAATAAATACTGCAAATAACACTTTGAATGAGGTTGGAAGGTGAAAGGTCACGCCTGACCCTTCGGTTTTCCCTTGGAGTTGAAAGAGTTGTAAACTTAAGTATCTCATTTCCGAGTGATAAAAGAGATCTTTCAGATTTCATATTTTGTAGCAAGATGAATTTTTGAGATGATTTATGTTCTCCTTTTGGATTATATTATCTAATGCAGGGGCATTTCTATACAATGGGAACTGCACATGCTAACCAAGTGTACATAATATTTAGAAGATAAGGTGTCCTACTTTGCTAGGTATACGTATATGAACCCTATGTTATAAACATGATGGATATGTATACGTTCATACGTTTATTAGGATTGTGGATTAGATGTAGTTCTCAAGCAATATTTATCAATTTGGAAGCTGTGTGTAGAATATAAATAATTGGGATAAGCACCGAAAGGTGCTTATAAATGGCCGATAATAGGTCTATTTCCCTGGGCATGCATATATATAATTAGATATTTTGCCTAAAGTCAAGTTGATAAGCCTATAAATATCATGCGTTGTAATATGTGATGGATTTCACAATCTTTAATTGTGAGGCCCTTCTCCTCTTTTGAATTTTGTATATTATTCTCAAAGCCTTTGAAGATCAACAATCCTTGACTTGTCTTAATATTCTCAGTGGTAAACAAACCCGTGGCATTCCCATTGCTTATCATTTGATCTTCGCCGTTCCATTATAATTGGTACAGCTTTCAAGAAATATGGCCTACCAAAACATCTGCCCTTGTGATGGCTTCCCCATTGTCAAAATATGCAATGTCCCATTGAACGATAGTGGGAAATCTTGAAGTGCTACCTGACTAAGTAAATAACCAGACCTAAAAGCCCTCGATGTTATCTCCCTAGCAAATAATGAATTAGGTACAGGCACAGCTATATACATCCACATATGCATAGGGCACTTCAATTAATTTAAAAATTTAAACAAAATTACACGAATTCATATTCATTTTTGAAGATGGTATTATTCTCACTTCTTTCAAGTACCCACTTATGTCCCAGATAAAGCAAATGTTCATAGATATTGAGCAAGAACATGATCAGAGGACCCAAAGACATTGATTATATATAGTCATAACTGTAGGATTTAAATTGTGACTTCCATTTCGAAAATATAACTTCTTTACTGGAAATAACAACTATATTGTTTCAATAAAAAACAAAGATAAAGATGATTGCTTCATCATCAACAGTGCATTCTCCGAATGAGAACTGTATTAATGGAAATCATGGTTTAATTTCTTCATGTTATTGACCTTTTGCATATTTTAATGTTTTAATATGGTTTGGCATATCCCAATCTTGTGATATACTTGAAATGTTTTCCTCATCTCTTATCGTGGGACTGAAATTTTAGACATTTTAATCTTCCTAAATAGGTCAGAAAACTACTGCTGCTAAAAAATTTAAATCAGGGAAATTGAAAAACCTTTCGAACGACCATCCTGTCATCTGTGCAGTACCATCTAGCAGACTGAAATTGTTTAAGCTACAATATGAGAGGATGGTTAGTATTCCTCACCATTCCCAGTAAGGCAATAAGGGTCGAACTCTTTCACCTTTTCTCCATGGTATGCATTAACCAGAAACTTCTTTCTAACCTTGAATATATTGCATGGAGTCTTTATAATTTTTTATTTAAAAGTTCTTTCTAAAAATATTATAGAAATAATAAGTTTAGAATTTTATTCATATTGAAAACTCTTTTTAACTTATTAATTATAACCGGTCATCGAATTAAGAACAAAAATCACTTCTGCCAACAGACCCATGCAATCATAACTGTAACTATTAGCATATGTTCCGTTCCATTAAAGATTAACTTATGAAGGAGAGGAGAGGTTCAAATCTACAAAGGAGGAGCAACGGCGTGTATAAGATGTAATAGCCCACGCATACAACATGCACTAAAAAATAATTGTTAAAAATAGGTAGAAAAAGTAAAAACGTCTTGACGGCCGTCAAACCGTCAAATTTAACACCGCTGCAGAAACATCCGGAGGTCCTTTACCATAGGGGGAACGCCTTCGACGTAATTAGCGCATCTTGTTGGGTGGTGTGCGTAGGTGAGCATAGTGATCTATGTTCTAATGGGGATGTGATGTGTGAGAACAATAACAAAGGTAAAAGAGAATGGGTGTGGTGAGAATTCCACATACAAAGGAAGACACATTTATGTATTCAAAAGCAAAACTTATTACATAGGGGGTCATTCAACACTATCATTCCAGGAGGGTGACTAATCATTATAAAATAATTTATAATTAAATTATTAGATGAGCAACATTTATTGATATAAGTTCACATGAACATTAAAAATGGTGCACTAGAAAAAAAAATTAGGGAAATAGCCACCAAAACTAGTATTTTACACTCTTTATTAGTACAAGTTAAATACGTATACAAGGAAGATGACAAGTGTTGGATGGATAAGGCCAACCACATGCAACGTGCCCAAGAACTGGGATTACATAGACACCTCAATTAATCTAGATTTAGCATGCAATCAAGAAAGGCTCTAGTGACCTAGGCCAGATGTACATGCAAATATTTATAATTAGTGAAATTTATAAGGTGAGAGATCATTATTAGGAGTGAATCTCATCATTTCCTCACTACTTAGATGAAGTTATTGCAAATTTGTACATCACACATGTGGAACTTCTCCAAAAAATTTGACCTAGAGAACCACTCGATTTTCTTCGACAAGGTACCTTTGTGACAACTTTGTAAGTAAAGGCTTGTTTCTTTTGATCGGTGCAAGTACTAACATTGAGTAAAGTCTCCTCAACCTATGGTTCAAAATCTTCAATGTTAGCCTCACAATGAGTGATAGAAGCCTCCTCCTCCTCCAAGAGCGATGATGTTATAGACCTTTTTAAGCATAATTAATTATCTAATGTTACTACAAAGTGACAAGACCTATTTTACATGTCCCTTGAATCACACATATAACCTATCACCTATACTTCATATCCACAACTTCCCAAACATATTATCACTGTATATTTTTACAGTATACAAGGGCTCATACAACTTGTATTGGCTCACATTGACAACCTCATGAGTGTTGAGTTTAATTGCAAGATATAGGAAAAAAAACATCGGGCCTAACAGCTTGGAGAATAAGAAAGGCTTATACAATTGAAGACAAACACAATCACCAACTTGGAAAGAATGGGGTTCTCAACGATAGTCTTGGAGTGCCTTGAATTTGGCTTCAATTTGTTTGGACAAATCAAGAATTTGTCGCGATAATTGATCAATTTATGCACAAAGGAATAAGATTTGTCTTGGTCTTGTTGGTAGGATGTATTTCAAGATGGAAGCACAACCAGAATCTCATAAGGAGAAAATGGTTCAAATCCATAATAGACTTTGAAACCAGAAACCCTGCTGAATATTGGTAGTTAGTTGTGTTGAATAATATGTAAATAGTTATCCCGCTACTTATTCTTCCAATGATAGATGAGGAGAGCATGAATTAAGGTGGGATTAGCAACCTCGGTTTGGGGATCAAACTATAGATGAAACAGAGTAGCGCAAATGACACAGAAGAAGCTTCACAATGATTTCCAAAATTCATTCAGAAAGCATGAATCACAATCCAAAATGATAGTGAGTGGCAACCAAATTAGCTCCAAACATGTTTGAATAAGTTGACAACCTATGGAGCATCAACTGTCTTGGTGTATGGAATAATGATTTTCCATTTTGGAAATTGTCATGCAAGTGAAAAAAAATACAGCCATGTTAGCACTGACTATTGCATAGACCAATAATGAGATACTTGGAAATGGAAATGTATTAATAAGGGATGATACAATCCAATATTCCCATTATAAGGCTTAGACTGACTACAAAGAGAGAATCAACAATCTAATCCTCAACCTGCTTCCACATAGAAAGCCAACAAAAACACCATTGAATGTGTTTGATCCGAAATGGATCAAACCAAACTCAGAGAAAAAGTATCACCACCTTCACACTCAAGCCAATGCATACACAACAAGGCAAAGAAGATGTGAATTTGCAACAATCATACACATAGGATGAATTGGACCACAATAGAGGATCTAGGGAATGTCCAGACACCAAAATTCCCCATGGCAAGTCCATAAGGTTAAGTGGGATGAATTCATCTCCTATCAAAAATGTCACCCTATCATTGGGCAAAGGAAACATATGTCACACTGTCAAGTATGTATTCAGCATGTGTCGAGTTCATCTATATGAAGGTAAAAGGCTTTGTGATGGTGCAAACCGATGCTTGGTCGACTCAACTTCTCCAAAGAAAGCAATGTGTCAATAAGTGTGAATTCAACATGTTCCAAATTTGTCATGACAAATATGTATGAGACTAGATATATATAAAGAAGAAACAAATGAACCATATAGAAAATCAATCTATTAATTAGCCTAACTATTAATTTTCACCTTCCAAGGAGGTTGTCAACAGTTTGTTATGTGTTTGGGTATGTGATCCTAAGCTATCAACAGTTTGCTATGTGATCCTAAGCCATCAAATCATCAGGGGTGGAAGCCTACCTGGTATGATTTTAATACATTTTAAGATTATCATAGAACCCAAGGTCATACAATAGAAGACTATAAAGCCTTCGATCAGAAGATTCAAAAGATTGGTAGTTCACTCTTTCTTCCTTCCCATCCAAATCCAGCTTCAACCTCAACACCATCAATTAAGTCTGCTCCTAAAGCATCCGACCATCAAATCAATGATGTTCACATCACCACAGGTTCATGAAATTATGACAACAAACCCTCTGAATCCAAACAACAAAAAGACACCATCGATATACCCCTGCCACCAGAATCATCAACGTCATCTGATAAACCCAAGGTATCGATTTCATTATCTACCGGAGAGCCTAATCAATCACCATCATCTAAAGCCAAAGTTTCAATAAAAACTTCCCCTCTTCCTCTCACCACATTGCAGAAAGTAGCCACTAAACATTTACACCAATCCCATGTCAAAATGTCGCTCTATGAACTCATTTAGACATCGCCATCTTACAAACAAGCCATGATAGAAGCACTTAAATCTATTACTATCTCATCTAATGACTCATCCCCTCTTGCAAATTTTGTAGGTTCTCTGAAATCATTCACCGCAATTTCCTTCAAAACATCTGAAATACCCACTCTTAGACCAAAAGACTATAATTTACCACTTTTCATCACTGCTCAAATTAAGGACATCTCTATCAAAAGATTCATGATTGATAGCGGTGCCACTATCAACATTATATCCTCTCTAGCCTTTGATCAGCTTAGACTACCCAGTATGGTTGTTGCTCAAACCCCAATCCTGTTGCGCTTATTTAATAACACAAGCGCAACTGCACTAGGCAATGTCATCTTACCACTTAAAGTTGGTGTCAAGACCCTACCAGAACTCTTCTACATCATAGAAGGAGATTTCCAATATAATATGTTATTAGGTCATCCTTTGATACACACCATGCATTGTGTCTCTTCAACTCTCCATCACTGCCTTAAGTACGAACACGAAGGGCAGACTTACACGGTCCCTACTGATCCAAATATATTTGTTGATTTTTATATGATGTATCGTCTAAACGATGTATTAGTACCTAAATCCATATCTGAGTCTTTTGATCAAGCATCCACTAGCACATCAGTACCTTCTTCTAAACTACCAGATGATTCCTCTGTTACAAAAGCTGTGAAATGTCTCACTCTCGAGGAATATCACCTTCTTATGCTTAACTCCATCCCATCACCAAAAACGTATGGTCTCCCTGACAAGCAACCCATGTACAATCCTGATGTGGGAGATGTTATCTCTTATGGGCCAGCCTACCTTAAAAAAAATCTTGTTTATGACAAGTTTGATTAACCACCATCCCATCCAACCAATTTACACCATGCAACACCATTCAAATCAAATCTCAAATCCCTTTATAATCCAAAATTTTCATGTATGTACCTCCATTGTTACGCATGGAAAGGCTTTGGCCTTGGGTATTACGAAAAAGAAATGCATGATCAACCCGACATACACACCCTCAAATCATATGAGAAAAATGGTCTAGGTTATATAAAATTCACCCCAGAGACTACTGAAGCCCTTTCATTCGAGCCAGAAATCCCAGTATCCATTTTCAAATCAGAATCATCATCATCCACTAAATCTAAGAATTATACAGATACATATGACAATGTATCTATCCCACCTAATTTTTTCTTTTAGTCAACATGATATCCTTAGGACCACTCACATATCAATCACGAAACTCTGTCAAATCATTTCCACTTGTTTCACCAGAAATGGTTGGAGAAGATTTACCTACCATAGATATCCTTTAGTGTCAGGACGATCAAGAAATTATTTCTCACATGGGAATTGTAGGGCACTTTCTTCATAAATATTTACCATCTAATACATCAACTCTTCTAAACGAATCCACTATCAACGTTAACTTGGGAACCTTGTAGGACCCCCACATAGTCAAAGTAGGTCAAAGTCTCAATCCAAGAGAATTACATGACTTCACTTCATTTTTAACAAAATATCGTCAAGCCTTCGCTTGGTCATATACTGATATGCCTTAAATTGATCCCAACACGGTTGACATAACATCGTCACATTTCCCAATGTTAAACTGGTCAAACAAAAGCTCCGTAAAATGCACCCTCATATAGCACTCCTTGTTAAAGAAGAATTGCAATGTCTCTTATCTTCCAATTTCATCATACCCATTGACTATCCACAATGGGTCTCTAACATTATCCCAATATCCAAAGCTTCAGGAAAAATTCACATCTGCACCGATTTTAGGGACCTCAATCTTGCTTGTCCCAAAGATGACTTCCTTCTTCCAAACATAGATAAACTTTTGGATCTCACAGCAAGACATGAAATGATATCCCTTATGGATGGTTTTTAATGTTATTTTTAAATCATTATTGCACCTCATGATTAACATAAAATATCCTTTATCACCCCTTTGGGAACCTTTTGTTATCGTGTCATTCCTTTTAGGATTAAAAATGCAGGGGAAACATATCAACGTGTTATGATATATATCTTCCATGACCTCATTCACAAAATTGTTGAGGATTACGTCGATGACCTCCTCTGAAAATCTAATTTTCACAAAAATAATCTTGATGTTCTTGAATCAATCTTCACCCGTCTCATTCAATTCTATCTCCGCTTGAATTTGGAAAAGCGTATCTTTAGTGTCCTTGCCAGAAAACTTTTAGGATTCATCCTATCTCTTAATGGAATTGAATTTGATCCCACAAATTCATAACAATCATCGATATTCCTACACCTATTAATCTCAAACAACTACATAGCCTACAAGGAAAGTTACAATACATACAATGTTTCATATCACAGCTCTCTAACCGTTTTCAACCATTCCATCATTTACTCCATAAAGATATAATATTTCAATGGGATTCTGATTGTCATAAAGCCTTTGATGAAATAAAAAATTATCTATTATCATTGTCCGTTCTCACTCCACCTCGTGATGGGGAACGATTTTACCTATTGTTGTCACCCTCAAAATCCCCCCTCATTTTCTAAGTCAAGTTTTGAAAATTTTGAGTTGGTGTCTTTGAGGAATGTTTAAAACAGAGTAAGAAGTCTAGAGAGATGGAGGAATTCATGCTTCGAAGTTGTTGGTGCTCGATTTTATCTCGCCCTCTTCACTTGAAAATTCTTCAATCTTTGCAGTTTGAAGTATTTTCTATTTCCCCGTCTGGATGCTTGAAAATATTTTCCTTCATTCGAATGTCATTGTCAATCCTTCTCTTTGGTTTTGGATCACGTCGAGCCTGGTATTGTTTGTAGTTTCTCTTTCCATGGAGAATAATTTGAAATTTGGGCGTAAATGGTGGGGTTTTCCCTTTCATTTTTTTTCCATAGTCGTGAATGACGGGCATCAAATTTTGTCTCAGCATCCACGGGTACATGGACATATCTAATTGGATGTGGTAGGAAGGGTTCTTTTTGTGAACTTGTCACTTTTTTTATTTTAGCAAAAGTGTCAAATTGGCCCTGTGGCCCTGAAAGATCTTGATTGGCTATTCGGTGAAAAGTAGAGATGCGGGTTGTCGGGACACTTTAGGAATTTTACCTTTGTTTCCAAAAGGGCGTAAAGTTATAAAGTGAAGTGCAATCCCATTGGTGTCCACGTGATGCCACGTGTTGATGCCTGCGTTGAAAATTCAAAACGGGGAGGCGGACCATCAAAACACTTTAGGAATTTTGGCTTTGTTTCCATAAAGGGCTTAAAGTTATAAAGTGACCTGCAGCCCTGCTCATGCCAAGGGATAAAGTCAAATGTTGAGCCCACATCGAAAGTCAAAGCGCGAAGGCATGCCATCGGAGCATTTTGGTAATTTTGGTTTTATTTCCAAAAAGAGAGTTAAAAGTTATAAAATGATCCACGACTCCGCTGGGGTCTTGAGCCCTCATTGAAAAGTCAAAGCGGGGAGGTGGGTCGGCGGAGCACTTTGAGTTTTTGAGCTTTTTATTGAAAAGAGAGTTAAAAGTGAACCACGACTCTGTCGCCACTCAAGTAAAGCCATGTGTCAGGCCTATATCAGAAGTGGATGGGCAGGCCGAAATGTTCCAAAGTGCCATTTCTCTAAAAGGTACAAAATATAAAAGTTTTCCCCATAACCGCTTCAGCAAAATCTCTCCCACGTGGACAGATCAAATTCAAAGTTTGCGAAAGCAAGATGAACGACTGTCATATGATGCATCTAGTTTTTCTGCCAGGCATGGAAACATCTGAGGCATTAGATAAGTTCAGATGTCAATTTCTTGAATCAGTTTCATCATTTTTTATAACCGAATGTAACCATTTTAGAAGGCTATTTAATGAGCTCTTTACGCCATTGTTTAGGGATCCTAGCATTCTTGAAATGATATAGATTTGAAATTAATCAATACATAATAGTTTTCCCTTCGTTTCTATCCGTTATTCCTTCCTTCCTTGTCTAAAATCTGCAGATCATTAATCTTTTATGATAAGAAACTTTGTGTTCTTGTTTATATGATTTCTGGAACTTTGTGTCTGTGGAATCATATTTGTTATGGAAGTGAATGATTCTATTCTGCATCTTTCTTGTTCAATACATATAAGGTTATACTCTGCCATTTATATTTCCTGAAAGTATTGTTATGCTCTTCCTCTCTCATCTCCTTAGTTCTTCCATTCTTTCGTATTGATGATCTTTTGGACATAAAACGTTTCAAAGTATCAGGAATCACCACTTTGAAAGTTGTACATTTGTAGATAAGTTTTGTTGTTTTCTTTCAATAAGGGAACCTCTCCCATTAAAGAGGAGGGACTTGTTGTCCCCTGACTGTGGTTTGTTAAAGTGCTATTTTAAAACCCAATAGTTTTTGGCAACTCTATTAGGGATTTCGTTTCAAACGTATCCTTTTAAACAACTTCAAGACCAGTTTTCAGTCTAGCGACTATAAGATATACTCATGGTAAAAAGGCTCTCGGAATAGAAGATTCTCATTTTCAACTTCTGGAGCAACAAAACTTCTCTCTTCTTCCAGCAAGAAGGAACTAAAGAACTCGTTCTACTAGCACACCTCCTATTAAAGACAGAAATTCCAAGAATAACATTCCTTCAGAACAACTCAATGCTAATCTTTGTGCTTGGATACTTGTTGGTGTTTCAGTTCTCCTTCAGACAATCTTCCCACATATGGCACCACCTTTGCCTTGGGGATAATGGGTTGGGCCTCTTGATCTTCCTTAGCCATTGCATGAGTTACCTAGGGGTAACAAAAAAAATTCCTAAATTCCGAGGTGATGGGAAAGTACACCCAGATGAACACATTACAGCCTTCATTGTTGCATGTGGGATTCTTGGGGTCGAACATGAAGACATCTCTATCCGGCTCTTTGTGGAAACATTGCTGGATAATGTTGTTGATTGGTTCTATCATCTTCCTACTAGGTCAATCACTGATTGGAATACCATGACAACTCAATTTGAACAACATTTCAAACATGTTGAAGATGTGCATGCTCTGTTAGCTCAAATATCTCATATCAAGAAGGAACCATTCGAGACCATGAGGGAGTTTGTGGCAAAATTCAATAAGCTAATTCATAAAATTCCACAAAACACTCATCCTATGAATCAAATCCAAAAGTGCTTCTTCCTTAATGCCCAGTTACCTGAAGTAAGTTATGCACTAAGGAGAGATAACCTTGCAACTCTGGAGGTTGATCAACGGTTAGCTATCAGTGTTGAGGATGACCTGATCATGTCTGGTAAATTGAAAAGAGAACCTTCCAAGTCTAAGGAATCTTCTTATTCCTCTCCTGGAGCCAACTCAAATCAGTTAGTGCAGAAGTTGGCAAATGATCTCATTTCCATTAAAAAGCAATTGGCTCAACATACTCCTTACCAAGACATTCCAAGGAAGAATTTTCAGCCTAGGAACCAGTTACCTCCTTCTCAAACTAGATTGGCTATTCAAGGCCCACCCATAAAGGTTCCAATCAATGTAACTTGTGAAGTTCAAGAACCTGATGATGAGGAGTTTAATGAACTCTATGAAGAACCAGAAGAAGAAGTTAATGAAGAACTGGAGGAGCTTGGTGGATCTCAAATTCATTTCCTCACCACTGAAGGTATGGATGATGAAGATGAATATGATGAAAGAGTGGCAGATATGAATAGTGAGTCATATGTTGTTATGACTCGAGAGAAAGCAAACAGAAAATAAAAAGTGATGCAGCCTGCTAAGAAATCCAAGGAGTTTCCTATAACTATTCCAGTGGTTGCAAGAAGAGGAGATCCTATTCCCACTGCCTCCGCATAAAATGTGAGTAATGTTAATCCTCCTCCTTCTACCTTTGTTTCCAAAACTTCTTGTCCTTCAAATCCTAAAACTGATAAATCAAAAGTCTCTCAAGTTCCTAGCAATGATTCCACATCCACCTCTGGATATTTTGATATCATTGATCACCTCAAAAAGACCAAAATCCAAATTTCAGAGGCAGAATTTTACCAGACTCATCCAAATGCTTTTGCTAAAGTAGTAAAGTTTGTCAATTCCAAATCCAAAGCTTCATCCAATACTTCTAAAGGTATTTTTCCCACTCCCTCTTCCTCATCTCAACCAAGTCTTGTGGTTGCAATCTCTTCCCCTAATGAGAAAATTAAACCATTTTATATGACTCTCCTCATAGCTAGCCATAAACTTGGTAATTGTGTTATAGATTCAGGAGCATCAGACAATGTAATGCCTGCAAAAGTAGCTCATGCTTTGGGCCTGACTCTAACACGTAACTTTGGTTCCTATTATTCCATGGAGAGTAGAGAAGTGCCTTTGGTTGGGAGGATTAAAGATGCACAAGTAGCCTTCACTACTTTTCCATAGAAAAGGGGTAAAGCCACTATTTTGGTTGATGATATTCCTCTCTCATATGGTATGTTGCTGAGTAGAAATTTTTATAAGGAGGTAGGAGGTGAAATTTAGATGGATTGGTCACATGCATTAATCCCAGTAAATGGAAAAATAAAGAAGTTGTTGCCATAGAGACAGACTGAGTATATTGTGCAAAAGACTGATGATCCAAAAGCACAAATAATCTATGAAGATACAGGGCATGGTAACTATATGATCATGTCAAAAGATGAGGTAAAACTTCCTAAGGAAGTGATTCATAATCCTAATGGCGTTTGGACTTTGGAATTTGATGGAAGTTGCTCTTCAGCTGGTTCTGGAGCTGGAGTGGTGTTGATCTCTCCAGAAGGAAAGATTCATCCTTCTCTTTCAAGCTTTACTTTGAAAATAAAAACAATACAGTTGAATATGAGGCCCTCATCCTTGGGCTAAACATGTCAAAAGAAATGGAACTGGAGAATCTTTGTTTTCATGGAGATGCAGAGCTGATTATGAAACAAGTCAGGGATTTTTTCCAAGTCAAGAATAGGAGATTGAAACATTATAGAAATCTTGTCTAGGATTCCATTGATTTCCTTGATGCTTTCTCCATTAAAGTTGTGCCAAGAGAGAGGAACATTAGAGCTGATTCTCTAGTTGTCTCAGGGGCTTTGTTGATCCCTCACCCAGATTTCTCTCAGGAGAAGTTTACTATTGAAATGATTCATAGGCCTAGTGTGCCAGACAATGCCAGCAACTGGCAGGTTTTCAATGATGATCAACATTTGCTCTCTTTCTTAGAGCTTAAGGATAATTTTAATCAGTTGTATTTTGAAGGAAGTGAAACTCTGCCTAGAGAGTATGTGCCCTCTAATGAAGAATATATCAAGGAAGAAACAGATCAGGATGGATATATTAAGTTGAAAGGTAACAAGATACCTAAAGGACTGGTGAGTTTGGAAGATTTGCTTGATAAGCATGATAGGTGCATTAAGTCTAAAGCTTCCCAAGGAGCTCGACAATTTTCTAAATGTGAAAGGGTTAATATTAGGAGTCTTGATGAGCCCAAGATGGTGAATATTGGAAAATTTTGCACTCAAGAGGAGGAGAAGAAAGTAGTAAACCAATTAAAAAATTATGTTGATGTTCTTGCCTATTCATATGATGATCTCAAGGATTTTCAACCAAAGGAGATGCAACACTTTATCCATTTAAAGCTTGGGATCAAACCTTTCAAGTAGAAGCAAAGGTAATACAATCCTAAGGTTGTTGGCACTATTTTTCAAGAGATCCAGAAATTACTAAAAGCAAAGATCATTTTCCCTATACATCATTCAACATGGATTGCCAACATTTTGCCTATCAGAAAAAAGAATGGCGAGATCTGCGTCTGTGTAGATTTTAGGAATTTAAATCAGGCTTCTCTGAAAGACAATTATCCTCTCCCCATGATGGATCAAGTTTTACAAGCTGTCACACGCTCTGAGATGTTGTATATGCTAGATGGGTTCTCTGGGTACAATCAAGTGGAATTCAATACCCCAAATCAACATAAAATTACTTTTACTACTCCTTAGGGCACCTTTGCCTACAAGAGAATGCCTTTTGGTCTTATCAATGTTGGTGCCACCTTTCAGAGGGCAATTGACTTGGATTTTGGCAGTATAAAGGGAAAGTGTATTGTTGTGTACCTTGATGATTTGACTATTTTCTCCAAAAGAAGGGCAAATCACTTTCAGCATCTTGAAGCAATCCTCTAGAAACACAGAGAACATGGAATTTCTCTCAATCCTAAGAAGTTTGTCTTTTGTGTTACTAAAGGCAAGTTACTGGGGCATATTGTCTCCAAAGAAGGAATCAAGATAGATCCATAAAGAGTTCAAGCAATTCAGAAGATTCCTCTTCCCACAAGCAAAAAGGGTGTTCACTCTTTCTTTGGTAAGATAAACTTCCTGAGGAGATTCAAACCTGATTTTACAAAATTGACTATGAGCATTGCTCACATGATGAAAGGAAAGAAAAAATTTTGTTGGAATTCCGAAGGTAAAGAATCATTTGAATGTATTAAGAAAGTCATTGCTAAAACTCCCATCTTAGCATGTCCTGATTTCAGCAAGGATTTTATCATCTATTGCTATGCTACAGAGAGTACCTTGGCTACTGTGCTAACTCAGAGAAATTATGAAGATCATGAACTTCTAATTGCATTCATGAGCTATGTTATGAAAGCTCATGAATTGAAATATACTATGATGGAGAAACATGCTTTTGCAGTGGTCAAGCTGTCAAGTAGTTTTGTTTTTTATATTCTTAATTCTCACTCTGTTGTGCTTGTACCTAATACAACCATCAAGTCTATTCTTACACAACATGAGTTTGGAATGAAGAGAGGCAATTGGGTAAGAAAAGTTTAATAATATGACCTTGATATCAAGACAACTAAGCTAGTCTGAGGTAAAGGCTTATGTGAGCTTATTGTTGAAGGAGCTGATGTAGAATTGTCCAAAGAAGCAGTTGATGTTCCTGTTGCCCTCTTCCTTAGTTCAACAGATGAATTGTATGCTGGTATTGCACATTTTCTTACTTATGGAGAGTGTCCATCCCACTTGAGTGTCAAGGAAAAGAGAGCTATTAAGCTAAGTTCTGCACACTATGTGTTGTGGGAAAATGCTTTATTCAAACGAGGCATTGATGGAAGATTCCTAAAATGTGTGGACAAAGAGCAATAAAAAAAATTGTTTTCAAATTTTCATGATCAGGATTGTGGAGGTCATTTCTCTTTTGTTGTCACTACCCACAAAATCCTTCATGTAAGGTACTATTGGCCTACATTGTTTAGAGATGCATCAAAATGGGTAGGTAAGTATGAAGTTTGGCAGACTTTTGTTGGGAGACCTAAATTGGCTGCCCTGCCACTCAAACCAGTGATAATTGATAAACATTTTCAACAATGAGGTTTGGATTTCATTGGAACACTCAACCCACATTCCAGTGCAGGGAATACTCATGTGCTAACTGCTACATATTACTTCACAAAGTGGGTGGAGGCTATTCTAGTCAAAAGCACTACTTCTGAGGTGGTGTGTAATTTCATCAAGGAGAGCATCTTGATAAGGTTTGGGATACCAAACAAGATTGTAAGTGATAATGCTTCCAATTTTTCTTCTTCTGAGATGATGTATTTCTACTATGGCTATGGAATTTCCCTTGCTCATTCTTCATATTATTATCCTCAAGGGAATGGACAAGCATAATCAACAAATTAGAATCTAGTAACCATCGTTTGGAAGCTTGTCAATGACTCTCAAAGGAATTGTTAGTGCAAATTCACAGCACCCCCAAAATGACTTGTGGATCTACTTTTCTAAGGCAATGTCATTTGGTGTGAATGCACAACATTGAGCTTTCCCAAAGTGTGGGACCTTTACAAATGAGGAAAGCTCTCTAGAGAAGGTTGCTTCCTCTTCCTAAACTACCTACCACAAGCTATTCCAGTGCAGGCAAGTTGATCTAATCCTAATCTAACTATGCCAAGGAGACAGAGAGAGAGAAAAGAAGGAAAAACAAAGCCTACACTAAAACAGTGATACACCAGAGAAGGAAAATGTTGAACATCTATCAAAATTTCCATGGAAACAAAGAGAGGTGAGCAATGGGAAGGATGGACAAGTGCATCACAAACCCAAGGATGGATTTCACACAAAAAATGTCCCACACGAATACAGCTCCAAAACTTGCAATGAACATCCAAACATGCACAAATACCTGCAATGAAGAGAGACAAGAAGGAAACAAAGAAAACGAGCAAGGATGGACAAATGCATCACAAAACACATTTTTTATTACTCAGAAGTTTGCACAAAACATCATTTCACTGGTAAGAGACAAAAAATGCCATTACAGAGCATGGGAGGAGGTTCAAACTCCATTTTTGACCCTAGGGAAGAAAAGAAGGGATGGTAGAGTAGAAATAATGAACAAATTTTTACAAATGAGACAAATTTGACTTTTAACCATGAAGCAGAATGAAGAAAGGCAAAAAACTTGGGCAAATCTGATCTTGGACTTCAACCACCGACAAGATTCATTAAAACTACAAGTGAAGCTCTAGAAATCCACTTCCCAATGCATTTGAGCCATGCTGGAGAAAGATGGGTGCCATATTGCATTAATTTTTGGTGGTTGGATGTCATTTCTATGTTTTTCCCGTGTTACAGAAGTTTCTTCAATTTTCACCCACAAAATTGACCAAAATCTAGAATTGAGGGGTCCAATGTGTAGATTATTTCACAAGCTTTCCAATGATATAAAGAACATGAAAAACTGAGCCCAGGATCGAAAGTTATGGCCCTTTGAAGATTTAGGGCAAAAATGGCGAAAAACAAGGTCAAAATTCGGTTGGCGAGTCAAAATTTTAAATTTTCCCTTTGGTAAAAATTTCCCAAAAAACTCTGTGCCTCCACCGCTCCAAGAAACGTGTCATTTCCTAATTCACCGATGGAAATGCAGGCCCAAACCTCCCCTTTTCCCTTTGATTTTTGCCTTGGGAAAATTTCCCAAGATTTCCCTGCACTCCGTCAGTTCGTTGCCACATGTCGGCCCCTCATTGGTCCGCGGGGACTTAACCAAATTTTTCCATTTCCTCCTTGGTAGGCCTGTGGGTCAAATTTTTCCCTTGCGCCATTTTGACCACTTTGGAAAATTTTTCCAAATCCTTTCGCGCCTCAACTCCAGCCGCTGATAGGACACGTGGCGCCTCCACATTGGCCGCGGGCCTCAAGCCATTTCTTTTCCTTCTCCTCGGCGGGCCTACAAGCCAGTTTTTTCCTTTTCGCCCTTTGCCCACCTTGGAAAATTTCCCAAATTTTCTCTGCTGCCTCGACCTCCTCCACCACGTGGCACCTCCTCATTGGCCGCGGGCCTGTCAAGGGAAATTTTCCCCAGAAAACTCCGCCAGGCTATAACTTGAAATTTACAAGGAGTTAGGAGGAAAATTTTACCTTTCTAGAAAGGTGAGAAAATTCTCTATCTGATGGAGCCATTTCCAGAAAATTTTGAGTCCCTAAAGCATGCCAAAAATTCATTTAAGTTCCAGTAAAGGAAAAGGAGAAGGAGTTAGACAAAATAAGCAGGGGCTTATTTTGGATAACAGGAATTGGCACGAGAAGCTCTATGATGCTCTCTGGGCAGATAGAATTACACCCAAAAGATCAATTGGGATGTCTCCATTCTAGGTGGTGTATGGTGTTGAAGCTCAGCAACCAGTAAGAGTGGAATTTCCATCCTTACACTTAATGAAGGCTATTGTAGATACAAGTTTCATCAGTTCCTAAGACAAGAGGATCATGTATCTCCAGAAGTTGGATGAAGACAGGTTGCAAGTTTTTGATAGAATCTCAGCTCATCAACTGAAGGTGAAAGCTTTGTTTGACAAGAAAGCTAGACCCAGAGGTTTTCAAGTGGGAGACATCATTCTGCTGTGGGACAAAAGACATGAACCTCGAGGAAGCCATGGTAAGTTCGATTCTATTTGGCTTGGTCCTTTCAAAATCAGACACTTTGCTGGAGAAAATTCTTTCTACTTGGATCATTTGGATGGATCTCCTCTCCCACTTCCTTATAGTGGGCAGTATTTGAAGTTGTTCAAGTCCTAGGTGACTAGGCAGTCCTTCTGTATATTATATACAGTGTTTTGTTTTTGGCTTTCCTTGTTTTGGTATGTTTCCCTTTCGTGTGTGTTGTCTTCTATTTTGTGTTGCCTTCAACTCTATATTCCCAATGGATAAGGCAATGGTATACCTTCCCAGAGTTTTTCTTGGTTCTTGATCTTGCCTCATTCCTCTGTCCAAGCCAAGTCATCCCCAAAACGAGCTAGCTGTTATCACCCTCAAAATCCCCCCTCATTTTCCAAGTCAAGTTTCAAATTTTTTGAATTGGTGTCTTTGAGGAATGTTTAAAACAGAGTAAGAAGTCTGGAGATATGGAGGAATTCATGATTTGAAGTTGTTGGTGCTCAATTTTTATCTCGCCCTCTTCACTTGAAAATTTTTCAGTCTTCGCAGTTTGAAGTATTCTTTATTTCCCCATCTGGATGCTTGAAAATATTTTCCTTCATTTGAATGTCGTTGTCAATCCTTCTCTTTGGTTGTGGATCACATCGATCCTAGTATTGTTTGCAGTTTCTCTATTCATGGAGAACAATTTGAAATTTGGGCGTAAATGGTGGGGTTTTCCCTTTCATTTTTGTTTTTTCCACAGTCATGAATGATGGGCGTCAAATTTTGTCTCGGCATCCATGGATACGTGGACATATCTAAATGGATGCGGAAGGACGAGTTCTTTTTGTGAACTTGTCACTTTTGTTATTTTAGCAAAAGTGTCAAATTGGCCCTGTGGTCCCGAAAGATCCTGATTGGCTATTTTGCGAAAAGTGGAGATGCGAGTTGTCGGGACACTTTAGGAATTTTGCCTTTTTTTCCAAAAGGGCGTAAAGTTATAAAGTGAAGCGCAACCCCGATGGTGTCTAGGTGATGCCACGTGTTGATGCCTGCGTTGAAAATTCAAAGCGGGGAGGTGGACCATCGGAACACTTTAGGAATTTTGGCTTTGTTTCCATAAAGGGCTTAAAGTTATAAAGTGACCTGCGGCCCTGCTCATGCCAAGGGATAAAGTCAAATTTTGATCCCGCATCGAAAGTCAAAGCGCGAAGGCAGGCCATCGAAGCATTTTGGGAATTTTGGTTTTATTTCAAAAGAGAGAGTTAAAAGTTATAAAATGATCCACGACTCCGCTAGGGTTTTGAGCCTGCGTTGAAAAGTTAAAGCGGGGAAGCGGGTTGGTGGAGCACTTCAAGTTTTTGAGTTTTTTGTTGAAAAGAGAGTTAAAAGTGAGCCGAGACTCTGTCGCCACTCAAGTAAAGCCACATGTCAGGCCTATGTCAGAAGCGGATGGGCGGGCCGAAATGTTCTGAAGTGCCATTTCTCTAAAAGGCACAAAATATAAAAGTTTTCCCCCAACCCGCTTCAGCTAAATCTCTCCCACGTGGATGACTCAAATTAAAATTTTATGAAAGCGGGATGAATGGATGTGATATGATTCATCCGGTTTTTCCGCCAGGTATGGAAATGGCCGAGGCGTTAGAGAATTTCATACGTCAGTTTCTTGAATCAGTTTCGTCATTTTTTGTAACCGAATGTAACTGTTTTAGAAGACTATTTCATGAGCTCTCTACGCCAATTTTTAGGGGATCCTTGCATTCTTGAAATGATATAGATTTGAAATTAATCAATACATAAGAGTTTTCCCTTCATTTTTATCCACTATTCCTTCCTTCCTTGTCTGAAATCCGCTGATAATTAATCTTTTATGATAAGAAACTTTGTGTTCTTGTTTATATGATTTCTGGAACTTTGTGTCTATGGAAACATATCTGCTATGAAAGTGAATGATTCTATTCTACATCTCTCTTATTCAATATGTATAAGGTTATACTCTGCCATCTATATTTCCTGAAAGTATTGTTATGCTCTTCCTCTCTCATCTCCTTAGTTCTTCCATGCTTTCGTATTGATGATCTTTTGGACATAAAACGTTTCAAAGTATCAGGAATTACCACTTTGAAAGTTGTACATTTGTATATAAGTTTTGAGCATGCTCTAGGAGCCATCCTTTCCCATCGTGATAGTCAATGTCACGAACAGGTCATATACTACATTAGCCACACGCTCCATAAATATGAAACATGCTACTCTAAAGTTGAAAATCTATGTTGTGCATTGTAATTTTCCACCTCCAACCTATGACATTATCTTCTTAATCACAAAACATACGTCATCACTAGCTTTAACCCACTTAAAGTCATGCATGCTAAACCTTATCATAATAACTGCATAACCGAGTGGCTCATGTTAATGACTGAATTTGACTTAGAAATTATACCACAAAAATCTATTAAAGGTCAGGCCATAGTTGATAAACTCATTGAAGCACCTATTTTAGACAACAAACCACCTCATGAATGCTTTCTAGATGAATCCATTAACAACATCATTGAATCTAACAATTGTGAATCAGATTTCATCCCTGTCAAAATGACCCTCTTCTTTGATGATGCTAAATGCCAAGAAGGAGGAGGAGACGATGTTTTTTTCATACTACCTTGGAACATTCCCATCCCATTATCATTCAAACTCAATTTTGAGTGTACCAATAACATGGCAGAATATGAGGCCTTAATTATGGGTTTGCAAACCACTATTCTCTTAGGTGTCCATGTCTTGGAAATCTATGGAGACTCACAACTCGTCATTAATCAAGTTAAAGGGGAATACCAATGCAAAAATGAAATGCTTCAAAAATATAAATTTGTTTATGACTTTCTCCTTGGCGCGTTCGATCATTATACCATCCAAGCCATTCCACGGTCCTCTAACAGGTTTGCAGACACTATGGCTTCTTTAGGATCTCTTGTCCCTTTCAAAATAGAGAAATCAAAGGATAAAACTAAAATTTCTGTGTTCATTCAATGATTAGACCATCCTTCACATCAAAATGAGCTACCTTCCATAAACATTATTGATGAAAACCCATTTGATTTATGGTATACCCAAATATCTGATTATCTTACTAAATCTAAAATCCCATCAGACCTATCGCAAGGTGCTAAATGATCCTTCCTTCAATGTGTCACTCACTTCGTGATCATATGGGGCATCCTTTACAAACGTAGTTTTGACAATGTATTACTATGTTGTCTTAAGTCATGTGAATCAACTAACACAATCAAAGAAGTCCATGATGGCATTTGTGGAGGCCATTTTAGTGGCAACATTATTGCTAAGTGTATCATATGACTAGGTTATTACTGGCCCACTATTACCAAATACTGTTCTGCATACGTGAAAAAGTGTGTTAAATTTCAACTCCATTCTGATCTCATCCACATCCCAAGTCAAGCATTGCAACCAACCCAAGACTTATGGCCTTTCTCTCAATGGGGGTTAGACCTCATTAGTGAAATCAATCCAAAATCATCTCAACAACATCATTCAATCATCACTGCAACTGAATACTTCACTAAATGGGTTGAAGCAATTCCTCTGACCTCAAAAAATTCTAGACCCATCATCAAATTCATATATAAAAACATCATATGTCTTTTTGGCATTCCACATAAGCTTATCACAGACAATGGAAAATCCTTTAAAAACAAGGAGGTTAAAAAGCTTTGTGATACTTTCAATATTAAACTAAGCTTCTCATCACCATACTATCCTCAGGAAAATGGACAAGCAGAGGCTTCCAACAAAACACTTAACAAAATCCTCATGAAAATTGTAAATGACGCAGGAAGGAATTGGCACATTCAAATCCCGTTCTCCCTTTGGGCTTATCGAACTAGCATCCGTACACCTACTGGCACTATGCCTTATTCGCTCGTCTATGGCTCTGAAGCCATTGTACCCTTAGAAATTCAAATCCCATCACTCTGTGTATCTTTAAAGGATTTCATTCCCGATGAAGAATACCGCCAAAGTCATCTTACACAACTAGAATTGTTGGATGAAAAGAACCTAACAACCCTTAAACATCACCAAGTTTATCAACAACACATTAGTAGAGCATATAACAAACATGTCAAAGAACGTGATTTCAAAATTGGTGACCTAGTACTTAAGGAAAATCAAAATGTGACTAAATTAGAATGAAGTAAACGTGGGAAGTTCACCCCTAATTGGATTGATCCCTATGTTATTACTCACAAGTATGGGTCAGGAGCGTATCATCTCACTTCTCTTGATGGGGAACCTGAACAGGAGCCTCTAAATGCTCTGCACTTTTAGCCTTTCTACTATTAAATGATTGATTATCATGACGACAATTTTTTTTGTCAAACTTTATCATTCCATCATAAACAATAAACACCTTTCTTTTTAAAAAATATCCTCCATAACTGCTGCATTTATATATGGGGCATATGAATATGTGTCACTTATACATCTATCCCCTCCTTAATGGATGATTTATTGGGATCTTGCTCTTAGCTCAAAATAAAGTCAAAATATACATATAGATGCTTCTTATTAAAATAAAAAAAATGATGATAGACTGATCCACTGAAGGACGGCTATTTGAATATCATATTGTCAAAAGAAAAGTAGATTGATCCCTTGAAGGAAAACTACCATTTTAAAATTCATGGACCGATCCCTTGAAGGATGGCCATTCAAATCAAAATATAAAATGTAGACCATACCCTTGAAGGATGGCTACCCAAGAAAAAGGCTTCCCGTCTTGATCATCCTCTGCAAATATATCAAAATATGAGAGCATCTTGGAAAGCTTCCCGCATCGATCAACTTTCCCATAAGCAAGCTTCCCACATTGATCAGTTTGCTTCATAAAATTTCTTATCATAAAGAGCTAGGGCATTGATTCCCTTTAATTTTGTCAAAAATCAGAAACCTTTTTTCCTATAGAAAGCATGTATACATATTGTCCTTTTCATCAAAGTCCACCATGATTGGTATGGATTGTCCATTGTTAGTCTCATTTAACATTTTAAATGGCTACAAGTGCAAGCATTATCAAAACCCATTACGAGTATATTATTCAATGGGGCATTTTCCCTTTCCACTTTTACTTTATTTTATTTTAAATTACATTTGATTCACATTTTTAACCACATAATCAAAACATAAACATAAACACATTCGACAAATATTTCATGCAACACATAGGATATCGTAAACACAATAACAACTCACAAAAGAATCATAGTCATCATCGTCATCATCATAATCATCACCATAATCACCATCATATACAAAATCATATAATCATATCATCACATTTGATATAATGTATAACTACATCATCCATGTAAAATCAAGAGTCTAACATAGAACTAGAAATCAACACCATCATCGTATATATATCAAAGTCCAAATGTCCACATAATCAATATAATGTCATACATAGGAAAAAGGGCTTCTATGAGCCTACAATCAAATGGTAAAATCCATCAAACTAGGATCAGGAGTCCCTCCCACTACAGCACCACTAGCTCCTCATGCGCCATCATCCATCTCGATGGTCTTCGAGGTGGGTGCCCACACTCACAGCACTATCACTCGGCCTAGTTGCTACTGCAGTGCCACCTTGGGTGGCTATGTGATCAACATACAATGTAGCATCGGGGTAGTTCCTGATAATCATGTCTACATAATAATCTCACTCCACCTTCATGACCTCATAATGAGATACCACGATCATACCTGAAGATCTTGCAAATGGCCCTCTCTATATGACCAACGCTGACAACTCTATCCCAGAAATGGAAGGCTATGTGATCCCCAAGGCCTTCCTGAAGGTGTCTCTCTGGCTCTTATATTGGTCCCTCTCAGAATAAACTTGTACAAGTTGGTCCTAAAGCCTATCATGCTCTAAAATCAAGCCATCCCTCTCTCCAATGAGAGTATCTCGCATTCCTATCAAGTTGTCTTGCTCTCTACAAGCGACATCTCTCTCAGCTTCCGATATGGCCTTCTTGGCCATCACGGTAGAAACATCTTGAGCTATAGCCACATCACCCTCTACTCACTCCTCCTCGGCCTCAACACCCTCCTCAGCTCCTCCCTCTACTCGAACCTGCACTTTTCTAACTGATCAGGCTGCCCTCTCTGCAGCCCTCACCCTCTCAAAACCCCGCAATGAATGGGACCACCAAACAGTAAAATCTGGGGTGACCCCTACATCATCAATCGATACTATGGTACCATCCTCATCCAGACCCATTGCCCCTAGCTCATCAACAGTGGGTACTGGCCCAGTCACAACTTCCTGTGGGGTATCAGTGTCCCCGTCATCTCGTCTATACAAAAATGGCTCCTCGGGTATACCCTGAATCAACCCAAACTGTCTCCTCACCCGACTAAAATGTATCAGCTCATCCTCTCTAGCCCTATGGCCTTGCACCCATGTATCCTACTGCAAACATGATAGGTCCCCAGAAAACTTAGGCCAATTATGAAACTCAACATACATACGCCAAATCACGTCTCCCACATGTAATCCTAAAATCAGATCCCTATAATAAGTAGGCCCCTTGGCCTTCCTGGCCTGAACTAGACTCTGGATCCACCTCATGAAACCTAGATGTCTCGCCTCAATAACACTGGGAAATCCAAATGGATGAGCAAAAGAAATATGCTCGTGTGCCCAACACTGCAGTAAGAAGCTGACGTTAATCCCATATTGCTTGTGGGTCGTCCAAGCCCACAACTCTCTATATGTCTGTGCCAATAAAGTAGGTGCCCACTCAAAGACAATATGGTGCTCCATCATCTCCACAACCACTTTGGTCATCATCCATGGGAATCAACCTCCCCCTGAATCTGGTAGCACAAAACATGAAATCCCTATCATCATCATGGTCATCCGCAAACAACCATCTCTACCAGCATCATACAAAGCCTGATAGTCAAAATCCCCTGATGAGTATCTAACACCCATGACATCACCTCCATATAAATGTTACATGGTATCATCTCTCTCTATATCTGAAATACAATAGACAAGCTCCCCCCTCACTGGTAGCCTCGTAATCTAATGAACATCCTCAAGTGTGATGATCATCTCTCCTGTGGGTAACCAAAAAGTGTTGGTGGAAGGATTCCACCTCTCTAACAATGCAAGAATCAAACTACGACATATATGCACTCTCCTATAATATCTCATCCCACCAAACCCCAAAGCCTCTAGACGCATCCAATCATCATCAAATAGATCCTCCCTCACCTCATCCAACATCAAGGGGATGCGGTCTCGTATGGTCAACTGGGCATCCACCTGCGAAAACAATGAAACAAAAGCAAACATTAATAAAGATGTAGATAATAATAAACACTCGCAACTATAAGTTATTCTCATAAAACACAAGTTTGATAAACAAACATGTGAAATATTATCCTAAACATCCAATAAAGTTAAACACATTTCTCAAAAATCACATTTTTCAACACAAAACACAAAACATTTGCATTGTAGGTGAATCACTAGTGATTCTCCTCAATCGATAGTGATTGAAGCAATCACTAGCGATTCTTGTAATTTTTCCCTAGGGCATCGACATGGCCCTAAATCCTCCTAAAAAACCTAAAATCCATAAAACTACAAGAAAATTAGACTAAAACGTAATGTTAGCCTACCTTAGCAAGGACAAGCTTTCGTTTGCGGCTAGATGTGGCCATTTGACACCCTTTTCACTCGAAAAACATATTTTTTTCTTCACTCTGACAAGTCTCTGTCACATACAATATAAAATAACAAATAAAAAAACCATTTGGGTATTTATACCCCCGATTTTCTTCACAACCCAATCGCTAGCGATCGTTGCAATTACAGACGATTGGGTCAATCGTCGATGATTACCCTTTTTTGGGATTTTTATATATATGGCCTTGCCTATCTAGCAAAAAGGAAAAGAAAAAACACAACAAAATACAAAATATGCACAAGTGTGCCATGCCTTTGAAATAGACCTTAGCCCATGGAAACCTTTCATCAAAACAACACAAGCACAACATTGGGATTTTCCATATGTCTATGGGAGACGAGCCCTTTGGCCCCCATCACTTGGCCTTTTCCCCATTTATCTGGTAAGAATCATATGCCCACAGGCATTGAGCCCTTTGGCCACCCTGACACTTGATTCCCAGCATCATGCTTTGCACCCTTTCTAATTAGGGCAAGCCTTTATAAAACACAAACACATTGGTACTCGTTGTATTGCACTGCAGTGGATTCACCCATACCAACAAAAACAAATTCATCGCTTTTGTCTATAAATTTGCCCAAAAATTACTAGAAAAAAAGGGAAAATGTAGACACCGAAAATTTGCACCCCTTAACCTAGACAAGCCCGTGACTAAAAATGACACACTTGCGACGTTTTGTTATATCACCCCCTTTTAATTAATTTATCCCATCATATTCCTAGAGTCTAAAATGAATTATTTAAGTGATTAAAATATATGAATGGATATTATCCCCTCACACCTCACCTTCACACCTCATCTAGTTCACCGCAACACCTCACCGAGTCACTTAACAAATTACTAAAATCCCACTAATCACCTTCCTAAATTAACTTATTTTCTAACTAATCCAATATACAAAAAACTAACTCCTCCCCACATCCAAATAAGTCATCTCATGATTTTTTAACCTCCACCACATCAAACAAACTTGAAACCTATCCTTTGGAATGAAAAATAGAAGGAAATAATTCAATTTGTAGCCTAACTAAGATTTCACCGAAATCGTCGGTAATTTACCCGATCGTCAGTGATCTATAAGAACAAGTTTTCATACCCCATTTATATCACGAATCCACATGGCCTTGCAGGTACATTCTTTCCACTTTCTCAATCCACCAGGAATTCAAGTCTTCAACATCAACACACTACAATGTCATGTTGCTTGTACAGCGTCAAAATCATCTTCAAATTGCTTGTTCTCGCCCTTCAATCACCCGTTTCCATCTATCAGTCATACCAAACATTCTACAAGGTAAAATATTTTGTTTTATTCATTTTAAAGCACTATAATCAGGTACGTTCTTGTTTATAGTTCCTTTATATGTTAAAATCACTTTGTTTTTGGTGAAATTAAAAGCTATATCATTAATTTTGGTTATGTTTAAAAAACTAATCTAACTTCACAGTAATGGCTAGCGATTACTTGAATTGCCTATGATTCCCCTAAATCGCTAGCGATTCCTACTATTTTTTTCTCTTTACTATTTTTTATTCAACCTCATCAAAATGAATGCATAGTTTTGGTCATTTTCTAATATTATGTCTAGTTTTATGATCTCAGATGTCATCAAGAGATTCTAACTTCCCTGCAGCTAGCTCTTTTCCTCTTCTCCGTCATCCATTTCGTTGGGAGCAATATGAATTTCTCAATGATCTAGATCTGTGTGTCATCCAAGATTCCCCACTTAATCATATTGAATCCATATTTTCCACTACACAATGTATTAGGGAAACAATTTATGCCTTTTGGGAGGCTTACGACGAAGCATTGAGATTACGAGAGGAGCTCGCTCAACTTTAACCCTGTTTCACAACTAGTCTTGAACATTTAGAGGAGGATTACCACACGGATTCCGAGTCTAGATCTGCTGGTCACATAAGCATTTTCAGCTCCAATTCCACCTTTGCACAACAATACGATTCTCTGGAAGAAGACTCAGATTTCTTCGCCGAGGATTATATCTCAGTCCCTAACTCTGATCTGACCGAAGAAGAAGAAGAAACTACCAACTCTATTGAATCTCATTCCTCTGTCTCCAAAAATATTTATACTGATCGAGAATCCAACTTGTGGATTTAATCATTAGTTATTCTAAAATCCTATATGTACTTAAATAAGTGATAAGCATATGTTGTTTCGTAAGCTTTTATAAACACACAACTATATGCATTAAATAAAGATTATAGTGTTTTACCTTGATCAATAACATTTTTTTAACATAACATTGCAGATTTGATTACAGAAGTCTCATTCACATGATAGACTCATTTTTTTGTTTCAAAACACGGTGTGTAAAAACACAATCAACATCCACAGGTATCCTAAAAACCCCACCATATTGAGGTTGAGTTTAATTACCACCCCTTGAAACCGTCAATACAACCAAGGTAAAAACCATGCGAGACAAGGCTATTTTGGTATTACAGGATAATCGGGAACAAGTAAATGATAACATGCATACTCCTTGTTGGACTTGAGATATGATATATTTCCTACAAATAGGTTTATGCCCTCTAAAAATGAGCAAAGAAAAGAGAAGATATTTCAGACTTCAAGCCATTCCGCATGTTTTGATTAATTATGTTTTGTTCAAGAAGGACATGAATGGAGTCTTATTGAGGTGTATTAAAACAAATCAAGTTGAAAGAGTGTTGCAGGAATTTCATGATGAAGAATCTGGAGGTCACTTCACTCTATGAGTGATGGCTCTCAACATCATGAGAGCTGGTTATTATTAGCCTACACTCTTTAATGATTGTTATGCCTGGGTCAGGAAGTGTAAAAAATGTGCCTTCTTCATAGGTAAATAAAAGCTAGCAGCACTGCCACTTCATCCCATTTTAGTAGACCAACCTTTCATAAAATGGGGATTGGACTTCATCGGGGTCATTAATCTAAAGTCTAGCCAAGGCCACAAGTGGATCCTAACTGCAACAGATCAACAAATTATTTCACCAAGTGGATCGAGGTAGTGGTACTCAAGGAAGCAAATGAGTCTAGTATACTGGAATTTTATGAAGGGATAGTGACAAGATTCAGAGTACTGACCACTATTATATCAGATAATGCTTTGGTGTTCCTAGACACAAAGATCACATAATGGGATATTAGGAGCGGGGTATATTTGAGTACCTCCTCGAATTATTACCCCCAGGGTAATAGGAAAACAAAGTCAACGAATAAGAACTTATTGAGAATCATTAGGAGGACCCTAGATGAGAACCAGAGGACTTGGCATACCAAGTTAAAATCAGCCTTGTGGGCTGATAGGATCACACCAAAAGTGTCAATGGGAAAATAACCTTATAAGCTGGTCTACATGAAGGAATCCAGGCTACAGATATCACTTGAGTTGTCGGCATTGGAGCTCATGAAGCAGTTAGAGCTATCTGAGTTTGAGCCCATGGAAGCTAGATATGCAAAACTCATGAAATTGAAAGAGATAGGAGAGCATGCAATGTAAGCCATGGAAAAGGACCGAGCTTTGATTAAGATGAAATTTGATAAGAAATATAAAGTAAGGATCTTCCAAGAAGGGGAATTGGTCCTAAAATGGGATGTAGCTCGGGCTAAGCTGGGAAGGAATTCAAAGTTTGATGCCATATGGAGTGGCCCCTACATGGTCACAAGATGCAAAAATAGCTATGCTTTTCAGCTATCCAAGTTGGACGGAGAAGAACTTTCGATTCTGGTCAACGGAATCTATCTCAAGCACTGCTATTGAAAGGAAAATTCTCATCGTTGTAGGAATTAGTTTAGGTTTTCAATTCCTCCAATTTATTGCAACACATTGCTCTGTAGTAGCTTAGATTTTATTTTTTAACAAGTGCTTATGCACATTCTACATGTCTCCTCTTGAGACATGTATGATTTTGTATTTTGTACATAGTTTTTGTGTCAATGTTTCTCTTGCACAGTGCATTTCTGAAGCAGCGGAGATAATGAGAGAAATCATATTTTGGGGCAGTTTCCAAAAGTACATCTCCCAGTCCCAACAGATTAGTTACATGTCTAGATTTCTCCGTGCCTTGCCTTGGTAAAATTTTCATTTTGGGTGGTAGCTACAGGTCTTACCCAAAATCCCAAAATTATCTTCAAGAGCAGGCCAAGGAGGTTCCAATTCAGATGCTAAGTTCACACGAGCCTAGGGGACGAGTTTCAAAAGAAAGATCAATTCACAAGTGTATTATGCTAAATTTATGCCCAATGGATGCTTCAGGAAACCATGCATCTAACAAGTAGATATCCCTGAGAGGTCACCAAATTTTTATCCCAAATTCACCCCCTAGGTTAATATGGATAAATCATTATAAATGGGCTTAGCTATTCAGATTCTGGGACGTGCGGATGACCTTCAAATTCAGCCTCAGTTAGAAGATAAGGACATCTTATGCTTTGGCTTGGCCGACTTGGTCTTAATTTGTGACAAGATGGCAAGCCTTAGTGAATGGTTGAGTTGGTGGTCGGGTTCATTGTGAAATTGGAAAGGTTGGATGCTTAGGTTGGATGCCTAGGTTGGATGCCCATGTGGGTCGGTCGGGTTGGTCAGCTGAGTTGGACGCCCAGGGGTTGGTCGGCGAAGGCATATACGGATGGGGTTAGTAGGCGAAGGTGCATATGGATAGGGTTGGATGACCGTCTAACCCCATTAGTTGTATGGATAGATATAGAAAATCTTCCAACCTCCCAAGTTGGATGGTCCATCGTGTAAAGATGACAAGCATCAAGTTAGTTGGCAACCACAAGAATGTACGACCACCAAGTTAGATGTTGTCCAACACCCAGGTTGGACGAAAATGAGGTTGGACAACCCAATTATAATTTGTATGGTTCATGGTTAGACGGTCGTCCAACCCAGATATGGAGGAGAGCTCGCTGGACGGTTAGTTGTTTGCTCAAATGGGTATGTACGGCCTATATGGTTGGACATCGTCCAACCCAATATGGCTGGACGACTCACAGGATGGATGAGTCATAGGCCAGGTGAAGGTAGGTAGGTGAATGACAACTTAACAACTAGATTTAATGAGGCATGACACCCATGACTGCCCATGCAAGCAAGGTACCAAATTATATGGTTGCCCATACCTCTTTAATGCATCATGCCAGTTAGTAGCCCAAATTTGTCTATATATTGTAAAATCCACCTCATTTTGAGGGGATTCATTTTATTTTGCAAAGGAACTCTGTCAAATTTGTTTTAGAGCTATAGTGAGCTAAAAGCCTCGAATTTGGGCTTTTTGTAAAGGATTTTTCCTTGTGCATATATTGTAATGGATTGTGCAAGCTTTTAACCAATAAAATTGGTGTTTTGTGGCTTTTCTTGCCCTAACTCGAGTTATATTGCATCTTTTTCCTTCCATTATGTTTGCATGTATATTGTGCATACTTATATCTCTTTGCATGACCTTTAATTTTTTGTGATTTATGAATCTAGGGAATTGAATATTGTTTCACACTGTGGAGCTCCTATTCGCCCCTCTCACCTTGTTTACTCCCTATTTTCACTCACTCAAAATACTTCACACCCTTTCTTGGTGCATCAATTTTTCTTAGAGTAGATTTAATTTTTATGCATCTTTATATCCATGTCTACTTAAAAAGGATTAGGGTAGGATTAGTTTAGTCTTGTCATTCTCAGCACTTTGGAGAAGTTGACACTAGGTTGGGAGAACAATTTGGATTTCTTAGGAGGGTTATTCTACTTGTAAGGTCCCACACTGCAGGATAATCCCATGTTATGCAGATTACATTGATTTCCTCACACAAAAATCAAAATCAATCAAGGGTGTTATAATTTTGCAGTAACGTCTCATCCTAATAGAAGGATTGATCCCTAAATGAAACTTGGAGGAATGTCCAATAATGAATTCCATATTCTTAACCTCCACACTATACTAAAACATTGTAGATTACACCTCTATGACTTGTAAGATGTGAGTTCATTACCAAACATCGATTAAGTGTTTAGAAACTCTCATAAAATATGCTTTATTTTTTAGTCCAAGATGATTTCCACAATCACTCATGGTGAGCTTCTCTTATCATGCTCCTGATGACCATTCCCTAGATGATTTGAATCTCAATGAAGCTCTCGATGTTTCAGATCTTTCATAAACCTCATGATTTTTCTGAGTGTACCCATTGTCCTCGTGATGTTTCAGATCCTTAAAGACATCATGATGACCATTCCCTTGTTTATTTGAATCGATAAAAAATTACATGTGTTATAAGGAATTTCATGATTCCATATATTCGAGCAATTGTTCCTACGTTTGGGAGTTGAGAGGTTTATAAAATATAGTTTTGACACGTGTAACACTCCTACAAATGCCAGTAAACAATCCAAAATGCCCCAAAACCTAATAAAATGACTATATTCTTTCCCAAAATAGACATTGATTGTAGAATTTAGACCATAAAAACTTTAGGCTGAATGCTGAAATCCTGAAAAATACCTATTTACTGACCATATTAGAATATGAAAAACTATCTTCTAAACCATGACTAATGGAGCTATGAGACTAGTTTCATAAGGTGCAGAGTGACCCTAATTTCTTATATTTACTAAAATAAAATTTTATTTTAGTAAATATATCCCTCCAAAAGCACATATACCACATTGCAAAAAGGAACACGAGCTCATTATAACACACTCATGTTTTAGGCTTGGTAATTACCAATCTTAATAATTCATAATGTGGTTGCGCTTTCCCAAAACGTGCTCACATTTCATTTCAAATTGAAAATTTGTCCTCTTTTTGGCCCCCCAACTCTGTGCACTTACCCAACATAATATGAACATATAATAGAATCAAAATGGTACTCCATATTATGTTCGAGTAGGTATTTACCTTAGCTCATGTTCACCTAGGTTATTTATTTACCTTTATTGTATTTATCCTCACCCACTAATGTGTGTGGATATTTATTTTTATTTATTTAGATATTAGGGGGATATTATCTAATTATTAGGTATAGTTATTTCCTTGATCTATGGTATTGACTAGTTCTTTCCTTGATCTATGGTATTGACTAGATCCTTGATGTCTAGTTCATTCATAAATCTATGGTCTTGACTAGTTCTTCCCATGATTTATGGCTTGATCTACGACCTTAGCTCATGTTCAACTAGGCTATTTATTTACCTTTATTTTATTTATCCTCACCCACTTATGTGTGTGGATATTTCTTTTTATTTATTTAGATATTAGGGGGATATTATCTAATTGTTAGCTATAGTTATTTCCTTGATCTATGGTATTGACAAGTTCTTTCCTTGATCTATGGTATTGACTAGATCCTTGATGTCTAGTTCTTTCCTACCTTAGCCCTTGGTCATATGGTATGGTCATATGAGGGCTTAAATCTTGTGATTCCTACTAGTATGTGCTTAACTCCAGCCCTCTTTCGTTTTATTTGTGTGGTGAAGGCAAGAGCATTTTATTCTGTTTTAGTGGTAACTAAAATAAATAGTAGAGCATAATATTGAAAATCTTGTAACTTTTGATCGGTAACTCGGTTTTGAGTGTCATTTTTTGCAAAAGTGTTTGTTTTTGCATGCTCTTTCCATTGGAAATATTTATTTTGAGAATCACACTATAATTATAAAGTTCCATATTGTAATACGCACTCATTATAAAGTGCTAAAATCTTGGGGGGATCTTGTTGCATTGTTTGGGGGTCTTATTGCATTGCTTGGTTCTTGCATTTAATTTGGTGATTTTTTAAGGATGGAATCTACTTCTGCATTAGATCATGTTGAGCCATTAACAACACATAATTACCACACATGGAAACCAAAAATGGAAACAATAATTAAGCGGAAAGGATTATGGGCTTTAACTTCTTCAGAAGAACCAATGTTCACTAGAGAATATGAGAAATTTCAGTACCAGTGCAAATTTGATGGGTGTATGGGTTTGATAGGAACTTATGTAAGTGACAATATTTTGTTTCATTTGGAAAAATGTGACTCTCCTTTTAAAATATGGGAGAAATTGGAGTATTTATTTGGTAAGGTGGATCATATGAGAGCCATGCAACTTGACATTGAGATCACCTCTCTTAATCCTGAAGAGTTTCCAACAATTATAGAATATCTTACCAAGTTCAAGCATTTATTGACACCGTTGAAGGGGAGTGGAAGAGATAAGAAATATGAAGAGTGTGTTTACTTGATTTTATCCAAGTTGAGAGGACCATTCCAAATTTTTGCTTCTACCTTTTTCTCTAGCATGGATGCCTTAGGTGACACATTCAAAATGCCTAACTTAGAAACATTTTGTGAAAGACTTACTAGGGAAAAATCTAAATTGTCTCACCTTGAGTCTTCCACCTCTCAAAAAGAATTAGTTGCATCTAATCCTAAGGGCAAGGGAAAACCAAATAGTAAAATCAAATCCACACCTTTTCCATCTCAAAATGCTCCTAAACCCAAAGAAAACAACTCAAAACCCAAGGAGTATTCTAAATCCAAGAATAATTCTATCCATTCATGCTCTTTTTGTGGGGGTAGTAATCATGAAGAAAATAGGTGTTATAAGCGGATGCAAGACATGGAGGATGCAATCAAGAAACACAAAATTTCTATCTCCGTGCCACCTCCTTCTAATTAGTATGGAAAATCACTTAATGTTGTTGGGAGATCTCAGTCACCACTTGCAGATAGTTGGGTTATAAATTTTGGTGCTTCTCATCACATGACTTCTTCCAAGAAGTCTTTTATTTCTCTAGGTTTGAGTTCTACTTCCAAAATTGAGGTTGGAGATTCTTCCTTTCTTTCTGTTAAAGTAAAACATGATATACAATTTGATGGTGGCATTATCCAAGATGCACTGTATGTTCCTAACATCACTACAAATTTGTTTTATGTATATCAAATTTGTCATTCCGGTCAAGAAAAAATAATGACTTTTACACCACATGGAGCAGAAGTAAGAAATTTGTTGGAGCCTCATTCACTGGTTGCTCAAGGTATTGTTGATCATAGTTCTAGACTATATCACTTTGAGGGTTTTGATGACACTTCCTCTATAGGGACATGATTGGTTTCTCATGCAGATTTAGAGAGTAAGCTTTCGCATGAAAGATTTGGACATCTTAAGTATAGATATTTGAAGGAGTTGAGCACTCATGGTATGGTAGATGGTCTTCCTAGAGTTTCTAGTCTTGAGGGAGTTTTCCCTGGGTGTGCATTAGGGAAACAACACCAAGATCCATTTCCTAAGAATTTGTCAAAGAGAGTTTCTTCACCACTCTAGCTTGTGCATAGTGACTTGATGGTTTTTCCTACCCCCTCTTTCAATGGAGCTAAGTATGCACTTACGTTCATTGATAATTTCTCGAGGCGTACTTGGGTTTATTTTCTCAAGTACAAAAGTGAATTTTTTTGACACTTCAAAGTATTCAAGGCTTTGGTCGAGAAACAATCTTCTAGTTGCATCAAGAACCTTCATACTGATAATTGGGGGGAGTACTTCAACAAAGAGTTTTCTAAAATTTTGGCAACTCAAGGTATTATTCACCAGCATTTTGTTTCTCACACTCTACAACAGAATGGCTTAACAGAAAGGAAGATTAGAACTTTGAAGGAAATGGCTAACTGTATGATGCATTCTAGAGATTTACCTCTTATCTACTGGGCAGAAGCAGTTAATTATGCTAACTACATTTAGAATCGCAAACCGCATAGGGCACTTGAGCATTTGACTCCAGAGGAAGCTTGGTCCAACACTAAGCCAGATGTCTCAGTTTTTTGAGTCTTCAGGAGCCATGTTTGGGCCTTTGTGCCAAAGAAGAAAAGGAAAGCTTTGGATAAGAAGAAGAAACCCTTGATCTTTGTAGGGTGTTGTGAGGACATGAGAGCTTATCGAATTTTAGATCCTGATACTCATGACGTTATTTTTCAAACACATGTTCAGTTTGATGAGTGCTTCACTCATCATATTTATTCATCTTCTTCCATTATTTCTTCTTCTTCATCATCTCATCTTGAGGATCCTTTCTTTGAGGAGGTTGGTGAGGAGGTTATAGATGCCATTGAGGATCCTATTCCCACTGATGTTGTCACTATGCCTAAGTGGGCTCGTACTACATTTTTTGAGGCAGCACCTTTCATAGAGGATCTTCCACCCACTAGGCATCATCATGCACATTCTACAGGTTCTGGACTTTTGTGTTAGACAGTTTCTAAGGATCCACAGTTTTTTTCAAAGGCTCATGGGATACAAGAGTGGGATGATGCGATGGCAACTGACTATTCTTCTTTGATGACAAATCATACTTGGGATTTGGTATCTCTTCCTAAAGGAAGAAAGATGGTTAGGTGTAAGTGGGTATACCAAACCAAATATGCAGCTGATGGGTCTATTGACAAGTATAAGGATCATCTTGTTGCAAAGGGTTTTTCAAAAGTTGAAGGTATTGATTACATCGAGAATTTTGCACCCGTTGCCAAGATGGATTCTGTACGCCTTGTACTTGCTATTGCTTCATCACAAGGGTGGCCCGTATACCAAATGGACGTGAAGAGTGCCTTCTTACATGGAGATCTCCAAGAGAAAATATACATAGAGCAGCCCACTGGATTTGTTCAAGATTCCACTCTTTCTTGTAGGCTCCGAAGGTCTCTTTACGCTCTCAAACAAGCCCCTCGAGCTTGGTATGAGAAGATGGATTATTTTCTTCTATCTATTGGTTTTGTTCGTTGCCACTCCGATCATACAGTGTATCTCCAACATGTTGGTGAGGATATTATGATACTTGTCTTGTATGTTGATGATCTGTTACTTACTGGTAGCTCTTCTTCCCACATTCAGAGTATTCAGAGGGCTCTTTCTACACAGTTTAACATGACATATCTTGGGTTATTGCATTATTTCCTTGGATTACAGATTTTTCAGATAGATTCAGGGATTCATTTGAGTCAACAAAAATACACCCCTGATCTTCCGGTGCTTTGATACGGCTAATTGCAAGCCAAATCCATCTCCTTTTCAGTCTGAGGTTACTCTTACTTCCACATGTACCACACCACTTTATGATCCTACATTGTATAGGTAGCTAGTTGGGAGTCTCACGTACTTGACCCATACTCTCCCTAATATTTCATTTGCAGTAGGGCTTGTATCTCGGTTTGCACATTCTCCTCATAGTAGTCACTGACAGGCTGCTAAAAGGATTTTGCGTTATTTGCAGGGCACTTCCCAACTTTGACCTACACTACACTAGGGGTTCTACTCAGTTGGTTGGGTATACAAATTCTGATTGGGCAGGTTCTATTGATGACAGATGTTCCACTTCTGGCTATCTTTTTTGTCTTAGTTCTTCTCCAGTTGCTTGGGCATGCAAAAAGCAACAGGCTATTGCACTTTCATCTTCAGAGGCAGAGTACAGGGTAGCAGTTATAGCAAGTCACCAGATTCTTTGGCTTCGATAGTTATTGACAGAGTTTGGATTCCCACAAGATTCATCGACTATATTTTGGTGTGACAACCAAAGTGCAATTCACATTTCTCACAACCCAGTTGAGAACTAGCAGACCAAGCATATGAGATACACATCCACTTCATTCGTCAGCACATTCAGGATGGAATTTTTTGCTTGGAATACATTACGAATTAGCAGCAGATTGTGGACATCTTTACGAAGCCTTTTGCATCACTTCGCTACCTTGAGTTGCGTGGAATGCTTGGGGTTTCGGAATTTGTTCTTGGGGGGTGTTCGTGAGAACATCTTCCTTCTTATTCTTCTTCTTTCTCTTTCCTTCTAGCAGGATTCTTTCCTCCTTTTGGTTTGAGATTTCTTCATGGATATATTGTAGATGAGTACCTCATCAGGCCTAGTTTTCGGACTCATACCGTGGACATGCCACTTCTATTTTGGCCCCTATATTCACATGAGGGGGGTGTTAGAGTAGGTATTTACCTTAGCTCATGTTCACCTAGGTTATTTATTTACCTTTATTGTATTTATCCTCACCCACTTATGTGTGTGGATATTTCTTTTTATTTATTTAGATATTAGGGGGATATTATCTAATTGTTAGGTATAGTTCTTTACTTGATCTATGGTATTGAATAGATCCTTGATGTCTAGTTCTTTCCTAAATCTATGGTCATGACTAGTTCTTTGATGACTAGTTCTTCCCATGATTTATGGCTTGATCTACGACCTTGACTGTTCTTAGATTGTTATTCCTTGCTTATATAAGCAAGGCCCATTCTCATTGTATTTCATTGAGTTCTATAATAATATATGATATTGTTATTCATTTGTTTGCAAAGGTTTATGGAAAGTTATTTTGGCGAATTACTTTCATCTTATTGATCGTGGTGTTTGATTAGCATCTGTGTTCTTGGCTTGGTACGATCCGGTTATCGTTCCTTTTATATTACTCATTAACAACAATATAAATGTCTCAAAATATTGAAGTATATGCATGATACTTGGGAAAACAATGATAAAATGGGCATGACATGATGTCATCCATTTTTATAAGGATCATAACATATTAAAATTTATATGTTCATAAAGATCAAACCTGCCCACCCAAGTAGGATTATAATTTGAATGAATGAAGATGTGAAAAAGGAACCAAAAAATGTAAACAAAAATATGGACCATCTATTTGCATATAATTCCTAAAATTTCATAGCACAAAAGAATTTTAAAAAAGGAATTAATTTTGAAGGCAACCAAGTGGTATGTTCTTGCCGAAGTTGTTGAATGCTCATAGGAAACTTGATACTTTGCTTTGAAATTTATTTCTAAAATATCAAAGAGGAAAGCACAAATTATAAAGTTTAAATTTGCAAGGTTGAGGATTTTATTTAGAGACAAGGAAAATTTAGGAATAAGATCAACAATTAAATTTTAGATGTTATCGTAAAGGATAGTAGAAGATCAACGAAACAAGTATGGAAAGACACATAATAAGGGAGATACAAGCAAATCCAAACAAGTAAATTTAGGAAGTCGTATAAGAAGAGAGGAGAAGTCACATAAATTTGGGTAACCATCGAAGAGGAAATAATGCGGCCTAGGGAGAAGGAGGCCAAACAAATATAAATGGAAAATAACATTTAACCATTATACCATTATATCATCTAGCGTTCATAACTTGGTTTTACTATATAAAAAAATCATAGACAATGATGTTAATATAATTTGGTAGTACGAAAACATGGTATTATGGATGAGAGATATTTTGATGTCTGTGGCTATAATATGTTAATTTGGTATTTTTCAAAGTGGAATAAAAATTTGTGTGTATATTGGTATTTAGGTATTTTTATCATTGTAACTGTTTTATTTGTAATTTTTGTGTGTATTTTTAGTGAGATGATTTAATTTTATAATTATAGATTTCTTGTGAAAGAAGCAAAAAGGGCCATCCCATTCTATATATTGTAATGTAGCCTCGTGTGTTTGTTAAGAGTTATGGCATCCCTCACAAACCAAGAGTTTTTGTGTGAAGACCATACATATGTTCCTACTCCTACTGTATGGTCATGCCCCATGAGATCTTTAGCTCACAGTGGTGCAAGGGTTAAGTCCAAACTCTCTAATTTCTTCTTAATTGAAAGCTTACCTTTTTGTTGCCTTATCCTTCCATCAAGATATTCAATTTTGTTATCTTTTAACTCATACTTCCCCTACATCCTTAGGATTTCCTTAACACACACTTGTCACACTAGTTCAAGTGTTAACTCTTAGACCATCATCACCACCCTGCATTCATATGGACTCCACAAATAAGTAAACATGAACTGATTGCCTTATTTGGTTTGGTGGCTCCACTGTTCATTCTAACTTCATCCTTGTAACTTTTTACAACCATTTCATACCTTGATTCATCATGCAATCACAAAACATACATTATACTTGCCACATAAGCATTCACCTAAATAGACCTCTTAGTACTTAGTGCTCAAATACAATGTATGAGTTCAGGAGTCACTTCCTACCTTCTTATAAAACTTCACCCACTCCATACCAAGGTGTTTAGACTATTAGTTTATTCATATACTTGCATTAATACATAGTCCTCCCTTTTAGGTCTCTTGGCCTTGTAGTCCGCCTAGCCTATAAATCTTGCTATAACTCAAGTTTTAATGAAAAAACCATGCAACTAAATGGCACATTTAAGGACCCTTTATGGAGTGCTCTAATCCACCAAGGCATCACACCTTGCTCCTTTATATGAAATTGTACTTCCTTTAGAGGTTATTATGAAAATTAGGCCTATTTGGATCCTAGGCTATAACAACAGATACTTTTAATCATGCTGGAGAGAAAATTTGTCAGGGAAAAATTGGTGGTTATCTTGCCAACACTTTGGGAGTCTAAGTCCCTCTACTTAACCAGTGCAACTTCTATATGTGCATGCGCGAGTAAAAATGAGTTTTATCCTGGTGGCCTTTCAGTCGGGGATCCAACAGGGGCACTTCATTGACCCTGCAGAATAATCTTGCAAATATCTACAAGGGAGGAATTTGCTAGAAAAGTGGGAAAAGGAGTGATAAAGTTAGAAAAGAGAAATTAATGTTGCAAGTAGAAAATCATAGACTTGCATACACCAACTAGAAATTTCATTACATGTGCTTGAATTTGGAAGAAATCAAATCTATGTAATAGTAACAAGACCAAATAGCGTTTAATGAGCAAAAAGTACCACTAAACTCCTCAGTCAAAAAAAGGATTAAATTACTTCTTCCTTTATTGAAGCTCAATTAGAAATTGTACATAACATAACAATGAAAGACATTTTTGAGTAGGGAAAATGGAAGAAATTTGCTATCTCTTGGCTCTCTTCATAAGGATATCTCTCTCATGAATTCACAAAAAATAGCCCCAATATCTAAGAAGTCTAATAATTTGTTTAAGAAGAAGTTCAAATGAAGAGCCTGCTACAATTTATAGAAGAGAAGGTAACTCTTCATCTTCCTGGTGACTTTTCAAATACTTTAATGTGACTTTAGACTTTTCATATTCCACTTAAATATTCAAGTCCCTTTTATAAAATCAAGGCGACTTAAAGTTTACATTATGTTTCTAAAGTCACTTAAAGTTATATTAAAAAGTGCAAACCTCAACGCAAAAATATAACATTGATGAGAGAGAACGCTGGGTGAGAAGAGAAGAGAGAGAGAAAGAAGAGGAAGAAGAAGAAAATAAGAAGAATTATGCTGAAGAATGAGTTGTTGCAGTGGATTTGATCTTGCTTCCTGATTGGTTTCCACTTCACGCTCTTGAGAAGGCCTTTGTCCCTCCAAGCTCTTTACTGAAACGAGCTGCTGTAGGTTCCACCTTGTCAGCATGAGGAATGCGAATGCAGCTCAAGGTATTTTTCCATCCATCAACCACACTGTTGATGTCTTTACACTTCCCAAACCATGATGAATGTTTCTCTACGATAAGTGCAATAGAGGCCTGAATCTCTGAGAGGAAGTCGAGAGTATCCTTAGTAAAGGGCGATGGGTTGCCTACCTCTTTCTTGATGTATTATTTAAATGGACCAATAAACTCATCAATAGTTGTATCCTCACCCATTGCAAGTACTCCAAGCTTCTTAGTTTTCCAATTTACACTATCTTACAATTTGTATGTTTGTTCCTCTTTTTCATCCAGCTCTGTGATGGCCCGATTGATTCCCTCAAACCTAATTGCCAAGGCCCTCACCCATACACATAACAAGTCTTCTGAGGGAGTTTAAAAAATCTTCTTTTCAATTAACTCCTGGTGATGAGTGCTGTTCATTTCATCTACTACTGGGCCCAAAGGTTCCCAATAGTCCCTTTCTTTCTCTAAGTCCTCCTTGAGTGCTCATGTCCTATTTTTTGTCACACACATGTAAGCGAAGAGTTTGACCACTTCTTGGAGCACTGGCTTCCCTTTTTCAAAAATTGAGTTAATCCATTCATTATTTTCTCACCCCTACATTGTGAACTTGTGTGTCTTCTTGATGAATTTTGGATTGAAGCTACTGATGGGTGCAACTTCCTCAGTGGGAATTTTCGTGGCATTAGGATCAACTAGATGTTACTCATAGAATGATAGAGTTCGCACCTACTCATTTAATTCATTAATCTCCTTCTTATACTCTTTATTCCTTACCATCATACGAGTAGAAGATTGTTGATACATGTGCAAATCCCCTTCATGAGTTTCCGGTCCTAGTTGGATCATGCTCATCTCATAATCAATTGGTGTCATCTCATCCACTGGCTTGATTACCTTGGGCCGAGCCACTTCAATGTATTGATTACATGTTTCCCCACTGTAGAACCATGAGGTTGTATGTGTGAGCTTTATTGATCTTTTTTATTTGGCCAATGAGACAATCACTAATAGATAAGGGGCTGCCACTTGATGCACAATGTGGGTGTCAGCGGCAATTGTTTCCTGCATCCAAGGAAACATCTCATCAGATTTGGGCTCCAGAATAGGTTCACCAACAGTTCCCTATTCTAAAGGAGGAGGAAAATCCTAAATGAGAGAGGTATGGGTGTCAACAAGAGGTGAGACCTCTTGTGGTGGCTTGCATATTGGATCTTGAACAATGTGTTCTTCGTACACTTGTGTCTCATCCAATGGATGTTCTTCCTGCATTTTTGTGATCAAATATTCCTCTCATACTGATGCAAATGAGCCTTCTTCTACCCCAAGTTTCTTTGGCGTCTTCTTGTGAGGAGAAGCTTCTAATTCTGTGGCCTTTCTTTTCGAACTTGCTCCAGAGTGTTTAGAACTAGAAGTCACCTCTATGACTTGTGAATATGACTGATGGGAGGCTTGCTTCTGACTTGGGGGAATTCCTCGTGACTGGATGATCATGGTTCTCTTATTTTGAAACTAATTTCTCGTTCTCCTCACCACCTTCTCAGTCTGCTCTAATATATCCCCTAATTCACGAACATAATAGTTGATTGGCAGTAAAGGGGACATCTTGACATCTACATACTCAGGATCATACATCTCTGTCCCATCATTGTGCAAAATATTTTCATACAGGAGAACTTGAATTTCCTTATCTCACTGATTATCATCCTCATATGGTCCTTTTCACGCACTTCAAATTCATCAGCACAATTGGCCCAATAGTCCTCGACTTGTGGCTCATGTTGAAATCCTGGGACATGGAAAGAGTTGGGATCTTTTTAGACGTCAAAGTTAGGCCTGACAATGTAGGAATGCAAAGTCAAATGAGTGAAAATAACCTCTAGATGAGATGCGTCATTTGAACACTTACACGTGAATACCCCAAGAGAGATAGGAAATAGAATCAAATTCTTCCTCCTACTTCTAAGCTTGTTATTCACTTGAATGATTTGTCTGCAGAGCTCAAACAATACAATTTGGTCACTAAGGTACTTAGGAAACCTTAGCAGAGCTTGGTCAAAACTGGTAACTCACAGGTAGGAGAAGGTCAAGAATTGTATGAAATAGGATCCATACTTTTTGATTGAGCACACTGCTTGTGATGACATCCTAGCTTCCAAATCCCCTTCTAAGCTTTGGACCACATACATTATGAACACGTCGTTCACGCAAGCTAAATGCCTATGGCTTTCCTCCATCACCAACTGTGGGAGTTTCTCGAACAAAAGCACCTTGGCAGAAATGTTTTACGTGAGAGCCAATCCTTTGAATGCTCTTGAGCTAGCAAGGAGATAGACCAAGTAAGAAGTCATGTGGAACTTATTCGTCATGTGTACTTGGAGCAGTTACAGATGGAGGTTGTCGTTGATAATCTTCCCCCAATCAATTCTTTGTTTTCCTTCTATCAACGTCAAGATGAAAAGAACCATCTAGTCTTGGAAGTCTCTTGTGCTTACTTCACCCATAACTCTACTAAGGAGAGTGATGACATCTAAATATCCTTCTTGGAAGGTTCTTGGGCATCCTTGAGGGATTTTTCCATGTTTTCAACCATGAACCAAGTGCAACCCCTTGTACATAGGCATCCATCATTTCCCAATCATGTAAGGCTTTGTCCTTTGAGATGACGACCATGTTGGGTGATGTCGGTATCTGCAGTGAAAGTGAAATGGTTCTACAGCTAATCACCGCCATCGTTGTACCATTGTCAGCTTGAATGGTTCGTGTTTTGGGATTATAGTGGTGAGAGTAGGATAAGACCAGCTCAAGACATTGCACACACACTGGGTGTCCCACGACAGTGAACAAGCCACTTGTGAATATCTAATCTTCAGTCTTCTTTTGGTCCTTGGTTTTCATGCGAGTTCTAAGGTCATTCAGATCCATGTACAAGACATCATTGTCTTCTATCTCATACTCACAGGTGAAGGGTTGTGCCATCTTCTATCCCATCCATTTATGCTTCATGTTTTCCTTAGAAATAACAACTTACTATTTTTAGTAAGTGTGAAAAAGTAACTCCCTCAAACCTCAACTAAATGTTGCAACTCTGATTTCCCCTTCTCCCTGCATTCCTCTCTCCTTCTGGATTAAATTTCTATTTTGGTAGGTGCTTGTGGGACCACTTACTATTTTTAGTAAGTGCCAAAATGCCTGTTTTGAAGAATTCTCAGCTCCAGTGCATCTTCAATGTCTCAGTCTCCTTCGCAAGTTCTTCTATTGATGGCTTTCCCAAAATAGTAGTTCCCTATGCAGAAGACATGTTATTTTTAGAAAGTGGGATTTTGGAGGTCAGATTGACGTGGAAGGAATTTTTTTGATATGGAATTTTTCCCAACATCACCCCTATGAAATTAAAGACCTTTCTGCTCAATAGTCTAAGAGATTTTAAACTTTCAATTTTTCGACCTGGCAATGCTTCTGAACATGGAAACAATTAATGGACCTCAAAAATTGCAATTCTGGTTTTCTCCTCTATTTGCAAAAAAAAAATGATATGGGTTTTTTCTTCTTATGCTTCAAGTGAAATTTTGTTTCAATCTGACAATCGGTTTGACGGGAAATCCAACTTTTTCTTCGTCGGGTCGGAAAGAGGATTTCTTCGCTGTGAATGTTCTGTGGAGCACCATGGGGGGGGATTGAATATGTGTTTATGATTTTTTTTGAGAGAGGAAGTAATAGAAAAAAATGGTGTGTTGTTTCATGCACCGGTTTGCAAGATTTATACGAATCGAGTTGTTTCACGGCAATGGATATTTTCATTGTTTCTTCTCTTCGTTTTTTTCTTCTTCTTCCTTGTTTGCTCAAACCTCCTTCTGAGACTTGTATGTTTTCATGGAGTGTAGGAAAAAATTTATGTGATATATCTGGTTCAAGGTTCAGCAATGGTGGAGTGGTGGTAGGAAGATGCAGTGGAGTTTTGGAGAAATAACTGTACACGAGAGAGTTAGATGTAAGAAGCAGGAAGAAAGCGACAGTTGGGGATTTTTAAAAAAATATTCAAAAATTATGCAGAGAGAGGGCTGGGTGAATTTTTGGGTCCCTGACATCCCTCACCTCAAATGGATGTGACAGACATCAATTTCCATGGTGAGAAAGATGGAGACACATGATGAGGATCCGACAACAGGGAATGAAGGCTCAAAAAATCATCTTTAAAGCACTAAGGGGCTGGAAGCGGGTCATATGGGTGACCAGAAGTCTCCCTTAGGGGAATGGGCACATTTTTCAAGGTTTGATTTCCATGAACTATGAGGGACATGAGGGACATCAAATTCCACGACTCTCCTGGAGTAGACACGTGGTGGAGATCCGACGGCAGGGAATTTGAGCTCCCACAAGCACCCGGGGGCTAAACACGCGATCCTGGAGGTTGCATGAGGATCCAGAGGTCATATGGGGGATGGGTGAATTTTTCCATGGTTGATGTCCCTGACCTTGAGGGACCTCGCGAAAAAAAAATCCCACCAAGCTCCTGGAGTGACAAGTGTCCTCCCAAAATTTGGCTAACTCCCGAACTCGCTCCAAGAGGACAACTTGAAATGACAATAACTTGAGCTCCCAATGGACCTTTTTGATGAAATTTTATATGATCCTGACTTTAAATGGAATTTTTAATCCAATGGTGGGGGTCTCACGTATTGATTTTTCCATTTTATCCCTGAAATTTCAGATTTTTTATTTGGTACTCCACTTATGCATGATAAAAATTGCTTGTAGAACTAATGATCCAAAGTGTTGTGAAAACCCTAATTTCAGCATATTATAGGGCTTGGAATTATCTTTCCTGAGATATTTTTTTCTCCTAAATCCATCTGGAGCTCTCGGAATCACCTTCAGAAGTTCAGTAGATATTTTGGCATGTGCACTGACTAGGCCTGTGAACCCTAATTTTGGTGAAACTGCCCCAACTTCTCTTAGATATTACAGAATATTCCTGAATCACTTCCATGATGTCCCAAGATCTTTGAATCACTTCCATGTCCATTTTTTCCTTTCTGCTCTGTTCAATGGGGTTGTTTCTGTCCTAGGAAGGCCAGTGATAGCTCTTCCCACAATTTCCTGAAACTTGCAACTTTTAATGAACTCCCAAAATCACCTAGGGGGAATGAATGGACTTTCCTAGATCACCTATGAGGATGAGATAACATTAATTGGGAGGTCACTTGGACTGATTGGATAGACCCAAGGTGTCTTGGAATGATAGGACTTGGAAAAAATTAACACAGGGTTATAGTTTTCATGCTCATAAATTGTTAATTTCCTTGTTGCACATTTGCATGACAAAAAATCACGAACTCGCCTAAATGATGATGGATCCACCTCTAAAATACTACTAATATGGTTACTACCAAAATTAGTGACTCAAATATTTTCTTAAGTCTTTCATGCACACCTTTTTCCTTCTCTTCTGAGCACTCTATAGTCTGATCTACAAAAATCCATACAACTTTGTACCACGTGAAAATTACACCTTGATACTTTCTACACAGTTAATTCATACCTGGATAGATATGCCCACCAAATTTCATAAATTTATGATGGTTAGAAAATTTGTTATTCCTTGCCCTAGTTAGGGCTCGAGAGCACTTATTTGGAGCTACAGGATGAAGTTCAACATTTCAAGGGCTAGGAAAAATCATAGATAATCCTTATATCTTACCTAAACTCTGTACTTTACCAGTAAGGAAGAAACATGCCTCCTTTCATGATTGTTTGTTTAATAGCCTTCTGCCCTAGGAAAGTGTCTTATCTAACAAAGCTAGAAAGCTACTAAAAACACTACAAATATCCAATTTATCAAACAAAACATATATCCAACACATAAATACTTTTATTCTTCCATATGGAAGTCTGTTACATGTCCTCCATGTTTTTCATGGCTCATTCTCTCTTGAATTCCTCTCTTAATTTCTCAATTATCCTAACTAGTTGCCAAATTTAGCTCTTAAATGAGCTCAACACACACTTCCATCTTGGAATTAAATGAAACAACATTATAATATTTCCTCCATACGTTTCAAGCCCTATTTTCACTCACATTACATCAAATATGGTCTTATTTAGGTGTAAGGACAACTAATGCCACCTTTTTACTCTCAATTTCACTTTTACAAACATATTAAACTTGACGTTCATTTACTCAAAAAATCACTCACACACTCCTATAAAAACATGTTCAAGTGGTCTCATATGACCTTATAGCATTTTAGTTCTTAATGCTCCTGCATTAAAGTCCCCTTGTGAGAATTTTTTTATCTCCTACTCAAATACAATGTTGTTATTATCTTTTTCCTGGTTTTCCAATTCACTCTTGTTTCCTTTGCTTGTACCTCTTGTCCTACTTGTGTTTCTAACCTCCCTACCACCACTCTAAACTCATCCTTGCATTTTTTCTTCCTACACTTTATCTTCTTTCTTCTTTCTTGTCTCTTGTTCTTGTTTAAGCTCCTTCACCATGCATCTTAGCTCTTCCTTGTACTTTCCATATTTTCCTACAACCATAACACTTAAGATAGTATTAGGCATACAAAAAATAGGCTCAAGTGCCTTCTTAACTTGCTCTATCACCCATTTAATTTTAAGTTCACATTTGGCTTCTTAATAAGTTTGTGTCACTTTGCTAGTGAAGTAGAAGTATTTCAATACTAACATCCAACTCCTTTGCATCCTTTGAGAGCTTATATGTCTTCCTATTTGTTTTCTCATGCCACTGTAACTGATCATTCTTCTCTTCATTGTTATATGGAACATCTTTGTTTACATAACCTTCTTGGCCTTTATAGTTCACTAGCATTCTTTGTTTCCTATCTTCTTTGGTTCCTTTTTGCATTTCATCTCTTCAATCTAGGTCTATACTTTGCATTTCTTATTCTTGTATTGATTGGTCTCCCTCCTAAATTCTCCTATGATTGTAAATAGTCATGATTTCTTGACCTTGCATGAACTCCATTGTACCTTCATGACTGTCCATCTAAGTTTTCTTAGTCTGATTTGTTCCATATGCTTCATATCCGTGTATGGGGTTAAATGTCTTCTTCTCCACTATTTGTTATTTTTCAATTATCAAATTTGTCTTGGAATTTTCCACACCATTCTCAACACCTATCTCAAGTTTCATTATACTTTCTCCTTGATTTGGAATCAGCCTACTTAATGATATTATCACCTTCAATATACTATCTTGCCACAAATTGTTGCTCCAAGGAATTGTATCAACGTTTTGAAGAATTGTATATATAGAATCATATTCAACCTGCTTATATGCATACCTTGGTTGCAACTTAGACTTCTTGTCTTCTTTAATTATTATAGAATTGCTACATGCTTGGCTTGCTTCACATACAACCCCTTACTTTCTCTATATGTATGCTCTTTGACTGATGTTATAATGTTCTTCTTAACAACAAATTGTTTATCTCTCTCATTTTCATACATAATCGAAGTGCAATCCTGGTCTCTATTCCTCGTTCTTTGTCTACTCATCCTGATTCCCTCTTGAAACTTAAAAATATGTTCATAACCAATATCTCCTATACCTCTTGGCTATGTTAAATACTTGGAAGATTGTATTAGGACTGGTGCTAAGCGCTCCTTGCTGCTCCATGGTTCTATGTATAGTGTTCTACTTCTTGACAACCTGTTTTGGTTTGCTTTCAACCATGTAGACTTCAAAATAACTCCTTATTCACTCATTACTCCTTGGTTTTGTGCCTTACAACCTGCAATTGCTTGATTGAAGTCTTCTCATTTCTTTTCCTCGATCATGCCTTGACTGCATCTAATATTCATCTTACATAGTTTAGCTTCTTGAGAATATATTTTTAGACCTTTTGAGGTCTTTAGGAACATTTTATTGTTCCATCTTTCACTGGACTCACTTATTCTAAGTCCATTCTTTCTAATTCTTGACAAATGTCCTCTGTAACCTGCATTCACACATTCTAACACACAATTAGATTAAAAAATTAAAATTTATTTATCCTTCTTGACTACTCCATGCATGTGTCTCATCTTGTTTATCACTTGTATCCTCTCCTAGGTTGGTTTGTAAGCATTGTTCCTTCAACTTTCTCTATTGGTTGTCATCACTCACGGTGTAGTTATAAAAAAAAATGTTTTCCTTGAGAATCATCCTTCTTTTCTTTGAATTCTTCTTCATTTCTTCTTGTTGACTTGTCCTCCTCTTGGCTTAGTTTCTTGCCAAGGACTAATTGTCATTCACTTTCTCTATTTTGGCCTTCAAGATATCCACTTGCTTCTACTCTATCCATAACACCTTCTTGTGTCTTAACATTTTCTTCTTCTCTTATATCTTACATAAGATCCTCTAGGACTATTTTCCAAGTCCTTTCCTCTTCTTCTCTGTTTTCACTCTTACATAGGTGACTTAATTGACCTTTCTGAGAATTCTTCACTTTCCTTGAGAACTTCATGTCCTCTTTCAACCTTATCGGGGTTTGCTTTCTTTCTTTCATCTGATTTCCTTTTTCCATCTATGTAAACTCTAACGGTTGCTTCTGCTTGACAATATTTATCTTGTCTCCTCTTTCTTCCAAGGAGACATTCATGCCCTCTTATTCCTCTTTCATGAAGGCTAAGACCTGATTCTTGGTCTTCTCAACAAATGCCTTGAGTCCATACACCATGCTCCTCCTTTCAGTACCTGTGTACTGGTCCATCAAAGGCTCTAAAACATGTTCCATCTGATCTTTCATTAGAAAACATTTGTTCAACCTTCCATTATAAACTAACCTTCTAGCATACTACCATGGTCTTCATAAAAGTAGGTGACACACCTCCATAGGCATCACATCACACAAGAATTCATCATGTAAACTCTGAATTTTGAAAGGAACTCTACATTGCTCATTTACAAGTTTTTGATGATCCTTCTGAACCCATGCTACCCTATAAGGTGTAGGGTGAACTAACCTTTTCAAATCCAATTTACTAACCATTTCTTAAGACACAATATTATCAGTGCTTCCATTGTCTATAATGACATTGCAACACTTACCTCTTGTCTTGCATCTAGTCTTGAATAGGCTTCTCCTGTAGACTGGATCCTGAGGTTTGGCTTGTTGATGTAGAAGGACTCTTCTTAGCAACAATGACTCTCCTTACTTCTGACCATCATTTCTACTAGCTGACTTCTCCATACCTGAACATATTGCTTCCATTTTTGTCATCCTTATGCTTAGATCATTGATTTCATTCATCATGTTATCCATCTTCCTCATTACTCCTTCCTAGATCAAATTCATAATACCCTGCAATGATGGCTTATCTACTTTTTCCATGCTGACACAATCACCTTCACACTTTTAATCAGACCCAAAGACTATAAATTTCTGCAATATATCTTATTATAAAAAAGAAACCAACTATGATACCAAAATGGTGCAAGGGTTAAAATCAAACTCTCTAATTTCTTCTTAATTGAAAGCTTACATTTTTGTTGCCTTATCCTTGCATCAAGATCTCATAGTTTTGTTATTTGTTAACTCATACTTCCCTTACATCCTTAGGATCTCCTTGACATGCACTTGTCACACTAGTTCATAGTGTCAACTCTTAGACCATCATCACCATCCTACATTCATATGGATTCCACAAACATGTAAACATGAATTCATTATCTTATTTGGTTTTGTGGATCCACTATTCATCCTGACTTCATCCCTGTAACTTTTTACAACCATTTCATACCTTGATTCATCATGCAATCACAAAACATACATTATACTTGTCACACAAGCATTCATCTAAATAGAACTCTTGGTACTTAGTGCTCAAATACAATGTATGGGTTCAAGATTCACTTCCTACCTTCTTAGAACACTTCACCCACTCCATACCAATGTGTTTAGACTATTAGTTCAGTCATATACTTGCATTAATACATAGTTCTCCCTTTTAGGTCTCTTGGCCTTATAGCCCTCCTAGTCTACAAATCCTACTGTTAGTGCAAATTCACAGCACCCCCAAATGACCTCTAGGATCTGCAGATTTTGATTGGGTCATTTGGTGTGATTGCACAACATGGAGCATCTCTCAAAGTGTGGGAATTTGAAGATGAGATAGCCCTCCAAATTAAGGATGGTTCCTATTCCTCTGTTTAGGTGCATGCATGAGATTTTCGCAGAGGATCCATCCTAAATCCTACTCTAATTTTCCAAGGAGACAGAGTTGAAGGAATGCAAGAAAATTAAAACCTAAGCTAACAAGGTGATGCACCAAAGGAATGATGAACATTTGCTTTGCTAATAGACAGAAACCAGAAGACTGCATCAATCACCAAGCACATACAACCAATTTTTCAATGAAAGATCAATTGAAAGAAATGAAGACAAGAAAGGGGATGAAAATCACCCACATATGTATATTACTACTCTACAGATTTGATACAATGCATTACAAATGGCCAAAAGGCAGAGAACGCATTGTAGTTCGAATGGAAGGTCTAAAACTCCACGAATTCACTTGCCAGAGAGAAGAGGGGAGCCTGCAAAACCAAAAAATGTCCAACCCTTTGAAAAATGCCCTCCATTACCATATATCGCGAAAAAATGTGGGAAGGGGACAAAAAAATTGAAATCTACCTCCAACCACCTCCAGATGCATTCAATTTTCTTGCAAAATGATGGGCTCCATGAAAAAGCCCATACCTTTGTGTACTTGCTTTGCAGAGCAAAGAAGGGAACCCATACTTCATTAATTTTGGTGGTTGGGGGTCGGTTCTACGTTTTTTCTCATGTTGGGTATGTTTCCTCATTTTTCTCCCACCAAACTCCACCAATTTCCAAAATTTCAGCTTCCATGGTGTAGAGGGCGTTGAGATCTTTCCAACAGTACCAAAATCGTTGAATTTTGACCGTTAGATTGAAAGATATGCCCCTCTAAAGCTCTGCAACTAAATTAGGGAAAAAATGGCAAAAAACGGGTTCGTGGGCCCAAAATTCACAAAAACCTCTACAGCCCCGCAGGCGCGGAATGCCACGTGTCGCTAAAAAATTTTGCGGGCTTAAAATTTACTTTTACACTAAAAGCGCAAAAATGCAAAAAATTGAAGTACCTCCTGCGGCCCGCAACCCTCGCATTCTTCATCTTTTGACCAAAAGCGGACCTCGGGGTCCAAAGTTGAATCTGCGCCTCTTACAAAAGTGCAAATTTTTCCAAATTTCCCCGATGGCCCGCTTGCAATTTGGACCTGACACATGGCACAAAGCTTCCGCGACCCAAAGTTCAAATTGCGCCCTTTCACAAAAGTGGCAAAAGTGCGAAAGGTCTCCCATAGGTCCGAAAGCTCGCAACCCTTCACATTTTACTTTTGGCAAGAAAATTTGATTGGACTCAGGGGTCGTACTTATTTTGCACCTTTTGAGGAAGGTACAAAAATTCTTAAGTTCCTCTGAATCCCTGTCTTTCCGCAGCTGACATGGCTTCATATTCCTTCTGTTGGCAAACACACCTCACCAGGCCCATGGGCCAATAAAAGAAAAGTTCACCTTTAGCTTGGAAAGTGCAAAAAGTTTGAAAGTCTCCCACTACCCCGCAGCCTGAACTCATACTTGGCCGAAAATTCCTTCGCGGCCCCGCATTTCACTTTTCTTCTTCGCGGGCTCTCGGGCCTGACAATTCACTTGTGCATCTTAGCAAAACGGCTAAGTGCCAAAATTTTCTCTGCGACCCCGCAGGTGCGCATTTTTCCTTAGCCAAATAAACCTTGTTGGGCCCGCGGGTTGGCAATTGAAACTTGCGCCATCACCAAAATGCCTAAGTGCCTTAATGCCCTCCGTTGCTCCGTCGGTTCGCTTTCTTCCTTGGCAAAAATTCTTCCGCAGGTCCGCAATTATTTATTTTGCATTTCCCACTTAGTAAAAGAAAGCCTTTGGGCTTGTGGGCTCGCAATTGAACTTGCACATTTTGCGCAAAAGTGTATAAGTGCCAAAAATATTCCCGCCAACCCGTAACTACAACCCTTCTTCCATTGGCAAAAAGTCTTCCCCAGGCCCGCCGGCCTGCCTTGGGCAAAACATTCTTCTAAGGCCCGCCAACCCATAACTCGAAAAATACAAGGAGTTAGAAGGAATTATTTACCTTTCTGGAAAGGGGAAGAAATTTTCCATTTGATGAAGCTATTTCTAGGAAACCTTGAGTGCTTGAAATATCTGAAAAATTGGGCTGAAGCACTAAGGAAGGGAAAATAGAAGTAAGTTAACCAAAAATAAGTATGGGCTTATTTTGGATAACACCTACTATAACTCAAGTTTTATTGAAATAACCATGCAACTAAATGGTACATTTAGGGACCCTTTATAGAGTGTTCTAATCCACCAAAGCATCACACCTTTCTCCTTTGTACGAAATTGTACTTCCTTTGGATGTTATTATGTAAATTAGGCCTATTTGGATCCTAGGCTATAACAATAGATACTTTTAATCATGAACTCACCTAAATGATGATGGATCCACCTCTGAAATATTGATAAGATGGTGCCTACCAAAATTGGTGACTCAAATCTTTGCCTGAGTCCTTCATGCACACATTTTTCCTTCTCTTCTGGGCAATGTACAGTCTAATCTGTAAAACTATATACAAATTTGTACCACGTGCGTATTACACCCCGATACTTTCCACATAGTTAGTTCATACCTAGACAAATATGTCCACCAAATTTCATAAATTTCTGATGGTTATTAAATGTGTTATTCCTTTCCCTAGTTAGGGCCCGAGAGCACTTATTTGGAGCTACAGGACGAAGTTCAACATTTCAAGGACTAGGAAAAATCATAATTACTCCTTATATCTTCCCTTAACTATGTACTTTACCAGTAAGGAAGAAACATGCCTCCTTTCATGACTGTTTTTTTACTAGCCTACTGCCCTAGGACAGGGTCTTATCTAACAAAGTTAGAAAGCTACTAAAAACACTACAAATATCCAATTTATCAAAAAAACATATATCTAACACATTAAATACTTTTATTCTTTCTTATGGAAATCTGTTACATGTCCTCCATGTTTTTCATGGCTCATTTTCTCTTGAATTCCTCTCTTAATTTCTCAATTAGCCTAACTAGTTGCCAAATTTAGCTCTTAAATGAGCTCAACACACACTTCCATCTTGGAATTAAATGAAACAACATTATAATATTTCCTCAATACATTTCAAGCCCTATTTTCACTCACATTATATCAAATATGGTCTTATTTAGGTGTAAGGACAACTAATGCTACCTTTTAACTCTCAATTTCACTTTTATAAACATATTAAACTTGACATTCATTTACTCAAGAAAATCACTCACACACTCCTAGACAAACATGTTCAAGTGGTCTCATATGACCTTATAACATTTTAGTTCTTGATGCTCCTGCATCACACAGTCTCAGTTGTGAAGCACTATCATGTCCAGAAACCCATGTTTCAACATTTCGATCACCCAAATCAACTCAAAATCACATGTACTCAGCTAAGTGCACTCAATCCCGTGTATTTGTAAGTTTGTATCATATTGTGTACATTTGTTACAAGTATTAGTTCATTATTTTGATATTAAATGGTTAATGTTGGAAGTTAAGTAGTTAGAATAACCCCTATAACTCCTTTTTCATTATGGGTTTAGTTATAGTTATAAAACCCTAATCAAACCTAAAAGGGTGAAAACATAAACAAGTAAGCATGAAAAGACCACCAAGGACTCTAGGAATACAACCGCACAACAAATATTAGGATCTAATGGGTATGAGTGATTCCTTGATGGAATGGTCATTGCCTCTCCAATTTGTGGACGTTGGAAGCATGCCATGTATCATTTCCCTGTACACTTAACTCAAGCATCATATACGTTAAAAATAACAAAGTTAAGGATTAATTATGTCACAATTTAAACATAAGTTTGACTGCATTGATTTTACAAGAAACACAATTAAAATCAATATGTATCGTCATCGTCTACCTTATTATATTCATCGTACGCATTTGGTTCATGTGCTAAGTTTTGTCACATGTTATAATCATCATTTTCAATAAGGATAGTAAACAATGAAATGTTATCCAATATCATTTTTCATAATCATCATAATACAATAAGTGTAATAAGCAATATAATGTTAAGCAATATCATAAGTCAACATCATCATGATCCAATAATAGTGATAAACAATATTATAACTCAAAACATAATAAGCATCATAATACAAACATATGCTAGAATCAAAATGCTACTCCATAGTGCTCAATATCAAGAGTATAAATGTCTCAAAATATTGAAGTAGATGCATAATAATAATTAGGAAAATAGTGATAAAAGTAGGCATGACATGATGTCATCCATTTTTTGTAAAGATCATAACATATTAAAATTTATATGTTTATAAAAGTAGGATTAAAATTTGAATGAATGAAGATGTGAAAAAAAAAACCAAAAATATTGTAAATAAAAATTTGGACCATCTATTTGCATATAATTCCTGAAATTTCTTAGTACAAAAGAATTAAAAAAGAAATTAATTTTGAAGGCAACCAAGTAGTACATTTTTGCCAAAATTGTTGAAAGTTCATAGAAAATTTGCTACTTTGTTTTAAAATTTATTTTTAAAATATCGAAGAAAAAAAATTATAAAGTTTAAATTTGCAAGGATGGACATTTTATTTAGAGGCAAGGAAAATTTGGGAATAAGATTTAAGAAATAAGTATGGAAAGACATATATGAAGGGAGAGAATGGAAACTCCAAACAAGTAAATTTAGAAAGTCATATAAGAAAAGAGGAAAAATCACATAAATTTGGGTAACCATAGAAGATGAAAGAATGCAGTCTACGTAGAAGGAGAGGAGGAGTTGGAGGTCAAACAAATATAAATGGCAAATAACAATTAACCATTATACCATTATATCATCTAACATTCATAATTTAGTAATACTATATAAGCAAATCACATACACCACTTAAATATAATTCCACAATAAGCAAACACGGTATTGTGGACGAGCGTTGTACCTAAATGTGGGGGGTTGGGGAGGGGGTGTAATTTGTGAACATTAGATCATGAGTTCAATTTTGCTCCTCTCCCCTCCTAACATATTGGAGAAATAAGACAAGAGATTTTTATTTATAATTGTTATCTATATTTAGCGAGATGGTTTAATTTTGCAATTTGTTAATTTTATCGTTTTCAAAGCGGAGTAAAAAGCCTTGTGTATATTGGTATTTAGGTATTTTTACCATTGTAAATGTTTTATTTGTAATTGTTGTCTATATTTAGCCAGATGGTGTGCTTTTGTAATTACGCCGAAGGCGTACTTGTAGTGAGATGCAACCTGTTGTAGTCAGAGATTCGACGGTCGAAATTAGTTTAACAGGGTTTCGTTGAAATCGTCCGGCCAAAAAACATTTCACGTTTTGGGACGTCCACGTGGCAGAAGCTTCTGGGAAAGTGGTTTGGCAAAGAAGTTGCTGATATTCGCTGATCTCTTCTACGAAAAACAAAACCAGTGGGCAGATTTTTTTCCACGATTTTATATTGAAAATCCTCTTAAGTGATTCCATATCCCTGGCGCAGATAGGATAGGATAAGAATTATCACCGTGCTCTTCAAACCCAATTTCGTAAAATGATAACCCAATAACATATATCTCTTCAAAGTTGAGTTGCCATTGAAGATTTGAGCGAAACATGTCCCATTCCGGTGAATCATCCTCCTCTGTACCGTACCCATCCATGGCTTCTTTGAAACTAGACCATGAGACAGCTGAGACAGAGATACGAGAAGAAAAAGACATTGTAATTGCAGGTGGGGGTTTGGCAGGCTTGGCTCTTGCACTTGCCCTTCAAGAAAGAAATATAGAAGCTTATGTCTTCGAAGCCCACCCAGATTTTAGATCAGATACCGCCACTGCAATCGGCATTGGTCCTAATGGTGTTACTGCTCTTGAAGGAATTTTTCCTGGTTTAAGCTCCATGATTGCTCAAGCTGGCACTTATTCAACTTCAATCAACTTCAGTTTGTTAAGAGACGGGAAGGAAAATCCACCCAGAGTAACAAACATGCCGCCAAAGGAATACGTTAATGTTAGGTGGAAATCTGTGCAGGAAATCATAGCAGGCTTAGTTAATAGCAGCAGAATAGTTTTCTCCCACAAGCTCATAAGTTACCGACCTCGTAAGGTATGTATCTCTATATTTGTCCCTGTTATTGTAGCTTCACTTAATTAGAATGTTTGATAATGAAGAAGAAGGTATTTTAACGTTCACGAGGCTACCAAAGACAGCCTATGAGACAGATAGACAGATATATTTTTCCCCATTCTCTGCAATTACAGGGCGGTGTTGAAGCCTATTTTAGATGTGGAGAGGGCTTAGATAGAATTAAAATTGTTTCGACCAAGCTTTTAATTGGAGCAGATGGAATATGGTCTGCCGTGAGGAAGCAGATGGTAGGGGATTCTCCAAGGTACCTCAACTTGGTGGACTGGAATGCCCTGCTTTACAACCCACATCTCCAGTATGTATTGGACATAATTAAGATTACATGCATAACATTCCCTTTTGTGAAAGGTTAGTTATAATAGATTTATCTTCTAAGAATAAGTGTCTTCCATTAATATAGAAAATAAATAAACTTAAAGCTCATGAGTAGTAAAAATCAACGCTACATTTTGTTAATTAGTTGGCTGTAATTTGGTTTCTGCATCATGGGTTATGGGCTTCATAAGTGTATTAACCTAATGATGATCGTCTCGTTACTTTTAAATGATTATAAGGCTGTGTATGACATGCCTATAAATTAAAATGACATTCCATCTGGTAGCATTCCATTGGCCTTACAGAGTTGTCAATTTGTCTCTATGTGAAATTTCTTGTACAGATCAGCAGCTTGATGTCAAAGGGTGCCGAGACGTCTATGCATCATTTGATAAATATGTTGAAGTTGAATGCCTTGAGGGAGATAATAAGTACCATGTTGAAAAACATGGTTTACAGGTTGAGAACATTTTATTTTATGCTTTCTTGTGTGTGAAGTTCGTAAGAATCTGCTTGCTTGTTTTTTGAATTGTTAGGTCCGCGAGTGATTTTAACCAATAGATGTTTGAATTTGTGTCCTGCATGTTTTGTTGATGTTTTAATCTTCCAATAACCAGCAAAAAATTATATCTGAATCATTGAAATAATAAGTACTAATGTACTCTAGTGCTTTCAGGATGCAAAGAAGGGTGTTCTGTTCATTGATTTTCCTCCTATGCTACAACTTCAGTTAAAGCGATTTGAATAAGAGTTCATGCGCGATACGATAGTTAGGGTGATTGCATACCAATATTTTACTTGCATGTAGATTATATTTTTCTTGCTTCAGATTCGTGAATCATCAATATGATTATGAGATCAGTCTTGTGCATGTGATCATTTGTCTCTTGGTTGCCATTATTTATCTATGATATTTTTGTATGCAAGCACTAGGCATTTATGTATTATTCTAATACAATTTTTTTAGTGTTATAATTGAGTGTGCTAAGGTTGAAATGATACAAATTTTAGACTCTCTTAAAAAGGCCCAACGCAGAATGTATAACTGCTTCTCCATTAGGCAATTCATATTTTTGATGATAGCTGTAGAAAACACTCTGTACAAAAAACCATGAAACTAAGATTTTTTTTTTTCTTAATGGGCAATATGACAATATGGTATGGATTGAATTTGAAGCTCCATGTCGATGGGATGCATCTCTTTAAATTCAAAATTTAAAATGTTTGAGGAAAGATGTGAGATTACTATAAAGACAACCATATTTGAAAATGAGAATAATTTCTTTTCTGTTGGACATTATGCGAATATTAGGAATCTTATATACTTAAAGAGGGTTAAGAAATTAGTTTTCGGCCTAACTTAGTTTTGGTTTTTGTAATATAGTTTCCAATTCTCGTGTTCAAGTGCAGTTTAATTACTTTTTCTTAGCATTCCTTATGCCTTCTATAGTCAGGGACATTCCCAGTTATCACATACCTGGCTTTTAGAATGCTTTAGATGGTATCACTGATCCTAAATAAAGGACTGCAATAGTAACATGTCGACAAGAGTATTAGATATGCATTTTGACAAAATTCTTGGTATTCCAAATTTTCCACCCTTTTACTTCTCCACACTCTCACTTCTCCGGCATTTAACCCCTTCTTCTTCACCCTTCTTCCTCCCCTATTGTTTCTCTCTCTTGAATTTGACAACTTCAAAAGATTCCCTTCGGTGTTTCCATCGTACATTTCACGTACGATTGCTAGTTATAGATTTCGTTCCCGTGCTATATATTGCAATGTAGCGTCAAGGGTTTGTTAACAGTTATGGCATCCCTCTCAAACCAGGAATTTGTGTGTGAAGACGTCTTACCTCTAATTTTGTGTAATTTATCATTTCCTAAGGTTTTCCAAGCTCAATCTGTGTGTAAGACATGGCGAAACATGGTGAGCTCATCTCGGCATTTTCACGAACTCTGGGAAGAGCGTAATGGCGAGCAGTGGCTTGTGATGGAGTGGAAAGACTGCGGCGCTGTTGCCCTGTTTAACAGGGGCGGATTCTTCGTCAAGAAGATATTCGATTCGTCCCTGCAACGCCATCTCATTGCTGCATCCGGCGGTCTCTTGCTTTATCTGGATAACCAGGACGGAATGTTTTATGTGGTCAATCCATTAACGATGCGATGTCGACAGCTTCCGGATCCCATTATGGGAGATCAATTCCTCTCCACTTATCTCAAGAGCGGGAGGCACACTTTTGACGGAGTTATGATCAGCCTCAGTGTGGATTCCATGGCCCGTCGTTACCAGGTGATTTTTAAGGCCCAGTTAACTGGCTTGAGTGATATTATGATATATAGATCTCTAGATTTGTCATGGCAAAACATAGTTGTTGAGAGCAAAATGAAAGGCTTGGTATGCGGAAAATGGTTTCCCTATAAAAATACCGCCAATCAGACAGTTTATTGTTTTCCAATGCACCAAGAGCTCCAGATCAAGACTTACGGTTCCTACAACCCTCCCTCTTCCATCAATCTCACATTAAGTGGTGGAAAGTCGTCTGATAACATTGCATTTGCAAAGGATTTGTATAAGGAGAATGATTATAATGGCGATTGTGTTATGTTCATTGGTACAACCATCAGACAGGCGCTTTGGACACCACCCTGTGGCAGGATGGTTCAGATTATTTATGAGCTAGATGAGGCTTCTTGTGAATGGAATATCATTTCTGTGTGCCGATGGAATGAAATTTTTGTGATGGAATCAGTAAGTATAGCGTTTGATGAACTCCCTTGTGAGAGAGAACTTTTGGGGAGCCGTGGTGGTGGAAACAAAGATTATGTTTGGATAATCCCCAGGGATAGTGACACAGGTGTTCACAACAACAAAATAATAAACTTCGATTTCAATGGTGACAACTACGAAAACAGCACAGCTTTCCCTATGCAATTGAGATTTTCGCCCTCTCCTTAAATGGGTTTCATGGAAAAGCTTAAACAGAATTCATGCACTGTTTGGCACTTCTTTTTTGTTGGTGTTTTTCTCTGTTCAAGCCTGTACCCTGTACCTTCAAAAATCAAAAACATCTGCCCCCAATTTATGGGGGTTTGGGTGTGTGCTTGGTAAGATTAGGATATGATCAATCTTCGTAAACCAGGGGTATTCTCTTGTCTTCGTAAAGCAAGGGGTTTTCTATTGTATGGCAGGTCCTCATCGTAAAAAAAAAGTTTAAGGGTCAGCTTTGTTATTATTAATTAAGACTTTGAAGCAAGGTTAATTATTGATTAATATTTTGAAGCAAAGTTAATTACCAAAACTCTTACATGCAATGTCTCAAATAGGGAAGATATACAAGCATATAGAAGCATCATAACGTGTTTGGCAAAACTCCCTCAAAAAAATTATGTTTCATGGAACTTATGGATTGTAATTATGTACAGTGACGGTTTCCAAATTTTTAGGCTCAATCCATCAATTATACTTCAGATTTGTGTGGTTTTCCTTCAATCACCTACAGACTATTGTCTTTCTCTAATTGGATAGCAATCTCTAGAAAACTGTAAGAAAATAAATATTTCCGGATCATGTTATGTTACTTTGGTTTTTAAGAAGTGTTTGTTTTTCAGGCATTCTTTTAGGTTGTGATCTCTCCAACCAGTTTTTTATTTTAACTATCTTATATTGATTGTTAATATATTGATGCGTTACAATAATAAAGAAAAAACTATATTGACACCCAAACTGATCTCCAACAGTCAAAAGGTGAAAAGGGGGAACGAGGAACAAAACTTACACCATAGGGCAAACATATCAAAATATTCACCATGTTAGTCTTCTACATCAAAGTCTACAATCCCTGCCACCTTAGCAAGAGCAACAATATTTGAAGCCCCCCTGATGAGAAAAGCTTTTCAAGACCACTATTTTCCTTTTCTAGCTCTCAATAATCTCTAAAGCGCAATCAATATTCAATCTGGATTCAGGTGTCTCTAGTGCCCCCCCAGCAAACTGACCCGACAAATCTGCCACATGTGCCTTCAGGGCAACCCTGATAGCCTAAATCATAACCTCCTACCGAAATGACCCCAAATCTACCTTAACAGACTCATCAGAGACCATCTCAGAAAATACCAGTGACCAGATTGTTTTGTACGACATGCTTATAAAGAATATAATGTTTTTCACTTTTGAAATTTCCAGTACGACTTTTCTTGTTCTAGTACATTGACTGCTTCCCTGCAATCTACATATAGACAAATAAGACCTTTCCCAGAAAATAGCAACACCTTCCTTAATTTGTTGCCCAAAAGAATGAAGCTCCACTCAATAAAAGAATATCCCTTAGTAGAACCCCTTATAGGGTATATATCTCTACTCAGCACTATGCTTACTTTCTGTACATTTTCTGTCCTGATATAAGTTCAGACTGGAGAAAGTAAATATAAGAAGTTCAGGTAGCCAGGCAAAAGTTTTGGGTACACTCATTTCTGTTGGGGGAGCAATGATTGTCACATTCTACAAGGGTCCTGTCATTGGAAATTTTGGATTTTCAAACCATGACTCAGAAGAAAGTCACTATATTGCAGAGAAGACAACATCAGTCAAAGATTGGATCATAGGATCTCTTTTTCTTGCAGGGGCCTCAATCTCTTGGTCAACTTGGAACATAATGCAGGTAATCTGTTTGAAGTTAGTTGATCCACGAATCTTAGTTCTTCAATATTTTTGCTTACAATTGGTTCATAACTTTTTTGTCTATTCAGGTGGCGACTTTGAAGAGATATCCAGCTGAATTGTCAATTACTGTTATCACTACCATATTGGCAACTATGCAATCAGCTATTCTCACGTTAATTGCTGAGAAGGATTTAACTGTTTGGAGTCTAAATTGGGACATTGATGTTATAAGCATTTCATATTCTGTAAGAATAACAACTTGTTTACATTCTTATCTTGCATGTAGCTACAACTAGAAACAACCATGCATTCAAACCTATGAAAATGATCCCTTTCTTGTAGGCAATTATTGGTACAGGGCTCACTTATACCATGCAAACTTGGTGCAACCGCAAGAAAGGACCTCTTTTTGTGGCAATGTTTAAGCCGATTGGGATAGTGATTGCGGCTATAGCGTCAGCCATGTTTCTTGGTGACAAGCTACATTATTGATTAAGACTTTGAAGCAAAGGTTAATTGTTGATTAAGATTTTGAAACAAAGTGAATTACCAAAACTCTTACCTGTAATGTCTCAAATAGGGAAGATATACAAAACGTACAAGCATATAGAAACATCATAAAACTTGTTAGGCACAACTCCTTTTAAAAAAATGTTGTTTCATGGAACTTATGGACTGTAATTATGTACAGTGAGGGTTTCCAATTTTTTAGGCTCAATCCATTAATTATACTTCAGATTTGTGGTTTTGCTTCAATCACCTACACACTATTGTCTTTCTCTAATTGGATAGAAATCTCTAGAAAACCGTAAGAAAATAAATACGTTAGGATCATGTTATGTTATTTTGGTTTTTAAGAAGCGTGTGTTTTTCAGGAATTCTTTTAGGTCGTGACCTCTCCAACCAGTTTTTTATTGTGACTATCTTATATAGATTATTAATATATTGATGTGTTACAATTAAAAAAAAAAAGACCATATTGACACCCAAATTGACCTCTAACAGTCAAAAGGTGAAAATGGGGAACAAGGAACGAAATTTACACCATAGGGTAAACATATCAAAATATTCCCCATATTTGTCTTCTACATCAAAGTCTACAATCCCTGCCACCTTAGCAAGAGCAACAATATTTGAAGCCCCCCTGATGAGAAAAGCTTTTCAAGACCACTATTTTCCTTTTCTAGCTCTTAATAATCTCTAAAGCGCAATCAATATTCAATCTGGATTCAGGTGTCTCTAGTGTCACCCCAGCAAACTGAGCCAACAAATTTGCCACATGTGCCTTCAGGGCAACCCTAATAGCCTAAATCTCTGTTTCAAAAATCGCGATTTATCGGCGATAAATTGCGATAAATCGCGATAAATCGTTTGCCTTCATGAAAACGATTAAACTTCTGAAAAATCGCGATTTTTGTTATCCTGATAAATCGGCGATTAATCGCAATAAAATAACCTGTAAAATCATTGAAAATTATGGTCAAACTCGTCAAAAATCGTGGGGAAAATCATGGCCTAGGGTTAAATACGAAAAATAGACCAAATTGATTTGTTTTTTCTACTGTTTTCTCTTTGCACGACTCGTTTTTGCTACTGCGACTTGCATTTACTCCATTCGAGGGCATTTGACGTGGGTAGGAGGGCACGCAAGTTCAGTTCGTGGCCAGTTCGTCTGCATTCAGTTCGTGGCCAGTTCGTGGCCAATTTTCCAACAATTTGTGGCCATTTCGTGGTCAGTTCGTGCCCTAGCAGGTATTAATACAGTAATACTAAAAATACAATAAAAATACAGCAATACAGTAATATTAATATTAATAGTAATTTTTTTTTTCAATATTAATATTAATATTAGTATTAGTATTAATATTAATTAGTAATAAGTATTAATATTAATCGAAAATATGCATATGGGCCTATGGCATTCTATAGAGTCACTTCTCGCATCATTTAACATTAATTTAAGTATATTTTACGAATTTAAATGTTTTTAAAAGTAGCGATAAAGTTTCCGGTTAATGCCGCCGATTTTTTGCCGTTTTTTGCCGATTCCCGATTTTCGATTCAAAATTTGGCCTGCCGATTAATCCTGATTTACGATTTTTTGAACTATGGCCCAAATCAATACCTCCAGAAATGACCCCAAATCTACCTTAACAGACTCACCGTAGACCATCTCAGAAAATACCAGTGACCACATTGTTTTGTACGACATGCTTATAAAGAATATAATGTTTTTCACTTTTGAAATTTCCAGTACGACTTTTCTTGTTCTAGTACATTGACTGCTTCCCTGCAATCTACATATAGACAAATAAGACCTTTCCCAGAAAATCGCAACCCCTTCCCTAATTTGTTGCCCAACAGAGTGAAGCTCCACTCAATACAAGAATATCCCTTACTAGAACCCCTTATAGGGTATATATCTCTACTCAGCACTATGCTTACTTTCTGTACATTTTCTGTCCTGATATAAGTTCAGACTGGAGAAAGTAAATATAAGAAGTTCAGGTAGCCAGGCAAAAGTTTTGGGTACACTCATTTCTGTTGGGGGAGCAATGATTGTCACATTCTACAAGGGTCCTGTCATTGGAAATTTTGGATTTTCAAACCATGACTCAGAAGAAAGTCACTATATTGCAGAGAAGACAACATCAGTCAAAGATTGGATCATAGGATCTCTTTTTCTCGCAGGGGCCTCAATCTCTTGGTCAACTTGGAACATAATGCTGGTAATTTGTTCGAAGTGAGTTGATCCACGAATCTTAGTTCTTCAATATTTTTGCTTACAATTGGTTCATAACTTTTTTGTCTATTCAGGTGGCGACTTTGAAGAGATATCCAGCTGAATTGTCAATTACTGTTATCACTACCATATTGGCAACTATGCAATCAGCTATTCTCACGTTAATTGCTGAGAAGGATTTAACTGTTTGGAGTCTAAATTGGGACATTGATGTTATGAGCATTTCGTATTCTGTAAGAACAACAATTTGTTTACATTCTTCTCGTGCATGTGGCTACAACCAGAAACAACCATACATTCAAAAGTATGAAAATGATCCCTTTCTTGTACGCAGTTATTGGTACAGGGCTCACTTATACCATGCAAACTTGGTGCAACCGCAAGAAAGGACCTCTTTTTGTGGCAATGTTTAAGCCGATTGGGATAGTGATTGCGGCTATAGCGTCAGCCATGTTTCTTGGTGACAAGCTACATTATTGATTAAGACTTTGAAGCAAGGTTAATTGTTGATTAAGATTTTGAAGCAAAGTTTATTACCAAAACTCTTACCTGTAATGTCTCAAGTAGGGAAGATATACAAAACGTACAAGCATATAGAAGCATCACAAAACTTGTCAGGCAAAACTCCTTTTAAAAAAATGTTGTTTCATGGAACTTATGGACTGTAATTATGTACAGTGAGGGTTTCCAAATTTTTAGGCTCAATCCATTAATTATACTTCAGATTTGTGGTTTTGCTTCAATCACCTGCACAATATTGTCTCTCTCTAATTGGATAGCAATCTCTAGAAAACCTTAAGAAAATAAATAGGTTCGGATCATGTTATGTTACTTTGGTTTCTAAGAAGCGTGTGTTTTTTAGGCATTCTTTTAGGTCGTGAACTCTCCAACCAGTTTTTTATTTGTCCACCTTATATCCATTATTAATATATTGATGCATTACAATAAAGAAAAAAGACTATATTGACACCCAACTTGACCTCCAACAGTCAAAAGGCGAAAAGGGAGAACGAGGAACGAAATTTACACCATAGGGAAAACATATCAAAATATTCCCCATATTTTTCTTCTATATCAAAGTCTATAATCCCTGCCACCTTAGCAAGAGCAACAATATTTGAAGCCCCCTGATGAGAAAAGCTTTTCAAGACCACTATTTTGTTTTTCTGGCTCTCAATAATCTTAAAGCGCAATCAATATTCAATATCAACTCCCTTGGTGTCTCTAGTGTCACCTAGACAAGCTCCCCCAACAAATCTGCCACATGTGCCTTCAGAACAACCGTAACAGCCTAAATCAACACCACCTTCCTAAATGACCCCAAATCTACCTTAACAGACTCATCGGAGACCATCTTAGGAAATACCATTGACGCTCTCCTCTCAAGCAGTCCCTGCATTGCGAGCCACATCCAATACTTTTACCGTAAATGCATTTTCATAAACTTCTAGAACAGGGGCCTTCATCTCCTTGTTACATTTTTTTAGAGGAAGGTATTAAAACAAGAATCTCAGAACAAGAGAAAAAGACCTTGTAGTATAAAAATCAGATGCAAATTACCAACTAAAAGCTTCATGATCCCTTGATGGGACGTGGCTTTTAGGTTAGCATTTTGTACCTCAACACAAATAAAAGAACGTTGAGGAAATACAGAAATTGGTTATACAAGGGTCTAATACATGTCCTCATTGTACAAAAGAATTCAAAGTGTCACAATCTACAAGAGGCTAAAAAATATTTGGATAAACAAGAAAAGGTTTAAGGGAATGCTTGTTATTCCCATTATAATTTTGAAGAAATTACCAAATCTGGTGAGTTCTTGTCAGATATATTTAAGAGATGCAAAATGTGCAAGCATATAGAAGCATCACAATCTGTTAGGAAACCTGCCTCAATAAAATAATGGAATGTAATTATGTACGAGAATTGTTTGTTTTTTTAAAGGAAATGAGAAAATTTAATGTTGATTCCCAAGCCTAAGCATCTGCACCTCTATAACATGTATGCGTTGCAACTTTCCATGTAGAGCCAATAAATCATATTTTAAATTTGACTTATACTAGCTGACACATATGCTTTAGATTGAATTGTAGCCGAATTTGTCATTGCTACAGGCAAAAAGCTGGATGCTGATGCTGGAGACTTTAGAGACGCTACCCCAACTGTCAGAGCAGTTTCTGAAGACGATGTCGCAATAGAACTTGTACTGGCAAATATATTCAACTGAGGCAGTTTCTTAAATTTTTCCAAAATCTCTTTCTGCATTTGTAATGCCCTCTTTTCCTTGGCTAAAGCATCAAGTGGCAAACTTCCACCTTTTCCAGTCGTTGAAGCATTCCCATCTGTTCTGGTTTTCCCAATAACCTCGAGAGATCTGGCAATATTATCTACCTTATTTTCAACTACATTGGTTGTAAAAACTATAGATACCTTTGTGTCTGCAGAGAACTCTGAAATAGCTACGGGGATAGGAAAATCCTTTGATGATTCCTTTGATGCCACTGCAGTTGGACCTTGTTGAACACCATTAAAAGAGGAAGCGGTGTTGCCATTCCCTGGTCCAATGATGTTGCGCTTTGCATCAGCTGAATCTCCTCCTCGCGCATGCCTCTTAGCCGCTGGTATTCTTCATAATCATCATTCTTTGCTTTGGAATCATTATTCTGTGATGTGTATTTTTTGGTGGGATATAAATGCTTAATGGATGCAATGTTTTTTTTTTTTTTTGTTTCAGTTTGTAGATGACAATGAGAGATGCCATGTTGAAATCAATTACACCTTTGAGATCAGGAAGGACTGGTAATTTGATTTGAAGATCAAATATTTGTTTCTTCCTTTTAACATTGTAAGCTAATTCTAGCAGTTTGGGTTGGATTGCATGGTGTCAGGTAGGTAGGTAAAAGATTGTAAGGACATTTGTTGGTTGGTTACCTGGCTGCTTAAAGCCTACAAATAAATTTGATTATATGATAGTTATTTATTTGCTGAAATGAATTTGAATCTATTCTTGTCTGGAGGAAATGAAAACTAATGCAATACTATTATAAATAAACAATTTGCATTTACAACTTTATTGGCTTTAATATGCACCAATGCGTGCACTCTTTAAGAATTTGGGAACATCTGTTCATATCCTGCAAAGCGGTTCAGAACTAAAACTCAATGTAGATTGGTTGAAGTAAGAAATAAATTTTTGATGTGGTTCAGAACTAAAACTCAAAGTAGATTTGTTGAAGTAAGAAAGAATTTTTTGATGCTTTCAAGTTTATTTTTTTCTATTCGTGTTCTGATCGGTTCACTGTCTTTGGGATACGGAAAATGAACCTTTTGATTGCTTCTTAGATAGAAAATAAGTGTGAGAATATACAACACTCAACACTCACACACTCAACACTTGAATTGTTTTTGCATATTTTGATATTTATACGGCCTAAACAGGGGCTCGATCGTCCCCCTTAGATGGAAAATTATATCCATTCTCATATGTATCTTTCATTTGCAGAGATGTCAGAGAAGGAACAATGGCTCTACAAAGAAGGAAAGGGCTGTAACTACATCATAATGAATAAGGAATCAACATTTAAATCGAACGTTTAAGAAGTTAAAATCCTTTTCAATCCCAATCATGTATTGTGCCAAAATTAAATCACAACACCATCCCAGTCTCATTCCAGTCGAACAGTGTTTTGTGAAATCACCTCACCAAGTCACACAAACAAATGCCCATCAGAAGTGTTGTTTGTGCTCCCTGTAACATCTTTGTGCTTACCATCTGCATATTCATCCAAATTCTTCCTATAATTATTACTAGGGGTCATTTGGTTTGTTTGGATACTAGGAACTTGCTTTGGAGCAAGCATTGGCAACATCGACTTTAGAACTCTGGCAACTTCATGCATGGTGGATCGATCAGAGGGCCGTTTCTTGGTGCAAAGGAAGGCCAACCAAAATATTTTTCTTACAATCCCAAGATTGCGTCGTTGTCTACTTTTGATAGAATCTATGTTCACATGTTGTCCAACTATCTTGAATTAACATCAAGTAAGCTCGTATTGATATAATTTTTGCTACATTAGACGGAGAGCATCATGTGTATGGGATTGAAGTGAAATTTGTAACCAATTTTGTAAATTTGTTAGTACTCGAATGGAAGTGCAATTACATGCACTCAAAACTGCTCAAATATACACAGAACAATAAGCCCTGTTTTTTACTCCTTTTTGGTTGTTTTAGCAAGGCTTCAAATTTGGCACCAACTAGGATCATATTAGGAAAGGCTTCTCTCTTTACACTAGCATATTGCATAAAAATGCTCATGAACAAGCTAAGAATTATTATAGTCCATGAAACACTATTCACCAAGGCATTTTGTCAAACAACAAACACCATAAGAATATAGGTTATGTTTGAAGTAATGGAAATGTTTTCATGTTTCATAACAATTTCTCTAGCAAATCCTGAAATTTTGCAACACTGTCACATACCAACCTTGTTTCGGTTCCTCGTACATGTACACTAGTTTCTCCTCTCCGTCTAACTGCTTTCCACCTTGCAATCCCCCATCCACTCCAACAGAACACCCCACATGTCTTCATGTATTCATGTTTAGTTTAAAGAAACTATTTCGCAAAATGGTACAACTCATGATATAAGATTTGCAAATGTATATGTACAAATTTGTAACAAGTTTGAAATGAAGAAATGGAACCTTTAATGCTTCATCTATATTCTTACACTTACAAAATCAATTGCTCCCCTTATCAACTTCAACTACAAAAGTAATAACTATCCCTCTAAATCAAATAACATCTACCGTTCGACATTCACATTGCATTGTACATATGTGATTGCTAGTTTCTAATTGGATATTATTAATCAGAAGATTTTAATGTTTTTGGGATTGGATCACCACCACTTAACACAGCCCAGGTGACTTATCTACAATACGTGGTGAGTGCCCTTTGTATACCGCCAATGGGTTATAGGGAGGTTCACCCTGTCTTTACCAAAAAAAATATTTTATTTAGAAAATGAATGTGTTTTGAAATTTTGTAACTATTATTATGAGTAAACATGAATTGTATGTGTCGGTCCTGAAAGGGGTAGTGCAATTAGATGGGACATCAGTAGGGACAACTGGGGTGATCAAACTAAGCCTTATGCGCCATGTTTGCCCAAATGTCACAGTTTTACAAAATGTATCAGTGATCGACTTACCACTGCTATTTGCTTTGTGCTTTTCAAGGGATTTCACGGCCAAGATTGGTGGGTACTGGTCAGTGGATTGGTCCCACATGTTGTTTAGGACAAGGTATGGAGCTAAGGTTACTATCAAGTCGGAACCAATTGCGCACTTTCACATTGAGCTGCATGTGCCAAACCCAATAAATGCAAATTGTGTAGTATTTGAAAGGGAAGATTGTTTAGATAGATATGAATTAGATACCAAGGTTAGGACCTTTCTTAATCTAACACTTGATGAGTGGGCTCAAAAAATCCATGGATACTATCCATACATGGAAATGGAAAAAGCTGAGTTAGGCATTCATTGTCTACATGAAGAAAAGCCACTCATCCCCAACCTCACTAACCCGAAAGATAAGGATGATAATGAAGTATGGCAACTACTTTTTGATGGTTCAAGGAGCAGACATGGTGTTGGAGGAGGTGCAGTGCTTATTTCTCTAAAGGAAGTCAAATACAATTCTTCTTTCCATTTCTAGTTCCATTATTCAAACAATACAACAAAGTATGAGGCTTTGATTCATGGGTTGCATTGGAAAAGGAAAAGGGTATCAAAAATTTGTAGGTATTCGAAGATAATGAACTTGTTGTGAATCAAATCAAAGAGCAGAATGTTGCTAAGAACTATCTCCTAAAAAGCTTTAAAACTAGGGTATGGGACCTCATGGAATATTTTGAAGCATTAAACATCGAGTCCATACCAAGGAAGATAAATGAAGCTGCGAACAAACTTGCAAGGATTGGAGCAACATTTAATGTTGTTGATAGTATTAAAAGAGATAAAACACAACCACATATCCATGTAAGGCTAGCTATAGCAGGTGTTAGAGAATGATCAACAGATAATCAACTTATTTCAAGAAGAAGATGAGTTCTCAACTAAAAATCAAGAAAAGTTAGAGCAACAATACGGAGATCAAGTAGTGCAGTTGTGGACAAACAAATTACCTAAGGGGCTGGTGAATCTAGAGTTAATTTTCAACCCAAATGACCAGTTCAAAAAATAAAAGGTGAACATTCATGTCAAAATAGAAGATTCAGAGCCCATTTTGGTCGAAGAGGGTAAAATGCTCCAAATTGGCAAGATGAGTATTGAACAAGCGAGGTTTAATTTTGTGCATCTTTACCAAGAATTCCCAGATGTATTTTCTTGAAGCTATGAGGATTTGAGGGGATTCAATCCAAAGTTGGAACAATACACAATTAAATTAGACCCGACAACTAATCCTATTAGATAGAAATAGAGGTCGGTCAACCCTCATATAGAGCCTCTCATGAAGAAGGATCAAAATAAGCTCATTGAGGTGAGTATCATATTTGCGATCAAGTACTTAAGTTGGGTTACAAATCTAGTTTCGGTCAGGAAAAGGAAGGGGGAAATCAGGTTGTGCGTGGAATTTTGAGATTTGAACATGGCATCTCTCAAAAATTACTGTCCGCTCCCTTCAATGAAAGAAATATTGTAGATAGTAGCCAGTTCAGAAAGAATCTCTCTCCTAGATGTATATTTGAGCTACAATCGGATAATTGTGAAAGAGGAAGACCAATTCAAAACAGCCTTCACCACAATATGGGGCACTTACACCTATAATAAAATGCCATTTGGGTTGTCAAACTCCAGAGCCACATTCCAAAGGGATATGGACATGGCGTTCAAGGGATTAATAAATGAGATAGTTCTGGTGTACTTAAATGACATTACAGTTTTTCCAAAAATGCAGAAAGCCACCTTGAACATCTCAGGTAAGTGTTCCAGAGATTCAATAGGTTCAGAGTGTCCTTGAACCCGAAGAAATGCATATTATTGGCTTATGGAGGCAAGTTGCTAGGCCATATTGTGTCTAAGGAGGGATTAACAATTGATCTAGAGAGGGTAGAAGCCATTCGAGCATTTTCACTGCGACGTCGCAAGAAGGCTCTCCAAAGTTTCTTGGGGAGGATTAACTTTGTACAAAGGTTCGTGCCAGATTTTTCCACTCTCGTCAAGTCAATAATAATGATGTTAAAGAAGAGCATGGAATTTAAATGGACAACGGAGGGAAAGGCAAGTTTCGAAGCTATCAAGGATGCTATATCTCAAGCTTCGACTCTAATCAATCTGGAATTTTCCAAAGACTTCATGTTCTATGATTTCAGTGGTTCAGACATCATCTCCACAATTCTGGTGCAACAAAATATAGAGGGACTAGAGCAGCCTATTTCATTCTTCAGTTAGGGCCTTGAGGATTATGAGGTTATTAGGAGTTTTAAAAATTTCAAGCATTTAGTCTCAAATAATAGAGTTTAGTTGCTGGTGTCTCATGTCGGGGTTAAAGAATTCCTCTTAAACAAAGATTTGAACAAAAAATGGGTAGGTTGGATCACACGTGTCATGGATTATGACATAGAGATTAAAGTCACTAAATTGGTCCATGGAAAGGGGCTTTGTGAGCAGCTGGCTTCTAGTTGACATGTTGAGGCAAGTGATCAAGGAGAGGCTTGTAGACACTGAAAATTTACACCCCCTTAACCTAGACAAGCCCGTGACTAAAATTGACACACTTGTAATATTTTATTTTATCACCCCCCTTTTAATTAATTTATCCCATCATATTCCTAGAGTCTAAAATGAATTATTTAGGTGATTAAAATATATAAATGAATATTATCCCCTCACACCTCATCTAGTTCACTAGAAAACCTCACCGAGTCACTTAACAAATTACTAAAATCTCACTAATCACCTTCCTAAATTAACTTATTTTCTAACTAATCAAATATACAAAAATCTAACTCCTCCCCACATCCAAATAAGTCATCTCACATTTTTTTAACCTACACCACATCAAACAAACTTGAAACCTATCCTTTGGAATGAAAAATAGAAGGAAACCATTCGGTTTGTAGCCTAACTAAGATTTCACCGAAATCACCGGTGATTTACCCGATCTCCGGTGATCTATAAGAACAAGTTTTCAGACCCCATTTGTATCATGAATCCACAGGCCTTGTAGGTACATTCTACCATTTTCTCAATCCACTAGACGTTCAAGTCTTCAACATAAACACACTACAACATCACACTACTTGTAGAACGTCAGAATTGTCTTCAAATTGCTTGTTCACTCCCTTCAATCACCTGTTTCTGTCTATTGGTCATACAAAATGTTCTACAAGGTAAAATCTTTCGTTTTATTCATTTTAAAAAACTATAATCAGGTACGTTCTTGCTTATAGTTCCTTTATATGTTACAATCACATTGTTTTTGGTGAAATTAAAAGCTAGATCATTAATTTTGGATTTGTTTAAAAAACTAATCCAACTTCACAATAATCGCTAGCAATTTCTTATATCGCATGTAATTCCCCTGAATTACTAGCGATTCCTACTATTTTTGTCTCTTTAGTGTTTTTTATTCAACCTTATCAAAATGAATGCATGTTTTTGGTCATTTGCTAATATTCTGTTTAGTTTTATGATCTTAGATGTTATCAGGAGATTCTAACTTCCTTGTAGCTGGCTCTTTTCTTCTTCTTCGTCGTCCATTCCATTGGGAGCAATATGAATTGCTCAATGATCTAGATCTGTGTGCCATCCAGGCTGCCCTGCTTAATCGTATTGAAGCCATCTTTTCCACTACACAACATATCAGGGAAATAATTGATGCCTTTTGGGAGGCTTACGATGAAGCTTTGAGATTACGAGAGGAGCTCGCTCAACGTGAACCCTATTTCACAACCGGTCTTGAACATTTGGAGGAGGATTAACACACGAATTTTGATTCTGGCTCCTCTAGTCATATAGACATTTCCATCTCCAATTCCACCTTTGTACAACAATATGATTCTTTGGAAGAAGACTCAAATTTCTTTGCCGAGGATTATATCTCAGTCCCTGACTCTGATCTAACTGAAGAAGAAGAAGAAACTACCAACTATGTTGAATATCATTCCTCCGTCTCCAAAAATCCTTATACTGATCAAGAATTCAACTAATGGATTTAATCATTGATTATTCTCAAATCATATATGTACTTAAATACGTGATAAGCATATGTTGTTTTGTAAGCTTTTATAAACACAAAACTATATGTATTAAATAAATACCAGAGTGCTTTATCTTGATTAATAACATTGTAGCTTTGATTACAGAAGTCTCATTCACAGGATATACTCATTTTCTTGTTTCTGAACACGGTGCGCAAAAACACAATCAACATCCTCGGGTATCCTAGAAACCCTGTCATATCGAGGTCGAGTTCAGTTACTACCCCTTGAAACTGTCAAGACAACCAAGGTAAAAAACATGCAAGACATTCCGGCACACCCAATGGGACCTGAATCCCTTGTAAATTTGTCATTTTATCATTGTTTTACACTGACTACCAATCGTTATTGATTGGCTTAATCGCCTGTGATTCTTCTGAATCGCTAGCGATTCTCTTTGTTTAATTTTTATCTAACAAATTTCATCAATTTGCAGTATCTCTTTCTTCTGTTTGTTGTTGTTTTTAACAAAATCACTAGTTTTTCATCTCTTGAAACTTTACTTCTGCGGACTTTCCAAATAAACGACTTAAAATTGCTAAAAAAGAAAACTAATGAGCAATCTCACGATGAGTTTGAAACATGTTTTCTTTTCTTTTTTGTTGTACATTACTGATTGTCTATCCTCATCATTTATATAGTATGGACACCCCATTTCTTCTCCAATAAGGCAAGAGGTTTATGGTAGTGGATAATCAGAGGCATCCAGATCTCTCAAAGAATTTAATGAAAGTGGTTGGGGATGGAAGGAGGAATTCAACTTTCCCTCTAGTTTCTTATTCTCTTTCTTCTTCCATTTTTCTATATATTGTAAAGTGATGCCCAGTTAAAATATTGGATAATTTGGGAATACAAGGGCATCACATAAGTGTTGCGTAAATATTCTAAGGGTCGCATGCCTTGGATGTCATCTTGCATCTTCTGCCTATATTGAAATGACATGTGCATAATATTCAAGTAATAAAATTTCTAGTTTTGTGGCTCATTTCTGCCCTAGCTGTTGTTTTGTTACATTTTCTTTCCTCTCATTCATTTGTGGGTGAGTTGTATGCATTATTTCAAAATCTATGTCCATTGTGCATTGTGAATATGGGAATCTAGACGTAGTTTTGAACCGAGGATTTCGTTTCTACTCTCTTCATTGTTGCTTTCTCCTATTTTCTCTCTTTCAAAAGTATTCATTCCTTTATTTTTGGTGTTATCGCCTTCTCTGGTTTAGGTTTATGTTTTATGCTTCTCCTTCTCACCTTGGAATGTTAGAGTAGAGTTAGATAGTTGCATTTCAATTCCTAGGAGTAGTTTAGCAGTAGAGATAAGTAAAGGAAGCATGCCTTGTCTAGAGGTATGTCTCAGTTTGAGTCCCACAACTTGGAGACAGTCCCATGTTGCCTCAAAATTCTAGGTCGTCTCTGACCTGGGGAAGGGAGCAATTTTGAGCTCCAACAATTATTTTATATGAAATATATTATGATTAATACTTGCAATATGAATATTGTACTAATGTAATGATTTATCATTAAGTATTTATGGAAACTTACACTTAGTATTTTTACCATTGATTAAGGAAACATGATGGATACCATAAATCATTAGATGGATGATTTAAGATTAAGGGAATGAATGAGAGTATGTATTGTAGTAACCATACTTAAGCAAATAAATGAATCATGCATACTTAACCTATGTTGAGGTTGTATTATGACTAAAGTGACAATTGATTTGATCATTGAAATAATACTTAGATTTCTCAATGCACTAGTAGGAATGGAATGAATGCACATGCTTAATGAATTAACTGTAATGCCTAAGTTATTGGTGTACGTTCCTAATTTTATCATATTAGAAATCATGGCACATTTTTTATCCTTCCATGTGAATGTTGGTGTGTCTTTCCTGTTTCGTTTGCTTTATGACCTCTCACGATGTTAAGTGTTCCCCCGAGCTTTAAGATTGATTAAACTATGCCACGATCCTGGTCAGTTGTTTGTGTTTTGTTAATTCCTTATTATTTCCATTGTTTATTTTTGATTTGATGGTCTGCAGGTCCAAGGGGTATGTGTGATGTTGTTACAGACTTAGTTATATGATCAATCCTTTGGAATAAGGCCCTTTGCTTTGAAATTAAATTCTCTTCAATTCTACAAGTTTGTGCAAGTTTGCAACTTGAAATGTCACCCCCAAAGGCACAACAAAAGGAATATTCATAGCATCTATGAGCATGTGGTCCTTAAGAGAAACTTTGCATTATTCAAATTTACGAGCTATAATTGTAAGTCCAATCCCCAAAAAAGGAATATCTTGTGAATATTCCTTCATTTTTTGAATTTTATGCAAATTCAAAATTGATGCGGATGTCCAACTTGCAAATTCATCCATGAAGCCTAAGAAGGAGAATATTCGACAAATATTAATGATTTGAAGTGGAAGGAAACTTTGTATTTTTACATTTTGTAACTTCGAAATTGTTACAAGATTGAAAGTTTCATTCCCATCTCTAAAATGTGATAGCAAGGGATACATGGCAAGAGACTCCATTAATAGAGATTGAACAACCAAAATCTATGGATCCTCTTCAATTGGCTTTAGAAATGGTGAAAAGAGTGATTTTCACTCATGAAGTTGCAGAAAAGATTACAAAAAATGAGGCTTGGGATCAATAAAAAAAATAGATTGATCTGACCAAGGAATATTCTCCATCGAGAGAGGACGGGGTTAGATTTTAAGTGGTTGAACCAAAATATAAAAGTGCCTCATACCATTTAATGGAGGTAGAATAAGATGAAGGAGGAGGTAACACATGTACAATTTACTGAAAGTGTAAAAACATTGTTGGATATCACAAGCACTTAGAGGGGAGTGAATCAGTGTTGATCAGATTAGCAACTTCTAAAACTTTTTGAAAAGACTATAAATCAAACCATAACACAAATTAAGGTGCATGCAAAAACATAAGAATACATGACACCAAATTTAAAGTGGGAAACCCAGAGGGAGAAAAGCCACTTGAAATCAAAGTCTTTTATTAAGAACACCCATTCTTAACATACAATGATTTTCAATTTTGTTGAGCACCCACTCAACCTGAGAAGCACCCACTTCCTAATCCTTCTATCACCCACTGGAAGGTTGCTAAGCACCCAATAGGCTGGTTTAGCAAGCTACAACTTGCAAGAAGCTCCTACCCCTGTAACCCAAGCACCCACTTAGGAAAGAATAGATTGACAATTTTACATCCTGATCATTTAGATTATTATTGCTACTAAACTGATCATGATCCTTTTCTAGCTCACTTATTCAACAAAAAATCAATTCACCCACTCTTCTTCTTATGCTCCTTCTAATGACTATCATTTCACTTACTGGATCATTATTTCTTTGGTTATCAAGTGCTCAACTTTGTTATCTAGTTGTCTCATCACTACGTTACTCGATGTCTTCAGTGTAAATTTTCCTTATTCACTGATACACCTTTTGACTTGTTGTTAAGACAAGGTTTATTTATTATCTCTCATGATTTGCATTCAAGAACAATCACCCCTATTTTTGATGTATACCGCCTCCTTAGATCACTGATTATATATGCCTTACTAATGTTATGTTTTTCAATAATATACTTCACTGTCTTTGATACTATATGTATCAGGTCTCTGTTCTTTTCTTTCTAATATCTTTGCATTATAATACACTCACACCTGCTTCTATTTCATATCTGTTTTTCACACTTTATTCCTTGACAATTCACTACTTATTCAGTATAACATACATCAGTTCTAAGTACTACTCAAAGATGTTCTCTATTCTATTTATTCATCATATGTATCTTCAAAACTTGCACACCCCTTATGTCTATCTCAGTTATACACACACTCAATACTTGTCATCAAACCTTCTTATATTCTTTGTATCTTGACTTTGTAACTTTTAAACTTCCCTCGAGCATGTGCAAGATTTTTCATACACTCATCACTCTAATTTTGCATGCTGACTTTTTACCCTCTCCTTCATGAGATTCCTGACTCTTCCTTTTCCCTCAAACTCCTATCTAGTCCAAATGGTTATCACACCTTTTATAACTCTTCAATTTTCAGCATTTTGTTTCATGTTTTTTGATTGTTTACAATGACTCTTCACACTCTAGGCCGACCTTCATGAGGACAAAGAAGGTTCTTGTAACTGATTGAAGACTTTTCAAATTATTATTTACACCGATGTAGGAGGCTGTAACATCCCGACTTTTGGAACTCAATATCAATAATAATATGTTTGGTTGTTTCTTCTTGGTTTTTGTTTGTGTTTTCGTTAGTCATTCATCAAAGGTATGAGTATACAACACAAAGGAATGGACATTCGTCCATATACCCATATGGGTATGATCATAGGTATGCGAGCGTATATACTTATTTATATAAGCTAGCATAGATGTGTGCATACACACAAGTGCCCACTCTTCCGTGAGTTAGCACTCACCCTTTTGATTCTGTGACAACGTTTTGGTAGCTTTCGGTGTGATATTATTTAATATCATTTGCTAGCCTAACTAACCTAAGATATAGGTTACGTAATTTAACCTAAGCCTAATTTATGATGGTATGTTAGTAACATAACTAAGTGTCAAAATATTATTTAGATATTTTGACTCAACTGTAATAAATGCATGGCATTTTGATTTGCTTAAGTAAGGAGCTCGACATTTAAATGATGCTTGATTAAAATGATATTTTTATGGAGTTCGACTTATGAGTTATTTTGGCATTAACTTATGTGTTAATTATTCCTTTTGGAATGTGGCACATAGTTTCATTTAAAATAAATAAATAAAAGTAAACTTAGCCTAAAGCTAAGTGGAGGCATTTTTGAAGTTTAATTATGTTTAAATGGATTTTGGAATCCATGGAATAAAGGAGAGTTAGGTTTTGATTTTTACCATTTAGCATGGCGTGAAGAGAGGAGGAAGTAGAGGAGAGACCATGTCAAAAAAAAATCTGGAGGATTTCATGGAAGTTTTACAACCATCTGGAGCTGATTTTGGGGTTGTATTTTGGGATCTTGCCATTCTTTATTACAACAATGTTGGGGAGAAATTTTCTAGAAAAATAAATAAGGTTTTGGAGTTTTATTTTGTGCGGAGTGGAGCTAAGAAGCTGGAGGAAGAAAAATAGAGAAGGAAAGAGGAAAGCACAAAGGGTTTTTTATCTTCATCATCTCGAATCTTTCAGGCAAGGGTTTCTTATTTTTGTCTATGCAATATTTTACAAATAAATGCATATTCAGTTTATTCCTCTTCTAGGTAATGAGAAATATGGATTATCTTTTGTGGGTATTAATAATTTCAAATCAATCCTTTATGGGTATTTGGAAAATGTGTTTAGTTTATTATGGATAATATAGATTTTAGATCTCTCAAGTATCTCTCAAGTATGAGAGTTAGAGATTTCATTTTTAATCTTTACTTGATATCTGAAATTAAATAAGGTTATTTACTTAGGTGTTGAGAGAAGATTTCTTGACATTTTTCTATGGGTTTTGGGCTAATCTCCAAGGTGCATTTTTAAATGTTGGAATACTGCATTTTTGTTGATTCGTTGATTTGCTTAAGCTATTATAAGTTGCAATTTTTGCTGCTGTAACATTAGCTGTCAAAACACAGTGCTTTGGGGTGATTTCTATGCTCCAGATTGTTGTTTTATTTACTGCAATTTTTGCTGCTAGTACGTTGCATTTTGATAAATGGTTAATGTGCAATAGTTTTCATAGCATTTGAAAGAATGTTTTGCTATGACATTTTGTCAAATGATTAGTGTGAAATCATTTGGCTAGAATATTTAAAGAATCATGTGTTGTGACATTACGTCAAACATTTGATATGTAGTCTTTTATTGACATAAATATACGAGTGTGGATTATGAAATTTTATCATGTTGTTGGAATGAATTCGTTGGAATTTACGTGAAGTTATTTTATGGCATTTTATTATGCTGCTGGATTGGATTCATTGGAATTTATGTGAACTCCTTTTATGACACTTTGTCATGCTGCTGAAATGCATTCTTGGATTATATTGGAAGTTTATATTATGACATTTTGTCATATGGTTCACGTGCATTCTTTGAGTATAAAGGAATTGTTGTACCTTTTGAAAATGTGTTATGTTGCTGATCTAATTTGGCATGTTGTTCATTCTGAGCTTGTGAAGTGAAGTTCATGACATGAAATTTTGTCATACAATTGGCATGTATTCCTTGGATATATGTGAAGTTCATTATATGACATTTTGTCATATGGTTGGCATGCATTCTTGGGTATAAAGGATCTTTTGTTCCTCTTGGAAATTATGTTATGTTGCTGATCTGATTTGGCATATTGTTCATTGTAAGAATTGTAAAGTGAAGTTCATGTTGATGCTTTGACAATTGCTTATCATGCCTTCTCCTTTTTATATGGAGCCTATATGTGACATTTCTTCAAACAGTTGGTATGCTGATTTGATTTGGCATGAAATAATATTATGAAATGCATTATGTAATCAGCCTTACGTGAGGTAAGTTTTATGCATTTTCATGTAAGATTGTTAAAGAAATCACTCTTGAAAGATATTTTGAACTTGGTTAGTTCTTGCATGTATACATGCTTTTTGAAATCATTATTATAATAATGAATGAATTAGTATGTTGATGCATGACTGTATATTCCGAATACGTTTTCATTTGTAGAATACTACATATATGAAAATGGAAATCCTTGTCAGTTCAGTTTGAGCTGACCCCTTTGTGGAAAATACAGGCCATTCTGGAGATAAGGGAAAAGAAAGGATCTGAAGGGATTTAAGTTGATTTCAAATCTTGATTAGTTACTTTTATATTTCAGTTATGGAATAAATTGTACTTGATGTTATGCTGGAATAATCAATATATTATATAAGCTTATGAGGCTCTTTGCCATTGCATGTAACCTTATAATATTGTACTGAGATATTGAAAATAATGAAATGTCCTTTGGACTCAAAGCTGATTTTTAGCAATATGTTTAGCACATATGATTTGTTTGTATAATTTTATGATTTGATAATGTGAGAAATCAACATATCAATTTAGTAATGGGAATAATGGGAGTTAAAAAAAAAATTGGACCTCGGTTTTCGAGGTCCTTACAGAGGCATGAAGATCAATTAATACCATTCACTGTGATGTCGCAGAGTTGTAGGCATTTCACTTCACACTGTCACGAGTTATATGCAATTTCAATCCAAAGAACTTTCATCCTTACATTTGTAGACCTCTTCTTGTCCATGTCTAACCTTTGCAAGAATATTTAGCACAAATAGATTCAAGAAATCCATCACAGACCCTCTTTTATAACTCTGCGTATATGGAGGACAAGTTTTGAGAAAAATAATCAGAATATTCTCCCTCGATCCATAATGAAAACCTTTAGTTCCTTTTGCAAATGTACCGTACTCAACATTCAGACCTATTCCCAAAATTTTTTGATTTTTGATTAGTGGACTTTCGAAAAAAATGAATTTTTGACTGATAAACCCGAATAACAAGGTTTTGTATCCTGTGAAAGCCTGAGAGCTATAAAAAAAATTCTCTCTCATTTGTTGATGGAATATAAAAAATTCAACTCTAAAGCACCTGTAAGAGCAATGGGAATTTTCTCCTTGTCTTCAAATGATTTGCAACTCTCCAAACTGCTCCCAGCATCTCAAAAACACATTGCATAGTGTAATACAATAACATGTTGAGTTTAATCTTGTTGAAACAAGGTATGTGAGAATTAAATTAACTTTATGGGGAATGAAAGATATCTTATTTTCCTTCCTGAAGCACCAACCACACCATTTGCACCAATACCAAGCATCTTTATATTGCTTTTCAACTGATACAGTGAAGTACATACACACACATTGTCTTGTGGTGATATACACTTCCTTCTCTCCATTTTGCATTAGTATTCTAATTTAGGTAAATTATTTATTATTTATTTACTTCAGGAAGAGATAGAGTAGTCCATCCAAGACCTTGAGAGAGAGGCTTCAAGGAGAAAAACCTTCAATCAAGCTCTAGTGCATTGTTTACTGAACAAGGCAACCAAAGGCATTGTGTATGCATGAGTTTAAATTTTACAAATCACTACAAGAAATAACTATGACCTTCATAATCTCACCACAAACCTCTAGAGGGGATTTAGAGCAATTTTGTTCATTTCAAACAACACTTATGAGCACTAAAGCCTAAGTATGCCTTTCAACTACATGGTTACATGTGTATTTCCTTGCAAGACAGAGATGAATTAGCTTGAAACAATGTGATTGAAGTTCATTCTATCAACCACCATTGTATGGAGAGGACCTTACTGAGATCAAAACATATGCACTGCTTCACAACCTTGACATGATAACTCATTTCAACTCAGTAATTCAAGAAACAGACATGAGAGGAGAAATAACATGTCAGAGAAATGCTCACATCTTCTTTGATACCCATCCTTTTTCCCTGAAACGTTTTACCAAAATTCAGGCTTGGAATTTGTTACAAAAATTATTTATATGATTTAACTGAAGGAAATAGTATATTTTTTCTTGGCACCTAAGAAGCTGGAGGCCTCAAAATGTATTTTCCAAGAAGGTTGTTTTAGAAAAACTCGAATAACTTAAAATCCCCATTACAGAATTTGATGAAATTTGACATAGAGCACTGAAAGACATTTATCTAAATCTTCCATATGTTTCTTAGCCATATTTTTTCTTTTGAATCTCTAACCAATCCCATTTTCATGCAAGAAACAACTGAGTTCCCATGGGCAGTTTTGGGTAACTTTTGAATATTTCCTTCATGACCTAGAATAGGCTTTATTTTTGCCCGAATATGCCTTGAACAACCTTATTAGACTACTTTTATGCTCTCATGGTCTTGTCATGACCTGTACCATCCTTGCATACCTCATTAGGCTCAAGAAATAGATCTAAATGGGCTAGTTTGAACTGAGACTTTCATCAAATGACCTGATATTCACTGTAGAAGTTTGTTGTCATGCTTACATCATCATACCTGACATGTACCACATCTAAAATAGTCCATGTTTGACATGCCCATACTTCCACTAGACTCCTACCTCACCAAACAAGCCTGCAAAGCACTAAGACCATCCTGAACGTCACCTTATAGGATCTCACTTCACCTTTCACTTCTTTGCCATCAATGCCACTTGACATCAATGACAACACCAATGACCATGGATCAACAAACATCATAGGTATAATTTCATGGCTCTGACCTCACACTCTCCAAATCACAAGAAATTGTGATTGTACCAAGTGCCTCCCAGCAACAAGCATAAGAGGAATGAAACACTCTAAGTGAAGGATGATTCGGAGAAGCACTCCCAATGAAAAGAAAGTGATATTGCATGTAGAAGAATATGAAGTAGAGAACATCATCTCCTTGAGACCATCCAAAAACACAAAAGAGAGAAAAATATATTAAGAACAATGGTGGGTCCTCAAGAAGAAAGGTTTGTGGAATTTTCCACCCCACAAACTGATGTCTCAAGGGATGAATCTTCCCATTTTGATTACCATACGACCAATGTCCCATTGGGGAAACCAACCACAAAAGGGATCAAGCATGAGGTTACAGTGGCAATGGGAGGTCTTTTCCAAAAGATGGGTAAAGACAAAGAAACCAAGAAATGGTTAAGGGAAAAAGTTGACATCTTGTTAACTTATGTGCAGAAATGGTTGCAAGCTCCCATGGAAATGCAAAACAATACCACTGTTATAACCCATGAAGTGATGAAGAATGATGAGGATTTTAAGAATATGGGGAGGCCACCAAAAAATGTTAAGAGGAGTTGGTAAGCAGAGGCAGCCAATTCCTCAAATAATTGATTGAATGTTATAACCAGGTCTCTAAATAAATGGAGGTAGGTGAGAATTAATTGAAAAATATCAAGATGAAGTTAAGTATTGGGATGGCCTATTTCCTAAGCTTAAGGCCATCACTGTGATGGATGATGAGGTGGTAGAGAAAGATGGAAGAGCAGACTCAGATTGTAAAGTAAGACAATATGAGTAGGAGGGAGTTATTAGATTGAGAATGAACACCTTGGGAGGTTACATAGGAAAACTCCAGGATGTGAGGGAGAGAGCAGGAGAATATGTCAATGATATTGAATCCAAAATTGAAAAAATGCTTCCCCTCCTAGGTGCATACACTCCAGGAACTGCAAATGCAAAAAAAGTTAAATGAAATTATATGGCATTGTGTTGTAGGGGGGTTAGAAGCTCCAGTAGATTTCAATTATGCTTTCATTCAGCAATTTTTTTCATTTGGGGAGTTGCATAAATAAATTGGCCAAGAGAGTTAAGAAGAAGAAGGATATTTCTATTGAAATTGATATTATTGTATTTAAATAGAAAATAATTTTTCTCTATCATGCAGGGCTAGATGAAGACCCCATTTTGGGGATGTTTGAATGTTTTGATGCATATAGGAATAAGCCAAAAAAGAAGGCAGAGAGTGAACACATAGATCTCAACCCTTCTTGAACAATTCCTTCATTCTTTACTTTTCATCCACATTTTTTATTCTTTTTTATTTATCATTCTTCCAAGTGAAAATAATCAAATCAGATGATGGCAATGATTAACAAAATCTCCCTAGGAGTGCATGTATAATGGTGATAGGGTAGAAAGAGACAAAAAGGATTTTGTTAGCAAAAGGAATATTTTCCACTTATCCACAGGCTCAATCACGATCCAAAATTATTCCCGCCTTGGGTATCAAGATTGAATCTTTATAGTTTGAGTGATCTTCCCATTCATTTTGGAAAATTGAGGGTTTTTGCCTCGTATTTTTTTTCAAAAGGCTTCTTGGAGGGGTATCTGGGTATATTCCCTTTTTGGGAAATTTTATATAAGAATGGAGGTGTGTCTTCATTCTAGGGGTTCTTGTTCTAATTTTGGGGGCTCTAGTTCTAGTCTTGGTTTTGCTTATGGTGATTATAATCTATAGTCATTATCAAGCATTGAGAGCATCATGTATATGTCTCCCTTGTCTAAATCAAAGTACACATAACTGTCTGTCATGCTCAACTTAGGCATTTTGGAATGTAAGTAAGATAAAAGTTCATGAATCTAATTGTTGATGTAATATATTATCTATTGAATCAATGAAATGTGAAGCATTTACTTTTGATTATTGCATGTGATTGGTTAGTGAAAAAACATTGTGTTGTAGTGTTACCTCGCAATGTATGTTTGGTTATTAAAACAATTCAAAAATATTGTCTCATATGTGAATTTTTATAGCCTTTGAGTGTATCTTAGGTGGTATAGAAGTGCTTTAATATATATTTTAAAGTTTCATGCACAAGTTTTTTTGTTAAAAATTTAGAGGATATTTGGTATTGTTTGCATGAACTTGGTATCAATAAATGCAAATGTCCCTTTGAAGATTATGTTGTTTTGATCTCTATTCTTTTTAGATTCTTGAATTAACGGGATAAGATGGAAAGTTGTAGTAACCATCCCCATTAGATCTGCCACCACCCATTCATTTAATTGAGTACCATCTTGTCCTACCCTTGTAAATCACATTATGTTTTCCTATTCTACATGTTTTTGCTTGCAAATTACACTTATCTCACATATTTCAAGTGTATTTTCCATAATGTATTAAGTTTAACATCTCAACATCATCATATTCCAAGTTGTTAATAGTTTTTACAAAGATGATGTTTGTGATCACATTTCATCTGTTTCCAATGGCTTGTGTATGATGTATCAAATTTTTACAATGTTGGTGTGTCCATTCTTTTTAATGATCATTTCATTTAGTTGTTGCATTTGATCTCAAATTGAGGTTCCAACAAGTCTGAGGGTTTGAAATATAATATCTCCCTCTCTCTTTCAAGCCACCCGCATATCCATTCACCTTGCTTCAGGAAGAGTCATAAAGAAGTAGGACAACAACCATATCCTTAGTCACGTGCCTCCATGTCATTCCTATAATACATGGTCAAGGCAGACATATAGACCCGTCCGTAACTACAAAATGACACATCAAGAGGTCTATCTTTTCTCCTTACCCCCCTTCTATTGTTTGCCTTATTTGGGGTGTTAGATTGGGAACCAACAAATATGATGAACAAATAATATGTGAAATCATGTAGGAACATGTACTTAGTGGTTTATGCATCGTTAATTCAAATATGTTATAATTGAAGAAAATTACAAAAGTTGAAATGTATGACACAACCTAACTCAATATGATAGATAACTCCAAGATTTCTTGTATTACTTACTATATTTCTTCTTGTTTGTTCTTGAATGTTTAAGTGTAGGTTTAGGAAATTGGGAATCAACAATTTTGTTCCTGATTGTGTACAGATATTTAGTAAATTCTTGTTTCAAAAAATAAAATAAATTTTCCCGATGTTTATTTCCAGTTACCCAACAAGTGGTCACTACAAATTCACCTCTCATGAGTTAATCCCCCTTGGGAAGGGAGTGATCAGGGGCTAAAAATCTATGTGACTATGGGCTAAGGATAGGAAAAGTGGTCAGGTGCCCTTCTCCAACTTTTTAAGCTTATGCAAAAATGTTATCACCTTTAGAGGGGATTTGTGCACCTCCCTTTTGATATATTTACTCCCTTATTGTGCAAAGGGTTCAAAATTCCTTATTGTTACTAGGGTAGCATTTTTTCCTTGAGGTACATGTGAACTATTTTGCATGTGAACTAATTTGTATGTGTACAAAATAGTTTTGTCACCAATGCCTCATATTAAATACTGCTAATATCACCACCACATGAAAATAATACCGTCATCGCTGCTAAGAGCGGTAATTTTACCTCAAACTACTTGCAAACAATTTATGCCAACACATAACTGCAATAGGTGCATCTGAAAAACATGTACAATTGTGCATCATACAAGTACATATGGTACCACCATTGGTATATCAACATGTTCAAACACATGCAAAATATCTTGAAAAACCCAACAACAAGTTTTTTCAAAAACTTTTTCATGGTACAAAATATCACCAAATAACCCAAAAATGACTATAATAAGACCTAAAAAATCTCAAGTTTATCCTGCTTCAAAGCATACTCCATTTTACTATTGATCATATGGTTTTGGCATGATCCAGACTCAATGGTGAAACTTGGTGGAATTAATATTTCCTTACAAAACCACCTATTTCTTCTCTGATTCTCTAAATCATCCAAAGATGCAAGACAAGAGCATACTCAGAAATAAAAGGATCTGCAATAAAAATCTTGAAAAAATCAAGAATCTAACAAAATAATGACACTCGATTACAAGAACGAGCTTTAATACCATGAGAGAATGTGGGCTAAGATCAAGCATTGATAAAAAAAACACACAAATAGAGTAGAATTCTGAGAGACAAGAACCAAACATGAGCTAAAAGATAGCTTGCATATTGAATGCATTATAAAATAGCTTTACATGAGGTGTATAATTTGGGAGCGGGGAAGTGTAGCCAACACCTGAAAAGGTGGAGAAGTGTAACCCCCATCTATCTCGTCGACACAAGAAATCTTAAATACACGGATAGGAAAAACTGTGTAATGGAATAAAGACCATGAAATGGAACATAAGACATACACTAACACATTATAGGTAGAAGCAAGTCTCCTCTTCTGAGTCTAATTAGGATTTCTTCATTCAACACAAATGTGAAAACTATACATTTAGGTATTTGAATTTCTATACAATAAATGAAGCTCATTGAGGGACAAATGCTAGCAATCTTCCAGGAAAATATGAGGCACATGAAATATGTGGTCATAGATGAGATGAGCTTCATAGGCTTGAAAATGCTTTAAAATATAAATAACATGTTGTGTGAGTGCTTCCTCAACATAAAAACAAAGAATTTGGGGATTTCTCTATTATAATAGTGGGAGATGTAGGGAAACTTCCTCTCGTTAAGGACATGACAATGTACACGGGAAAGTCATTTGGCTACATGTTATGGAAAACAATTGGTGTAGTTATAACATTGGATAACAATTTCTGTCAATAAGGATTTGATGCACAACAAAATACAATTTTGAAACATATTGGCCAACAACAGAAATGTAGAACCAACAATAGAGGGATGGAATATTTTCATGTCAATAAAAAACTCACACATGTTAGTTGAATAACATGCAATCTTCGATGGCTTCAAACATATATATGTGAAAAATAATTCAATAAAATTACATAATAAGTAGATTTTAAATGGTTCTATTGTAATAAGCGAAGTGAAACCTAGCTCAAATCAAATCTCATCAAATCTCAATGACACCCAACTGCACACAATTGTACTTTTGTCCAAAAGATAAGAAATTATATAGACATTTAATCAGTGGGTGCAAAAAGGGTTAGTTAATGGTGCCTTTGGTTGGGTTGTTCACATTGCCTAGCATCCGGAATCAAACTCCTATGACTTCTCATTATTTTTAGTTGTTGAATTCAAAAAATACTCTAACCCAACATGGGACATATAGAATCCCACACAATTTTAAATAGCTTTTGTTACACACGTGAATCATCAACCAATGCCACTCAAAATGGTGTGAGCATTTTCAGCACATAAGTCATAAGGTATGCCACTAGTTAAGTTTTTTTACATCTGTTGCATACTTCCCTTTTCATTGGTTTCCATCCTACCCCATTACAGGAACAAACACATTTTGACGCTATCAAATAGGTTATATATCAACTAATAGATCAAATTTCATTTCCATCCCATCTGATGTACTTTGTAACATGAACAATTTCTAGTAATTATGTGGTGTAGAAACATGGGTACTTATAAATCCGTTCTTTGGTAGATACCCATAAAAGAGAAAATTCAAAGATAAGCATTTCATCAATCCATTTTCTAGTAGATATCCATAAATGAGAAAATTTAAAGACAAACATTTCTCATTTAATAATGCTAGAAGTGACAATAATAATGCCAATTTGTTGTGTTAGATATTATTTTTTGGTGTTTGATAATTAAAGGATGGTTATTGTTTAGGGGTTTGATAATTAGAAGACACTTACAGTTCAAGTTTACTCATCATAATAGTTCCAAATTTTCAAAATATATTTATTTTCTAAATAAAATATTTATTTGGTAAATACAATATGCAAAGGGCACTCACCACATATTGTAGATACGTCGCATGGATTGAACCCACAACCTGGACTGTGTTATTGATCTAGTCCCAAGAGCCTTAAAATCTTCTAATTATTACTATCCAATTAGATAAACGTCAAATTTAAAATAGGATTTATTGATTCTAGGTGGAAATTTGCAAAGCATACATGTTATAGAGGTGCAGAAGCTAGGCTTAGGAATGAACATTAAATTTTCTCATTTCTTTTCAAAAAAACAAAAAAATCTCGTACATAATTACATTCCATCATTTTATTGAGGTAGTTTTCCTAACAGGTTGTGATGCTTCTATATGCATGCACATTTTGCATCTCTAAATTATATCTAACAGTATCGATGTTGGCTATGAGAACTCGACAGATTTGGTAATTAACGTTTGCTTCAAAATTATAATGGGAATAACAAGTAATTCCTTTAACCCTTTCTGCTTACCCAAAGTAACAAATGTTTGTGAGCCTCTTATAGATTACGACATTCTGAATTATTTTGTACAATGAGGACATGTATTAGACCATTGCATAACCAATTTCTAAATTTCCTCAACGTTCCTTTCTTTGTGTTAAGGTTACCAACTGCTCTTGAGGTATAAAATGCTAAACCTAAAAGCCGTTGGTTGGTAATTTGCTAAGAACAAAGGGGCCATGAATCTTTTGGTTGGTAATTTGCATCCGGTTTTTATGCTACGAGGTCTTTTGCTCTTGTTCTGATGTTCTGAAATTCTTGCTTTAAAAACGTTCCTCTAAAAAATGTAACATGTAGATGAATGCCCCTGCTTTGGAAATTTATGAAAATGCATTTGAGATAAAAGCATTGGATGTGGCTCATGATGTGGGGAATGTGCTTGAGAGGAGAGCGTCAATGGTATTTCCTGAGATGGTCTCCAATGATTATGTTAAGGTAGATTCGGGGTCATTTGGGATGGAGGTGTTGATTTAGGCTGTTAGGGTTGCCATGAAGGCACATGGGGCAGAATTGTTGGGTGAGTTTTTTGGGGTGACACTAGAGACACCTGGGGAATCCAAATTGAATCTTGATTGTGTTTTAGAGATTATTGAGAGCCATTGTCTTTAAAGGATTCTCTCATGAGGGGGGATTTAAATATTGATGTTCTTGCTAAGGTGGTTGGGATTGTAGACTTTGATGTAGAAGACAAGAATATTTTGATATGTTTACCCTATGGTGTAAGTTTCGTTCCTTATTCCCCCTTTTCGTATTTTGATTGTGGAGGTCAATTTGGGTGTTAATATGGTTTTTTTATCGTAATGCATCAATATATTAACAATCAATATAAGATAGTAATAATTAAAAAATGATCGGAGAGATCATGTCCTAAAAGAATGCCTGAAAAAGATACACTTCTTAAAAACCAAAGTAACATAATAGGATCCCAAACGTATTTATTTTCTTATGGTTTTCTAGAGATTGTTATCCAATTAGGGAAAGACATTAATTGATGGATTGAGCCTGAAAATAGATTTTTTTGTTACATGGGTAATCATTTTTAAGCCGGACAAGCCTTTACCCAAGAGGGCAGCTACTACAAACAGACGACAATTTTATTTCCTTAAGGAGAAATTTATAAATGTAGCACCAAAACAGAAATAGGTTTTTGATCCCAAATTGTTTGAGATATGAGGTTTGAATGAGGGTTCTTTGGATCCCTGCAACATGTTTGATTTTGAATTAGATAAACCTTTACTATTTTAGGTAGAGCTTAGTTACCTCTTACGTGAGTATTACAATTAGAAACACACATGAATTATACCCACCATGATGAAAGAGCTTGTCCTTACACAACAATTTTGATATTTTTATTCTTCAAGGTCAAAACTTGCTTGTGTTCTATTTTAATTGATCAAGATTATATTATGAGGGTGATTTTCAACTTCAAAATAATTGGCGATAATGATTTGCTTATCTTTACATTATATGTATTTGAATCTTTGATTGTATATTTTATTGCAGGTTAAAGTGAGGTTTTTTATCTTTGTTGTCATGGATAAAACAATGTATCTTCCAAATCTCGTAAAGGGTGGCTTTAGGAGGTTCACTGATGTGCTTTCACAAAATGACATAGAAGATGATGGTATATATTTTATAGATGATGACTTCCCTTATTGTGTGCCAAGTGCACAAATGAGCAATGAAGAAGTAATCATCCCTACTTATGTTCTAAGAACAAAAAAGACAATTGATGAAATAAACATACCTATAAATGATATCCACTTGGAACATATTAATTGCATCTTCCTCATGAGAAAATGTCAACCAAAGAGCCACATAGCCAGGGAAGTCAGTCCTTAGTTCCTCCTGCACAAAAGGGTAGGGCTCGTGTAGTCATTTTTAAGCCCTTAGAACAACATTCTAATCCCATGCGCGCCGGCCTATCACCCAGCGGGCGTTGGCCGCTCACACGAGGCACACACGGGTGTCGAGCCCCTCCTTTATGTGAGTTTTGTGAGAATACATTCCTTACTGACATAAGCTTAGATGCAAGAAGGAAAAGAACCATGCATTCATTCTGAGAGTTTAGAATAAGTTACTACATCAATGCATCCATACAAATAATAAGAGAAATATCAAACAGATAACAGATCTGATTCATATATAAAGAAAATGCACTAGGGTTTATACCCATGAACAATATATACTTAAAAGGAATCCATATATTCATATTGATCCTCGTTCAGTAACCACATTATATTCATCAAGGCCATAACATACTAGTGTATCCATGCAGATAAGACTTATGCATCAGGAACCTAGACTATGCTTTCCATATTACAAAAATGATCACAGACCCATCCCTCTAAATATGCCATCTCTCCTACAGTCCTCTTAGTGAGAACCTTAAATAATAGAACCCACTACTATCTCTACAGATCTTCACATCTTCAATCACTGCTATCGACGCTATCCCCTTTCTCAGAAATAGCCTCCCCTTTCCTTCTACCCGAGAATCTCTATATATAGCTTTAGCATTCACCGCCATACCTTCATAAAGTAATAGATCGGTTGCCAAGTGTCCATGTGGTCCTCCAATGGAGCATGCTTGTTCTGATCCAAGCTCTTCACTTTCTACAATGATGTCTTTCTGGATCCTTCCATCGCATGGAATATTCCTTTCTTGACCCCCAAGTTGTTAGGATGACACCTTATCCACTCCACATGCTCAGTCGGGTCACGCTTTTCTCATGTGTTGCTAGGAATGCCGAATATGGCTAAGTCCCAAAACCCTTTGTTTTACCTTACGTGCGCACCGTGGGTTCTACTAAACCCTTCTAAAACCCTTGTCCTGCACACCTTCACCCCGCGCACCCTTCTTCAAATAGGTCCCGCACGCCCACACGCATTCTCATACTTAGCCAATATTTTGAGGCCCAATAGCTTGTTGGAGCATCGCAGACACTATCATCTTTATTGAAGCAAATTGTATTGAGGGGGACACCCAATTCAACGGTGGAACAATGAAAAGAACTATAACAGCCAGTGAGATATGGAGAATTTTGGAAGATTATTGTTGTGCTCATGGGCTTCTTCACACAGTGAGTCAATGTCAAGATCAGTAGGAGCATGTGTTTTCTGATTACAAAATAGTAAGAGACTGTGAAGCACATATACCTTCTGGACATGATAGTTATTGGAGCATGACAGGTCAAGAGAGAGTTGAAAATAAGTTTCCAACAAACTTTTCCATGGAAATTTTTGATGCAATGGAGATTAGCTTTGGTAATGATAGAGCTATCAATCCTGGTAAATTAGCGATTGATACATCTGACACACAGTATGCATTCACTGAGGGTGTGTCTTCTCAAATTGAAAATGAGTCATTGAAAGAGTGTGAGACACCGGAAATGGCATGTGAAAGCTCGTTGAACACTAGAAAGGAAAAGGAAAAACTTTCAATAGGTAAAAAACAGAAAACAAGTAACAAAATATCAAGTATTAAAGACAACATTGTTGAAAGCAACAAGATAGTGATTTCTACATTTCATATGGTTGAAGAGGGGCGTATGAAACACCATGAAATAGATCGTGAAATTAAAGAGCAACAAATGAAGAGGAAAGATAAGAATGAGGAAACGCTGATCAAAATAGAGGAGCATAAATTTAATTTGCAAATGAACATGGTTTCAGCTTTAAATGCTATTGGACAGGAAATGTTGAAGATGACTGAGTCATTTTCAAATGAAAAATAATTCTTCAAATCCCATACTTGGGTTATATTCTTGTTGTTTTTTGCTCTTTAGTAGATTTTCTAGTTACTTGTTATGAGACTGGAATAAGTATATTAATAAAGTAATATTTGAAAATTGTTTGTTTTACTTGTAAATTATTAAAAATAAAACTATCTTGTTTCAACATCCAAATGTTGTTATATTGTTTTTTTTGCTCTTTAGTGGATTTTCTAGTTACTTGTTATGAGACTAGAATAAGTATATTAATAAAAAAGTATTTGAAAATTGTTTGTTTTACTTGCTAATTATGGAAACTAAAACTATCTTGTTTCAACATCCAAATGTTGTTATATTGTTGTCGTTTTTTTCTCTTTAGTGGATTTTCTAGTTACTCATTATGAGACTGAAATAAGTATATTAATAAAGTAGTATTTGAAAATAGTTTGTTTTAGTTGCAGATTATGAAAAATAAAACTACCTTGTTTCAACATCCAAATGTTCTAATCTTGTAACATTTAAAACGTAATTGTATTTCAATAACAAGCAGTTTGATTTAATTATAAACCTTCCAATTTCTATTTGTCAGTTGTATCATCATTTTTTATTTGATATATTTTAATGGTGCATTCTTTTGTATATTTTTTTTAAGGGAGGAGATCAGTGTTTACATTATCAATCTTCCATACAGAGAATTTGAATTCAATAGCAAAAATGAAATTCTTTCTTGCAAATGCATCAATTATTGTCCAACTAGCATTGTAAATATGGAACAATCTTCAAAATTCAACTAATATGCAATGCATTTTTAAGAAGCATAAGGTAGATTAGTTTCAGACCGAGCATTCCTCAACTATGGACACAGATGACATGAAAATGGAGGTTATTGCTTTCATTTTTGGACAACAAAGTCAAATCCTTGATGCAGATTTATCTCCTTTTGAATGGGAATGAAGGATAAAGGGTGAGTGGTATATCAAACCACGTTCTATACACTGGTGGAGCCAATACATTTTTGAAGTAAGATGTGATGATCAACGTTTCTGCAGCATTTTTAGGATACCTAATATGTTATTTCAAAATATTTGTCAGATATTGAATGACAACCTTAAACAAGGTGAAATACCCTTTTCATTTTCTACCTCTATAAAAGACATGGTCTTTCCAGTTGAAAAATGTTGAGTTGTGGAGCTTAATTGCTTCACTAGCATGTTTTTACAAAACTCGCTAGAAAACACAATAACTGACGTCGGTCACCCAGGGACCGGTATCAGTCAGGTAAGGAGGAACCAACATCAGTTGCCTGTGCGTGACTACTATAATTAAGTTGTGGGAATTGGATCTATCTTTAGTTGTAAAGTGAATGTAATGGTTGTAATTGCATAGCTAAAGTTACCTAAGATTGTAGATGCATATAGAAGCGTAAATCTAGGGCTAGGAGAGAGTGTGAACTCATTGAGAATTAAGAGAAGTTTCCTTTAGAGAGAAAAAGAGAAATTTGTGGAGAAGAAAGTATAGGACATCCATGAAGGTGTGGAAGATTGCAAATATTCATTGTATTTCCTTTGTGATAATAAATTGGTTGTTTCTTGGTGGACGTAGCCCACACTGGGTGAACCATGCTAAATCTTGTGTATTGTTTCTTCTTATTTTTTTCGTATTCATTGTTTATATGCTTATATTTGATTAATATATTTGTACAACCAATGTGCTAACCCAAACAACCGATATCATAGCTTCTTTGTTTGAGGGTTGTGTTTTTAACGGTCATGATTACTTATTATGGAAGATGTAGGTAGAGGATTATCTGTATCAGAAAGATCTATACTTACCTTTGGATGAGAAGGCAAGACCTAGAAAGATGATTGATGAAAAATGAAAAATTCTTGATAGAAAGGCTCTGAGATCTATAAGAGTGAGCCTGACAACATCTGTGGCTTCGAATATTACCGAAGCAGGATCTATGGTAGAGCTGATAAAATCTTAAGCAAATCTATATGAAAAATCTAGTGCTTCAAATAAAGTTTATTTGATGAAAAAATTGTTTAATTTAAAGAAGCAAGAAGGTGGATCTGCATCATGTCATTTGAATGATTTCCGGTCTATTGTAAATCAATTAAAATTAGTTAGTATTACATTTGAGGATGAAGTGAAAGAAATTTTATTATTATTCTCTTTGCCAGATAGTTAAGATAACTTTGTAATGGTTTTTAGTAATACAACGTCTACTACTAATGTTTTAAAGTTTGATGATGAGGTTAGTATAATCCTGAATGAAGAAATACGTAGGAAAAGTACAAGAGAAACATCATCTGGGAATGCTTTGAATGTAGAAAGCAGGGGAAGGTAGAAGGATAGATCCAAGAGCAAGAATAATGGGAAATCAAAGTCTAAGAATGACATATCTAAATCCAGAGGCAAAGGTATAATCTGTTGGAATTATAGAAAGAAAGGTCATGTAAAGAAGGATTGTTGGTTCAAGGAAAACAAAGAAAATTTATCAGACAAAGGTAAAGAGGCGAATGTTGTTGCAAAATAGGTAATTCAAGATGCCATAATTCTCTCCTTGGATGATAAAATTAAATCGTGGGTTTTATATTCAGGAGCCTCTTTCTATGTAAGCCCTAATAAGGGTTATTTCATAAATTATGTCAAAGGTAATTTTGGGCATGTTTATCTAGGAGATGGTGAACCATGCAATATTAATGGTAAAGGTGAAGTTCATCTTAAATTGCAAAATGGAAATACATGGATATTGAAATATGTGAGGTATGTTGCAAGCCTCAAAAGAAATATAATTTCTGCAGGACAATTGTGTGAAACTGGTTGCATGGTTACACTCACAGTTGAACCTTGAAAAGTTACCAAGGGATCTTTTGTTTTAGCAAGATGAAATAAGGTAGGATCATTGTATTTATCTGCCTATATTACTATCTCCTTTTCTGTTCTATCTACTTCAGATTCAGATACAAGCACATGGCACAATCGGCCAAGCCATATGAGTGAGAAGGGAATGCAACTCTTAAAGGAAAAGGGTAAGTTATCATATCTGAAACATGTAGATCTTGATTTCTGTGAACATTGTATTTTCGGAAAGCAAAAGAGAGTGAGATTTCTCAAAGTTGGGGCGACAAAGAAGAATCATAAAATGGAGCTTGTATACTTAGATGTGTGGGGACCAATCCACGTAGTTTCTCATGGAGGATCCCAATACTATGTTACTTTAATTGATGATGCCGTAAAAAAGGTATGGGTTTATTGTATTAAACTTAAATCTTATGTTTTTGAAACTTTTAAAATATGGAAAGGCTTTGTGGAAAATGAATCAAATTCAAAGTTAAAATGCCTTAGATCTGAAAATGGTAGTGAGTACTGCAACAAGGCTTTCAATTATTATTGTTCAGTAAATGGAATATGTAGAGAAATGACGGTTCCTAGAACACCACAGGAGAATGGTGTTGCAAAGAGAATGAACATGAAAATCATGGAATGTGCTAGACACATGAGGATACATGTTGATTTCCCTTACAGTTTTAGGCGGAAGTAGTAGACACAGCGGTTTATTTAATTAATCGCGGACCTTCAAGTGCACTAGATGGTGGAATATGAGAAGAAGCTTGTACTAGAAAAGAGGTAGATATTTCTTTTCTTAGATTATTTGTCTTAGAATATTTTGTATATTGATAAATAAAATAGAAAGAAATTGGATGTTAAATCCAAAAGATGTACTTTCATTGATTATGGCTCTAGTGATTTCGGATTCTAGTTTTAGGATTTAGAAGGGTCGAAGAGAATTAGGAGTCGTGACATTGATTGTAATGAAAAGAGAATGTACAGGGATCAAGTTTTGGTACCCAAAGGTGAACCGATGGAGAAATTTGTGGATAAAAGTGAACTCTCATAGTTAAAATTAACACCTACAGGTTTACATAGTAACCAATATTAGTTTACCTCTGACCGACATCGGTCCCTTGTATCGGCGTCGGTTATCTGAACCAGCGTCAACAAAATGTGACTAGTGTCCGTCACTATTAGAAGTAGATACAAATCTATAGGATGAAAAATTGATCCTCCAGCACCCCAAATCTCAATGAGAAGGTCACAAAGGGTAAGTAGACCTCCATAAATATTTTCACCTTCCTTGTCTAATTTATTATTGACTGATAGTGGTGAACTAGAAAGCTTTGAAGAAGTAATGCAGGATATAGCCCACAAGCAGTGGGAGCATGGAATGAATGAGGAAATGGACTCCTTAGAGCAGATTCAGACATGGAATTTGGTCAAGTTTTCAGTAGGTAAAAGAGCATTGTAGAACAAGTGGGTTTACAGGATCAAGGAAGAAGAGGGTGGACAGAAGAGATACAAGGCAAGGCTTGTAGTAAAGGAATTTACACATAAAACAAGTATTGACTTTGGTGAAATCTTTTCTCTTGTTTTTAAGATGACTTCTATTTGTACTGTATTGAGTTTAGTTGCAGTAGAGGATTTGCATGAGGCACACTTTACATAATACATTGATTACAATAAATATACAAAAATGCAATCTATTTCAAAGCTCACTTCCTTTGACTCGTGCCTATGTCGGCTTCTGACACGATCTGGTGTGATTCATCTTCAATCCGCGGAATTCTATCGACTTCCACGGCTTCTTCCAGTCCTTTGCGGATTTATTTAGTTTATCACGGCTTTATAGTCTTTGGAGGCTTCTTTCCTTTATGCGTGACTTTCCTTCATTTTGCAACTTTTCTCCTTTACCCGCAACTTCCCCACTTCTTTGCTGCTAGTTGTATTACATCGTGGCTATTTCCTTTACTTCGCTGCCTATTCTATCCCTTCGTGGAAATATCTATCCTCTCGCAGCTTTATGTCTAAACTCCTACCAACATTATCCCCCTCTTAAACTTTGTCTCATTCTCGAGACAACAACTAGTGATTACTTTTACGCCTTCCTTCAAAAATTTCTTTCCAAAATTTGGATCAAATGAAAATCAACCACCAAGACTTATGCGTTTGGCATAGGGAACAATTCGCACGCTCAACTCACCTGATTGGATTTATGGGGCGCCAAGGTATAGAAGCATCAACCTCCCCAGGAACTTAGACGTCTGGCGTAGAGAAGGGTTCTCTTGTTCGACTCGCCTGACTGGGTTTAATGGGACACCTTGAACTTTTATCTTCTAAGGTGTACTCTGCGATATGTGCTTTGAAATTTGGGGAATGATATTCTTTTCATAGTTTAACCATGAAGTTAAATGAGTATTCAGTTGATTAATCCATTCCTGTAGCTGTGTATTCTTTTGAATCAATGAAACCAATTCAGATGGAGTGGGATGTGTTTGTAGTGTCTTCCATCGATCTTGGGCAAGTGTAGTTTCTTGGTGCATCTGCGTCAAGGCTTTGTCCAGTGTATTAGGCATTTTCTCTACCCCTTCTTACCCCCAAAAGCGGGGTAACCTTGTGACCTTTAATCGATATCCCATCTTTCGGCTAACCTAGCTTACTTCGTCCCTTGGGACCAACAAAGGGTTGTAAAGGAATATTAACTTGTTGTCCATCGATCGGAAGGGGAGCGTTCTGCCTCATAGGGAAGCATCAGTGAGAGATGATATAGATGAAGCAGAAGCGGAAAAAACAAGCTCACCAAAGGCACAAAAATAGAGGGTAAATTGGAATTTATCATAAAATAAATAATTTAATATTTCTCTCTATTAACAATGATAAATTATAAGCCCAATGAGTGATAGGATGAAATAAGCGGACTTGCCTTTTTTCTTTTCAAAAAATATCTAAAGTACTTTACTTTATAAAGCTTATTTATATATAACTTCTCAACTCAAAGTTCTATGTTAACAAACCATTAAGTTCACGACATAACTTCATCAATGATACTATCACATACAGTAACACTAATGATCCACTTCTTGAAGTGACATTAATGTATTCTAGTTATACAACCTACTAGTCGTTGATTTACCAATTTCACCTTTTCCGTAAACTGTTATTTTCATCTTTTTATCTCCTTTTATTTCTTTTTAATTGCCCAAATTTTTTCGTTATTCTTATTCATTCGATCTGATTTTCAGTTTAACTTTGCCTTATTTATTCATATATTCCATCGTTTCACCTTGTTTTGAGTTCCCTCCTATCTAAGAAGTAAAAGTAGGAAGCCAAGGAAAAATATGATTCTCCCTTCATTCCTAGAGGAATGCAAATTGCATAGTTTGCTATAGGATTACATGTCGTAGATATTTTCTTGCCACTCCCTCTATGGATTTTGATATTTATCTTTAAGTTATGCTATTTTTCTCCTTTGTGATCCATCCGTATCATTTTCAATGTCATATGCTATGGAAATCTTATGTATTTCTTGTTCAATATTTCCATTTTCCGCTTGTCTTCTACAGTCATGTTTGGCCATCCAATAGTGTATGTGTAGAATACTACGACATTATTCAGTTTTTTCTCGAGCTTCTTCACCAATGTTTGAAATTTAGTTCTTTTATTTTGGTTCTAAGTGATGTGAGATTTCTTGGCGTCTTCTTGGTGTTCTCTGATGGCAGCTTTGTGAATTGTTTTTTTTCTACCTCCAAGTTTATGTGGTGTTATTTCAAGATTTCTCCTACCACATATTTTATGGATGCTTCAACTGACAGTGAAGTATCAATCTTGATTTTTGGCTTATTTGTTTGAATGTTAGTGAGCACCGTTTTCATTGCCTCCTCTAATTCTACACACCTTTGCATCCATTCTTGTGTAGCACTCTTCTCTAACACCTAAATGCAACTAGTTTTTTGTAGGGGAGTTAGTTTATCTAAATGGACCTTAAATCCTTCCACGGTTTTCTCAACAACTCCTTTTTACAATTGAAAAGACTGTTCTTGTTTCCTCTTCTATAGAGCCTTCTTGATTCTAGCTAGTGAGTCTCGCAGTGATGGTGTGGTTAATAGGCTAGAGGATGAAAGTTATAATGCATGTTCTGCCTTCTCCTTTTCTTCCTTATTTTTTCTTCTTGTTTTTTCCACTCTTGCTCTGCTTTTGCTTTATTTTATTCCTCTTCCTTTTATTGCTTTTATGTTGTTGCCTTCTTCTTCTCTTCTTCTGCTTGCTTTTCCTTCTCTTCTTCATTTTTCTTCTTCTTTTCTACCTCTTCTTTCTTTTTCTTTTCTGCTTCTTCTTTCCTCTTCTTTTCTGCTTCTTCTTTCTTTTTCTTTTCTACTTCTTCTTTCCTCTTATTTTCTACTTCTTCTTTCCTTCTCTTGTCTTCTGCTTATTTCTTCTTTTTCTCTTCCTCCTCTTCTTTCTTTTTCTTTTCTTCTTGTTCTTTCTTATTTTTCTCTGCTAACTCAATTTTTAGTTTTCTCTCTTCTTCTACCTTTCTCACCTTATCTGTTGTCTACTTAATGATTTCTTCTTCCTTTTGTTTCTTTTCCAACTCTTCTTGTTCTTTTTCTCGTGTTTGCATCTTCTATTTCTGGTCTTTTGATTCATTTCCCTTTTTTTGTTCTTCTCTTTCCTTCTTTTGTTTCACCAATAAGCCAATTATCTCATCCACTTCCTTTATGTGTTGTACTATGCTCTTGGTGTGGAGTTTCTTTTGTTTAAGAGTAGTTTGTTCTTGCTAAAGCGCGGCCAAGCGATGTGTTTTCTCTATCTCTATTTGGTCATGTATTTCTGTCGCCAATGATGATGTAAGCAATTGAATTATATCTTCGAGTATGAATGCATGCTTCTCTAGATAGTACACTATGGATTCTGTAATAGCCATTTACTCCCCGCCTGTACTTGCGGTATATTATTGGGAAAGCTGTGAAATCCTGCCAAAATTTAGACATTTCTGATAGTAGTTATAGGCTTGTTGACTAAACCATGTTTCTTCTATTGGTTTTGCGTCTTCTGAAATTCATGGTGCTGAAGGGTCATGTGGATGTGGAGGTGATGGAGCGTCTGATTATTCATCCTCTAATTAGGAAATGTCTTCTATGTCTTCAGATTTTATTTCATCTTTCCCCTTGTTAACCGCAGCTTCTTTCAATTTTTCTTTCTCAGCTAGAGCTTTTTGTCTCTTTGTGATGGGTTTTGTAATGCTAGGGTCTTTCTTTTGTTTGTATGTCTTAGGAAGGGCTTTGCTAGATTCTACCTTGTCCACTTGTGTGGTGAATTTCTATCGATATTTTGTAAATGTCTCTTCAATTACCTCATCAAAATTTGGAAACTTGGCTTTGATAGAATTGACAGGAAGGCTTCGAATTACTTCCACAAAGGTAGCCACTAGTTCATCTGACACCTCATAGGGTAATGGAGGTATGTGTTATGTGTGCGGAACTGTAAGCTAAATGAATGTATAGTCGATGTCGGTAATAAAATACACCTCCTTTTCATATTTTACAACAGTTTGCTCCGATATCCTAGATTTATCTCCAATGATTTGTTTAACCCTTTTTATCCAGCCTAACAATGATGTGATCTGAGTTACTGCATCCAGAGTAGCTATATGTTACCAAATTTGTTCCGTGATAGGTTTATTTGTCTTCCATTCTATTGTGTTTGTTGTATGAGGTAGGGTTTTTGTGAAGTACATAGCCAACTATATCAACAATGAACCATACTAAAATGTATGCTTCCCCTCTTTTATTCTCCTAGTATTTTCATGGAATTTTGTCTCTAATAGTTCTGCAAGATTATATTCTGAATGAAATTGAACCATATCTAGGGAAATCTATGCACTAAGCCCGTGGGCACCGTCCTCTCTATTGGTGTGATAAATTTTGAGGCATATAACTTTAGCAACATACCTTAATGTGTGATTGGAAATATATGATATTCATACTCCCCATTTTGATTTTGTGATGCCCATTTCTCGAGTTGCATCTTTCGGTGCCGTATTATTTTTAGCAATTATAAAATGCCCATTATCCAATAAGCCAATAACCCTAGTTATCACCTATATATTAATCTGATATGGTTCGTCTAAGTACAACATTTGATTGTGGAGTCTACTCAATATAACTCGAAGTACGGAATCTGCCCGAGGAAAGTAGGGTATTCAAATCCAAACGTTGATTTTTAATTCCTTGATAACTTCAGCATTCTTCTTGTATACCAGTGCTTTTGTATTTGGATCTTCTTCTAACAACAATGCTCTCTCTACCTGGAGTGTTGTGTGATCATATTCTAAAATTTGCAAGTGTATGTATTTCTGTAGATATTTCACATGTGTAACTTTGAATGGAATATGCGAGAAGGCACCCTCAGGGTCGCTGGTGTATAACTTCATGGAATTCTTAAGAAATTTTGTCTTGGGAAGGTCTTCCCGTGTGATCTCGACTGGAACATCCATTTTTCTCTCACAATTTTCCCTCAATGTGCCCTAGTTTTCTTCTTTGCACTTGTACTTCGATTTTTCTTCTAGCTTTTTGTGCCTTAGTTTGGTTCCCTTTGATGTCTTTTATACTGTTGTCAATCCACCTACTACATTTATTGCTTATTATACGGAAAATTTCTTCTTCGTCGGCCGTGGTATGATTCTATGTATTTTCCGTGTTTTTGTAATTTCCTTCATTCGGCGGTTTTTATTTGTTCCGCAGCTTGTTCCTTTGGTGCTTTGGGCTGCGGATTTCCTCATGCATCGTGTCACAGTTTGTGCTTCCTTTTTCTATGTTTCACAGCATTGTGTGTTGCACGGCTTCATTGCGTTCCTTATCCGCGGTTTTATTTTCTCCTTCTATATTTCATGGTTTTGTTGTTTTCTTTTATTTTGTGGCTTTTATCTTTCTCCTTTTATTCCACGGGTATGCTTCCTCCGCGTATTTTCCTTTTCCTTGTTATGCGGGTATGTTACCTTCGTGACTTATTTTTCGCCTCCTGCTTTAGGGTAGAGATGCCCTTGTGGGTTTTCATCCTACCCCTCGACCTATCCGCCAAATTGCCGATTTCCAAATAGGCTGGTGTTCTTCTTTTATTTTTATTTTTATTTTTATTTTTCCAAGGGTAGAGATGCCCTTGTAGGTTTTCACACACTAAAGGTCCCCAATTCATACCTGGGCTCAAACACCAAATGTTAACCTAAGACCCCAACGGACTTGTGAGGCTTAGGAGCGGATCGATCAAGGTTAAGGATGTATGCGAAAAATACACCACCACTATACTAAGAACATAAAAGTAAAATGCAAGATAATTTAATCCCAAAACTCCAATCTTTATTCATATATCAAAATGCATTACATCAGTACAATACATATACATTGTTTTCACTCTAATCTCTCTTCTATCTTTCTTACAATATCTCAAATTGGTGCTCTCACATAAGTCTTCATGAGGCACACTTTACATAATACATTAATTACTATAAATATACAAAAATACAATCTATTTAAAAGCTCACTTCCTTTGACTCGTGCCTCTATTGGCTTCTGACATGATCTGGTGTGATTCATCTTCAATCAGCGACATTATGTCAACTTTCGCGGCTTCTTCCAGTTCTTTAAGGCTTTACCTAGTTTATCGTGACTTTATAGTCTTTGGCGGATTCTTTCCTTTATGCGTGGCTTTCCTTCATTCTGCAGATTTGCTCCTTTACCCGTGGCTTTCCTACTTCTTCGCGGCTAACTTTATTGCATCGCAACTATTTTCTTTACTTCACGGCATGTTCTATCCCTTCATAGCAATCTCTATCCTCTTATGGCTTTATGTCTAAACTCTTGCCAACAAGAATCCTTGGCATGCAAATTCATAGAGACAGGAATAACAGGAAGTTATATTTGTCTCAGGAGAATTATATCAATAAGGTGTTGGAAAGGTTTAATTTGCAAAATTCAAAACCTGTAAGTACACATGGCTAGACACTTCAAATTGAGAAAAGATCAATGTCCTACATCACATGAGGAGGTTGAGTACATGGCATGAGTTTTTTATGCTTCAGCAGTTGGGAGCTTAATGTATGTTATGGTTTGTACCGGACCATAAATTGCACAAAAAGTGGGATTTGTGAGAAAATTTATGGCTAATCTAAGTAAAGAGCATTGGAAAGTAATCTAATGGATTCTCATGTATTTGAGAGGGACATCCGACATGCAATTATGTTATAGAGGGTCAAATAATTATTTACGTGGCTATGTGGATTCAAACATGGCTAGTGATTTGGATGGCAAAAGGAGCACCATTGGGCGTGTTTTCACAATAGGTGGCACGACAGTTAGCTGGATTTCTAGATTGCAAAAGGTATTGGCATTGTCTACTATAGAGGCTGAGTATGTTGCAGCTACAGAAGATAGCAAGGAAATGATATGGATGAGCAGGTTCATGGAAGAGTTGGGAAAGGAGCAAAAGAATTGTAGATTGTACAGTGATAGTCAAAGTATAATTAATCTGGAAAATAACTCAACATTTCATTGTAGAACGAAACATATTTAGTTGAGATATCACTTCATACAGAAGGTGTTCTAGGATGGGCAGATGAAGTTAGAGAAAATTCATACAAAGGAGAATCATGCGGATATGCTAATGAAGCCATTGGCAAAGGAGAAGTTGGAGTTACACTCCACTTTTGTTGGTCTTCGAGCTTGAGACTTGAAGAGGGATAAACAGGCCAAGGAAAGGATCAGAGGAAGGAGTTATATGGTACAGTGTAGAAATTTATCTCCAAGTGGGAGATTATAGAATTTTGGAGCTTAATTGCTTCACTGACATGCTTTTTCAAGACTTGCTGAAAAACACCATAACCAGCATCGGTTGACAAATTGGCATTGGTTAACAAACCGACATCGGTTGAAGAATCGGCATCAATCATCCACGGACTGGTATCGGTCAAGCAAGGAGGAACTGGCATCAGTTTCCTGTGCATGACTACTATAATTAAGTTTCAAAAATTTGATCTATTTTTAGTTGTAAAATGAATCTAATGGTTGTAATTGCATAACTAAAGTGCCCTAAGATTGTAGATGCATATATAAGCATAAAGCTAGGGTTAGAAGAGAGTGTGAACTCATTGAGAATTAAAAGAAGTTTCCTTTAGAGAGAAAAAGAGAAATTTGAGGAGAAAAAAGTACATGACATCTAAGAAGGTGTGGAAGATTGCAAATCTTCATTGTATTTCCTCTGTGATAATAAATTGGTTGTTTCTTGGTGGACGTAGCCCACATTGGGTGAACCATGTTAAATCTGGTGTATTGTTTCTTATTTTTTATTTTTGTATTCATTTATTATATGATTAGATCTTATTAATATATTTGTACAACCGGTGTGCTAACCCCAACAAAAAACAAGTGGCCATGGGAATGTTAAGATTGTCATCTAGAATGACAATGGTTAACATTAGTGAGTTGTTTGGTTGTGGAAAGTCAACCACAACGAGAACTATAAAGAAGTTCATAAATGTCATGTACACTCGGTTTCGAGGTCATGTTTAGTGGCCAAGGGAGCATATGGCATTGGGGAAGGTAAAATAAGGCTTTTGTAGAAAACAAGGTTTTCCAAATTGTTGTGGGGCTATATATGTAAATCACATTCCAATTTGACTTTCTCCTAATGATTGTTCATCTGATTGGTATGATCGAGATCACAATTATAGTATGGCATTACAAGTTATTGTTGATAGTAATATGAATTTCATGGTTGTGTTTACAGAATGGTCGGGCTCTGTTAATGATTCTAGACTTCTTCGTAATTCAACTTTTTATAGAATGTGTGGAGGAGAGAGATTAAATGGTCTTTTGGTTCCTATTGACTCATTAAACATGAGGGAGTACATTACTAGCGATGGTGGATATCCACTATGTTAGTCACTTTAGGTCTGAGAGGGAGGGTGAATCAGTCCTTTCAAACCTTTTAAAACTTTCTATCCTCAATCAACCATTCATTCATTCATCCTCATTCATCAAATAGAAGCAAGAACAAGTATCACTTGTGAGAGAAAAAGATGCAAGCTCATGGACACACCATATAATGTGGGAAACCCTTAAAATGGAGAAAAAAACCATTGAAATCAAAATAATATATTTAGGAACACCCATTAAAAATTCTCATAATGATGTCAACTTGTTTGAGCACCCACTCAAACTATGAAGCACCCACTTCTATATTTTTCCTAGCACCCGCTAGACTAGGAACACCCACTCCATGATTATCCAAGATCTCATTTAGATTGTTTATAAAACACCAATTTTCATTGTAGAACCCACTACCTAAGACACCCTAATCACCCACTTAGTTTACACATACATCATATTTTTTGATCACTTAGACTCTGGTTGCTCATATAACAAATTGTGATCCTTTTCTTAACACCTATATCTCTCTCTCAATATATTTTTATTTCTCACTAAATCATAAAATTCAAACCTCAAAAATTCATGGATCTAAAAAATTTACACTCTCTCAGCATGGAAAAACAAAAAATAATGTACTCAACATGTTTGCAAAGAATGACCTAATTTAATGCATAAGCACTGCTGCAATTTTCCCATCCATGGCTGCCCCCATCTCTGATTTTCACTTTGTCTTAATAAAATTTTACACCTAAAAATTATGTACCTGTTCTTACCTTTTCTCACCACTCCCTCACATTTACAACACACTTCAAAAAATTATTCCTTGATTCGTTCACATGAAGGAGGAATCAAGAAAAAATAAAATTGCCCTCTTGCAATCATTGCACTGCTATCATTTTCAGCTTATAAATCCTGACATATGAGGTTATCATGAATATATTCCTGATATTCATGAATTATTATGACATAAAATACACCTGAAAAAATTACACACTCTTACACAATTGAACTCCTCAATCAGACTTGTAACTGTCATGTCAGTTTTGTCTTCTAGTGCATAGGTGAGCTCATCTTTGTCTTTTAGTGCCACAACTTGTCCAAATGAGCTAAAACTTTGTGAGCACGTATAAAGGAGTAAAAAAATTCCAAATAAATTATTATTGTGTCTAAATTCTATCCACATCATCAAATTTTTCCATTTGGACACCTAGCTGTTCACAAAATGACATCAACAAAACACAATCCTAAATATTTCTCTAGTTAGATCAATTCCACTCATCTTCATGAAAAAAAAATAATAAAATGAATATTATGGAGTATAATTTAATATAATTTTTACATTAAGAGCTAAATCTAAGTGTAACCCATCCAAATTAATCATTTTAAAAAACGTGTTTGGCTGGTTCCTAGGTCCCAAAATTTTATCTGCTAAACTTTTACTATTTTTTACCTAAAAAATGCACATCATGGGGAAATTAACATACCAATGGAAATAATTGTATTATAATACATAATAAAATCATTTTTTGTCTCAATTAATAGCATGGAGCTCCCGACAACATCAAACTCAGAGATAGGTATGGTTGATCTTGAGTGCACAACAACTAGTCTTCAAGGCAACATACCTAAGCACATCTAAAATGCTTTCCATGACTCCCTATCACCTTGAAAACTTTAATTAGGGTACAAAAAATATTTTCAAGCACAAAAAATCATATTTCATATGGAGAAACATTCACTTACCATCTCATTTTGACAAGCTTCTCAAGAGGCATAAATAAGTAATTTTGGCACAATCACCTCCAAGCAAGAAATGACACAACCAAAATGAACCATGAGCTTCTAAAAATAATTTTAAACCTAAAAATTATTATAAAATAAAAAAATAGCATTGGAACAAAACAATTTTACTTTTTCACCTTCATTCTCCTTCACTAGCTTCTCAAAACAAGCACCTTTTGCCAGTGAAGCTAAAAATGCATTCAATACTCCAATTTTCTCCAAATTTGTTTCTTAGGTAACTTCATGAATCTTATGTAGACATCCCTAAGATAATAAAACTCATATTTGAGCATATTTTTATTTGAAAGGTTTTTTAATACATAAATTTTGGAAAGGCTCCAAGGGCCATATACATAAATATATTACATTGTGAGATCATATCCATAAAAAAACCTAACAAAAAAACCTAGCCAAAAAAGGAACAATGCTCGAGTCAAGAAGGATTTGAATCTAAATGAGTAAGAAAAATAAGAAACCAAGACTACCCAACCCAGAAATAGACAAAAAAAAACCCATAACAAAGGTCAACAAAAAGACCACAAATGACCCCTCAGGTACTTTTATCCCAAGTACTTGAACTCGGTCATGCATACCCACCCTTGTTGGCCAAATCATCATCATCCTTGGAGCTACTAACCTCCCACATTATTTTCTTCCCCTTCTCAGCCACAACCATCTCTTGAAGGCTATCCACCCTATTACTAAGCATTTTAAGCTCTGCTCCATAACGTTGAGCTCCTCTGATTAAAATTTTATCCTCAACTTTCAAGTGAATAACCATATCATCAAGGCTTTCAATTTTACTGGTAAGGATATTTATGAACTCAAGAATTCCATCACCTCCAACCCTATAAGCCTTAAATCTAGACTATCTGGAGTTATTCCCTACAAGAATTCCATCACTCCAATATGAAGTAATCTCATCTGACCCTACAAGAAATTGCTAGACGCCACATCCAAATCCTTCGTAGCCTTCTCTTTTAACACATTGAGCTTGCATCTATCATCCAGAGTCCAATGTTCTTCCCAATCTTCACCATACCTAATTCCAACAATCTTGGTAGGAATTAGGGTACCATCTTTGAGTAGTAGAAGAATTAACCCTTGGTGTAATGGAACATCCACATTCTTCACTTGAAAATATTTCACCGAAGCTTGCAGGGAATTAAATAGATAGACCACAATGGTCGCCTTCCTATTTCTATGGAAGTGATTTAAAACATGAAATGTTGGGTATTTATCTTGTTAAACATTCCATCAAGACTGAAATACTTCATAATAATAAAATAAACCTCAGGCCATCACCATGAAAGATCATTTTTGGGCTATACCATCATCCATATGAAACAATGATTGCAACCATGAATACACAAGGAAATAGAAGGACTTCCTTTGAAATTGCTTTCTTAGCTCCTTTCTTCACCTTTACATCATCCATGATGAACAATCTTCATCAATATCAAGGAAATTGAAAACTTCCTTCTGAAATTGCTTTTTGACCTTAAAAACCCTTACATAACAATCCATATGAGCTTAACAACTCCTATGAAACAATTTCACACCACACATCATCACAACCCCTTGATCCTAGAACTATGCAAATTCATTCAAAACATTCTCATCAAAACCCTAAAGCTTCTGAAAAAAATAAGTAACATCCCCATTTTTAAAAATGTCACAGATAGTCGTATCCCTTTCCATAACCAAACAGGAAGATGGATCCACCCTCACTCTGTTACCACCCATGATGGAATAATTATACAAAACCTTTAATAAACCAAATGAAACAAAAAAATTCCTCCATAAAACAAATATGATAATAAAGTAATAGAACTCTTGGGCCCACACTATACGCTTGGAGCTATAGGATTACTTTCATATCCCAATGCCCACACTTTCCATGGAATTGTCACTCTGTATGAAGGACAACCCTAGTTGATGGCTTCATTTGATCCACCAATCATCTTTCCATGACTTGTCTATGCTAATGATGATACCATACAACATATGTGTTATGCCTCTATACATGTTCCTCACAAGCACTTTAATAGTTGTAGGATTACACATGTCCCAATCCCACGACTCTCCATCAAATGTCACTTGTATAAGGAAAGCCCTAGTATCATGGCATCAGATGACATTCATCTTAACATATATATTTGTATTTACCATACAACATTCATGGCACATTAATACTATACATAGCATCCATCTTCCACAAACATGCCTGCATACGAGTCTCCTCAATTTTGTTTCATAATTATTAGCCCTAATTTCATCCATACAAGCACACCTAGGTCATTGGCCTCCGTATAATTTTATGTTACCCTTCATGCAATTTTTAACTGTACAATAGAAATCCCTTACAAAACTGCGATATTTTATATTCCATAGATGCTATCAACTTCAAATGTAAAATGCAATGTAAAGTAAAGCACATACACACTGCAAAGAAATTGATAACGGAGTTCAGAAATGCCTACGTGTCCGGGTTCATACGAACCGATTCATTAATACTTCAAAGTTGCAACCAGTAAAAACATAATGAAGTCATGAATCTAATGTGAATACTTGGGAACGTATTTGATCTAAGTACCCAAATGATAGTTGTATAGGGATTCCGCCCATGTGATAGTGGTATAGGGATTCCACCCTTGTGATAGTGGTATAGGGATGCTTCCCTTTATGATCACATACCCAGTTGATTACACATGAATTTGAACCAGATAAATAAGAGTAATCAACATCCAGTAGATTACTCTGAACTGGAAATATGAAGACAAGTTGCTCCAAGTCTTCCGAGAAGTAGAAGCTTAGCTGATAGAACTGACATATCTTGCAAAAATATCAATCTTCAACTCTAAAATCTTCCACACATGATAAGCACATCCCTGATAAGACTTCCAATAGATTTTACCAAACGTACATATGATTTCCGTAGATTAAAACAGTGTCAAAATGCCTCCAAATTGGGAAGATAATATCACTATTAGGAGCGTGGGGAAAGTGATCTTTGCATGATTCCCTTTTGACAGCCTAAGGTACCCATTTTGAACTTCTTTAAAATACGGTGATTTATGAAATTTTCCTACTAATGGCCTATGACCCATGCATAAGGTATCACTTTGCTATATGAAGCTTCACCAAAATGGGAAGTTTTTTTTTCATACTGCCTTGGATCATATACACTAGGAAGGACTTAAGAAAACACTATAGTTGAATTGTTTCACCTTCAACCTCATGGTTTGAATTTTGTATCACCTTATATATATCTTATTCCACCGTGTAGCATGATGATATATAAATTATTTTTTATCCTTTGGTTTGGTATGATTTTCATGTTTTCTTATATTTTCACCATGTGCTTGCACTAGGCCAAGGCTTAGAATGACTTGACTTGATTCATAAACACACCATGACTGGAACATATGGACATGATATAACCTTATTGCGACACCAATAAATCACTTCATGGAACTTTCTTGACCTTCACACCACCTTGGAAACTCACCATATGGCTTACACTAGATAGGAATATGCCTTGGGATTTTGTGCTATTAATTAGTGGATAGTTTTATCATAAGGAAAGCCAATTTTAACATCCACGAGGCTAAAAATAACCTTCAGTAAATGAGAGAATCTATAACACCTAATTCATATGCCTTAGATCTAGACTGTTTAGCTAGTTATATCATGATCCAATTATTACTTGACTTCATTGAGAGAATCAACATACCAGCATTATACAATCTTTTTTTGTCATACCAAGTCTCATAGGACTAACACAAGACTTCAAACCACAAGATTAGTACTAGAATGATTCTCACTGTACCCACTTCAACACAATAAATAAAATGCAATATTCCACTATCCCATTGGAGACACACTTATCTCGCAATGAATGCATGATATTAAACGGCCATTAGATTACCTTTTACACATCACTCTTTTATCATATCTAATGACCTTCTAGAGAGTCACAAATGAGCGTATACACCAATACTATGCACATGACCACCTTAAAAGGGAAAAACTTTGCACATGTCTATGAAATCATTGATAACATGAGTTATATATTCTTTGGGATACACCGCCTTTTTTCATGCCTCTTTGTCCCCTCGATTCAGTGGAAGGATTTTGGCATATGTTGACCTTGTCCAACTTTCAACTTGTATTTCTTTATAGGAAATGTGGGTCAGTACAAGACATGTTTTCCATTCAATATGTCCACCTGGAGACACTTAACTATTCAACTTTGGAGACCATTGATATCTTATTGGACTTGACCATCCATGACCCAAAACACCACCTGGAGACCTTACTATGGTGACATAATCCACTTGTAAATGAAAAAAAAAATGACATATCCAAAAATATCCCCCTTTTTGGCATTGATTATTCAACCACCATAATGCTTAGAAACATTGATGGTAACCATGACTACACAAGCACCAACCATGACTACACAAACACTAACCATGACTAAACAAGCACCTAGGAGACCTTATTTGCATGTTTCTTATCTCATTTCACCCCTTTCACATATATGACAAAGTAATACATAAGGAATTGACATAAATTTCCATTTACTAACAATAGCAATAAGCATGACTAGACAATTTACTTGTTCACTAGCTCCCCCTTGGTCTGTGCTTACCTTCTCCTTAACTCCAAATCAACATGAATGCATTTTATGGAATTGTTTTATATTATAATGATCTCCCACTATGAGTATATAATTTATATCTATGTTGGATATTTTCTATGTTGCACCATCTTGGCTTGTCACCTGCTTGAGATGGACTATAACTCGAACAAAAAATCGCCCAATATAGTTTACCTCTTTACCCTATGAAAATATAACTCCTCTGATCCAAGATAGGATCTTAACACCAATAATAATAAACCTTTTCCATTGTAGGAGTGCTTTCTTGAGTTGTTCCCATAACTCCCCCTCAGAATTGGCTCGGTATAATACACGGTCATTTTGGTATTCATTTGAGGCCACCAATCACATTCTTAAATATTTCACACTGCTAAGAATTCGAGTGCCAAACACTCTATGTTATGCACTCTATACTTGTTTCCAACCAATTTAATAGTTGTAGGAGATATTCCGCCATGTGTTATTTGCCAGGTTGGTACTAGTTGACCCTTTTCAGCTAGATGTTGACCAGATTCCTTTAACCGGTAAATACTTGTCTTGACATACAAGCCATTATGTACAGGCTTCCATAGTATCCCATCTTATACATCTTAGCACAACATGCCTCATGGTTCACTCTGAATATTTGTTGTAGTCATTTATATGCCCAAGTTTTGTCACACCTGTAGAAGCACACCTAGGTCATCATGAATTTCTCCAACACTTCCATTTAATGTAATTCATATATACCTTCTCAAGAGTGCATGTTTTTAGTCTCAATAATTTATTTTCATGGTAGGAGCAAGATCATTCAATTTTCCAAGGTCTTAAGTCATCTTTGTAGTGTTCTTGGTGGCTTTTGACAAGATTTTACACCAATTTTCTTGAGAGCACAAATATGACTATGTTGATGGTTTTTATTTTTCTAAGAATTCCTCTTAGTTTCACATAGTCATAAGAGAACATCATTGAAAAATTCCTATAATGAATACACCATGCAAATCTAATTACAATCCTTGAAAAGTACATCTACAGTTTCCTTTAGTACAGTAGGTATGTCATCTTCCATGTAGTTACTTACTCATCACCTGTGGAAGCTATGACTATCCTCATTTTATCCCAACATATCATGGACATGATAAACACTATTTGGAATTAATATACCTTATCAACATATGTTAAAACATGTCATGGAACCTTTAAAACAACCTAAACGAACTTTCTTGCTGTAGTAGATCTCTTCTAGGTTTCTCAAGAACCCAAAACAGAAAAATGATAATATATTTCTCCACCTTTTGAAATTTATAATGAAATTTTAAAAAAACATTATTATGGGTATAGAGACCCAACATCCAAATTTTTAGAATAACCCACTTGATAAAACCAAATTTATGATTTTTTTTAGAAATTTGTCCAAAATTGGGACAGTCACAGGGTAGAAAGATAAATAAATTCATAACTTAAGTTACATAAGCTTATATAATATCATTCCACCTTTAAAATTTCTTTTTTTAGGAGCATAAAATTTTACCTTTATTGAGTTTTGAGTGAATGTACCTTATTCTTTCCCAAAACCTTCATTCTCAATCGTAGACTGGAGCTTTCTCAAGCACTATATTTACCAAACCTTCTTGTTGGGAGGAAAACCAAAAAATTTCAAAGAAATTTGAAAGAATTTATAGGAACCTCTTGACATCCTATAGGTGTGTGCCAAACATCTTGGTTCAATTATAAAAACAAGTCTACATCTCTTGCGTTTCTTTCTTCACTAGCCCTCATTCTTGTAGCCCTCCTAAATGAGTTTTTTTAAGCATAAATTTGAATGTAGGAACTTCCAATGTAAAGTAAGAGAATTTCTAGACACCCATTAGGGATCAATAACATTCCCAAGAAGTTTGAAAACATCATTCTCTGTAGTACACTTCCAGTTCACAAAATTCTCCCCTCTAAATACACCTCTAATTGCATTTTTCACTCAGTCCTAGACTGGGTACAAATATATTGCATGTGGGAACTAAAAATAATTTTTTTTTTTAATTTTCTAAAGGAAAGAGGATGATGTATTCATCACATGTTACAAATTTCAGGTCTTAACTCCTTCATTTGCAAAAGTTATGGTCATTTTCCCATGACAGTCTTTATGCATTTAGGTCTCCTGGCAGCACATTCACACTTTCTTGCTTCCTCCAAGACTGTCATAGATTCCAAGAACTTGAGGCCAAAACATATCAATATTCCTTCTTCAATATTCAAGAGGGACCACCCAAGATAGTAATTTACCATTTTTAGCACCTAATTACTTTATTTGGCATTCCAAGTATTCCATTTCCTCTAGACATCTCCTTGTGAACTCACTATGCAACCATGTGGACTGTCATGAATCTAAACAAGTTGATGTCACGTCATCAACCAAAAACACTGTATCATGATCTATGATGTATGTGGATGGTAAGTTATCACTTGTTTCTCTAAAAACCGCCAAGAGAGATTTCACCATGTTACTCTACTCCATAGCACTAAATGATGGATTTGTTCAATTTCACCTGTATCACACTGCTTCTCCAGCCTATGATTGTCTTTAAGAAGCATAGTGAAGACAATCATGCTTCTTAGAGCACTAGAATAACATGTGATTATCAGAGGAGTCCATTGACTCCATTTTCTTCTTGCTTTCCTGGCATTGATTGCTTGATTGTCTTCTAGATTGCCTTGTGAAGATGAGTGAAGCATAGTTTGTTGTGTTTAAACTCACATGATGCTTCTCAACCACTGAGTTGTGTTCATGTAGGTCAGCCAACCCTTCTTGTTTTGGTGCTTTATCACTCCCATGCTTACTTGTCAAGGTTTCTTCATTCTTCTTAACACCTTGTGCTTGTTCTGTTTCATCCAACTTCAAGGATTCAGCTTGATGTTTGTTGTCTTGGTATTTACCTACAATTAATCCACTAGACTCTCCTTGATCTGTCTCTAGAGGTTTATATTTTCCCACTGCTTTCCTTCTATAGACATACACCCTTGTTTTGCATTGTTTGACAAAATGTCTAGCTTTTGGCACCTAAAGCAAATGATGTGATTCTTGGTTTTAGGTGATCCATTCATGCAACCATGATTCATGGGCTCTTCAAAACACCACTGACCTACATGTCCTCTTTCATGAAAATTGAAACAAACTCTCTTCTTTTCAATCTCAGGTCTGCAATCTCTCCATGACTGTTCTCTTTCTACCTTGAGCCATTTACAATCTCTTGCTTTATGACCATAATGATGACATGAAAAACAAGATCCATGGAACTTACTTGGTGTTCTCCTTGCATTTGGCTGCCTCATTATCTTCTTGGGTTCCTTGACTCCTTCATTGGCCTTTGAGCATCCTTGAATTGTTTCATGGCTTGACTTGCACTCCAGCTTTGCTTGCTCTAGCTCATGTTCTAGGCTCTTCATTGTTGCATTTAAATTCTCAAACTCCTCAGTCTTGTCCTTGAATGCTTTAGAGATCAATTTTACTCGTACCTCGAGTTCTTGGACTTCATTTTGACTATCTTTCTCTTTTGGGCCAGCATTTCTTCATGATGACTGATTTTCTCTTCTTGTTCCTTCACCCAGATTCTTAGCTTGACAATCTCTTCATCCTTGATCTTGAGAGAGCTTGACATCTTATCTGATTGAGAATCACTCTCCTTGCATTCTTGAACACTTTCATGGTCTTGTTTGCTCAATTTCTTTTCAAGAGAGATGATGTGCTTCTCATAGGCTTTGATATGGGCCCTCATCTTCTTGTTCTTCATTCTTTGCTTCTCCAACTCATCTAGTGGAGCCTCCAACTCAGCCTCTAGATTGACCTCTACTTCTTCATCCTCTAAATCATGTATGGAACTACTACAACCCTTCTATAGCCATCAGCAACTTCTCGTTATGAACTTCATCATGGAACTTCTTGGGACTTGAACCTTCCATTTGTGTCTTGAGAATCACCTTCAAATTGTTAGACTTGTTTAGAAGGACCATGCTTTGATACCAATTGTTAAGACACTTTATGACTGAGAGGGGGGTGAATCAGTCCTTCCAAACCTTTAAAATTTTCTATCCTCAATCAACCATTCATTCATTCATCCTCATTCATCAAATAGAAGTAAGAACAAGTATCACATGTGAGAGAGAAAGATGCAAGCTCATAGACACACCATATAGTGTGGGAAACCCTTAAAAGGGAGAAAAACCCATTTAGGAACACCCATTCCAAAGCCTTACAATGATCTCAACTTGTTTGAGCACCCACTCAAACTATGAAGCACCCACTTCTATGTTTTGCCTAACACCCACTAGACTAGGAACACCCATTTTCTGATTATCCAAGCACCCACTCAGATTTTTTAGAAAACACCCATTTTCATTGTAGCACCCACTACCTAAGACAACCTAAGAACCCACTTAGTTTACACATACATCATAGTTTTTGATCACTTAGACTCTAGTTGCTCATACAACAAATTGTGATCCTTTTCTTAACACCTCTCTCTCTCTCTCTCTCTCTCTCTCTCTCTCTCTCTCTCTCTCTCTCTCTCGGTAATTCATACAATGAAAACGTCACAAATTCATGGATCTAAAAAATGGATACTATATCAAAATGGAAAAACACAAAATAATGTACTCAACATGTTTGCAAAGAATCACCTAATTCAATGCACAAGCACTGCTGCAAATTTCCCATCCATGGTTGCCCCCATCTCTGATTTTTACTTTGTCTTCATCAAAATTTTCACCTATAAAGTATGGAAATGTTATTACATGTTCTCTCCACTCTCTCACATGTCAAAAACTCAAAAAATTAGTCCCTAATTCGTTCACATGAAGGAGGAATCAAGAAAAACAGAACTGCCCTCTTACAATCATAGCAGTGATGTCATTTGCAGCTTGTAACTCTCTTCATTTCTTGCATTTTAGAATGTAACTCCTGAAATATGAGGTGATAATGAAGATATGAATGATATTACTGACATTATTATGACATCAAATCCACCTGAAAAACTTACACACTCTTACACAATTGACCTCATCAATCAGACTTGTAACTGTCATGTCAGTTTTGTCTTCTAGTGCATAGGTGAGCTCATCTTTGTATTTTAGAGCCCAAAATTTTCCAAATGAGCTAAAAATTTGTGATCACGTATAAATGAGTACCATAAGTCCAAATAAATCATTCTTGTGTCAAATTTATATCCACATCATCAAATTTTTCCATTTGGACACCTAGTTGTTCACAAAATGACATCAACAAAACACAGTCCTGAAGATTTTTCTAGTTAGATCACTTACACTCATATTCATGAAAAAACCAACATAATAAAATTAATATTATGGAGTATAATTTCATATAATTTTAATAGTAAGTTCCAACTCCAAGTTTAACGCATCTCAATTCATCATTTTTAAAAACTGGTCTGGCTAGTTCCTAGGTCCCAAAATTTGGTCCGCTGAACTTTGACTATTTTGTACCTCAAAAATGCACATCACAGGGAAAATAAAATAAAAATGGAAATATCTTGGAGTATAATACATCATCCAATCATTTTTTTGTCTCAATCAATATCATGGAGATCCTAGCAACAACAGACTCAGAGATAGGTATGGCTGATCTTGAGTGCGCAACAACTAGTCTTCAAAGCAACATACCTAAGAACCTCCAAAACTATTTTCATGACTCCATCTCACATTGAAAATTTAAATTGGCGTTACACATAATATCTTCAAGCACAAATATTCATGGGTCATATGGATAAACATTCACTTACCATCTCCATTCTAAAGAAGCTATCTAAAGAGGCCTAAATAAGCAATTTTGGCACAAGCACCTCCAAGCAAGAAATGGCGCAACCAAACTGAACCATGAGTTCCACACATCATTTGAAACCTAAAAAGGATTATCAAAGCAAAAAAAATAGAATTGGCACAAAACAATTTAACACGTTCACCTTCACCCTCTTTTACTAGCTTCTCAAAACAGGTACCTTTTGCCAGTAAGCTAAAAAATGCACCCAAGACTAAAATTTTCTCCAAATTAGTTTCTCAAGTAAATTCATGAATCTGATTTAGACATCCCTAACATAATCCACCTTTAATTTGAGCATATTTTCCTTTGAAAGATTTACATGTGCACTAAAATCTTTTTAAAAAGCATGTTTTTGAGTTGGCCCCACCAAGTTTCAAGAAGCCAAATAACCATGGAAATGTGATACTAGGAGTCCTCTACATGTTCCAATATGTTTCCAAGAAAAAAAGTTGACTTTGGTCACCTAACCAACTCAATCTCTCAAAACTGGTCAAAACTAGGGTTTGGAGGGTTTCAGACATGCTCAGAAATTCTTTAATACTCAACCAATTCACGAAAGAATTTTTGCAACATGTATTTATCCCAATTTACTTGAAATTGTAATTTATGATTTATCCTAAAAATATATATCAATTTAGATTAAACACTAAGAAGTTTGGTGCTCGATTTGCATAACTCCAAAGAAGCAGTTTTGGGAGAAATTTCATATCTTGCAAAATATTAATCCACAGCCTCTGAAAGTTTTCTCACACCTCAAGGAAACATCCCTATAACACCTCTAGGTGGTAGTTTTCCCTCGTTCATTCTGAATCTTTCCATCCCATCTCATTTAGGTTCTTTTTGGTTTCTGATTCTTAGCTGCTCTACTAGTATGACATGTGTAAGTTCTCAAAACACCTGATTAACCACATATGAAGCCTTATAAACCTAAAAACAAACCATTCCATGCTAAAACCATTATTTTTTTTCATCCTCATGCCTTGGATCATCATATTACAGCTTGTTTGCTTGTGGAAGGGCTTAAGAAAGCACTATATTGGCATGCTTCACCTTCAACCACCTGGTTTGACTTTTGTATCACCTTCTATATCTCCTATGACACCCCATAATGCTATAGTCATGATTTTTTATCTTTTGGTTTGGGTGGATTTTCATGTTTGCTTGTTTTTCACCATGTGCTTGCACTAGGCTAAGGCCTAGAATGACTTGATTTGACTCATACACACCATGACTGGAACATGTGGAAATGATACAACCTTATTGACACCACTCACTCACTTCATGGACCTTGTTTGACCTTCATACCACCTTGGAAACTCACCATGCACTCCAGAGCCATCACCTGCAAGGAATAGGCCTTAAATCTAGACTAGTTTAGCTAGTTTTCACCATAGGACTCCAATTCTTACCTACACTTCATCATGATAGCATCTTCACACCTCTAATATACCTCATTGAGCATGTATACAACAATTTTGGGTCATACCAAGTCTCATAGGACTAACACGAGCCTTTAAACCACAAGACTAGGACTAGGATTCTCACAGTACCAGCTCCACACACAAAGACAACGCAAGATTTGATCATTGGAGACACAATGCAAGTTCCGAGACACACTTCGCTCACTATGAATGCATGATATAGGCATTAGATACATTGGACATCACTCTTTTTTCATACTAGACCTTCTAGATAGCCATAATGAGACACCACCTGAAGACACTTAACCGTGGTGACATTAATGGACTTGACACCAATGACAAACACGATGACACCATATCCAACACACTATTACCATGGTTAATCACGCCTTTCATTGGATCTATAACTACTACTCGAAGGGAATTCAATTTAAGTTGTCATTCACGTGCATTGTTGTCGAGTGTGCATTTTGGAAGGCTAAAATAGTTACGATGGATTCTAGAATCCAAAATGTGACACCCAAATTTGGAAATGCTACCCAAGACCATTCTTGTTTGTTGCATACTATATAATATGGTGCTAACGTTTGTAGAAGATGACGTTGATAAATGCGATGATGTTGCTTTTGAACATGGAAATAATATACCAACCACTAAAGTGGGTGATCCCCTTGCTACACTTGCTCGAGCAGCTTTAATGGAATTTGTTAATGGCAACACCAATAATGTGGACATGTAAGGAACGTAGAATGAGAAGGGTATTTTGTTTTAGTCATTATGATTCCAATATATATGTATGCTCAATTCAAGCTAGCAGGATGTAAAATTCAAATAGCATGCTTCTAATTAATGTGTTTATCGTGATGAAGGTCAAGGAATGAATTTCTCATTTTGTTGTAATCTCTTCGTACCATAGCTATTGTATGTAAGCCCCATTATACTGAGAAAGTTGCAGCTATCTAATTCTATGTAATTTGCAATCCCAATGTTCATTCTTCCATGGTACTTTGTAACTATGCTCTTTATTTGTGTAACACACTCCTCCAACAAGCACCTCATTTGGTGTTTATAAATAAATGGACATTATTTCTGGCAATGGAGGCATTGAAAAGAGGTTTCCTTGTACAACTTGAAAGCTTTCTAATGGCAGGCCACATTTGTTGCAAATGACTTCAAAATAGTTTTGCGTAAATGTTGGTGAAAGACAATATACCCTGCACATGTCGAAGAAGAATTGAATATTTGAAAGTTTTTTAGATTTTCAACATTTTTCAGCTATCTTCTATGCCATAAATGATGATATCATATAATTCTTGTTCGACCACTTTGTTTACCAGTCAGAAATATTTAGAATGCTAATGTTATTTTGAGCATCATTGCATTTTCAGTTCATATTGGTCAGTTTGAAGTATATTTGTTTTTTTAACATTCTCCAACTCATTCACACGGCACATCTTTTATAAAAACCTCAGGGAATTTGTTTTTGGCTTGATTTATATATTTCAGGATTGTCTACATTGTAGCATTTTTCGCTTGAGTTATATTCTTTGATTATTAGTTGTTTTGTGTAAAGGAAATTGTCATTTTATTGATAACTATATTCAGTTTTCTGGTTTTTTCTATCTTGCATTTTTGCAGTTTCCCTGCAATTTTTGTGGACTGTGATTTTATTACCGGTACCTGAGTGCAGCCCTGAAAAGTTAGGGATATGTTTGGAGGGAAGTTTTGGCTCCGAATCACATTGCAACAGTCCTGCTCAGTGATAACTATTGCTATATTTGCAGTTGCTTCGCAACAAGAAGTGGAGAAAAAGAGCAAGTGTCCTCGTTGTAGAAGAAAGAGATCTATTTGCAGATCATATATCTAGATTAGAAGTTTATAATTGTTGTCATTTTATTTGCTTCAACTGCTTAAAGGATAGTGAAAACCTGTTTTCATCATGCATCATTTCCCAGTTGTATTTCATATAAGGTTTCTCCTATTTTTCCAGATTTTATGAAATGTGTTTCCCATGGAACAGATTATTATCAAATTCTTGTCTGTCTTCTAAAATAAATGTGTTCTATTCTGATTTCAGCACTTTCTTCCATGAAAGTTAGATTTTATGGTGTGAAGTTCCATTGGAGACATTCAAACAATGCATGAAATGTAGGATTATAATATATAATTCAAACGTTGAATCTAAATCTGGATTTTTTTTATTAAATTTTAACGCAATTGAAAGAATTTCGTCATGGCTAAAAAGGGTGTTAGGGCTAAGGATGCAGTTCCATGGAGAGGGATATTGCATGATTGTTGTACGTATTCCAAAACTTTCACAGTTGCTGATTGTTCTAAGGGCAAGCAGTCAGTCATGAAGGCTGCTGCAGAAAACAATGATATGTGCTACGATCTCACAACAAACAGCTATGTATAAATCTAGCAGTAATCAGCTTCATAGAGGTAAGTTCATGGGACCATAAAACTATAATGGGCTCCTATTATTTCTCAGAGGGAAATGTTGAGGAAAAAATTAAAACCATGAGACCCAAAAACTGCTAATATGCTCCTAAATTCTCTCAGCAGCACCCGCTGAAATTTTTATGGAGCCCCCACTCCATGGGATCATGCCCAACCTAACCTTAATCTTACCGAGTGCACACCCAAACCCCCATAAACTGGGGGTAGATGTTCTTGATTTTTTGAAGGTACAGGGCACGGGCTTGAACAGAGAAAAACACCAACAAAAAAGAAGTGCTAAACGCTTTTTCATGAAACCCATTTAAGGAGAGGGCGAAAATCTCAACTGCATAGGGAAATTATCCAAACATAATCTATGTTTCCACCTGCACTGCTCACAAAGGAGTCCATCAAATTCTATACTTACTAATTCCAACACAAAAATACCATTCCATTGGCACACAGAAATGATATTCCATTCACAAGAAGCCTCATCTAGCTCATAAATAATCAGAACCATCAGTGTGAGATTGATGGAAGAGGGAGGGTTGTAGGAACCAGAAGTCATGATCGAGAGTTCTTGGTGCAATGGAAAACAATAAACTGTTTGATTGGCGCCAGTTTTATAGGGTAACCATTTTCCGCACACCAAGCCTCTCAATTTGCTCTCAACAACTATGTTTCCACACTGATGCTGATCATAACTCCGTCAAAAGTGTGCAGCAATGAGATGGCGTTGCAGGGACATTGGGATCGATGTGCATTTTCACTAATATAAGGCAACAGAAGCTACATTGGGATCGATGTGCATTTTCATTAATATAAAACATGAATTATTTTGAGAAGATTGAGTAGAATAAGAAAGTCGTGTAAGGTTTCAAACAGATGGTTAAACAACAATGAAAAATGGGGGGAAAAGGCTAAAAAGAAGAGGTTCAGGACTATCACCGACATACTCCCTAGGAAAGAGTAAGGAATCAATTTCTTTGGAATGAAACATACATTGGACTATCCCACAAAGACATCTCCAAAAATTCGTTCTCACATGTGCAGATTTGACGTGGGTTTGTTTAGGCATTTAATCACTGAAATGAAATGCACTATGTGCATATATTTATTCTGTGTGGAAAACTAACCGTATCTATTTATTTCTTTCACTACATTTAATCTATTGCGATGTAAAGTTGTATGCAACATTTGCAGTGTGAAAATCTTATATCATTAACTTTCATACTGATCAAACATGAATAAAAAAATAGAGTATTAACACCATTACAAGCTAAGAATAGCAATAATAAACATAAGAATAAACAGACGCCACACGATTATCGTGTGGTCTAGAGTAAGTGGTGCCGTGCGGATTTATCATCAGCATGTCTGAGCAATAACAAGGGAGTTATCATCCTATCGATTACAAGAAGCCACAGGCTCACATAATCATGTACATTGCCAGCTGAAGAGGTGGATGACGACTCAGACAGGAAGAAGATGAAGCCATATAACCATCTATGGTGGTCAATACCCACCCATCTGTAATGCCAAGAGTCATCTCTGGGATTTTACAACCGAAAGAAAAATGCTGACCCAGGACTATCAAGAAACTCGGGTACACCAGATCAAAAAACAATGGGGACAACAAGGTTTGCATTCCAAATTTTATCCTTGCACCCACAACGTACCCAGTGTGCACAAAGATGAGGGGCAGGGTTGATTCCATAAAAACAATAAGACAATTTTTGAAACAGTTGAGCATAATATTTAACAAGATATTGAAATCATTATTCTATATAGAATGCTTGAATTATCTTGATATGCCACTTCCAATGCAACTGACTTCACCCTTGTACATCGATCCCATCCATAAAACAAAAACAAAAATTAAAAAATGTGTTGGCATACTTCGCATTCAAGCAGGCAGCTCTGTTTGACAAAATATACATGTACTCTTTCTCTTCCCGACAATTTTTTTGAATATTTCCTACGTAGCCGATACGGCACCCCCAGGTGCTCAAAACATGCCAGGTGCAGCGCGGGAGCAGGAGCGGCGACAGGAATATCTTATCTGTAAATGTCTACAGCGTTTTAAAAAAGTGACCCTATTGAAATTTATACCTAAATTTGACCAAAACAAGACCTACAGAAAATAAAGAGATATCTGTGTAAAGGGATGATCATGATCTTATCCAATCCAAAATGTCATGAGAACAGGATTGTCGGGGTATTTGAACTCTGATATTTCTCTGTGTACATGAATAATTACATGTTCTTAGGTGTGCAATTGAATCAGTGTTTGCGGAATGAGTAAAAAGGATCTTGTGAAAAGAGTAATAATGATTCTTTAGATTCAAATTATCATGTGTAAAGTGGATTGATTAGGTCAAGTAAATTGTGATACACCTTTGACAGGTTGAATGGTTCATATCTTCAGTCTCATTGGTAAAATTGTAGGTCTATTGTTGATTCTCTTTATATTGAGTGTCTAATAGAGCGAATTGAGTTTGTGAAGTGGAAGAACAGGGCATCAGCAATGCAGGAGATAGACAAATATCTTCTTGATGAAGAATCCTCTCCTGTTAAACAGGGCAACAGTGGCGCCGTCTTTCCCCTCCATCATAAGCCACTGCTGAAATTTGTGGTTTGTGAGGGATGCAATAACTCTTAACAAACACTCCAGGCTACAGGCAACTTACATTGCAATATATATAGAATGGAGCGGCCTTTTTTTCTAATGACAAAAGCAAACAAATGTAGCTAAATATGACACAATGAAGAAATGTTTGATTACAAAAATACAAAATTAGCGATTACAAAAATACAAAATTACAACGACAGACATCAAAAGAGGAGGAATCTCCGATCTGATACCAAATTGACTGTGCTGCACTAAGAAACTCTCTAAAAAGAGATCTGTGCCTAGAACTTACACTCCTTAGGAATAGGCTTTTTAGCTTTGAGGAGCGGCCTTTTGTTCTCGGCGTCAGAAAGCATGTAAACCTCGCTTATCAGCAGCAAAGGAAACCTCAATGGCAAAGTGACATCACTGGAAATAGCCGCCAGTTTTGCAGCTTCAGAAGGCGGTTTTGTAGCTGGAGATAGTTCTGTAACTACTGGCATTTTGGGCTTGTCATTAGAGGATTTCGCAGCTTGTACCTCATCGTGTGCAGGTTTTGCATCTTTCTCATGAGCCACCAATTCTTTCTCCACAGCAGGTTTACAATGCACACCAATAGCGACCAGTGGCCGCCATTGATGTGCATTGTAAACCTGCTGCCGAGAAAGAATCAGTGGCCCATGAAAAAGATGCAGACCCCGTTGGCGAGAAAGAACCAGTGGCCGCCATTGGTGTGCATTGTAAACCTGCTGCCGAGAAAGAATCAGTGGCTCATGAAAAAAAAGCAGACCCAGCTGGCGAGAAAGAACTAGTGGCCGCCATTGGTGTGCATTGTAAACCTGCTGCCGAGAAAGAATCAGTGGCCTATGAGAAAGATGCAGACCCCGCTAGCAAGAAAGAACCAGTGGCCACCATTGGTGTGCATTGTAAACCTGCTGCCGAGAAAGAATCAGTGGCCCATGAAAAAGATGCAGACCCAGCTGGCGAGAAAGAACCAGTGGCCGCCATTGGTGTGCTGGCGAGAAAGAACCAGTGGCCGCCATTGGTGTGCATTGTAAACCTGCTGCCGAGAAAGAATCAGTGGCCTATGAGAAAGATGCAGACCCCGCTAGCAAGAAAGAACCAGTGGCCGCCATTGGTGTGCATTGTAAACCTGCTGCCGAGAAAGAATCAGTGGCCCATGAAAAAGATGCAGACCCAGCTGGCGAGAAAGAACAAGTGGCCGCCAGCAGGGTCTGCATCTTTCTCCCCCATTCTTTCTCGGCAGCACAGGGTCTGCATCTTTCTAGTTCTTTCTCAGCCAGCGGAGTCTACATCTTTCTCCCCAATGGCGTGCCATTCTAGTTCTCGTCTCATGGGCCACTGATTCTTTCTCGGCAGCAGACTGTGCAGTTTTTGCTTGAACACCAATGGCGGCCAGAGGTTTTTTCGAGTTTTCATTTCGGCTGGGATCCAGTGAATCTGTAACGAAGACTTTACTCTTGAACAATTCTACCGCATCTTTCCGAATGGATAGTTTTCGTTTATTGTCACCAATAAACTCCTGAGATTAATCAGAGTTAAGGTAAATATATTTAAACACGGTTAGGGGTTTATTCTCGGTTTCGCTACACATTCCATATACGATTTTTAATAAAAATGAAAATCCACAAATCGCTTACCTCTGTTCTACGGTTCCCAGGTGGCCAAAGTTCCGGCCAGTTGGGGTTAAGAATTTGAAACCGCAACCAACATTCGTTCGCTGTCACCAGACTACCGCGGTGCAGGGTACATTTGTTCGCAACGACGCTCCACAAAGTCCAGTTGTTCCCTAGCATAGATACTCGATTAATTTTGAATCTAGATCTGTGGTCCATAAAACCATGTTTGCTTAGTAGGCATAGCAAAACTCTGAAGTACTGAGATATGAACGTTAAATGGTCTAATGATTATTTGTCATCTGTATTTATATTGTTGGGCCGCCTCGTCTCATCCTGCCTGCGCCTTATTCTTTCCTCTTCTAAGGTTATTTCATTAATAAAATAGAGACATCCATTAATAGTTTTGTTTGACTTCTTTTTTAGATTTATTTGATTTTTTGTTTTGGCGCATTTTATTAATTTTGATTTGTAATTAGTTTATTTATTTATTTTTAATTTGTTTGATTTTTTATAAATAAAGATTGGATAATAGACTAGATGTATTGGATTTGGGAGTTTGCTAGAAGGTTACACTTAGTGTTTTTAAAATTGTAACTTGCAATTTTCTTTTAATATTTTCATTAACTTTAATGATGTTTATGGATCTCAACATTTTTTTTTTTTTTTGGGGAAAAATGAATATGTGAAAAATTATGAAATTGATTAGTCGAATCTATTATCCATAATTAAATAAATTTCACATAACTATAAGAGAATTACACCAACATCCATATGAAATTTAACTCAATTTATGTATTTTGTAATAATTATTATAATAACAAATTTGACGTGCATATTAAATTTTAAACATCAAATGGCATCCATATAATTTTCTAGACAGCCAAACAATTTTACCGTGACATGTAACATTGAACGTCAAAATCCAGCACTTCTTCTCCTTTATTCTTACATGACTTCCTAAATTTACTTGTTTGGAGTTGCCTTTCTCTCCCTTCTTATGTGTTTTTCCATACTTGACTAAGTTCAAAAGCCGCGAAACACTACCCCAATCTTTCGCGGGTCTTCTAAATGTTGCAGTGCTCCGCGGAAATAGTAAGGGATTTCTAGAAAACAAAGGAAAAGGGTCTTCAAGTAAAAAATGTAGCGGATCAAAGAATCAATCCTTTACAAGTGTTGCAAAGGGTTTTTCACGCATCAAAGCCTGCATACAGCAGTCACGAAGGTCTGCAGAAGGAAAGAAATTAGAAAAGCCATTGTGGAAGTAGCGAAACAAGGAGGTAGTATTCCGCAGGTTTTGAGTACAATAAGGAAATGGCATGGAAGCATTCAAAAGTCGCATTTCAAAGCAGAAAGCCACATAATGTTGTCAAAGAAAAATAAAGAAACTCTGCAGATGAGAAAGGTAAAGCCATGAGAGACTATAAAGATCATATGAATCCCAAAGATTGCACACATGGTTCATTCCTAACTTGAAATCAAACACTCAACCACTTCACCAACTAGAATGCAATGACATGTGGGCATCGTTCTCCTCGACCTATAAATCTGATGTCATAGAGGAATGGCCATGTCAAATGCTCGTACCTATATGCACACATCTATGACTTGTTGGTGCTTCTCTCTCCTTGTCTCTCCTTCTCTCGTTTTCTATAAATGTGCAAATCATATTCTTTAAAATAGGTCCCTTTCTTTTGTAACGAAGCCATGCCAAAATCGTGGCCAAATTCTCACGAGTTCCAGACCTCATATTTGATCTCTGTAATACGTTTAGTGCCTTCTGCCATGAATGTAATTGTTTGTGCATCCTTTAAGCAATAAAATCTTGTGTTTGTGGCTATTATCTGCCATATGCTCGTGTTTATTTCATTCTTGGCTCTCCATTCCTTCTCTGGTACATTGTTATGTGTACTTTCTATCTGTAGGGTTCTATTTTTGTGTGTGGTAAATGTATGGGAAGGGTTTTTTTATGCGGTTTCAAATTTGTGGCACATTTATCTGCCCTCTCCTCCTACATTTTATTCCCTTTCTTCCCCTCATGGAGAGTGGTCAGCCCTTCATTTTTGGTGTTATCACCACCCCTTTAGCTTAGGTTTTGCTTTTTTCTCTCTATTTGGTCCCTTGGATGTGTTAGTGTAGTTTAGCTTAGAGATAGTGTTAGCATTAGAAAATAGGTAGAGGAACTAACCTTCTCTAAAGGTTTTTCTCAAGTTTGCAAGGTCCCACACCTGGAGACAATCCCATGTTAGCTAAAAGTACCGGATCTCCCATGATCAAATCTAGGGTGTTATTTTTGTGTGATAACAGTTATAGCACTCTCGGTGGGACCAAATTTGAATATATTTACATCATCATTTCACCAAGTTTGATGTGTGTTTGGTGATATTTTAGCCTTTAGAGGCAGTTCTCAACACAGCTAGTGACTCCATTGGTCAAATAACCCCATATTCTCAATCATCATACCACTTTCTGCCATTTCAATATTATTTTCCATAATTTTTTGCAATCATGACTTCATTTCCTCACCGGAATCCTCATTTCCAATATCAATCCCGCTCAAATCCACCTTCATGTTTCCCAAATGTGTCTCCAGGTTACCACAACATCCCTCCAAATCAGCTTTGTGAGTACAATCAGAATTAATGTGCATATTCGTATGAGCTAAATGAAACTACAAATCAATATGGTTATTCAACTAACCATGGTGTTATTCAAAAAGAAGGATGTGAAGATTTTTTAGGCCATTTCACACCTGAAGACGATCTTGATAGAAAACAAAGGAAAAGGGTCTTCAAGTAAAAAAGGATGCGGATCAAAGAATTAACGGTTCGGTACCTAGCAGAGGGGCTTCAACTAATTGATCTCCCAAAACCTACCCTTTCACTGATTTCTGGTGCACATACTCGATGTCAAACTCGCTAAGTAAAATGATCCAATTGGCCATCTTTCCTGTAAGTGGGGGCTTTGACAATAAGTATTTTAATGGATCCACCTTTGATATCAGCTTAACCTTATTATTTAGCAAATAGTGGCACAATTTCTGGAAGGCAAAAACCACGACCAAGCAAGCTTTCTCTATCTGTGAGTAGTTGAGCTCATAAGCAATCAATGTACGTCTTAAGTAGTACACAACTTTTTCTTTTTTTTCCTTATCACATTGGGCCAATAGTGCCCCAATTGTAAAGTATGTGGCAGAAATGTAGAGTAACAAAGGTTCACCTGCCATGGGCGACATTAGAACGAGGGGTTTCGCCAAATATTACTTGAGCAAAGCAAATGCTTGTTGTTGTTCTGGACCCCAATGAAAACTGACATATTTCTTTAGAAGATGCGTGAATGTGTGACACTTGTATGCAAGCTAAGAGATGAACCTTCTAATTGTTTGAATCTTTCCTTGCAAGCTTCGCATGTGTTTGATATTTTTCAGAGGAGGCATTTCTGTTATAATAACAACCTTTGCATGATCTACTTATATTCCTCTCTATGAAACAATGAACCCTAGCAGTTTCCCGGATAGCACGTAGAAGACACATTTCTTTGGATTAAGTCAAATTTTGTAGTCCCTCAGACACTGAAAAATACGCCGTAATATCTCTGGGTGATCCTCTCAAGTCCTGGATTTTTCCAATATGTCCTCCACGTGATCCTCCATTATATCACTAATCATGTTGTGAAATATTAGAGTCATTGCCCGTTGATAAGTCACACCTACATTCTTAAGGCCGAAGGGCATGACTTGGTAACAGAATGTCCCCCATGGGATGGTAAAATTTGTTTTATGTTGATCCTCCTCAACAATTTTTATCTGGTTATATCCCGAGAAACCATCCATGAATGATTGAATCTCATAACTGGTTATTGAATTGACAATCATGTCAATGTTGGGAAGAGGAAAGTCATCCTTGGGAAAAGCTTTATTGATATCTCTGAAGTCGGTACAAACTCTAATACCGACAAGCTTTTTCTGTATTGGGACCACATTTGAAATCCACTCTAAATAGTCAATAGGCATGATGAAGCCTATTGCCAATAAATTTTCTAACTTTGTTTTAACCAACAAGGCGACGCGAGGATGCATCTTTCGAAGCTTTTGTTTAATGGGATTTGCTTCTTTGTGCACAATAAGGTTATGCACCACTAATGTCAGGTCTATCCCTGGCATATCCGTGTAGGACCAAACAAAGATATCTACAAATTCTCTCAAAAGCAACACAAAAGTCTTTTGTTCTTGAGCTGGGAGTGAAGCTCCCAACTTAACTATTCATGACAATTCCTCCATGCCAATGTTGACATCTATTGTCTCCTCCACCAGTAGATTGGACTCATCTTCCATGCATGTAGGATCAAGGGTGTAGATTAAGATCTTCTTCTTCTAAAGGAAATTCCATGTGATCTTCATCTTTAATTGGGCCAACTATTTTTTCCGGTGATTGCTCTTTTTGTTTATCTGCAAGAGCCTCAAAGAGGTTTACAATATAAAACTTGGACTTGTTCTTTTTGCAAGGCTTTTCAGTGGAGCTTTTTCTCTTTCATTCTTTTTTTCTTAGATGCTCATATAATTTAGTTTCCTCCTTGAAGTACGTGCATGCGTTAAGCTAAATGGAGAAGCCTTTTTTGTGGTCATCTTTTGGAATACTGTCATGAATGTTGTAGACACCTATAGTTTGATCAATGCACTATTATTCCTAATATTGCACTAACTATTCTTCTCCTTGTAAATTGATGAAACACAATTAGTTAGACCTATCTAAACTCCTTTCTTATGACATCGTTTTGGTCGTATTTCCTCTTGTAAAACATTTAAACAGGCTGGCATAGCCTCATTCTGACTACATTAGCTTCTTATTCCCTTCTAGTCTACTTCTACCATCTTCCTAGACTATTAATCCATTTCATTGAATTGATCGGACCTCTCAAAACTCCATCAGAACCCTAATTATCCTCTAAACACGGTTAATTAAATATTAACCATGGTCAATCTCTTCTAAACCTAGTCAAAGCTCACTTTGACTTGCTAAAAGTGCTTTTTGGATTTTTGCATTTGTCCCACATGACCCGAATCTCTCACTTTCCCAAATGGAAAACTATAAATAGGGCTAGACCCCTTCCCTCATTTTTTTATAATTCTCCCTCTTCCTAGCATAAACTATAGTGTTTTGTTTAGGGTTTTAGATTTTATTTCATTTAGCTATTTGCTTTGCTTTTGCATTTTACAACACAAATATGGAGTAAAAGGGAAGAACCATTGGCCTTGAAGCCATTAATGGTGAGATCCCTTTCTCTTAAGCACAAACTAATTGCTTGGATCCTCTTAGGTTCATTTATTTCAAGCTTTCAAATAATAGAGGTTAGTTTCATTTGCTTAGTTTGCTTGTTTACTTCAAATTAATGCATGCAAAGTAGAAAACCCTTGCTCATTTCTCATTTGACGGTCCATTTATCAGCTTGTTCAAAACCTTTGGGGTTTCTTTAGAGATTCTTACCCCAAATCCATGGCTTTTGCAACTTTTCATTGAACACATTTGGCACACCGGGTGGGACACTTATGTCTATCCTCCATTAATGGAGGTCTTTTGAGTTCTTCAAAGTTCATTTGCAAGCTTTTTAGATAAAATAGCTTGTTCTTTTCCCATTTTTTTTTCTAATACTAGCTAAATGACCTTCATTTGCGTATATTTTATGGGTTCGGTATAGAAATAGGTTACTTTGACTAATAACTAACATGTCTGCTCTTGAAAATTTTCAAATCCGCGAGTTTTGCAGGTTTTTCACAGAGTATGCATAGGTGTTGTAAAGGGGCACATCCATGTCAAAACCCCAGCATTCCCGTCAGAACAGGTGTGCACTTGTCTGGCTATACCTTATCATTTACAAATTTTCTCTTTGCGGGAGCGCGCACGCATCTCCATCGGCGGGTCAGCATCTCTGCCTCTCTAGACGCATCTGTGTAAACAACCCCACTATGTAAAATTGTAACTTTTTTTACACTTGGACGCATCTCCGTTGAACCCTAAGCGTCCACGTCGGGTTGTAATTGTCTCTGTCTCTGTCTCTCTGAACGCGTCTGTGTTTTTGGTATACTATGGATTTTACTAACTCTATTTTGCAGGCGTATCCATTGGGTTAGGCGTGTCCACGTCGGAACCCTAGTGTACATGTCAAAAGGGGACGCATAGGTGTCTACTGCTTCTATTTATTTTGCTAGCCATGTGTATGTGTTGGTTGAGGTGCGTATCTGTCGACTGGGGTGCGCTGGTGTCGATTTGGGCATGCAGGCGTCGGTGTTAAAATTGGAAATTTTTCTACGGTCTGTAAAATTTGTTTTTGTGATCTTTGCGGAAGGTTTCTAAGACTAACCAAGATAGATACATGGGTTATCTTTTGATATTTCAGTTTACATAGTTAAGTGTCTTCAATTCTTGACTTAAACAAGGTTCATAAAAGTGCATATGCTCTCTCCTTGCGCCTTCAAAAGTGATCTTGGAGATCAAAAACACTTATACAACTTTGTATTACATGCTAAAAACATTTATTCTGTAAATTTTTAAAAGAATACAATAGTTTTTATGTGATTTAGTGGAATTTTCACACTGTGTAAGCTCTTCCTTCGCGCCTTTTAGCGATCTTGGGAATCAAAAGCAAGGTGTAAGTTCCCTTTCTTGACATCAATCTACAAACTGGAAAATTACTAAAACTTGTTATCTACAAGACCTAACGTTTGTCAAAGAAAGGTATCGAAATAAACAACACAAGACTTTTAATACACGTGTTTACTTGTAGGTTGCCAAATGGTGTGCCACTTAAAACCACATTTAAATTAAAAAGATAAAAAAACACACCATATTCAAAACATTGTATTGCAGGTTTCGGAAAAGGGTACATCCCTCTCCACTTAACTAGAACATAACCCCTTTTTCATAACGCCTTAAGCTATAACAATGGGGGTGGTACCAAGAACCCTAAAGTAATCCACCATTGAGTAACCTCGTGGATGAAACAGGAAGCACTATGCTTACCCACTTGACTAGGATTCCCTTGTGAGTTAGCGTTACTGGTTGTTCGTATGACGACCCCAGGGAGAGCACATGTGGACGCACTAGTTGCCATTTATGCTCGAAGGGGGTAAAGTAAAGCCAAGATACTCCCAAATTGGTTATTGCAACTTTTTGGGTAAATCGAGCTCGCTTAAAACAACTTTGTAACACCTAGTTGAGAGTGTAAGAGGGTTTGAAAACCCAAAAGTGAGGATCACAAGGGACAACGTGCACATCAATGGATGTGCGAATGACATCGTGAAGAGATCTCGGGAGGAGCGAGCATCAACTGAATGTGCATGCAAAGATTCAAAACATGGGCAGAACCTCGTTACAATCCACAAACTCTCCTCTATCTCATAGATCCAAAGGGGTGTACATATAGGAGGTGCTGAGTAACCCCCAGTACTGAAATCATGACAACTCAAGTGGAGAGGGGGAGTTACATTCCCAGAATAGAAGTGTAACTCCCAATGATGCATATGATGCACTGACATGTAAGAGAATATCATAATGACCCCTAAATGACACATGGACCTACGATGACTCACCTAATGATGTGGAAAATAACACATGCCAACACCCCCCCTTTATTGTAACTTAGGATGAGGTGGTAATTTAGAAACAAGAAATGGGTCCTAGCACAAAGCCTGATGAGGTACCCACATACAAGAAACACTCAAAAAGTGGAGTAAAAGGAGTAAACCCAGTAGGAAAAACTCCCCCCAAAAGAGAGACAAGTCCACTCTCTAATATAAGAAAGATGCCAAAGATGGTTCCTGGCCACAGAAGAGCCTGTAAAGGTACCCATGTACAAAGAGGCAATCTCTCAGAAAGAAGAAGAAGAGAGAAGAAGAGGGAGACGAGAGGAGTGAAGAAGATGCCATGGATGGATCTGAACTCTGCAACTCTAGGAGGTCTCCCAAAAGAATGTTGATCACGAGATCCTCTGCCTCTAGACTGAAGAAGAGCCACCCACACCGAACTATGTGCTTGCCATTAGGAAGGATAGAAATGACGTGTTAGAAGTCTGACCACTCCATGAAGGAAAGCGAAGGCAGCAGTACAAAGAACTCTGAGTCTGGTCCATGAAAGTGTGACATAGGTCTAACAAGAGAGCGCCAAGGAACCGAAGATAATGCCACATACATAGAAATGTCAGAGTGTGAAGAGTGAACACCCACAAAAAGGATGCCCAGCTGATGTGAAGGTAACAAAACATCCCCCACAACAGAAAAGGGATCCACAAACAAGGGTGGATCAATGAAGGTCTCTGGAAAAGTGGAAGTGGTAAGATTCCCAGAAGGGGCACTCCCAACAATGGAGATGATGAAATCTTGTGAAATACCTATAGATAGATGAGGAACCTGTAGAGCATCACAAGTGGACTCTGTGAAAAGATGACTAAGGTCAGGCAGATACTCGTCCCAATGAGGGGGCTCAACAAACAGAAAAGTGATGTCAGATAGGTATGAGTCATCCAGTGAAGGTATAGGAGTGAAAGGGGCCTCACACATTGAAGGTGGAAAAGAGGCGGGTGTGATGACTGTATGAGAATGAGAAGGAGACTACTTGATATCTAATGAGATGTGGGATGTGTCAACACTCTCTAGAATAGTGAGAGGAGGAGAAGATTCCTCTGTGGTACTCTTAACATCAGAAATGGGTGCATAATCCTTGTCATCAGAAGTAGAACCAAGCGAGTCTGTGTCAGTGGAATTTTCATCACATGAAGAAATATAGGAGACAACTGAATCAACAACACTAATAATGGCTGCAGTATGTGAAGGGTCTCCTTAGAGGGACTGAAGAATGCTCCAAACACGGTGGGGTGGATCTGAGTCTGCCACGTGAAACCAGATAGATCTAGAGACATGCATCATCAAGTGACCAAAAACATGGTTGCAAGTGTCAAGAAATTCCTCCAGATGATGATGATCAGTGGGTGCAGGAACTGGCCCAAGTAAGAAGGGTGAAAGACCCTCGTGAGCGAAGTAATGTTCCATGGAAGCACGCCAAGCTGAATAGTTCCCTCTCCTAGTAAGAAGTGGCGGAGGCTGTAAAGTGATCCTACGATGCTCAAGTCTAGAAAGAGAACCCTCCATGATGCGAAAGTAATAAGTGCAAGGTGCACGAATGCAAGACGTCGGACTCAGTTGATAATGCGTCTGCATGTAGAAACCCAAGAGTACTAGTGAACCCCCCCATAATGTGGCACTTTATAAATTAGTTTGTTTACAAAACTGACAATGTCATCATGTAATGTGTGAAAAATCATGTAACTTTGACTAAAGAAGCGCTCAAAACTGAGCATCGAGTCAAAAGTTATAGCAAGAAAACAATTCCCGCAGCTAATGGAAAATGCCAATAAGCCATGTAAATAGATTAAAAAAGTGCCCAAAATGGGTGCAAAGGGTGTCGTGTGGGTACTCATTGGAAATGACATCAAATTTCAGGTAGGGGTTGTTTTGCTTGTGAGGGGAGATTAGCCTCCTGCCAACCCCGGACCTCACCCTCCGTCTTCGACACTTCAAAGGAAGGTTGAATAAAACAAGTAAAAATACCCAAAATTTAACAATGCCAAAATAAATGAATTTGACACCTTAAAATATTTTAAAAGGTGAGATTTGATTTACCAATGATCAATTTTAGCGGATGGATAAGGGGCCCACGTTGACCGAGCTCTTGAGAGAATGGAAGCCCACGTTGTCACGATAGGGGTCAGTTCATTGAGCCTTCGAGTTATGCTAAGTAGCTGCAGATGTAACCATCGAGTGGACTATAGAGTCCACGTGTTAAAGGGAGGTGAGTTCGAGCAAAAAAGGATTCTCCACTGAGTCTACTGTAAAATCTGTCGAGATATGGGTTGTGGGTTGTCAAACGGAGGTGACGCAGAGACTTAAAATGGCTATGCCCATAATCGTTTCAAGAGAGAGGGCCACATGTGGTGCAGGGACTGAAGGCGGCTAGGATATTTTCTAGGTTTGTAGTATCAAAACGGTCGAGCAAAGGTGACTGGGTTGCAGAGGTAACGTTGAACTGGTGCTGAGGAGGTTACAAGCGAGGGAACTGAGGTAACGGACGTCAAGAACTTGGTGAGGCCCAGCTGCGAGCAAGTTGGGACCACGAGCACACATTCAAGGATCGCCAAAACACTCGAAACAAGGTAAAACCAGAATGACAAGCAGAAAAGGAATGATCCTACAGACGTTAAACCACAATAAATTGCAACAACAATGTTAACCAATAACCAATAACCACAGTAATGAGCAAAAAGCTTGGTTTAGACTAAGTATCCACCAGTGAAAACACGATCCAACACGATTCTGAGTAGTGAGCAAAAAGTGACGTTTGAGAAATAATGCACGTTAACGTTGATAAAGGCACAAATGGAGCACCCAATGTTGAATCCAAACATGAATATGCAAGAAAAAATGGATCTGCAACCTCTGAAATGCAGACTCAAACTGTAATAGACCTGAGAAAACACTCATGCAAATTCAGAACACCCCAAAAACACCCATGATCACACGAACAACTCTATAAGAGGTATGAAACCCGAAGCAGTGCAAGTAGAGCAAGATAAATGGAATAACCATTACGACACACACAACGAGATCTGGATATCACGTTGGAAGCCAAAAAATGCATGAGCAACGCTAAAGAGTGCACGGATCCACAAGATCCGCTTTGATACCATGTAAGATGGTTTGAAAACTCGAAAGTGAGGATCATGAGGGACAACGTGCACATCAATGGACGTGTGAACGACAACGTGAAGATCTCGGGAGGACCGAGCATCAACCGAATGTGCATGCAAAGATTCGAAACACAGGTAAAACCTCATTACAATCCACAAACTCTCCTCTATCTCATAGATCTAAAGGGGTGTACATATACGAGGTGTTGAGTAACCCCTAGTGTTGTAATCATGACAACTCAAGTGGAGAGGGGGAGTTACATTCCGAGAATAGAAGTGTAACTCCCAATGATGCATATGACGCACTGATGCATTGATGCATAAGAGAATATCATAATGACCCCTAAATGACACATGGACCTACAATCTCACCTAAGTGAGATGACTCACCTAATGATGTGGAAAATAACACACACCAACATAGAGAACTTATTAAGGAGGCTATTTTGTCTTGGGGCCCACTTTTCTAGTCCTTGTCACGTCGAGTTGTCACGAAGTGACAACTTACTTGGATTCTAAACCTTGTTTGTCTAACAAGGCAAAGAGACCACTTAAGTTCGATCTAAGTGCCTTTCATCACGAAAATTAGATGATGTCTCACTTAGCTTAGCTTCTTTTGCATCTTCAGACAAGGCGAGTCTCTGCCCAAGTGGCACTTAATTTATTTTTCATTTTTTCAATCTATACCCATGCATTCTCACTTTCCTCTTTTGGGGTGAGAAGGAGGCTTACCTCGCGCATCTTTTCAAAGATAGTACTAGCCACATTTTTGTCCGTTTACGCCCATCCATGTTTACGGCTGGGTTGTTAAACGTATAAAGTGTGTAGGTATGTTTTCACATCTTTGATGGTCCCTCAATCTTGATTTTAAGATCCTATTCACTACTGCAAGTTCGGTTCATCATTTGTCTCTTCTTGAGTTTGATAGTTTTGTTCGCATTATAGTCACACAATATTGGTATTTACATCATGTTTTCAATTTCTTGAAAACATGATATAAATCCCTTTATTGTGTGGTTACGTTACTCGCATAATTAAAAAAACTTCTTGTTATACTCATTACTTGGTTTCAGTTTTGACGTCATTTGAGTCTTTTAAAGAGTGTCGATACCGCCTTATATATATCGCAATAATTTTGTCTTGATATTAACACCTTGCTTGCTTGGTTAAAATATCAGGATAGCTTTATTACACTATATCTAATCGCGACTTCCACTTTTTAGGACACTTAGCTTTCATCAGCACTTGAACTAATTTTAGTATACCTTGTCAAGAGACTCTGTCAATACCACGTCGGTACGTAGGCCTTGTTAGATTTCTAACTTGACCTACATATTGATGTGATATTATCACTATTGATTCTTAGGGTATAGAATTAGACATAGGGACAAAGTCGGCTGTTCAGTACATTTTAGGGTGTATATGAGTGTTCTTTAAAAAAAATTGTATAGCCTTGCATCTAGGACACTCTGTAGCACATTTCAAAACATCATCTCAAAAGTCTTGTAAACAACTGTACTTTTAGAGCCTATGCTAGTTGCATATAAACATTGGCTAGTGATGCCAAAGCTTTCAAAAATGGCAACCCACTCAAACGAACATAACTTAGGAGAAAATCCTTTTGACAACTTCCCATTTAGCGGAAACAATTTAATGCCCCTCTTTTCACAAGTTAAAGATATATATCCATTAATTGACCATAGTGGGGAAGATTCACACTCTTCCGAAGAGCAACAGAGATTAGACCTAGGTAGATTTGATGAAATCCTATACTATAATAAAGATCAAGTACTCACAAGATTCTTTGAAATAGGAGAAAAATACCGCATGAACACGAAGCCGAAACCAAGGCCACAAATCACAAGATAGAAAAAAGGTATCCTTCTTGGACATGAACAATCCCTTTGATACGGGATATGCCTCTACTTCTGGGTAGAATCATAAAACTATTAAAGGATATCCATCATATCGGCCTCGTTACAAGGATGCATGTAAAGTGAAAGTTGAGCGTAAAGCCTCACCTCCGCCCAAATATGATGAAGAAGAGGATCCTTTAGTCGAAGAAGAGATCCTCCAATGACAGATTTTAAAATTGAGTCAGAAATTAGCAAATCTAGGCTCCTCGAAGAGAATCATGTATAAAGACAAAGAAAAAATGAAATCTAATGAGTTTCAATTTGACCCATACACTGATAATACTTTTAAGGAAGTCAAGCCTCAACGACCGATTTCTCCTATAAAGGAACAACTTATTCAGAAAGAATTACAATCAATGAAAGACACACTCATTACCCTACAAGATGGAAGTGTTGGTAACAGTAGGAAATACTTATACGAAGAGTTGTTTCCTTACCCATTTGACAAAGACATGATAAAGTGTCCTTTTCCAAAACATTTCACCTTTCCAAAGTTTGACAAGTATAAAAGCAAAGGTGATCCTCGAGATCACATCAAAGAATTTTATATGGCTTGCCAGGAAGTTGCATACAATGATAATTTCATAATCTAGATTTTTCCTCGCAGCTAGGGAGCTTTAGTGATCAAATGGTTCTTTAGTATACCCAAAGGGTCTATAACAACATGGCCTGCGTTGGCAGAAAAGTTTGTACGTCACTATTATTTTAACATAGAAAATGACATCACAATGAATGACCTTTGTAATGCAAAACAAAAGCCCAATGAGACCTTTACGGGTTTCTTACAATGATGGAGAGGGTTGGCTAGTCGATTCCCTTATTCCTTACTAGAAAAATAGTTAGTGAGCATTTTTGTTCCTAACTTAAACTCACAAATATCCTTTCATCTGTAAATGCATTGTGGCTCTAACTTCGAAGAAGTTATAGAAAATTTTATTCAGATCGAGAAGGCTCTTATTGCAAAAGGTATGCTCAAGCTAGTCGGTAAGGACAAACATGAAGCTAAATCTATGGACAAACCCAAAGTTATTCAATAAGAAAAAACATGTTGTTGGTGACGACATTACTGACTCCAAAAGGGTCTAAGCCGTGCAAACAAGCCCACTTTTAAAGCTTTCACAAGGACCTCATCCCAAAGCACCTACTAAACGTACGTTCAAACCACTGACTGAATCTTTAACTTCCATATTAAAACAAATAGATGATGTTAAAATGGTAGAATATCCAAGTACGATGGTACCATACCTAGATAATGCTCTAAAACCTAGTTGGTTCAAAGACCATGAGTACTGCGACTTCCATCGTGTTAAAGAACGCAAAATGGATAGATGTTTAAGACTATGACATTACATATAAGACCTCATTGAAGAGGGCAAGATAGCTGTAGAGTCTCCTCCAGATTCAGGATAAGGTCCTAACGAGAAGATGGGTATATATAAAGAGCCTTTTCCCAATCACGCAGATAGAAAGAAAAGAAAACCAGATCATGGGTAAACTTCTAATGACTATAGAACTGCTACTTACATTTACCCTACTAATGATAGTCCCTTTGATTCCCTCATAGGTTGTATTTGTTCATCTGATGAACAAGTTAAAACTATTAGGATCTTAGAGAAAAATTTTTCTGTAGGGACAAGACGTACTCATCTGATCATACCCGATCCAGTACCCGCTCCCCAAGAAAGCCAGTATAATTTACTAGACCAGTTAGAGAAAACACCTTCTAAGATCTCCATTTTAGATCTTCTCAAAATCTCTACTGCTCTCAAGAACATACTATAAAAAACATTGTAGAATTCAGGAGTCTCTACCGAAGTAGATCCCACGCACCTCCAAGCTATGGTTTCACATCTCGACTCCACAGATCATATTACTTTTGATCGCAATGTAATCCCGCGTAACGGCCCAAAGCATAAATTACCCTTGTACTTAGAAGTGGTAGTTACTCGTCAAAAAATCAAGAGAGTACTTGTGGCCAGTGGATCTGGTCTAAACATTTGTACCTTGAAGTTGGTTAAACAACTAGGTCATTCAAAAGCAGATTTAGGGGCTAAGACCATCACAATCACATCATGTGAAAATGAATAAAGAGAATCAACAGGTACTATAGTAGTGCCCATGGAAGTAGGCCCAAGTTTTCATGAAACGACATTTCATGTCCTGGATTTAGATCTTTCGTATAACATGCTTCTGGGGCGCCCATGGATCCATGCCATGCAGGCTATCCCATCGATTTTTCATCAATATATCAAGCTATGTCATGAAGGTCGTGTGGTTACTATTCTCGGTGACTGTGAACCATTTACACATTTTCAAGCATTGCACAACTTCTCTCATGCGGATTATGAGTGTCCTTCAGCGGATGTTGTCATCCCCCTTCAAACGGAAGCTATGAAGAATTGGGTAGATTTAGAATCACTAGCACCTTGTAATTAGGATTTTTTGTCGTTAGTCAACCCTTTTGTATCATGGGAAGCAACGTCAGAAAAATATGGCCCAGGTGAGTCATTCAATCTTGAATAGGCTTTACTAATATCAGATTTATCACTGTCACCTAGAACACAGGGTAAGCCTTATTTTTAGTTTAAGAGTACACAGGAGCCATGTGCTAAACCATTGGATAAATTTGTCTCCAACGGTCTCCTATTTGAAGAAAATATGTTGGAAGATCCCACTAACAGAGTGTCGGAAGAAACCATGGCTTCATGCCATCAAGCACCCCAATATACCAAAGGAAATTGCATGATGTTTGTCATGGGTTACAAGGGGTTCGGATGCGAAATCAATGCACAAGGCTAGTTACAACATATTCCCACCCACCATTTTAAGTCTGACAAGCATGGTCTTGGGATAAAATATCATGATACTCAACCCTTCAAGGTTCATGCCACCTTTTCTGAATGTGAGAATGTTTCATCTCATTCTAGTAGCGATGCAGATTCCCAGTGTAGTCTCTACGAGGATATTGCTTCCACTAACCTATTCCCAGAATCGGATGTCCTTACCTTATCCGAATCCATCCCTTCAAGCCATTTTCAAGTAGCCCTTGTATATCCTAAACTTATAGATTAGATCAACAACTTCACGTGCCGCTTGACGTCTTTGAAAATGATGAGGCATTTGTAGAGTTCATGGGACTCTGGGATTACATCCCGACAGGAGATCACAAGAAAGGATTTGCAATTCAATTAGACACTTGTGCATAATTCAGAGAAGAAGAAGATATGTGTGGACATTTGAGTAAGAAGATAGTAAGTAAGAGTACAAACACTTTAGAGAAACCTGGTAAAAAGGATAAACGAAAGTCTCATAGTGAAATTTTTTTTGAAACGCTTATAGATAAACAAAATGAAGCATCCATGGAAGCTACAGTTTATCCATTTAAAGATGATGCTAAGTTACCACAAGAGGTTGATCTTACTCCCCCCTGATCCCACATGGATGGAAGATGCTTCTAAAATTCTTTTTGAGGAAGCTATCAGTGTTAACATTGGCTTAGATGAGTAGCCTAGAATGATAAAGTTAGGAGCTTCACTCTCAACTCAGGAACAAAAGGTTTTTGTAGTGCTTTTAAGAGAATATGTAGATATATTCACATGGAAATGCGTAGATATGCCTGGTTTGGACCCAGCACTAGTCATGCACAACCTCATTGTGCACCCAGATGCCAAACCCATCAAACAGAAGTTGAGAAAGATGCACCCCAAAGTTACGCTCCTTGTCAAGGAAGAATTAGAAAAGCTATTAACTGCTGATTTTATTAAGCCTATTGACTATTCAGAATGTATTTCTAATATAGTCCTTGTACAGAAGAAGCCTGTTGGCATAAGGATTTGTACTGATTTCCGTGATATCAATAAAGCATGTCCCAAAGATGATTTTCCCTTGCCTAATATTGATATGATCGTAGATTCAATTGCTGGTCATGAAATGTTATCCTTAATGGATGGTTTTTCAAGGTATAATCAAATACAGATAGCAGAAGAAGATCAGAATAAGACTTCCTTCATCACCCCTTGAGGGACATTTTGCTACAAATTCATGCCTTTCATACTCAAGAATGTCGGGGCCACCTACCAACGAGCAATTACTGTCATCTTCCATGATATGATGAATGACATCATGGAAGACTATGTTGATGACATCCTAGCAAAATCCAAGAGCAAAGAAGAACATCCAGAAGTGCTTAGGTGTATATTTTAGCATCTCAGGAATTATAAAGTCCGCTTGAATCCAAAGAAGTGTGACTTTGGTGTCTTATCAAGAAAACTCTTGGGTTTTATCGTTTCACAAAAAGGGATAGAAGTGGACCCTGTTAAGGTCACAACTATTACAGAAATGCCTCCACCTACTACTCTCAAGAAACTAAGGAGTTTACAAGGAAAGATCCAGGCCATCCGCCATTTTATCTCACAGCTTGCAGATAAGTTTCACCCCTTTATGCATCTACTCAAGAAAGATGTGGATTTTAAATTGGGACCAGATTGTCAAAAGGCATTTGCATTGCTCAAGAAATATCTTGTCAACCCACCTATGCTCATGCCACCTACTCCAGGGGAACCTCTTCTCTTGTACATTTCCACCACACAGTTTGCTATTGGTGCACTACTTTCCCAATATGATCTAGGCCATAAAGAGAGAGCAATCTACTATCTTAGTTGCACTTTGATTGCTTATGAGTTGAATTATCCACAAATTGCTTGGTAGTTGTCTTTACCTTTCAAAAGCTTTGCCACTATCTCCTAAATAATAAAACCAAACTCATATCTAAAGTTGACCCTCTCAAGTACCTTTTATCCAAACCTGCCCTCACGGGCCGAATGGCTAATTGGATCATTCTCCTAAGTGAATTTGACATTGATTTTGTGAATCAGAAGTCATTAAAAGGACAGGTGTTGGCTGATCAATTGGAAGAAGCGCCTTTACCAGGTACGGAACCTTTGTGTTTGGATATAACCGATGCATTTATGATGTATATCGAATAATCTGTGGAATGGCATGTCCATTTTGATGGATCTTTAACCTTTCATGGTTTAGGAGCAGGAGTAGTTCTCATTACTCCCACAGGGGAGGTTATTCCACGGGCATTATAGTTAGGGTTTCCATGCACTAATAACATTGCGGAATATGAAGCACTCATTGCTGGCCTCAAGCTAGCTATTACTTGGAATATCAGACGGCTGTGAGTCGTTGGAGACTCCCAGCTTATCATTAAACAAGTTAATGATGAGTATAAGGTTAAAGATGAGAAACTTATCCCATATAAAAATATGGTCGAGACTCTGAAAGAATACTTTACACATTATATTTGAGAAAAATCTAAGGTCACATAATAGATCTACAGATGTTATGGCTACAATTGGGTCTCTCTTACGCATCCCGCCCGAGGAGAGTAAAATGTCATTCTTCGTCAAACATTTACAAATGCTTGCATATGATATGCTAGAGTCATGTTTAACATGTGAAGTTGTTGGTCCTTTATCCCCCTGGTACGATCCTATCTTTTGATACCTACAAGATGACACTTTCCCACTAGATATTACCCATTCTGAAAAGAAATCCCTTATCCACTGTATCACCTGCTATACCCTCCTAGGAGGTACCCTTTATTGTCATGGCTACAATGGAAATCTGCTTCATTGTTTGGATGTTACTGAATCGATCCAAACCATTAAAGAAGTACATAGTGGCATTTTTGGAGCACACACTGGTGGCATGGTATTAGCTAAGAAAATGTTAAGAGTAGGCTATTATTGGCCTACCATGGAATCTGACTACTATAACTTTGTAAAGAAGTGTGAACTCTGTCAGAAATATGGAAACTTAATACATGCACCAACATAGGCTTTGTAACCTATTGCAACTCCTTAGTATTTTTCTAAATGGGGTCTAGATCTCATAGGGAATCTCCATCCTTCCTCTTCAGATGGCCACACCCACATCATCAATGCCACCAAGTTTTTCACTAAATGGGTAGAGGTTGTCCCTCTTACTTATGTCACCAGTGCGCAAATCTCCAAATTCATCATGAACCATCTCATCTGCCGTTATGACATTCCTTCAGTCATTGTCACTGATAATGGTAAATCATTCAAGAATAAAACCATTAAAGACTTGTGACAATGCTTCCATATTCGGCTTAAATGGTCTACCCCCTATTACCCCCATGGTAATGGACAAGAGGAGGGTACCAATAAACCCCTTGTATGAATCATGAAGAAAATGATAAGTAAGACTGGCTGTAATTGGCACTTACAGATACATCCCACCCTCTAGGCCTATCAAACCTCCATTCACACTCCTACTGGTGTGACTCCATATTCACTCATTTATGGCACTGAAGCCATCATACCTTTGGAAGTGGAGCTTCCCTCCCTGAGAATATCTCTCAGAGACTATCTTGATAAAGACGAGGACTACAGAGTCGCTCTCTTAGCAGAGTTGGAACTATTAGATGAAAAGCGTATCAGAGCGCTCAATCACCTTAAAGTGTATCATAATAGAGTATCCAGGGGATACAATAAACACATCATTCATTGGGAATTTGATGTAGGTGATCTATTTTTAAAATAAAATCAAAAGAACATTGTTAAGGACAGAGAAAAGAAAGGTAAGTTTGAAGCTAATTGGCTAGGCCCTTATGTGGTGGTTGTTAAGTATGGATCAAGAGCTTATAAACTTGCCTACTCAGATGGTGAAGAACTTACAGAACCTATGAATGCCATGCACCTCAAGCAGTTCTATGCTTAAGCATGACAAGAATATCAGATAAGAACTAAAAAATAGAAAACAAAGAAAAAAAAAGCAAAACATGAAAAATAGAAAATTGAGAAAACAGTAAAGAAAAAGCAGGTCGTCCACATGTGAAAATCATGCGATTGTGGCACATTGGGTAGGTATTTGAGTGAAAACCAATTTCTGACGCTCAAGTAGGATCCATCGTTCACAAGTTACTCTTGCCTCAAGACAGGTAATTCTTATCACTTTCTAGGGTTAGTTTCCCTAGCTAGGTCTAGGAACCCTACCAAATCTATCTTGCAAGTCTGTGATCTGGTTTGTTTACTCTTGTATTTGCGTGAAGGATGTTGCCTTTGTATATTCCCATCTAACGCTAGGGGAACCTTCACATTCCACTTCCTTGTACATACGCGCATGACATTCTGCCTTTTGTATATTCCCACATAATGTTGGGGGCATCCACGCTTCTTTGTTTTTGTACATTGCTTTTAGAACATGACCTTGAAAAACACAAAAAACATTTAGAAAATGGTACAAAAACACCTAAACATTTATAAAATCTCCCTTCTAGGGATGAAGCTACACAAACAATGTAAACTGTAGCCTTGAAAATTTTATCTTTTAAGATAACCCAAAAACATTAGAAAATATATCAATGTTGTCCCACAAAAACAAAGTAGTATTTAGATTGCTTTCAATTGTTGGTTTGTATAGTTCTGATGTACTTGTCCTTTGGTATTGATTTTTCTTTAAATGGTTCATTTGTTTACCTTATATTGAATCTTGTTTGATTTAATTGTGTATCACATTGTGTTCATTCAAGACTTTCATACTTGTAAAATATTATTGTGTTTTCATTGTTTGTTGTGTGCATCTATTAGGATTCATTTTACTCGTCTACATTAAATACCAATTTAATCTGTTGTTAACATTTGCATGAATTCATTTTAGTTGCATTTTCTTGTGTTGTTTTGTATGTGTATATTTGTTTAAGTTTTGTTAACTTTTTCTTGTGTATTTGTTCTACACAGTTGTTTGTTATCACATCTATCATCTATCATTTCATCACATTTTAACATCATTCACTACATCATATATACATAAATGCTAAGTATTACATCATGCATGTATGCTAAGCTAATCATCACATATCGTATCATCAATGGGGGAAAGATGGGTTGCGCATGATCACAAAACTATCCCCCCCGCACCAATATCATCCAGTATCATCCCAAGTGCTAGAATATGTAATCAGAACATCCGATGAATTAAAAACACATGCTATCAATGGAAAAGTACATCATTAACATGAAACATGCACATCTCTAAAATCTAAGGTATGTCACATACATAGAAGCAAGATAAATCATACATCATGATATATATACATCTACAGAAACAATCATCAACATAAAAACATATCAGAACAAGATGTGTATAAATATCATCCAAGATCCATATATAATGTGGATCAAAGTATCTATCTCAAAAGTCTGGTATACAATGTCATCTGTCCATCTTCCATATAAAAGGGGCATGGATCAGAAACTAAGCCTTCATAAAGAGGCGTAATCCTACATCAAAATACATACAAATCGATCAAAAATGAGCCTTCATCAAGAGGCATCCACAAAATAATGAATGAATCTATACAACATGTCAAAATCAGCCTTCGTAAGAGGCATACATATGGTACATACATCTATACATGATAAAGAAAGAAGGCTCAGCCGTAACTCTCACCCTCTCCGGGGCTACCTGGACCATGTCCTGGTGGATGAAAAGGTGGACGTTTTGATGGGCCTGGCCCAGGGAGGCCACCAAACTATCTAGATGGACCCTGCACCTCTGATGGCCGTGTACCTGGTTGTGTGGCTAGCTACTGGACTGATTTGACTGATCACCCTGATCTCCGTGACTTGGATCCTATCTGGCTCACATCTAATTGAGCAAAGGGGGTCACTCACTCCTCTGCTATGACCACTTTGAAGTATGAAGTCCTATAGTATAAGGCCTCACCTTCGGCTCTCATCACATCCTGTATCAAATCTACATCTCCCACAGAGTGGTGGCTACCTGTACGGTGGTGTCTCACTCACCAATAAATCTCCCCCTGTCATCCTGAGCCTACCTAGTAGCAGCTGCCTCTCGATCTCTGTCTGCAGTGATAGTCTGAACCTAGGCTTGGGCCTGGTCCGTCTGAATGATATACCCATACGCCTGAGCCTGCGCTTGATCGCGATGAACGATAAAAATATGTAACTGGGTCTATGCCTAATGTAGTGCGCTCAACAAATGAGCCCCCTGTATTGCCATCTGGCCAATCTGGCTCTATCATGCTGCTCTATCACCACCCTAAGTAGCCTGAGACCTGGCCTGGTCTCTCTCTGTAGTCAAAATCTGTATCTGGGCCCTAACCCCATCTCTCTCTCCAGCCACATGTAACTGAACTACTATGGCCACCTGTAACTCCTGTTGCAATGCAGCCAACTGCCCATCATCACCACCACGCCTTGGAGCATGAGGTGGTGGGCCCTGTTGAGGGAGTACCTGCTGTAATGGGGCATATATCCCCTCTAGAATTCCTACTGGAGACAACTCTATATCCAGAGCCTAGTGTACCTATCTAGGCCTAGGCTTGGGCCCCTGTCCCTGTGGCTGCTATAATCGAGGCCCCTGTGCCCTCCCTCTAACATGGTGTTGTGCGTCAGGAACACCATCATCATCATTGTCATCCTCATCGTCATCATCTCCCATGGCACCCTCATCACCACTGAGAGGCCCCTGTGGAGGAGCTCACACACTTGCATTATAGGCCACCCTAGGAATAGTCAATCGGCATGGAATAACTCCATGATATCATGGCGTGTACTCAGGTGTACAACTTGGATCTCTGATCTACCTCAAAGGAACCCACATAACAGGTACTACGTGTAAGAAGTTGGTCACTACTTTTTCGTATGCTATTTATGGACCCATATCGAAATGCTCTCGAGCCTTCCGAGCATAACACATATCTGGCCCAGGAATATCCTGTGTAATACCGAACTGCCTCTGACATCGGTCGACTCTGTACAACTCCCGCATATAACTGCTACTGCCCAAGATAAAGTGCTCCACTATAGCAGTGTTGAGCTCTAGTCCATCCTATGGCCACTGAAAATGTCTATACAGCCTCCATACTACAGTCACCTGCTGTAACTCGTCTAGCTCACGATGATAGTGATTGGAATATCACATGAAAGGTCGCACATCGTCCCTAATCGAGACCCATCCCATAGTAGAAGGCTCCTTTGGATCGTGAACTCTCAAAATGGCTAATGGGTGACCAATGGCTATGTGGTCCCATGCCCAAATCTATAGTAGTCTGGCCGGGCCTACCATCTTCTGACGCTAGTAGGTAATCAAGTGTAAATCCCAGTAGAGATGTGTTAAAATGTACTGACCCCAGCAATATGTCACTCCATCAATCAACCCACGTATAACTCTAAGGAGGCCAAGTGGAAATGAGGCACCAGTCTTTTCAGGGAGTATAACTCCACTGACAAAGGCCATCATATATACTACCACCCGATCTAACTCGGGATCCTCGATACATTGTGATAATCTAACTCTCATCCCACAACGCAGTATCATCAAGACACAAAATAGTTATGGAATACACCACTCAATGTTTGACATATGGCTGGTATATTGGATCGGCTAGCTCTGGATTGGAACTGGCATAATACGCCACACGTCCTCTAGTGTGATCATGATCTTGCCAGTCAACATTCGGAAACACTAACTCTCGCTGTGCCACCTCTCCACCATGGCTGTCAGAAAACCATGATCTAATGTGATCTGAGGCATATCAGCCATGTAGGCCAATCCTGTGACATATAGAAGGATATCTAATATCCTCCTATCATCCTCGTCAAACTACACCTCTATCACCACTAGTTGATCATACCACTCTCGCGTGTGAAGTACGAGTAATATACGCTGCAAAAAAACACACGTGTTAAGAATTTATCTATTTTTCTAAGGAAAAATGCTTCTTCAAACCATCTAACATACTAATTACTCTTTTCTTTTGTATCAATCTAGTTTATCATCTTCTCTACTTGGCTATTTTGCTAGCAAGTTGTTTTTCCCCCTTCTTCCCGGTGCCTACGCACCTCTTTCGAAGCCTGTGCACCTTTTTCAGCACCTATGTGCCCTTACCGATGTATGTGCATCCTTTCTTTTTCTCCCCATCTGCATAAGGCCATACATGATGCATACACACCCAGTGTGATGCCTATGTGCTTGCCTTGGTGTGCGTGCATGCGTGCTCCTGTCATGTCTACCCCTAACGTATACGTGCCCTCCTGACACCTACATGCCTGGTTTAACATGCGCATGTGCGCGCCCACATTTTTCCCTCCCTACGAATTCATGTACACGTATCCACTTTTCGACAGATACACGTGCGCGTCCCTGTCTATCTGACAAATGCACGTGCGTGCACCCATCAAACCAACACATGCACGTACGCACATCCATCAGGAACTAACCTACCTACCCTAAAAACAACCTAGAAAGTGGCATTAAATGTGTATTACATAAGGAAGGATAGGCCACTGTACGTACCCAAAATTGTAAGGTACTGTACTGCGGAACGGTGTAATAAATGCCCCAATGATGATACAGGTCTCTTCGCAAGGTGTTAAGGATCCAGAAAGAGCTCTTCAAATGTGCATTAACATCCCGCATGACCCTTCTAGCCCTTGCGTGCTTTATTTTTCCTTTTTTTCCCTTTTCTTGCCCCTTTTCTCTTAAAGTTATGAAACCGCCGCCCTGCCTGGGCGGCGGTCTGTGACCGCCGCCCTGGACAGGGTGGCGGTCCTGTAACCGCCGCCCTAAGCAGGGTGGCGGTCCTTTACGCATTTTCTAGAATGCTCTTTTGACATAACTCGCATGAAATATCACGTTTCACCAGCTTTCTTTTCCGACTTGAGCATGAATTTATGTTTTTGATCCCCTGGAATAGTGTTTTTCCTTTGTTTATTGTTTAGGAGTTCAATTTGATTTTGGTTCTTGGGTGTTTGAATTCCTATAAATGCATGGTTTGTGCACATGCAAATGGTCTAGAGTTTTTGGTCTGAAGCTTGGCTACATTTTGAAGTTTGATCTTTGCTCTCATTCCCTCATTTTAGTGTTTTAGTTAGTTAGCTTGTTTAGAAGCCATAACTTGAATTCACTTGCATCTTTTGTTAAATTGCTCAGCTTTTGGTAAGCCACAGACCCATCTTGTGCAGGCAGTGCTGTCATTTCATCCAATCCAGTTAGAAGCTTGCCTCTGAATTTCTCTTTGCTGTAGATTTACTTTCTTTGTGTCTTGGAGTTCTTAGTTTAATTCATTATTTTCCTAGTTAGCTTTATTTAGCTGTTGGTAAGCCACATATCCAACTTGTGCAAACAGTGTTGTTGTTTTATCCAAACCATTGGAACAGGATAGCTTGGGAAGCCATTAAAGTTGCAGGTCTTGCTCTTCGTATAGGATAGTTATAGGTTCTAGTCGCTTCGTGTTGCATGACTTGCAGTAAAATACCGCTAGGAATCACATAAGCCAAGCTCTGTACTCTTTCGCTATCCATCTCCTACTCGCATTCTCGGTCTACATTCTGAGCTGTCCTTATCCCAAAATCTACTCCTATCGGTGCTAGCATCACATGCTTTTCTGGATCCACATGAACACGAAAGAACAAAGAGACCATACTGAGGGGACGAGATCACACACACACCATCGGATTCGCCACTGTTCTGTGGAATCTACGTTTTAAATTTCAAAGTTCTAGTCAGAATCGTATCAAATAGAGTAGTTAATCGCTTTATTTCATTTCATTCTATTCTCGATATTGCCAGGGAAGCTGTGGGGATTGATAGTTTCTGAGAAACTATGATTCACTCCTCACTTCTGAGGTAGGATGGAGAGTCTTGCAGATAGATTAGACGAGATATTTTACTTATTTAGAATTCTATCAAATCGCACAGGAAAATAACTACACTTGGTTATCTTGTCTGTTTTAATTACTGTTTAGTTATTATTTCTAGATACGTTTAAAATAGTTTGCTTCCCTTAAATTGTTAAATATTTCATAAAAGAATAAAGGTTATATGCAGTTAGATTTACTTCACGTAGTTATAATTTGTTTCATTACAGTTAGATTGCATTTTGTTTCGTATGACAATCACGGGACCTCAAGAGCCCAGGGAATATATATTTGAGCCAATCGTGCCTCAACCAAAACTCGTCACAGCGATAGTTGACATAGACCAAAATCTCAGGATACAAGTATTCCAAACAACCACAGATTTACAACTGATCAGTTCACAGTTAAGAGGATTAAACATAGAAGACAACCAAGCACATGCATTTTGGTCAAGTCAGCCAAACTACAGATTACCCTAGAAAACATCCATATGACTGTAGAAAGGCTCCAAAGAGAAAAAAAATTCAGGTGTGATCCTTTAATTCCATAGCCAGACGCTGGAGACACCATCGTAGATATAGATACCAGCTTAAGAATCCAGGTTGCAACAACGCCTGTAAGGTATTCTGCGAAGATTGCACAACTGTTGGTTCTAAACATAGAAGCTAAGAAAGCATACGATTACTGGATACTAGGGATTAGAACTTGATCTCGCATATGACCATAACAGGACCGCAACAACCGAGAGTCTATGGTTGTGATCCACAAATCCCACAGCCTAACGAATCCATAAGAGAATTGGACATAGACACTGGCCTACGCACACTAGTATTTTAGTCTACTCCAATTCCACCTACCATTATCCAACAATTGTCCCTACTGGATACAACGGCTAACGAAGCTAGGGAATTCTAGACTAGGCCAGAGAATCGTCCATAGAGTTGATTATACTCATCATATGACCCTATCAGGAGAAATACACGAAACCATCCCGGGTCATTTCCCACGCATTCCACAACCCACAGATTGAATCACACCAGAGCTCGATATTGATTGGAGCCTTCGAGTAGTCATCCTTGCTGATCAATCTATCACACCGGTCCAGGTTAGAAGGGCCTTCTTTGCCTTAGATTCATAGATTCCATTAGTGCGTGTCGAAGATATTAGATTGCCTAACTAGTCTATCCGTATACTACCTATATTCCATCTCCACCGACTGTCTCGGCACGACCTCGGGAGGTCGGGTACGCGGAAGAGTCACTTGTAGATTCCCACGCTCGCTTGTCACTTTTCCGGCGTACAAAATTGGTGAACCCGACGTGAAACAAACAACTGTTTCACCTTCTAAATACCGCATTAGCCATCACATCAGCTTCACCAACAAAATTGGTGAACCTGACGTGAATCAAACAACTGTTTCACCTTCTCCATCTCTCTTTCATCTTATCCAAATCACCTTCACTCCTTCCCATTATTCTGCGGGTATTCATATACCCCCCGATTATGTCGGGATTCGATGCATATGGTAGACCCCTCCTGGGTCTTGAGGCATACTACGCCCAGCAAAATAGACAATCATCGCCCTCACTCTCAATGTGGGGTGACAATTATTTAACTAGTCAGTTGTCAACGCAAACTCCAAGGACTAGATATAACTCGTCCTTCCAAGCAGAGGGGTTGGAACAACTCGCTCAAACACAAACAGAGCCTTCAGGCTCAGACAATATGACAGTTATTGTAGAATCTGTTTCATCTCCTCAGGTGCTACTTAGACCACATATTAGTAGACAATCGGACCCATACGCGGTTCTAGATGACGAGTACTCAACACGTTATTCCTGAAATGAACAACGCTCTCAAGGCATCTACCCACCTGTGGGAGGTTTGCAAATACAGCCCGAGTTCTCTCCTCAAGAAAATACCTCTATGCCATCACGTATAGAAAATACTCTCAGAGATGCTTGGCAAGATAATGATCAGTTCATAGCAGGATATCACATACCTCCACAAAACCATAGTATACAACAAATGCCACCAAGGCACGATATCGTGACTTCACCAAACGAAGTCATTTCAACTCTAATAGAGAAGGTTAGAGGATTAGAACTTTCCCAAGCAAGTCAAAATTCAAGATTCATACAAACAGGGAATTCCAATCCTCCGCACCATCCTAGCCAAGTAGATCACCTCACAGGAGTGGGCACATTAGGTATGACTCCTCAGTATTCACAACAAGTACCAACTAGACCCACTATCGCTAGCACTGTTCCTCCTGGTCCAGTACAGAGCAATCCATTCCTGGATAGTACCCCTTCGTACTTAAACATGTACTCAAAATCACCACAAGGGGATATGTTCTCCTCTCCCGGAATGTTTGCTCAAATATAAGGGTTCCCTTATGCCCCTACCAACGCGTACGTTACGCCATATCAACAACCCGTTCCACCGCCGCCTCCTCAACAGACACCATCAATGGTTGAAACATATGCGATAGGAACTTATTCAGAATATTTGAAGGAGCCCTTAGATTTCACCATACGAAGCGTTATGCTTCCAAGGCCTCTTCCTGATTTTCCCAAATACAAAGGAGAGGGAGACCGAATGCACATATCAAAGCTTACGCTACAGCCATTCGAGAACTACTCCCATGGGATGGGGTTGTTGCTAAAATATTCCCCAAAACGGTGGAAGGTATTGCTCTTGATTGGTATTACAGAATACCCGAGGCTTCCATACATTCATTCAAACAACTCGTGTCTGAGTTCATCAAAGCCTTCGACATGAAAAACTGTTAAGGACAGGAATCAGGGAGTTCTTACACATCAAGCAAGAACATAACGAATCTGTCACCCATTTCATCCAAAGGTGGCGTATAGTCCTTTATTCCTCGGCAAGCGCTCCAAATATGGATCAGTTGGAACTATGTAATTTATTCCTTCATTCTCTCAGTAGAGAAGTGAAGGAAGAAGTCCAAAAGTTCCCACTAAGAACTTACGACGAAGTACTCGAGAGCATTTTGTGAATAGACCAGGAAGCAATAGATAGTGGTCGTAAGACATATGGAGCAAACGGAAGATTGATCACCTCTAATCAAAATACTACAACTTATCCCACAAACGCTAATCAAGGACCTAAAATCCTTAACAAAAATTGGGGTGTAACAACAAACGGAGTAACCGACCAACCCAAAAAGGTAAATATAGTCAGTACTCCATCACAAACAAACAACCAAAGAAACAACAACTTTACCTCGACAATCAATACGGTGGATTTTAACCATCCGCAACAACAACAACAACAACAACAACAACAATAACAACGGCGTAATCCTATACAAGGGGCGGGTCAAAATTGATTTGGTTATCAAAACCAAAGCCAGAAACAACAAATGCAGAATTTTAATCCTAATAGGCAACAGTTTGATCAAAATTTTAGGCCACAATACAAACCAAACCAACAAAACACGAATTACAATCCCAATTCTTATTGTGGTTTCCATAAAATTCGGGGTCATGACACTAGAACGTGTCGTGACTACAACAAGTTCATGCAACGTTTACCAGAAGAACAAAAACAGTTCTTCACAGACTTGTTTTTGGCAGATCCTGCGCCATCACCACCCAATACGTTCGCAGGGGCAGTTTCCCCTCAGAATGCTCCTCTCAAAATATTTAACGACCCACTCCCAAATCACGATAATAATCGACTAAATTCAATGGGAATAAACAAGGGTGCAATAATAGGAAACAATTACCATGAAGCCTCGACTTCGCTAAATCCATTAGTTGCGCCCCAACTAGGGAGTCAACCACGACCTAAGGTAGTTGGATTGGTAGAGTTAGACTCAGAATTACCCATTGAAGCTGTAACAAGGACACGAGAATATTTTTCTCAACCAAGTCCAAGCCACTTGCCAGACACGGATAACATCCAGCAACTTGTAACAAAACCTGTGGGTGCTTACGATTTAATTAATGATCTAACAAAAACCTTCTCGCATATTTCGTTCCTTGACTTGCTAAAGAACTCCCCTGCCCACAGGGCCGCTCTTTTAGAGGCGTTAGGCTTAGGTCATTTAATTAATATCACTCCACCACCTGAAACACAGGTAAATCATATAGACTTTGATGTTCATCCTCCGGGACAGGTAGATACAGATGTCGAATTCATATTCGACATAAGTAAAATGCCTACAGATGCTGAGATCACACGCCGAGGCGATCCAGCCTTACACTTGCAAGTGTGGGTTTACAATAATTACGTAAAACGGGAAATGGTTGACGATGGGGCTGCGGTTAACATAGTCCCCTTCTCTTTCCTCCAAAAACTACGATATGGGAAAACAAACTGTTCCACCACCCGGAATACCTTAAGAGGCTATGATAGCCTTAAAGCCACTTCAATAGGAACCATAATACTACCGGTCACCTTAGGACCCAAAACAACACTGACTAAGTTTTATATTATAGATTGGGAAACTAATTATAACATGATCCTCAGCCGACCATGGATACACCACATGAAGGCAATCCCTTCTACATTATTTCAAGAAGTAAGATTCTTGCATCTAGGAAAGGTATTTATAGCCAAGGGTGATCCAAAGCCATTTGATGTGCACCTAGCTGATTTAAAGAAAAGAACAGGTGTACACTCGGAATTTGAACTTCCAACAAACCAACTTAACAAACCCACTGACTCAAAGCCAAAGGAAAAGTTGGTACCTACAACAGATCTTGAAACCATCAGCATAGCCAAAACAACCCCAACCTCTGACGGTAAAACTAAAGAAACTGTATCATTAGGGACTACTGCAAAAATCATTGAATTGATAGAACAAGATCTACCAATGTTCTTACCATTTGATTCGGCAGGCATAGGGTATTCCCTAGGGGTTGGCTCTCTTCCAGCAGAAGATCTCTGCATGGTCGAGGTAGAATGCGCAAACGCAATGAACCCCCCAACCTCTATATTTCCAGCTAAGTATTGGACTCTCCATTTTGATGGGGCTAGGTGCCGTTATGGAGCGGGGGCAGGTATAATTCTTACTTCGCCCGAGGGGAAAGTCATGCCGTTTTCCTTCAAACTTAATTTCGAATGCACAAACAATGGCACAGAATACGAAGCCCTCCTCCTTGGCCTCACCTTAGCCAAGAGAATTGGTATTGACAACATCAGAGTCTTAGGAGACTCGCAAGTAGTGGCAAACCAAGTCTCTGAGGTATATGAAACTAAAGCTGAACACTTGCAACTTTACAAAAATGTCGTATTAGATTTGAGTAAGGCATTCAACTTCATATCTATTGAAGCAATTCCCCGAGAGAAAAATCTCCTCGCTGACTCGATAGCAACTTCAGCGTCACGTTTTACTCCAAGAAATGAATTAGGAAATACTCATTTCACCGTGTCCATTCGTGACGAACCATTCATAAAAACAACGACAAATCCCCTTCCAAGCGAAAGTGAATCTACAACCCCAAACCATGTTGATAATGATATGGCCACTTTGGAATACTTAAACGCCTATGCGGCATTACATCTCTCCTATCATATGCTAGATTTGTCCTTAATTCCACACTCGTCTTCCTATTTCGGAAACCTCATAATGATTCTTCCCTCACAAATAGAACCTAGCATATACACGATAGAAGATGGGGATGACTTGGATCTACCCCCGGCACCACCTGAATTTGAAGAGGGTAACGCCTCTTTGATCGAAGAAACGATCGATGTCAACATCGGAACGGAGGACGAGCCGAGAATCTTGAAACTAGGATCTTCGTTAACGCCAGAAGAAGTAGAGATACACACTCAGATCCTTAAAGAGCATCAGAAGGCGTTTGCATTTAACTATAAAGAAATGACAGGAGTTGCACCCCACGTTGCGGTACACAACCTCGTCACTAAATCAGATGCAAAGCCAATTAAGCAAAAATCAAGACCTATGAAACCCAAGGTAGCCCTCATGGTAAAAGAGGAGGTAATAAAACTCCTTCAGGTAGGATTCATCAAGCCAGTTGACTACTCCCAATGGGTATCTAACATCGTTCCCGTTCTCAAAAAGAATGGAAAGATACGCATTTGCATAGATTTCCGAGACATCAACAAAGCATGTCCTAAGGATGAATTCCCATTACCATCTATTGACGTCATCGTTGATGCAACAGCTGGTTTTGAACTTTTGTCTCTCATGGATGGATTCTTGGGATACAACCAAATCAGAATATCCAAGCAAGATCAAGCTAAAACTACGTTTATAACTCCTTGGGGAACCTATTGCTATGCTGTCATGCCTTTCGGTCTCAAAAACGCTGGTGCTACTTACCAACGGGCTATGACATACATATTTCATGATCTAATTCATAAAATCATGGAATCTTATGTGGATGACTTGTTGGCTAAGGCCAAGAAGCGCAGTGACCACCCTGAAGTACTCTGCGTCATTCTTTCACGCCTAATAGAATACGGAGTCACGCTAAACCCAGAGAAATGCGTCTTTGGTGTAACAGGAGGAAAACTCCTAGGTTATATCATATCATCACGGGGAATAGATGTTGACCCAACCAAAATTCGGGCTGTTCTCGAAATGATTCCACCTTCGGACGAATCTGGAATCAGGTCATTTCTCGGAAAGCTAGGTGCAATCCGAAGATTCATCCCAGACTTAAGCTTTGCCATTCATCCAATCAACAACTTGCTCAAGAAATACTATAGCATTGATTGGACCGAAGACTGCAATGAAGCTTTCAACGCAGTTAAGTGTTTCTTGCTATCACCACCTACGCTAATGCCACCTAAGCTAGACCGCCCGTTGATCTTATACTCACGAGCTACCAATGTTTTGTTAGCTTGCATGTTGGCCCAAGAAGACGATGACAAGAGGGAACGTGCCATTTATTTCATTAGTCAGACACTGCATGACTATGAAATGCGCTATACACAAGCAGAGCGAGAATGTCTCACCATAGTCTTTGCAACCAAACACCTAAGACACTATATGCTAAATCAAGAGACAAGGGTCGTAGTAAAAACTGACCACTTACGAACTTTCCTCACACAAGGGTCTTTGTCTAAAAAAGCTGGACGTTTTATAACCTTGATGGGAGAGTTCGAATTAACTTTTGTAAACCAGAAGTCAGTTAAAGGACAAATCATTGCGGATTGGTTAGCTGATAATCCATTAGACGGGGGAGATCTAGTAGATTTAGATTTTCCCGATGAGTGCGTATACTACGTCGAAACCTGACCTGCTATATCTGAGTGCCCTTGGTACGCTGATATCATTAGCTATATCATGGATGATAGGTATCCAGAAGGAGCTACACTGCAACAAAGAAGGCGGTTATGCATTATCGTAGCTAAGTACGTCATTATAGAGCAAGTTCTCTATCGAAAGGCGTTCAATGGAATGCTCTTAAGGTGTGTCGACATAGAAGAATCCAAGAAGATTCTCTATGAATCTCACAGCGGGGTATGTGGAGGCCACTTCGGCGGCCACGCCACTACTCGAAGAATACATCGAATGGGCTATTTTTGGCCCACCCTAGAACATGACACAATAGAATTTGTACGCAGGTGTCGCAAGTGCCAATAATTCTCCCATGAGATTCACATGCCGGCACAAGTTCTGTAACCAATCGCTACTCCATGGCCCTTTTCTACATGGGGCCTGGACTTGATAGGGAAGTTCTCTCCCTCATCTACAGACAGCCATAGTTTTATAATCACAGCCACTGAATATTTCACCAAATGGGTAGAGGCCATGCCTCTTACCATTGTACCTAGTTCAGTAATTGCCAAATTCATTTTGAACCAAATCATTTGCAGGTTCGGTATCCCGCAAATCATTATTTCAGATAATGGAACTTCTTTCAAGAATGAAAAAGTTCGTGAATTGTGTAGTAAATTCAAAATAAGCCATCATACGGCTTCCTTGTATTATCCCCAAGCCAATGGGCAGGCTGAAGCAACAAACAAAACATTGAAAGCCATTCTCCTTAAAAAGGTAAAATAAAACAAATGGGATTGGCACTTAAAGTTATACTCGGCCTTGTGGGCCCACCGAACCTCAATAAGAACACCAACGGGAGCAACTCCTTTCTCGCTGGTATTTGGGGCAGAAGCGGTTCTCCCACTTGAGGTTGAAATACCCAGCCTCCGCATTTCACTACAAGGGATTCTGGATGAAGACGCTTATAGAGAAGCACGTCTTTCCCAACTAGAAATCCTAGATGAAATTAGAATAGATGCCGAACAATGACATAGAGTCTATGCCGACTGGATGTGCCGGCAGTATAACAAGAAAATCTACGAGCGTGACATATACGAAGGCGATCTTGTTCTAAGGCTGGACAGCCGGATCGACAAGAAGACCGGCGAAGGGAGGAAATTCCGGCCCAAATGGTTGGGCCCATACCGAGTCACAAAGGACTACGGAAATGGTGCATACCTCTTATGCATGCTAGAAGGTGAGGAGTTTGGCGAAACAGTCAATTCTCTCCACCTCAAACGTTTCTATGCATAAGCAGCTAACGCTACTTATATAACTATCTACATTGCATTTTTCACATAGATTAGGATCATTTTGTCCATTTGTTTCTTACACAAATCGTGATCAAGGAATCTATTCTCAAAGCAATTTATTACAAACTCATGATGTTATTGGCATAAGCTCTTTAATCATACCTCTCCATCTTCGATATCATCAAGTCATCTTGGAATCTTTTATCAAATAAAATCAAACATGATGAAGTCCTAACAGTAACCATACCAAGATCTGCAAGTTTTTTCTCGCTTTGATTTCTTCTTAGGATAGGTGTCTTACCTATGGTCTGTTCTAGAAGCTTCATGGTGTCACATCTATCCCATATACACATCTCTTTGGAAATAAGGACATACTGACATTTTACTCAAATAAGCAAGTCAAACATTGGTCAAACAGAAAATTTTAAATTTTACACATTTCCCTGCCCCACCAACCTTCGGTGATGAGCTTGCGTCTCTTACTAGTGACGTAGGGTTGGGAAAGGATGGAAATGCCCTTACTCGCCTACGCTTTTCCCACGGTGATAAACTCATGCTTCTTACTAGTAGCGTGGGGCCAAGTGTAGGGGGTCCTCTTGACAAATAAATGCAAAAGGTCATAAACAAACTATTCAAACTTTGAGTCAAAAACGAATGAATCAGATGTTCAAAATTCCAAGAGAGTTAAAAATCCTAAAAACCAGATTTTGTCTACTATGTGGCCATCTACGGGTCTAAGTCTAGATAAACCGCAAAGCAAGTTGCACCCAAAACTATGAAGTCATTCAGGTAGAGTAAGCTTGTAGTTTTCAATTTGGTTCCACCAAAGCTTCGTCTATCTTTCATCACTATCATTTCACCATTTCTCATAAACCTGCGCCCTTCTTGGCTCTTGGTGATGAGCCCTCGCATCTTACTGGTTGCGTGGAGTTAGGAGCGGGGCAAGTTAATCTGTTCATCATACTGGTTATTTTCATCACTTTGCCAAAACAAACATGAGGTATCCAAATTGCTAACAAAAGTTAAGATTCAAGATCACAGTATATCTACAATATCATGTATCAGCATCATGAAACACAAAAAGAAAGCAAACATTTGCATCGTCTGTTTTCCATTGCATACATTCTAGAAAGCATACAAAGCATACATCGTAGTATACACAAAGCAAATGGAAATAGAAAGGACACACATGAGTGACAAGCTTTTGATCCAAAAATCGACGCATATATATAAATAATCAATGTTTGTATACAATGCCATCATGCACTAGGCATGGTCAAAATGCTCAAAGAGCCCGTGATATACAAAGGAATCAATGATACAAAATATACAAGGGCCAAGTGGCCTCTCAACCCCTACGCGATCCCGCGGAAGGTGCGCGCCCTCGCCTAGGACTCCGGCTACGTCGGCGCTCCAAATGAACAGAAGGCTAGGGGTCTCAAGGGGCAGTCGTGGTCTCGCCATGAGAGTGGCTCCTCATAAGACGCTCGACTGTCCTATAGCCTGCCAACTCTGTACGAAGATTCGACACCATCTTTGCCACATGCCAAACCGGGGCGAATACGTCGGTGTGGCTGCTGAAGGCTCCCTGGCATCTACAGATAACTCCACACGGATCTTATCCATAGGGATCATTAGAGAATCAGTGCATATCCTATGGATTAGATCCCGCCACTCGTCGACAGTCTCTGCAAACAAAGAAGAAAGACGAATTAGAAACTAGGCAAGAGGCTAAAATATACAAGATACAAATATAAGGAGAGATAGCAGTTAAAACAAGTCCTAAATCAAGCTAACACTGAAGGGAATAGAGGATAACTTACTCGGATCACCGGGCCTCCAAGATGGGTCACTAGGGCCAGCACCTGCCGCTGATGCCGCTGCTGACTGAGGGGCTGCTCCTGTGGTAGGGGCAACATGACACCCTACAACGGACTCGTCCTCTCCACCACGGCCCTGAGAGAGTGGCTCCTCTGAAACTAGAGTCTCTCTCTACACTCTGCTCCTCCCTCTCTGCCTACATGATATCCTGGGTGTCATGCCACTTAGGATCACTATCATCTCTCTGCTCCTCCGACCCTCCCTCTGCGGACTCTTCAGAATCGAAGTCAATATCTATAGGGTCATCACTGCTATGAGCAGGACCCGCAGTAATCTGAAGTAAAGGTGCCCGAGGAGCACCAGCTCTCCCTTTAGCCCGAACAATCCCCCTGGTTGCAATAGGAATACCAGGAGTGACCACTGTGCAACCACGGCCTCTAGGCCCCCCTCTAGTCTCTCGGACTGATCTATAGACTAGTGCCACTGGAGGAAGCATGCCCACATATGGGAGGCCGAACTGATGAGGAACCCTACCAAAAGGATGTACCTCCACCCATCCCACATGGTCAATAAGCTGCCCTGTGGTGGAGCAAGAGATCAATGTGAGAGTATCCTCTCCCCAAATGCCGGCCATGAGCTGGCACGGTGTGGCCTCCATATCTGCTGTGGTGAGGGAAGCTATTGGCTGGTGAGGTGCTCTAAGCACCGACATGTCTGACCATCTAGCTGCCCTCACAGCCCTGGGATCTGCCACCTCCACGCCTCTGCCATAGGGAATGAAGCGCTCATACACCCAACTCATAACTAGAGTAGGGTGGGTCAAAGACTGTCCCTGTAAACGGACCACCCTGTATAAGTCGTGATAAGTGGTCCCCAAAATATCTGCGCCCCAGGCGTATATCTGACCATGCCCCTCTATCTGTGCAATGATGGGGGCCCAGCAGTATAGTAAGGTATCCCCTCCCTTGTCCCCGATCAGCCTCAAGGAAAGGATCCCAATGATAGCCTGTCGAAATACGGGGATGGGAAAAGAAGGAATGGATCTAAATCTCACTCCCTTCTTCGGCCCCGTGGAGATAGCTGCATCCCCCATATAACCTGCCCACTGTGCAATCTGTGCTCGGGACCCTGCTGTCTACAATGTGAGCCTCCTCTCGATGATCGGGACCCCCAGGATACGGTAAACGTCCTCCAAAGTAATCGTCCACTCACCGCGGACCCCTGGTAGTCAGAAAGTGTTCCGATCTACATCCCAATAAGAAAAAAAGTCACAAAGGATGTGACTAGATGGTGCGACGTGAGGTACACGTGATATACGCAGTATGCCATCCCTCTACAATGTGTCCTCCTCGTCTGTTGAGAGAGCATCCAATACCCTGGGCAACCAATCACACTCCCTCTCTCGGCTCCATCTGATATACTCCTCCCTCGCCTGCATACACCCAAAAACACACAAAACAGAGCAAGTTAGTATCTAATCAATGCCGAGGGAGTCATAAAAACATACAGAAGTGATAAAAATACAAGAACAAACTCAAAAGCAAGCCCCTTTTGCTTTCTGTGCAAAACCGCCGCCCTGAGCAGAGGGGCGGTTTTGTAACTGCCGCCTTAAGAGCGGCGGTCTCGTAACCGCCACCCTGATCAGGGAGGCGGTCGTGTAACCACCGCCCTGGCCAGAGCGGCGGTCGCGGTACGAAAACCTGCGCGGGTTTTTAACCCTAAAAAGCCAAAAAAATGCAAAAATTGACCATTTTGGCTAAAAACAAAGCCTACCCAGTAGGCGCGCCCCCTAGGTGGACCTTTTGAACCTAGCATTTTCAAAAATACCCCCCCCATTGCAAAGAATTTATGATTTCAAATTTGAAGGGGGAAAAATGCAAAATTAAAGAAAACCAACCTGTGATCTCGCGGGGTGGCGTTCCGCACGTGGGGGCATGATCGCTATCTCACTCTGGACGTTTCGACTCTATTCGCGCAAGAAACCGTCACCGTGGGTCCCAGAGCTCAAAATCTATCAAATCGACTCACGCAAATGAATAGGAAAATGGGCCCACTTTCATATATATAACGCCCTGATTCGTTTTAAATGAATTTTTCACAGGTTTGGAGCGCCGACGGAGGTAAGTTCCTATCCCCGCACAAATGGTACGTTCTCTTTCCCTGATTATTTTAGTGTTTGTTTTCCAAATTATTGTATCTATCTGCACTTGAGTTCTCTTTTCATTTTGCAGGTAGTGGGAATTTTGGATGGCGTCATTTCGACACACGGACGTGTAAGGTATAACTTCTAACTCCCCATTTCGGGACTGCCATACTCGGACCCATCGTTTTATGCCTCTTCATGGCTAAAACACTTCTCCGAGGGGTAAATATGTACGTACCCAAAATTGTAAGGTACTGTACTGCGGAACAGTGTAATAAATGCCCCAATGATGATACAAGTCTCTTCGCAAGGTGTTCGGGATCCAGAAAGAGCTCTTCAAATGTGCGTTAACATCCCGCATGACCCTTCTAGCCCTTGCGTGCTTTATTTTTCCTTTTTTTCCCTTTTCTTGCCCCTTTTCTCTTAAAGTTATGAAACCGCCGCCCTGGACAGGGCGGTGGTCCTGTAACCGCCGCCCTAAGTAGGGCGGTGGTCCTTTACGCGTTTTCCAGAACGCTCTTTTGACGTAACTCGCATGAAATATCACGTTTCACCAGCTTTCTTTGCCGACTTGAGCATGCATTTATGTTTTTGGTCCCCTAGAATAGTGTTTTTCCTTTGTTTATTGTTTAGGAGTTCAATTTGGTTTTGGTTCTTGGGTGTTTGAATTCCTATAAATGCATGGTTTGTGCACATGCAAATGGTCTAGAGTTTTTGGTCTGAAGCTTGGCTGGATTTTGAAGTTTGATCTTTGCTCTCATTCCCTCATTTTAGTGTTTTAGTTAGTTAGCTTGTTTAGAAGCCATAACTTGAATTCACTTGCATCTTTTGTTAAATTGCTCAGCTGTTGGTAAGCCACAGACCCATCTTGTGCAGGTAGTGCTGTCATTTCATCCAATCCAGTTAGAAGCTTGCCTCTAAATTTCTCTTTGCTGTAGATTTACTTTCGTTGTGTCTTGGAGTTATTAGTTTAATTCATTATTTGCCTGGTTAGCTTTATTCAGCTGTTGGTAAGCCACATATCCAACTTGTGCAAACAGTGTTGTTGTTTTATCCAAACCATTGAAACAGGATAGCTTGGGAAGCCATTAAAGTTGCAGGTCTTGCTCTTCGTATAGGATAGTTACAGGTTCTAGTCGCTTCGTGTTGCATGACTTGCAGTAAAATCCCGCTAGGAATCGCATAAGCCAAGCTCTGTACTCTTGCGCTATCCCTCTCCTACTCACATTCTCGGTCTGCATTCTGAGCTGTCCTTATCCCAAAATCTACTCCTATCGGTGCTAGCATCACACACTTTTCTGGATCCACGTGAACACGAAAGAACGAAGAGACCATACTGAGGGGACGAGATCACACACACACCATCAGATTCACCGTTGTTCTATGGAATCCAGGTTTTAAATTTCAACGTTCTAGTCAGAATCGTATCAAATAGAGTAGTTAATCGCTTTATTTCATTTCATTCTATTCTCGATATTGCCAAGGAAGCTGTGGGGATTGATAGTATCTGAGAAACTATGATTCACTCCTCACTTCTGAGGTAGGATCGAGAGTCTTGCAGATAGATTAGATGAGCTATTTTACTTATTTAGAATTCTATCAAATCGCACAGGAAAATAACTACACTCGGTTATCTTGTCTGTTTTAATTACTGTTTAGTTATTATTTCTAGATACGTTTAAAATAGTTTGCTTCCCTTAAAATTGTTAAATATTTCATAGAAGAATAAAGGTTATATGCAGTTAGATTTATTTCACGTAGTTAGAATTTGTTTCATTACAGTTAGATTGCATTTTGTTTCGTATGACAATACACGGGACCTCAAGAGCCCAGGGAATATATATTTGAGCCAATCATGCCTCAACCAAACCTCGTCATAGCGATAGTTGACATAGACCAAAATCTCAGGATAAAAGTATTCTAAACAACCATAGATTTACAACTGATCAGTTCACAGTTAAGAGGATTAAACATAGAAGATGACCAAGCACATGCGTTTTGGTCAAGTCAGCCAAACTACAGATTACCCTAGAAAACATCCACATGACTGTATAAGGGCTCGAAAGAGAACAAACATTCGGGTGTGATCATTTAATTCCACAGCCAGACGCTGGAGACACCCTCGTAGATATAGATACCAGCTTAAGAATCCAGGTTGCAACAACGCCTGTAAGGTATTCTGCGAAGATTGCACAACTGTTGGTTCTAAACATAGAAGCTAAGAAAGCATACGATTACTGGATACTAGGGATTAGAACTTGATCTTGTGTATGACCATAATAGGACCGCAACAACCGAGAGTCTATGGTTGTGATCCACAAATCCCACAGCCTAACGAATCCATAAGAGAATTGGACATAGACACTGGCCTACGCACACTAGTATTTCAGTCTACTCCAATTCCACCTACCATTATCCAACAATTGTCCCTACTGGATACAACAACTAACGAAGCTAGAGAATTCTGGACTAGGCCAGAGAATCGTCCATAGAGTTGATTATATTCACCATATGACCCTATCAGGAGAAATACACGAAACAATCCCGGGTCATTTTCCACGTATTCCACAACCCATAGATCGAATCACTCCAGAGCTCGATATTGATTGGAGCCTTCGAGTAGTCATCCTTGCTGATCGATCTATCACACCGGTCTAGGTTAGAAGGGCCTTCTTTGCCTTAGATTTGCAGATTCCATTAGTGCGTGTCGAAGATATTAGATTGCCTAACTAGTCTATCCGTATACTACCTATATTCCATCCCCACCGGCTGTCTCGGCACGACCTCGGGAGGTCGGGTACGCGGAAGAGTCACTTGTAGATTCCCATGCTCGCTTGTCACTTTTCCGGCGTACAGCCACTCATGTAGGGTCCATCCGCTGGGTCTCGCTTGTACTCCCAGATCTGATCTGCTCACCTCCTCCTCATCGGTAGCCTCACCATCTCCTTCCAGGTTCTCTCGCTATCACTCACAGTACAAATTCAGAAGAACTCAGGTTCAAATGAATTGGTCATGATTGATTTACCCCCCCCGGGTGGGTATATTAACCCGCTGTAATGCCCCTGGGGCATGTTTTCTCCGCCGTAATCGCTCTCACTTTCTTCCACCCGCCATGGTAATTATTTTTCTATTAAAATAATTATTTTTACTAATTTTTGCATGTTGGGGCACTTAGTGCCACCCCGTGGTCACTTCTTCATTGCACTGAAATAATTTGTTAGTCCTTCATGCACTTTTTTTAGCCTTTATTCTTCAATTTTTCTTCTACTTTTACCTGTTGTGATCATTATTTTTATTAATTAAATAGGATCCACCCGTCTTTCTTCTTGTTGGAACCTTTTGTGGCTCTTCGACACACTCACCTTCGCATTTTCGCCTCTGCATGTACTTTTAGAATATCTTTTGATCTTTTGCAAATTCTTTTGACCGATAAAAAAAATAAAAATTATAAAATTCATTTAGAAAAAAGCCAAAAACATTGTAAAACATTTGAAAAATGAACTAAAATTGGTAACCGGCTCATTTTTTAGCTGAAATCTGTCTCTCACATGGCAGTCATCTCGTATCCTATTGACGTTTTCACATGTCTTAAAACAATGACTCGTGGATCACCTTGATCTACAACCATTTATAAAAGCTCGCTACTTACTTCATCTGTACTCTTTTTTGTCGTGCACGTTGCTTTTTCATCGAACCCAAGTGTCCTCCATCATTTCCATTGCATATACAATTGTTTGGGGCATCATTCCTACCCTCGTCATTTATCATAACATTTGGGATTAAAACTTGATAACAAAATATTTGTGCAACTATCTTGAACATTGTTGGTTTAAGTGTGTGTGATTGTACTTATTTCCCTATTAAATGAGTTTGTTTACTTCTCGTATTGCATTGCATGGAGTTGTTATTTTAGCAATGGACAATTGTTTGTATCTTGGCTTTTCATGTCATTTTACGCTTCCGTCGTATGCTCACATTTTAATAAGGACCAATGAGGAGGATTTTAAGCAAAATGATGATTAAATATGGTTACCAATTGATTTTTGGATAGCTCAATATCCCTCTTTCTTCTTGTTTTCTCATTCTTCTCTTTGCACTTTTCTTTCTTTTATTATCTTTTCGATCTTCGACTGAGTTCTTCTATCACCCCATCGACACTCGAGGGGGCAACCTTCATCCTATTAATTTTTCTTCTACCCCTTCAAAAAATTTCTACTCATTTATATTTGTCTACTTTCTTTGAAGTGATGTAGCTTACATCACCCCAAAGAGGGGAAAATGTAGACACTTGTAGTTTGATCAATGCACTATTATTCCTAATATTGCACTAACTATTCTTCTCCTTGCAAATTGACAACACACTGTTTACGACACCTTTTTGGTCATAGTTCCTCTTGTAAAACACTTAAACAGGCTGGCATAGCCTCTTTCAGACTACATTAGCTTCTTATTCCCTTCTAGTCTTCTTCTACCATCTCCCTAGACTATCAATCCATTTCGTTGAATTGATCGAACCTCTCAGAACTCCCTCAGAACCCTAATTATCCTCTAAACATGGTTAATTAAATATTAACCATGGTCAATCTCTTCTAAACCTAGTCAAAGCTCACTTTGATTTGCTAAAATTGCTTTTTGGACTTTTGCATTTGTCCCACATGGACCCAAATCTCTCACTTTCCCAAATGGAAAACTATAAATAAGGCTAGACCCCTTCCCTCATTTTTAAGAATTCTCCCTCTTCCTAGCATAAACTATAGCATTTTGTTTAGGGTTTTAGAGTTTATTTCATTTCTTTCAGTTAGCTATTTGGTTTGCTTTTGCATTCTACAACAAAAATATGGAGTAAAAGGGAAGAACCATTGGCCTTGAAGCAATTGATGGCGAGATCCCTTTCTCTTAAGCACAAACTGATTGCTTAGATCCTCTTAGGTTCATTTATTTCAAGCTTTCAAAGAATAGAGGTTAGTTTCATTTGCTTAGTTTGATTGTTTACGTCAAATTAATGCATGCAAAGTAGAAAACCCTTGCTCATTTCTTATCTGATGGTCCATTGATCAACTTGTTCAAATCCTTTGGGGTTTCTTTAGATATTCTTACCCCAAATCCATTGCTTTTGCAACTTTTCATTGAACACAAATGCCTAGGAACTCACCAATAGCTTCATCATTTTGAAACAAATCAATAGGCACATGTTGTTGTTGGTCCCAATTCACAAGTGACAAGTATATAAGGTTTAGTATATAATGATAGGGGATATAACATGAGTTATAGTTAAGACGGCTATGTTGAAAAACAAGTTTGTGGAGGTAAGGTATTCGTAAAGACTACATCGGGAATCTGTTTCTCTTTCACATTCAGAAGAACCATCTTCACGCTTAGAAGAGGTATCCTCGACCTCTGAGGGGTTAGATTCATACACTAGGAAGCCAATACCACACTTTTCCACTCTATGATGAGGCTTAGGAATAGATTCTAGTAAACCTTGCTCATTGAGACCACAACCATGTCTTTTGTATCTCGTAGAATGCATCATTTGATTGGGGATAACATACTTAGGTGACTGGTAACATATAGCCATCTCATCTTCAAAAGGACAAACTACAACATCATTGAGAAACCTTTCATCTTCTAGCAATCCTCCAGGAGTGAAATTGTCAAAATGACAATTTTCTCTGGATCTTTGAAACTTAAAATATAACCTACCATGTGCCTTGGGTGATAGGGGAAGGTTGTGAACTGGGAGATCCTACTGAAGATCATACTTGCCATAACCATTTTCTTTAACATTCATATCCTATGTAGAAATATGAGTCTTTGAAGTAAAAGCAACATTGGCATTGGGAGACAAGGTATCTGGATCCACTTGTGAAGCGAGTGCCTCTGATTGAACATGAACAAACATCTATGTAGAAGGGAATTCATAAATAGTGGAGAAATAACCTCTCAATGCTCTATAATGAGCAAAAGGTTGGGGATCTCCCTGATTAGTGAGTTTTTTCCTTTCATAATGTAACTTCAAGCACTGATGATAAGTGTAAGGTATGACTTGCATGGTATGAATCCATGGGTGACCGAGCAAGATGTTGTAAGGGAGCTCCATGTCTAGGATGTGGAACTTCGTATCCTGATTGATAGGACCTACCTCCGATGAGAAATTTATCATATCGGCTGACTGTTGCTCTTCATTGCAACACACCTTGATGGTGATGACCTTTGTTTCTAAATCAGCTTCAAAACATCCTAGTTACCGGACCAGCTTCAGAGTATAAATATTTAGACCCAATCCACCATCCATAAGCACTTTTTTCACCTTCTTACATCTAACAATGACTTCTATATGTAAGGGTAAATTATGAGAAGGATTTTCACCTAGGATTTCGGTTGGACTGAAAGTTATATGCTCTATAGGAGCAATTCGAGCCACCATTTCTTGTAAGTATGTTAGGTAAACATCAATGCAAACACCTGATCCTTGCAATGTTTTATATAGGATATCCTTATGAATGCTAGATATTTTAAGAAGGTATAAGATTGAAATCTTAGCCGTGGTTTTCTCTAATTGCTCTAGTACGTTATAATGATTGTCTTTATGAGTAAGGGGAGGATGTTCTGATATAACAAGGTGAGCACATTGTGTTGTCATGGCACACTCCCTTGAATTAATATTTATCGTGTTGATATGTTCAATGGGTGTATAGCCACAACCTATTAGAGTATCAAAATGGTCAAAGTAGTCTATTCTCGAAACATAATTTGCACTCTTGGTTTTAGATGACTGTCCCTGATTCAGATTTTTATTTCCTTCATTATGCTTTGGGAAAGGTTCTTTGAATATAATCATGTCTGCATTGACATATTTTCTAGGGGCCACAGAAACCATTTCTACATCCCCACTGTCAATTAAATCTTCCATATAGTGTTTCTATTTTAAACACTTATCGATCTTATGACCTTTGACGTGGTGAAATTTGTAATATTCATTTTCCCTAAACCATGATGGCTTAGGCATGTCATCCCCATAGGGCATAGTTTCAGGATACCTAACCATATTAACCACCTCTAATTTTTTTAAGATGGATGACATTGAATTACATAGAGGGGTGGAGTTACAATGTTTATACTCAGTAAACGGAGTTCCCTTTGCAAGTTTCAAGTGTCCATGGTTTTGAACCGCTTGTACTCATTTAGAGTTTCTTATTACATCTCCTACAACATTTTTGTTCTTATTAGGAACAAAATTTATCTTCACATTAGATCTGAAATAGTTATGATCACGGTCACGTGAGGAGGGTTTAAGATTCGCTTTAGCCAATAACGTTTTTTCTATTTGACTCCCATTTTCAATCACTTCTTCAAATGTGTTTCCACAATGCATTTGCAAGTGGAATGTAATTTTGGGGTGAAGGTTGGGTAAAAATATACTAATCAGTTGTTTCTCTGGAATAGAGCAAGGGAAGCGGCTAGCTAGCCCTCTCCATCTCTGTAAGAAACTAGCAAAGTTTTTGTTATTCTGTTGTTTAGCGTTATATAAATCTAGCATGGTTACGTCACTTTCTTTATTAAATGAAAAATGATGTACAAAGTGTTCGGCTAGTTTGGGCCATGTAGAAATAAATACCTTATGGATATGTAAAAACCACTCCAACGCTTGTCCCCCCAAACTTCATGAGAAGAGGCGAATAATATAGTTATCATTATACGCGACCTCTTGACATGCCATATAAAAGTCTTCAATTGTTCTCAGGGGTCACCTTTTCCCTTGTATTTATCAAACTTGGGACAGTCAAAATGTCAGTAGAAAGTTACCTGTAACATATCCCTATCAAAAGGATAGGGGCATAATTCCTCAAAATGGTAATTTTTACTACTACTAGTTTTACCTTCTTGTAAGGCTATAAGAGCATTTTTCATGGTTGACCACTCTTGATTGAAAACGTGCTCTTGTGTGGGTGGTGTGGGTCCATACACATTGTTAAGTCTAGTTGTATTCCCACCTTTGTTGTCCGCAAAGAAGTCCTCGTAATATTGCTTATGTGCCTCTTTAGGAGGAGAGTTAGTGTTAAATTCATGGTATGAAGCTTTTGGTTTAGCTTGTTTTAAAGGCTTAATTTCTTCTTTGTTTATATGCGACACTAGACTAGCCAATTGGCAAGTGAGAGCTTGCACTTGTTGTTATAAGGTTACCTCCTTATTAGGTACCTCTTTGCGGTTTTCATGAGGAAGAGGTTGTTCATGATGAGTGTGCTCCTCATGGTCCTCACAATGGACTCTGATAGTAGGTATTCGATAATCTCCGTCATTTTCAAAGGGTATTTCCTCCTCATTTCATCATTCAGAAGTAGAGGTATGACCGAGGTTCAAGATTTTATTGACATTCCTAAAAGAACGTTCTGTTTCTTCTTCCCCACAAACCATACCGATAATGAGAGACGGGTCAATCGTAGAGGGTAACTTTTCTCCTAGCTCTACAACATGTCTTAGAACCTCATGTTTATTTTGATATTTATAATCATTAAAGTGGGTGGAATGGAGCTCCATGTCCGCACGAGGAGAATTATCCTCACCACCACTATGATCAACCATAATATTTTCCTCAAAAATTAGATTTTCATTTTTGAAGGGATTTGCTCCTAATTTACAATGTCCCATCCTTGTGATAGGAGGCATAATGCACAAGACTTCACTAAGGTGACTAAAATAAACCCTAGGTAAATTTACACAGCGTAACGACATCAAGTCATCACAAAGAATGCAAAATAAAGAATGATCATGAATCTGAAGGCTCAATACGAACCTAGGACACAAAAGAATAAAAAATAACGTCTAACAAGGCCCATATAACAAGAAAAACATAGACAAAACTATCAAGCACATGCTTATAGCTTAATCACACAAATAGTTACTCCCTATGTTTTTCAAGAAAGGTTTAGAACAAATAGTGACAACATAATATTACCACTTAGGTCAAGTTCAAAATAAGCAAGACCTAAATACTAAGAGAGTGTTGACACGATACTCCAACAAGGCATTCAAAAACTAGTTTTAGACACAAACAATGTCTAAGTCTATGAAAATGGAAGTTACCAATGCGAGCAACGTAACACACTTTGGATATTCCAATCAAGCCCTATAAGAAAATTAAGATTCGAGTATTAAAATGATGTTACCACAATGCTAATAATGTAACGTCAACACCCTCAAAATCTCAAGACAAAGTTGGAATAAAAAATTAAGCCTAAGTATATAAAGGAATTATTATCTGTGTGAGCAGCATAACAATACAATATTGAGAATTAAACCAAGTTTCACAATGGAAACAAGATGTAAGTATCACAATTGTATATATATAATGCGGGTAGCATAACAACTCAAAGGAAGACAATGATAAGACCACCTAACTAGAATGATAATAAGTCTCAATATGGGTTTGAGACAAAGGGCCTACTAGGACATAAGGACGTATGATTCACACTTTCAACACTTGCATTCTGGAATTGTAACCCAGTCATCCAAGTAGACTACAAAAGTGGTGGACACGATTATTCCCAGTGGTATCTGTATATGTTGTTCCTCTTTTGTCCCAAAATGGGAAACAAGAGAACAAAGGGGTAGACCAAATGGCGATGAAATAAACTAAGTATGAATTTGCCAAAGTTTCACCTTACCTTAGGGAAAATGGAAAACTAGAATAAAGTAACATGTCGTAGGTTTCGTGATCAAATGTCATGCGGTTTCAAATTTAAGAGATTCTTCCCCTTGTTCAAATACAAGGGTTTGAATCCAACAAATTTGCCACTTTGTGAGAGCTCTCAAGTATAATATCTAAGGCAAAATTGGCTCTAAGATGACAAGCTTCCTATCGGTTCTCTCACCTAGGTTATCACAAACTATATTTGCTAGCTCAATTTTCCAAGGAATTTACACTGACTAAACCTTGGAGTATCTCAACTTTACTTTACCCCCTTCAATATAATGAGCAACAAATTGTGTTCAATTGTACTTTCACTAGGGTCGCAATAGAAATAGCTTTGACTCTAATATTTCAAGGAGTACTAATCAATTGGGTATTTGGAGCACTTACCCATTTTGTTCATAAGGTTCCCTCTTGCGTGAACTACTTTGGGGTTCCTAGGAGCATCCCTCTTGTTATCTTAAGGCTTATTCCAAAGGGAGTTTCTCCTAGTTAAGTGGACGAGCTTTAGCTCTTAATCGAAACCTTCAATATACAATGTTTTGGAAAGTGGTGTATTTTCTTATCTTTTAGATTAAGTAATTTGGTTTTGAGACACCTTTGGCAACCTACAACACACTTGAATGTTAGATTTTGGTTTAAAGAGAGTTCTCCTTTCTTTAGCAAGCGTTTAGGTCCTACACACAAAGATACTAGTTATCCAAAAATACCTACACTATCATAAAGAAGAGGATTAAATGTTGTTTTTGGTTCTTAAGGTCATCCAAGGATGCGTGAGAAGAGCATACACAACAAGAAACCCAACTAGATAAGAATGAAAAAGCTTGTAAATCAAAGAAACACCATAATGCTTTATAAATCAAGGTTCACTCCAATTAATTGAAGTGTTTTTTAATGAAAGAACTAAAGTTGTTTTTGGTTCTCAATATCACACAAGGTGCAAGAGAAGAGCATACAAAAAATTATACCAAACTCGTACAAAACATGAAACAAGATTACTCACCAAACCCTAAGTAAATTTATTAGAAAACCTACTCTAAATCATAAAATCTATAGTAACAGCAGCTGAAAACTCCTAGAAAATGATAGGAACATAGAAAATCAGAAGTTGAAATTTTGAAATTTTGAGCAAATCTTACCTCATAATGCCAACATGCCCCTTTCAGCAGTAGCGCGGCCCAAAAAGAACCAACGTGACCTTTTAAATAATAGTGTGCCTCTATTAAAATCACACGGTCAAATTACATGAGCATGGCCAAAGAATCACCAACGTGTCTTTTAGAGCATGAGAACAACTTTATGGTTAGGGTATTTGTTTTAAATCACACAATCTATTTACCTTGAATTGACATTTCTATGTATTGTTGACCTTTTAAACAATAGTGCACCTCTATTAAAATCACACGGTCAAATTACGTGAGCATGGCCAAAGAATCACCAACATGTCTTTTAGAGCATGAGAACAACTTTATGGTTAGGGTATTTGTTTTAAATCACACAATCTATTTACCTTGAATTGACATTTCTTTTAAGGAACATTTCCTTTTTGAAATATTTTTCCTTTTAAATGTAGAACTTACACGTGTACAAACTAAATTTGGTCATAGTGGTCAAATTTAATTATCCCCTTTGACCTTTGGATGCCATGTGGATACCATGTAGGAGGCCATATGTATTAGTACGACTGGCTCACATAACTTTATATGATGATGTGCTCTTTGACCTTTTATTTTTGTTTTGTATTATCTCTTGCACTTGTGAGGTGTGAAGCTTCGTATGGGTGAAGTGCGAGCATAGTCTTTGAAATTTGCATTCTCGCATTCTTGGGGTGTATGTTTTTGGATCCTCGCACTTCAAGTGTGAGGTATAACTTTTGAGTCCTTCGTGATATTTTAACATTGATCCCTCACATTTGAGAACTACAAGGTTTGAATTATCGCACTTGAGAAGTGTGAGACCTTCTTTTGGGCTTATTTTCTCACATTTGAAGTGTGTGAGCCTTCTCTTCTTTGACCACGAGAAAAAGTCAATTTCAAATTTATTCTAATTTGTCAATTTTGTGAGTAACAAATCCTTGCAAATGTAACGTGTGAGGAGAAATTTCTAGATAACTGTGAGTGCTAGGAATAATTATAAGTTTTAAATAAAATCCGAAGTGTGAGAAAAAAATATATTCCAAGTGCGAGTGTTAGTGCCTTAAAAAATATAAGTGCAAGTACTCAGTAAATATTGAAATGCGAACACTTAATAAAAGGGTTATTTAAAAGTAAGGAAAACACTCTCAAGATAATAAAGGTAAATACATAATTATTACCAGTTGTTTTTAACCAAAGCGGGTCCCTATTTTTAAAGATTATCATTTTGAAAATGGGAGGTGTTATGTAGTAAAGCTAATACATCCAATGCTAAGTTTAAAAGAAAATCCATCTTCGAAGGCAAGTCTAATGATGTTAAGGTTGCTTCTAAGGAAATTGTCAATGTTATTACTCAACCCACTAAGCTCCAACTACAACACGCAAAATAGTTCACTCACTTACCTTGTACCCCACACAATGTATTGAAATAATTTCTTGGGTGTAATATCATGTCTCTCCCTCCTCTATTTGAGATTTATGCAAGAAAGCATCAAAATAATAGTTTTCATGACGATGTTTTATATGATTATCACATATGTATCGGTCACCTCAATAATTGGTATATCAATCTTCATCGCATCATTTAATATATTATTGATTCTAATGACATTATATGGGATGATCCCACTAAATATTCTAATACAACCAACAATTATTCCAAATAAAAAATATTCAATGATCCACTTCCTCGGTATGAAAATGACAAATATACTTCAAAAATGCACAATAATTATTGTACGGTGCCACCATCAACCTCCTATGATCACCATTTAGATGTAATGATTTTCACTACACTCACACATTATATTCTAAGCTGCTTATCACTTTCAATGACTATGATATAGATGACATGCTTGTCTTAAATACTTTATCCACTCATGTTTCTATTAATCAAATACATATACGCGGTGTTTTGTTTGATCTACACAACAGGTATAATACATGCTCTCTCACGCTACTTAAATCTCTTTTAATTTCTATAAAGAATAACATATTTGATACAAATCCTCGCTACTGGTGTATCAATCTCCCTATTGATGTTAGTTCCATTACTATCCCAGTTTCAATATTGGTTTTTGCTACTCTTAGCTATGGTAAATTACGTTTAGGTCTCCTTGCATATGTTATATAAGGATATACCATCGATCATTCACCAATTTTTCAAGTTTATTCATAATCAAGAAGTTTTCACAATTAGAGGTGTTTCCTTTGAGGATCATCCTCCTAGTTTTCCTAGTTATTATTATATAGTTTATATTCTTACCCTAGTGCATCTATAAATAGGTCTTTGGTTTCACACAAGATCCCTCATATGAAGACCAAATATTGGTGAGATACACTATTTTTGAACCGAAATCATTAGACCATGAGTTTCCTCACTAATATGTTATTTTCTTAACAATTCAGAGGGAAAATACCGTAGTGGATGTTACTGATGAAGCCATCATGCCTACAAAACAGGTCAGAGGGCCATATATATTAGGGCACTCAAAAGGGCCAGACTACACCAAGTTGCAGCCAAACCTTTTCAAATGTGCTAGTGTTGAGACTACTTTGTTGTAACATTCCCATTTTAAGACATTAGAACAAGGGAATTTATTTATTTTATATATAACGTTCTCTATTCTAATTTATGTAATTCAGAACACACGACCAAGTTTTAATAATTATTCTCTGTCTAAATAACGTAATTTAGAACACACAATACTTTTAAAACCAATGTTCTCTGTTCACATATTTATAATATGAAACACACATTCAATGCCATTCGATCATATAACAGATACCATGTGCTGCTGTAATGACTCGAAGAACTACCGATCTCCCATTTCATGGCTCAGAGTTTCAACAATCTCTCATTTCATGACTCGGCCACTTATCGATCCTTCATGTTAATCCATGCATTGTATACTAAGTATACTTGGTTCTCTTTACCGTTTTTGGCTATTGAAGTGTTCTATTTAAGAGCTATCTAAATATCTGTTACCGATATTCATCTAAAATCCTGCTTCTTAAACCAGGTGATTAGGACAACGCAACAGCAGCTTGCGATACTTTGGCCAAAGATTTTCACATGCTTAGCATGATCATATTCCTAGACGTTATACACATCAATGGAATGCGTCCTTCACCTCACTTCGTCTGTTATCTAGAATGGTCTTTTCTGACTTCTATTAGTCCTCTTGTCCAAGGTTAAACATTAACCCAAGATAGCAATATGAAAGAGTATAGAGAGGCACTCGTGGTGACTAAAGGTACGCAGACATACTTTTTCGACCCTAGTCGACTGCGTGTGTCTAGTTACCTTTAGTCTTCCTGAGTCACTTCGTATACAAGGTCACATTCCTAACTTGGTCCAAGCTTATGTAAACTTTGATGATTCGATTTAGAAGGGCATTGTAACATGTCAACTGCAACATTGTGTCGTTATGAAGGCCTCGCCTTTATGAAGACACCATATTACAGCTGGCGTGTGCCAATGTCCTATGGAATCCTCCCACCAAGGGTTACACATCTAGCTAAATGTGTGATTAGATTCTTAACTTTAATTCTATTTAGAATGAGTTTCAACAACCATGTTGATCCTCTAACCTTACTGTTCGTTACAATTACATAGCTAGAAAAGACTTAAATTGTCTCATAGCTTAATATACATTCACCCTTCCTTACCGAAGGATTGCATATTTTCATCTTAGTTCTTTAATTAAAGCCTCAGACTTATAGTCCACTACATCTTAGCGTAGTAAGATCAACTTACTAAGCTTAATCAAGTTTTATTCGCAACTGATCTTAAATTCAGAATTCCATTTCATTAGAACTCATTTGAATGAGGCCTATTCCCAATTAAATGTATTCATTTATTCACTATAACCTTACTTCAGTTAAGGTTTGTTAGGAGGAGATATGATTCCTCCTTCAAAATATCCTTTGGGTAAGACATCCCAAGGAGTCTTATTGAAATCCAAATACAAAATTTCATTTGCCCCTTCATTAATATTCATTAGTTTATAATCTAATTCTGAATATTATTTATACAAGAGTTCATATTTATTTTACTCTTTTACTAATGTCAATTTAAAATCCATATTGACTGAAGTATTAACTAATTACACGTTCCAACTTAAAATATTTATTCAAGTAAAGAATAGACATTATGTCCCTTTTAAATCTAACAACCATAATTGAATAGGTACAATTCAACGAATAAAATTATATTCTCAATCAGTTCCAAAGTGCTACAACCATTAAAATAACACACCTTCTCCTTTTACTTATTCCTCTAGATTAAAATTTATACATTTTTACAAGTCCATACATCCGGACTTCGTTCATGCTAAACAACATTAACAACTCGAAAAGAAAGAAGAATACAAGTTTTTCTTTTCCATTCCCCGGAGAAGAATAATAAAATCTCAGAAAAGATCCATCCCTTAGTTAATCAGAAGAAGCATCATAAAACAACATGTCTTCATTTTTACTCACGAAATCCATCTGCAAAATTTACTTGCACGGATCAGTTCATCGAACTGAGCATATTAAGCACTTATCATTAAAATGAGGCGCTCTTGATTAACTGTCTCAATAAAAGAACTCTGATTTTATGAAACGTTTCTGACATTAAGATGGACATCATCTATGCATTAATTGCCGATAAGGATGAATAATTTAACAACAAAATCCCAATAATTATCATCACAATCAGACAATAAGATTTACTAACAACTTTTTCCCAAATAATTACTGTAAACACGCAACACTTAATTCACATTTCCTTACTGTTTTCTTCCAATAATGCAAGGAGTTCATTCCAGATTTAGACAATTACTACCAAGAGTGTTTTCTCTAAATAGTTCTAGATTAAAAGCATCTGTAAGAATTGATACACATACATATATATTGTTGTTCTAATGCCATTATTATCAACTCCATTCCCTCATTATAGATGGGATTCCAAAGAAATAATTAACTAAATTTTTTAAATAGAACTCCTTCACTTTTATACTACTCATTTAATTTCAACCAAATCAAATGCAGAAGAGAAAGGTAGTCATACACTGTGACAACACCGGTGTTATTTTCCAGAATTCAAAAACAACATAGTACTCTTTCAATTCAGAAAGGAAGAAAAACAACAGATAAAATGCAGTTGCTTACGCCGAAGGCAATAGGAAATTCATTCAATATCAGATAAAAAAATTTCAATTGGATAAGAGAAGAAAATCATTATTACATCCGATTACCCACTCAATAATCTCTTTCTTTCATGACAACCGAATTGGATGATTTGAACAAGAAGAGATATCAATCAATGGTGACAGTCAAGGGGAGAAAGTAATTAAAGTCAATAATCAAATGAAGGAAGAAGATTCATATTACCTCTTCTCATTGCTTAGCTGAGTATCAACTATTTAGTGGATACCTGTTCCAATAGGGTGATTCCTTCTAAACAAGTCTAGTTCAGTATTCATAACTTACTAACTACCATTCAAGGAAGTATGCCAGAATTCATTTTGCATATGACCCGCAAGTATCAATAACAGCGACGCCTCCAAATAAAATCACGTTCCTTTAATTATTCACCAAAAAGGGACATTTCCATCTAGGTATGAAAAAAGCAAGAGTGTACAACAAGACAACTAATCACTATTTCACCGTAATAATTAAAGGAATCGTTTTTCAAACACCAGAATAAGAAATCAACTCAGATTCAGGTTTAATGAAAACAGTGAAGAAGTTTAGACTGCAGTTCATATATATATATATATATATATATATATATCCACCATCGAATTCAAAGAAGAAATAAAATGATAAGCTCTATTCCATCCATCAAATAACTAGATTACTCTATTCTAGGTTTAAGTAAATTATTCCCAAAATTCATTCATGGGTTTCAAACCAAATAAGGAGACATTGCATCATTTTACATCAGACAAGAGTAAGGACGATTCATTAAATACGATGTCCCTAAAAGGATTTGCATCCCTTACACCGTAATATGATAAGAGAAACAATTCACACAATATCTAAACATTCTCACGGTTTTTCAAAACCATTACACATACAAAACTTAGGAAACAATTTACACATCACTATTGCCTTCATCAAATCAAACCCACAATGATAATAAAACTGAATACCCATTACTGTCAAAATTCAAACAGCAAAGATAGATTTCATTTCGTTTACCCTTTCAGTAAATAAAATACCCATTTTCCCTTGTATGCATCAAGAAAATACCCAAATCGTATTTATCTTCAAAAGACAACTCAACCCAGAAATCACATCAAAACATATCAACATTTTTATTTTACAAAAACACCCAAAATAAGAGCAGAGTTCTTTTAATGAAGACGCTTAACAAAGAGCAAAACGGTTTAAAGAAAAGAGCCTAACATGCCTGTAAAACTTCTTGTTGCTTACAGAAAACCGCGTCTGCACCCTCAGGAGTTATTCTTTTCCATGGCGACAAACAACAAGGTTTCCCAACGATCTCCTTGTTTCCACAGGCTCAAAAAAAGCCGTGGGTAATCAAAATAACTACAGCAATGACCAAAATAATTGCAAGTTCGAAAGAACCACAACTGCAGTGCAAATACTAGAAACCAAATGAACACAATAACCACAAAAATTTCTCTTTCCCCTTTCCAAGGTGAGCTGGTCACCAAGACCAAGGCCATTAATGCATTGAATGCATTACTTTTTCGTCTTTCTCCATGCCACCACCGACTCAGGTTTAGCGGGCCTTCTTCTCAAAATTTTGCTTGAAATTCGAATTTAGTAGCATGGTTAATTAGGAGCCTCCATCTTCTCTGCTCCCACCAAACTTGGCGTTGAAAACTTCAAGGACATCATTTAATGTCCTTCATTAAATTTAAAACCTTCCCTTCTTATCCTTTCATCGACATGTATCCATAGGTCCCCTCTTTAGGTTAACAATAATTTAGGTCACATTGTCCATAGTTAGGTTTCCATCTAGGTCGCAAATCATTAGGATTTGCAATAATTTCCATCCTCTTAATTTATAAAATCCTCCTAGGATAGTTATTAGGTCATAGGTTAGAACTTAACCCTGTAGTATTTTACTTAACAGGTTCCAAATAAGTTTTAACCAACTTACATTCATAACTAGTATAATGCAGGACGTTCCCTCCAACGCGCATATCTATACCTTGTTCACTTGCAACAAAACTCTTACTACCTTACGCTTTCCGACGTTACAATTTGTATGTAGTTCGGAAATCAAATCTTTCCATTGGCAGCATGGTGCCGAGTAATTATACTTGTAACCAGGTTCTTTTAAAATTTATGACAATCTCCAACCTAGTTTCAGACTTCGTTCTAATTAGAAAGTAAATCGACAAAGCGACCACAAGGAAGGTCGAAGCATACCTTGGGTCAATGAAATTGATTCAAGGTGTGATGTCAACAACAATATAAGTTCATCAAATACAAAAGCAAGTCTGCAGTTTCACACTTTGCCAAACACAAGTTATAATGACCTCTGTCCCAAGTAAAAAAAGTTTCAATAAGTAAGGGTTCATATCAGTAACACATTCTTTTTAAGACTAAAATACATATCTTAACATAATAGTCCTCATTTCCACAGTTACAACATCACGAAAATAGGTTATCTTAGTAGCTTCTAAAAATCAAGACGTTACATTTGTTAACATAGCTATAACTCCATTTTGATATTAAGATATTTCTTTATTGCAAAGATTGATTACGTGTCCAAATAATTTTGTTACGTTGTTCACATTTGTATCATCCATTTTACAAGACTTAGACTTTGTTAGTGTTTATAAACTGGTTTTTAGTATATCTTGTTAGAAGACCGCGCCAACATTATCTTATCATTTAGGCCTTGTTTGTTTCAAACTTGACCTAACTGGTGATATTGTGTTGTCACTATTTGGTTTTGAACCTATTTGGAAAACTTTTAGGGAGTAGACTATTTGTTGTGACTGAATTTTGAGTATTATACATCATTATATTATTGTTCTAGAAAAACTTGTGTCATATATTACCTTGCTAGGGTAGCTTATTATTTTTTCTTTGGTTCTTAGGTTCACATTGACCTACTGAATTTGTGGCTATTTTATAATCACCATTGTTTGTGATGACTTAAGTGTTGTTACGCTGCAAAAATTTACCTAGGGTCCATTTTCAAATCTTAAGAAAAAACATCCCTTATCAAGCAACTCTTGCATCAAATTGAACATAGGAAAAGAGTGTCCTTTATGTTGCCCAATTTTGATCAAACATTTTGACATTTACAGCTACAACTTGTTGTCTAAACCTTGTTGATTTGTCAAAATTGTGTCATTGCGATACCTATTTTCCTTAGATTCTCTTTGGAAAAATCACGCTATCTAGGTCTAGGAATTTTCCAACAATGACTAACTATTATATGGCTCCTTATACGTACAACAATAGGGAACCTAATTTTCTACATTCTCGTCAAAGGATGCCTATCACGGATAAGCCTCATTTGGTTCTTCGTGCTAGAGAATCCATTTGGGTACCCTGTTCCCCATCTTCATATCATAGTTGGTGGTATGGTTTGGACACTTGTGATCCAAATTATTATTTGGGTTCCTCCCACTCTTCTTCTAACTCTGATCCAAACTATTATTCTAATTCTTCAGATTCACCTCGATCTTATGAAAATTCTCATCAGAGTTATACATCTAATTCTACTCTTAAGTCATAGTCCTCCCTTTCTTCGTAGGACTCCCCTTATCAGTCACCTAAATGACATCTTCATCCTTTGAAGATCCATACTGCCCCAAGTATCGCTACTCAAACATCTAATTTGGTTCTTGAGCCACAGTCTTCCCTTGCTTTGTAAGACCTCCCTTATTCATCACCTCGATAACCTCTTCCTCCATTAAAGGTCTGGGTGACTCCAAATTCATCTAAGTCGACACCCACGTCACATTCATCTAAGTTGACTCCCACACTGCATTCATCTAAGTCGACTCCCATGTCGCAATCATCTCAGTTGACACTTACGTCGCAATCATCAAAGTTGACACCTATGTCACAATCTTCTAAGATGAATCCTGCATCGTAATCTTCTGAATCGAATCCCATGTCACAATCATCTAAGTTGACGCATACATCGCAAACACCTTATATGACTCCTATGTCACAAGCATATGTTGATTTTCTAATTTATCCTCATTGTTTCCTAATAATATGTCGTCTTCTAAGAAAACCTATACCAATCAACTATCTCAAAGCCATGTCTTCTTCTACTCACAAGACATCTAGATCCAAATCTACTTCATCTCTTGAGTCATCATCTTCTCAATCTTCCACACCAGTTGGACCCGTTTCTTCTAATGAACCTCATTTGGTCAAAGAATAAATATGCCTACCGATCGATTCATCTCAAGATGAGGAGATGATCATGGAATTCCTGGGGTCACATGATGATATTCCCCTAGAGGATTACGATCAAGGATTTAATCTTGACTTCGATATGCTTGCGTATTGGGAAGAAGAAATTGATTCCTTTTGTCAGAATATTAAAGAATATCATAGGACCATTGAGGAAGATCCTATCTTTTCTTCACATCCTTCTTTGCATATCATGATTCGTCCATTGCAATCTCACCTCGGGTCACCACCTGGTAGCCCATCGTATGCTTCTATATGTGGGGCACCTCCAAGTTTCCCTTCATCATCTATTTGTGGCTCATCTTCTGGTAGCCCATTTTATTCTCACCTTGGGTCACCACTTGGTAGCCCATCGTCTGCTAGTCACCTCCAATTTTCCCTTCATCATATATGTGTGGCTCACCTCCTGGTAGCCCATTTTATTCTATATGTGGCTCACCTCTAGGTAGCCCCTCTTCGTATATACTGGGGGCATGTCTTAAAACCACATAATCTTCAATTCTTGGGCCACATCCTAATAGACCATCATCTTCTATCTATGGTACGTCACCAGGAAATCCTTCATGTTCAATCTTAGGGCCACATCCTTGTAATCCTTTATCTTTAGTCTATAGGACACCTCGTGGTAGCCTATCCTCTTTAATCCTTGGACCATAGACTTTGCTTCCATCATATTGTTCTTCTATCAATGCTTGTGGAAAACCCACCATCATTTCTCAGATCAATTCTATTTGTCCACTTTCTTCTCCCACTTCTCAGGGTCAGACAAGTCACGTTATAGTTTATAAGAAATCAAAACGGTTCACTCATCCAACTACGATTAAAAATTTCAAGAGATCCAAAGCTCCCAACAATTCAAACAATCTTAAAGTTCAGAATCAAACACAATTCACAAATGCACATCAACACACCCATCAAGTATGGCGTAAAGTGCATAAACCTCTAGATAGGGACCTCAAGCTCCCACACACGAAATCCATGTTTCACGATAAAACATAGTCATCTATTGAGTATGATCTCACCACGATCATTAAGATAGGGGATAATATGAATCTTGATGAGAAAACATGCCTAGTCTTCCTTATCAAGAAAATTGCTAACATTGTTGTTGGGTCTTATCATGCCAAGTGACCTTGTTGTCCCATATTTAAAAAAAAAGAGAAAATATTTCAAATATATATATCAAAGGTACAAAGATAGAACATTGCAATCCGGTATTGAATACACATGGATGTTCTTTCTTCCCTTTCTTGCTCTTTTTCTACAAATATTCCTACCATTTTTATCCCTTCGGTGATATTTTGGTTAGCCAATTCGCACGTATTTTAAGACATTTATCTCTATGGTATATGTTTGACGTTGGTATTTTATCACCTTGATAAATTGAAAAATGACTAACCTCGTAGAGTTCCTATCACAATCAACACCTAAAAAACTTGTTGCGAAGATATTTTAGATATATTTGTTGACACTAGCCAATGTCATCATCACAATCACTTCCACATTCTTCTATCAAGCCATCAGTGGTTCTTAACCCCTTGTCAAATAAGAGACCTGAAATAAGTTTTCAGAAAGCAAAAAAATCAGTCAAATAAAAAAGCCAAAGCTAAAAGCAAAAGCAAATTGATATATAACTCTCTTTTGGGGTATTTCTGATAAACTCTACTAGGGCTATGGACATCTGACTGACAATAGAGAAATTTTATGATTAGAATCAAATACATCTCCATCGGGGCTATGGACGCCTGGCTGGCAGTAGAGCAATGTATGGCTCACCTTCCACAATCCATTCACAAAAAAAAATCAGCTTTGAAAAATAAACCATTCCTACACAATGGCTAGGATGTCTTCACTAGTTGTCTATAAAATCTTCCCTCCAAGAGGTAATAAATTCCATGTACACACACTGGATCTCTATGAGCAAATAAGATTAGTATGTTACCAAGTGTCTTTTTTCGGACCTTGTTCAGACTCTTACTCTAGTTTGTATCTTGTCTCACGATTCATGTCTTTGGCTAATCGCTTCTTCATCACAAGGCTTCTACGCTACATTCACATCATTCTTCTACTTCGTTCAGAACATCCATGTGTATAATATTGTAATTTTTCCATATTTTCGGGAACCTTTGTCCCCTTCACAAAAAAAATCTTCCACTTCTTTCTATCATGTGCTTCTTGGCCAACTTACATTGGGGGCATCCTTGCTCCTTCTTAACACATCATGGGGTTACGTTCGTCATCATGATTGAGCCTATCCATATTTTCCCAAATCAAAATTTCTCATGTGAATATTTTTCCTTTGAATATTCCCATCTAACGTTGGGGGCAATTTCACATCTTCACTTTCTTGCGCATACACGTGGCATTCTACCCTTGTACATCCCATATGTTGCTAGGGCATCCATGTTTATTCGTTTCCTGTACATAGCTTCGGAAAACTTATAAAAAGTCAAAAACATTTAAATATATTTCAAAAACTCCCAAAACATTCAAATATGTTAGTCAAAAAAGTCAAAACATCCAAATAAACATTAAAAAATCCAAACAAATTAGTTTAAAAAATTAAAAAACCTTAAAAAATTGTTAAGACAAATTCAAAATCACAAATTTATCATTCCATGGTGTAGTTTGCTTTGATAACTTTCCAATGCAAAAAAAATGGAGTCGTTTCGAGGTTAGGAGCAAAAGTTATGGCCTCTGGAAGATAGGTAGTGCACTCAGTGTTGCATAGGCACCCTTGTAGTCAGGCACAGGCGCCCAGGCACCCTTGCAGTCCAACATAGGTGCCCAAGTGCACATGCCATAGTCAAATAAATCAAGAAATGAAAAATGCATACCAACATAGGTGCCCAAGCACCCATGTTGCAGTCAAAAATTAAAAAAATGTAAAATGCATGCCAACGTAAGCGCCCATGCTGCAATCAAAAAAATAAAAAAATACAAAATGCATACCAACATAGGTGCCCAAGCGCCCATGCTGTAGTCAAAAATTCAAAAAATGTAAAATGCAAACCAACATAGGCGTCCAAGAGCCCATGCTGCAGTCAAAAAAGCAAAAAATGCAAAATGTGTGCCAACATAGGTGCCCAAGCGCCCATGCTGCAGTCAAAAATTCAAAAAATGCAAAAAATCCTGCCAACATAGGTGCCCAAGTGCCCTTACATTTCTTCTACCAGTTGTGCGTGAGCTCTTTTTCTCCCGCGTAAGCTCTTGTTTCCTCCCTCGACGTGTTTCTCGCCCCCGAAGTGCCCTGAAACTGCCATATTTCTTCTAAAAGTCTTCTAAAACTTGTCACGATGGATATTTTTATAAATTATTATTTTTTGGTACGTTTTTGCTACATTGGGGCATATTTTCGCTTCCCGACGACCTTTTCTACTACCTGCGGCATTTTTTGCCTTACAGTCACTTTTAACGTTGTCTCCTGACTTTGTTATTTCTTCTATAATATTTTCTTCTATAAAAATCAAAACAATAAAAAAAATTCAAAAACATTGATAAAATCATTAAAAATCTAAAACAATTGTACAAATTCAAAAATATTAAAAAATTGGTAAACAACATGTACGCAACTAAAGCTTGTTTCAATTACATTGTCCTTGAACGTCAAAATATGTCTTACAAAAGGATATTTCTACAATTCTTGCTTATTCTAGTCTCAAACGACTTGAGGATCATTGTGATCTACCTCCATTAACAAAAGCTCGACTACATGTTATATCAGTACTCTCGTGTAATAGTGAGTTGTCAGAGACTGTGTCGTAGCGCATGAAAGTTTTCCTTGGGACTACTTGTGTCCTCTATTATTCCCCTTGCATGTGTCATTACTTGGGGCACCATTTTTAACCCTTTTCGCTACAACACAAACATTTGGAAACTACAACTTGATAACAAAAACATTGGTGCAACACGTTGTTTGTTTATGTGTGATTGTACTAGTTTCTCTGTTAGGTTAGTTGGTTTACTTTCTCGTATTGTATTGCCTTTTGTATGTTGCATGGAGCTAAATATCATTTTACTTTCTCGTATTGTGCTGCATAATGTATGTTGCATGGATTTATGTATTTTTAGCAGTAAACAATTGTTAGTAGTTTATCTTTTCATGTTATCTTACACTTTTTTTAATTTTAAATAAAGGCTGATGATGTAGACCTAGGGGCAAAATGATATAAACATGTTGCTTATTGAAAGGTTGGATGCAAAGATTGGACTTGTCCTATATTCTCCATTAATCCTTTCTTCTCCATTATCATTTATTATCATTACTAATTCTTCTTCCAAATCACCTAGGCCAATAAATAACCACATTTATCCCTATTCCTTTTTTCTTCTCAATAACCAAGGGTTTCGTGCCCGTTCCAACCTATTTTTTTTCTATCCATTTCAATCATATTTTTTATCGTCAATTGACTTCTTTTATCACCCCATCAACACTCGAGGGGGTATCTTTCATCCTGCTAATTTTTCTTCAAAAATTTACATGTTTATGCTTGTCTACTATGTTTGAAGTGAAGTCACTAACTTCACCTCAAACAGGGGCAAATGTAGACACCTAAATTCCACTTTTGCAATATTATTGCCAAACGCACGTAAATCACTCTCATTCTTGCTAATACCACTATAATTAGTGATTTTCACTAATTTACTAACGTTTCTTACTACCTTGACTAATTAACAATGATTTGTTGATTACGTAACCCCTTTCACATTTTGGATGCCACTGTAAGCCAAAATCCTCTTCAAAACAAACAATTAGTGATTATAAGCTAATTAAGCCTATTTTGCCCTTGATTTGGTTAGTATGCCCTAATATTGATTCAAAGCCCTCTTCCAACCACTCAAAATCATCCCATTCACCTCCACAATGTCTCAGCAAGCTTCAAAAGCTTATCCTAGCCTCCTAGCTGACCCTAAGAAATCGATTAAGGCTTCATACTTCTTAATCACTTGGTAATTGACTAATTGTGATTAGCAAGGCGTAATCATGATTAGTAATTAAAATAAAATTTGGGGCTTTTAGTCCCACATGCACCAAAATACAAGTTTCTCCCAAAATAAAAACTATAAGAAGAGTGCACCTCATTCCTTTATACTTTACACCATGCTTTGATTTGCATTTCATATAATACATATGATTCATAATTCAAGTTCAAATCCTTGCCTAAAACCTTCAACAAGGTTAGTAGATGAATAATCTAAAGCGACTTAACAAGTAATTTGGAGAGGTCATTTGACCATTGTTTGGAGTAGCAACCATAACCATTTGATTTCCCTCTTAGGTCTATTTAGGCCCATGTTAGGTAATTCAAGCATATTAGTAGGCATGTTTAATTAGATCTTGCATTGTTTTCATACTAGTTAAGCATTCTTTTTAGCAACTATCTTAATGTTTCATTCCTAGACTTAGAACCTTAGCTATTAGGTGGCAATGGTGTTAGCCTTCCTAGATTAGCTTTGCAATTTTCTTATAAAAGTTTAGGGTGTTATCAACTCCTTTTAAGAAAACTCGAGTCACACAAAATTCAAAGATGATAATGAGATAAATTTAAATGTTCCCTAACAATTGCGTCACTTGGGTGTTGTCTCCCAAATTCACACCCCAAGGAAATGAGAAGAGAACATGAGTGGGTTGGATTTGAGGAAGTGATGAATAATGAAAAGTTTTTTGTCGTTGATAGCCGGGGATTTGTTTAACACTCAACCTACTGACTCAAATATGGGAGGTGACCAAGAGACACCTTAAAAAAGGGGATGGCTTAGCCCCGCTACTTTTGGATCTGCCTTAGTTAGAGGATTTGAATAAAGGAAAATATTTCCTAGCTTGGTTTCCTTTATAATTGGTATAACTTAATTTGAAGCAAGTGCAACCACATATATAATACTCACTCATAAGAGTTATCACTTGATTATTGTATGTACTTGACATATCAAATATAGATAAAAACAGACGAACAATGAACAATCTCAAATATTACATTTGAGCAATATTTATCAACCAATGGTGCTTTAAATGATATTGGATCATATACTTGGTGGGATTCTCAGCAAAGCTTACTAGTAATGAACAAATTTTAACACAACTTTGCAGAATAAGCATATGTGTAAGAACCCTTTGGTAGAATTCTAGAAAAACACCCCGATTATTATTATTATTATTATTATACATTCCTTCATGTGAATTTCCATATAATTCCACCAAAGATGAGAATCAAATCCCTATTTCTTATCTTAAACTATCCGCGATGTAGAAACCAAAGGGAACAACTAATGCTTGTTTATTGAAGGGAAAGTACAATAATCAAAGGGCATCATTTGTTTGCAATTTAATCAATTGACTAATATTATTGTAATCAACTAAGATAATTACATAAGAAAATGTGCTCACTAAACATAGAGAACATACTAGCATATGAATGTAATGACATAGGAGCTAATTCATTACCCATTTCCTTTGGTAATAAAGATACTATTGGTATGAAATATTATGTGTTTTCAACTTTGTACATATGATCATTATGCTCGACACAATTTTTTTTTTTATAATATAGATTACAAATAATAATACAATATTTTGCTGAGGGACACTGATATGGAAGAACATAAGGATAATTCTCAATGTGAGCACCGTCGCGATAACACCGGAGGTCATGCTGAGGTCACAATAATGAAGCAGTAGAGGGAGAGCATCCTCATAGTGTTTTTCCACCGACTACATAGCTACTTTGGTTCCCCCGCACAACTCATATACCCCGAGAGTTGCCCTACCCTTCACGAGGATGGTAGATATGAAAACTAATACCAAAGGAGAGAGTGTTCCATGTATACCAATCCCTATAACATATGACCTAACCTATCATGATGTAATACATGATAGTGAATTGGAAAAGAATAATGAGCTCCTCTATATGATACATGATAATCTCTTCTCTATAAATTGTAATGAGCTCCTCATTTGAGCTTCTTCTTAGTTGGTTGTTAATTTGTAATCTCATGAGAGAGTAATGTTTGTGGAGGAATAAAGAGATAACCAATTTTCTTATGTTTTCTCTACCTCACATTTCTTTCATTCATCACTATGTACAACTGTGTTTTTTCAAGCTAATAAAGGAATTTGTTTTATGTTTTCCAAGGCATACGAATGTGTACGTATGGTTTCCTCTAGCCAGTAGCTCAAAAAATCATGTTGTTTTCTTCTAAAAAATGCATGTGTAAATTTTTCTAACTAGTGTGTGTAGGGTTCTAAAATTCTACTTGTAACATTAGTTTCCCTACCTCTTATTCTCACTCCCTTCCCCGCTCTCAAGACAAATTCATCTCTAGAAAGAAATTGTTAGCTTTTCTGTAGATAGATTGGAGTGCCTCTGTTAGATCTCCAACCGCAAGGCCACCAGGAAAATTCCACTTTTTCAAGTGCATGCAAATATGGAAGCTACACCATCTAAGTAGAGGGACTTCAATTCCCAGAGCATTGGCAAGAAACCCACAAATTTTTTCACCTAAAAATTTTTCTTGCCAATAACTTTTGGCACCCACCATGGGGCAAATTTAGTAACATGTGCACCCAAATACGACCAACAGGTCAAGAAAATCCAAAAAAATCAAAAATCTACAAATAATAATAAAATTGAATTTGAAAATTCACCCGAGCCTTATGTCTCCAAACCATGGCCATTCCAGGTAACCATCCTATTGAAAGACCCGAGTTACTATTTCATATTCAGGAAGACATCACTTCTAAGTTGAGGGAAGCCATCTGACACAACCGACAGAATTTCACTCAATACTTCATTACCACAAGAGTATCAGACCTCGAAGAAGAACATGCCAATAAACTAGAAAGACAAAGACAAGTTTAGGATCCATAGAGAAGAGCGTATATTTCCAAGCTGGCGGATCGAAGATACACCTGGAAACAAAGACAAAGAGGAAAAAATGACCCTATCTTTGAGGAACTTAAAAGAATACAAGAGCTACTTAGAAATCCCACTTCATCAAATGAACATTCCCAACAGAATTCCAAGAGTCACCAATCCATTAGACATTTAGTTTCCATACATCAATGAAAATACTAAAGATTTCACTGACGTAGATACTGAAGAAGATGCTAGAGAAAGAGAAGAAAGAGCTGAAGCAGAGATAAGAGCTCAAATTGAAGAAATAAAGAGAGCTCAAAATGAAGCCAATGCACGAGAAGTAGCTGAAGCCACAACATTAGAAAGGTTGGAGGCTTAGATCAGAAACAAAATGGTGGATCATGATTGTGAAGAAAGCAGACCAAATGTACCAAGGGGTGGAAACACCAGCCCACTTGATCTTCCTCAACCACTCCCAGAGCCACCAAAAGGCTCAATAAAAAACTTCCCAAAATTCAGAGGAGATGGTTCCCAACTCCCTGAGGAACATGTAGCAACATTCATCACCACTTGTGGTGTATTACGAGTAGAACACAAGGATGTGTCTGTCTGACTCTTTGTATAATCTATGCAAGAGAACACGGCCAAATGGTTCTACATGCTGCCTCCGAGATCTATCACATGCTGGGAAGACATAAGAAGCAGATTTAAGCATAGGTTAAAGACTATAGAAGACTGTCAAGATATTCTGGTCTAGTTGGTGCAAATGAAGAAAGAATATTTTGAGTCAATGAGATATTTCATTGTAAAATATAATAGAATAATTAGAAGAATCCCTGAAGATGTCATGCCTCCCAACAATAACTTGAAAAGGTTCTTCATCAGTGCTCCACCACCAAAAGGTTGCTTCTTCCTCAAGATATCCCAACCCAGAGATCTCAAAGTAGCATAAGATTATGCAATAGAGACCAAAGATGATTTTATCTTGTCTTGAAAAGTGAAAGGTCCCAATCGAAAACATAAAGGCCAAAGTTCAAGCTCAACTCTCACCGATTGTATGATCTAGAAGATGGCCAAAAACATGGTTTCCATGAAGAAACAATTGTCTCAAATCACCATGTGGAATGCTCCAAGGGAGTCGAATCCTTTGAACCGATCGAGAATCACCCTACCTCCCCGTAGCCTTTCTCTTGAAGCACCACCGGTCAATGCTACATGTGACACTGATGAACCAGAAGAAGAAGAAGAAGAAGAAGAAGGTGATGATGAAGACTACCTCGAGGTCGAAGAAGTTAATGATGAGGCTCAAAATGGACTTATTGAGTATGTTAAAGGAGATGAAGCTGATGATGATGAAGAAGCTCTAAGATTCTTGTGTGCAGTATTCATGCGGGCTCAATCAAAGAAAGAAACTTCATCTTGAATAGCTGCAGTGAAGAAGAAGAAAGAAGATCCTCTCGTTGAAATTTTACAAAATAAGATCATTAGCAGAGGGTCGCCACTACCACCGTCAATGGAATAAACTAAAGAAAAACCAAACCCATTGGTTAGCAAGAATCCCATTGCCACGTTAATTAATTCTTCTAGTCCTTCCCCTAGTTCTAAATTTTCTAAGAATAATTCTTCTTCAAATGTTACTCCTGCAAAATCATCTAAAGTAGCACCAAATTTTGCTTCCCCATCCCCTTGTAAACCAATTAGCAAACTTTTTAAAGAAAACCAAACTCCCAAGGTAACCACACATTCGTCGTGTAAATATTCCACCACCCCTAGAACCTCAAATTCATCTACTGTGACCCCATTTGATTATGTAGAATACGTGAGTAAAGCCAAAGTTTTGATCACAAAATTGGAATATTTGCAAACACACCCTAATCAATTTGATAGGTTGGTCAATGTAGTCTATGGTGGTACTGTTAAAGTGTCAAGATCAAATTCTAAAGGCCTACTCCCCGCACCATCCACGCCACCTTCAAAAAACATTTTAGCCCTTATTACTTCCAAAACAAACAAGGTAGATACCTTCTACCTATCTCTCTTACTCAAAAGGCTACAACCTCAACAACTGTATTATAGATTTTGGAGCCTCTCACAATGTGATGCCCATGAAAGTAACAAATTCCCTAGGACTTACCTTGACACATGCAAATGGATCTTTTTATTCCATGGAATCCAAAGAAGTATCATTGGTGGGAAGGATAAAGGATGTTCAAGTTACTTTGGTCGACTTCCCAGAAAAGAAAGTGCTACTCACTATTTTGGTAGCTGACATTCCAGCCTCATTCGGCATGCTCCTAAGTAGAAGTTTTTGTAGGGATTTAGGTGGTGAAATAAAAATGGATTGGTCCTCTGCAACCATACCTATGAAAGGGGAGATGAAGAAGTTGTTTCCAGTGTGTAAGATGAAATACACAGTACAAAAATCAGATGATCCAAGGGTGAAAAGTTTATTTCAAGGTAACGGTCTAGGAAACTATTTCCTTACATCAGAGAGAGATGAAAATTTTCCCTTCCTTACTGAAAAATACATGGAGATGGAACCATAATTTTTCAATTCATTCTAGCATGAAATATAGCTCATCGAAGGATTAACATATTCAATAGATGAAGATTCATGTTGCATAATGGATGATTTGATGCTTTCTGAAGACTCGACTGATGATGAATAAAGACAAAATGATGAGTTCAGGGTGTTCATGAGTAATGTTTTTTCAAACTTCGATTTTTCAATTAGTGACGGGATGGAGAAATGTGAAGAAGCAGAGACAATTGATGAATCAAAATCTCTTCCTGATTCAATCATAGATGAACATATGGAGGAAGCCAATTTCTTTTTTGAAGTCGAGGAAGATATGGATTTTGATCTCAAAGGAGTACCATTCCCACAAAGCATGTACCTCCTCTCCTTGTCAGAAGGTTTCATAAGTCATAATTGTCTATACCTACATGAAAGAGAGCCTTGGGTAACATAAAGCACAAAAGAAGAAAAAAAAGTTTCTTCGAGTAAATCATGGGAAGGTATGGATCATATTTTTTACCACTCCTCTGAGTCACAATATAGAAACTCTTTTGAAAACAATGATGAATCTATGATGAATTTGGAAAATCCATCCGTGTAAGATATTTTGAAATATGTAGAAGAAATTGAAAATCCTTAGCTTAGCCTTGAACTCTTAACTTGAGCCATGAAGATACAAGACATGTGTGAATCAATGAGTTCTCCTTGTTTTAATACACCAATGTTTGATGTGGATATGGAGTAGTTAGATAGGTTGGATGACTTCCTCAATGGTTAACATGAAAGCAGAAACATGTCTATTTCTCCCACATTGCACGAGGAAGTTCGTGAATGTAAAAGAAGAAAATTCCTTGGATCCTCTTCAGACATTTCTAATTTTAAAGGCAACACTTTTGTCATGATGGGAGATGATAAGGAAAATATTGAGCCAACTCATGTGGAAGAGAGTTGTCCATGGAAAGATCATTGGGAATATGTCCAAAATCAACTTGATCACATCACTTTGGAACTTTCTATAAGTACAGAGAGTGAATATGCTAATGAAAAGAGATCAGAAGATTTAAACAACTTGAACAAAGATCAACTTTAGAAATATGATGAAATGTTCAAAGAAAGATCAGTGTTATGGATAAAAATGGAAGGTGGCCAACACTCTAAAAAGGATCTCAAAAAACGTAAAGGAAAGAGAATTTCTGGGTGAAGTCCTAAGAACCAAAAATATCATTTAGGCTCACTCCTATGAAGTACATGGATAATCATGAAATCACCTAGATTTCACAAGTATTTGAGGAAAGGAGGCTACTTCCTTGAACCAACCAACAACTTCACAATATATCGTCATTATGCGTTACCTCTTAGGGGGTAACTATATGCACCCAAAATTGCATGTGCTACATTGTCGAAAAATGGTTACAAAAGTCCCCAATTATGATTCATGTCCTTTCAGAAGATGTCCGAGCTCCTAAACCCATTCACAGTGTATATTTGTAGCCTAGACATCCTTAGTTTTTTCACACTTTTTTCTATCTTCTTACTTCATTTTGTGCATGTTTTGGCCTTTAGTGCTAGGACCGCCACCCTACCTGGGCGGCGGTTTTGGCCTGAGAATTTTGTGTGTCTTGCATATTATTGCTGCCACAATCCTACTGGAAATTGCATAGCCAAGCTCTGTTCACTTGTGTTATCTCTCTTCCACCTACATTACAACTAGACTACCTTCAAGCTGTCATTGCTCAAGTGCCTTCTCCTGTTGCTGCCTTTACATTCCTAATTCCTTGGACTCATATGGACACACAGAGAAAGAAAGGATAAACTAAGGGGGAAAATTACTACATAATTTGATTTACCTATGTTATATGAATTACAGGTTGGATTTTTTTGTTTGATTTCCTTCATTTATGAAATTTATCATTGTTATATCATATCAAATAGAGAAGAAATCAATTTCCTTTCATTCGCAAGTAATTAGTTAATTTCCAAGAGGGTTTGAATATTTCATAGCAATCCCCGGTGACGGATCCTCTTCTTCCCATACCTGTGGCTCTGAAGGAGAGAATATTTGTAGGATGTTTTCTACACATCATAGATCATTTGAAAAAGTTATTATTTTAAGTCAGTTTAGTTTCAATACACTCAACACAGGTGAATAACCAAACCGGGTTATCTTGCTTGTTTAGTTTTAGTGTAGAAGTAGATTTGATTATTTATAATAAAAACAAATTATTATTTGTGATTGTAATATTTTAGTTTTTGTGATTTTTTTAGGTTAGTTTCCTTTCAGTAGTAGCATAGATTGTTAGTTTCATCTTAGTTGATTTGGACACTTCAAACTAGATCAACACTTAGATCCAAGTTAGGAAAACAAACCATAGGGAATTCACACTACCTGTTCATAGCCTCTAAATATCCCCTTTACCAACTCAAATACTAGGAGATCACACTACCAGATCTTAGTCATCAATCCTCCTATAGTTAGCCACACACATTCAACATCGTCTTCTCTGGCACGACCTCGAGGGGTCGAGTGCGGTTGAAGGTTGCATGTCAATTTTCATCCATACAGTAACCCCTAAAAAGAAAATTGCTTCAATGAAAGCGGGTTGTCCCCCACATTATACCATAATTGATTTTTAGGTGTGTGTTTCCCTTCTCATTGTGTTCCTTTTCCATTTTTATGTGTTGTGTGTTTCCTTTCGTCATTTTTTGGTGTATGTGTGTGTGTTCTTCCTTACTATCCATCTCTTGCAAGTTGTAAATGACTCTTGTAAAGCCCAATGGATAAGGATATGATCAATGCATTATAAGATGAGATTATAGGATTTCTCATGTCATGTATTTGTTGTGTGCGCTCATTCCATAACATGTCCCTAAGCTAGAGCCAAATGTTGTCATAAAAATGTGCAACAGTAAAATTTCCAATTTTGAAGCATGGCAACGGACCACAGTGTCGAAAATTTTCAAAGTCATACCTTCCCAAGACACCCCCAGGTTAGTCCATCCTCAACACTAGTCCTATCCTATTAGTCAAATGATCCCTATGTGAATGTCAAGTGTCCCTTAGGTGATTTAGGAAAGTAAAATCTGCCCCCTAGGTGATTTAGGATCTTTTGGAACATTCAAACAATCAAGCAGTTTTGGGAAGGGCTACCATCAGATTTCCTAGGACTTGTGCACCACCCCTGGAGTAGATCAAAGGAGAAAAATCCATCATGGAGGAGTATTCAAGGGCTAAGAACATCAAGGAAAATATTTTTGAAGATTCAAGGAAGATTTGGAAGTTTTGGGGCAGGTCCACTAGAAGTAGGTTCTCGGGCCTAGGTAACACACAGTGTTAAAAAGCACCTAAGCTTCAGGAAGAAATTTTGGGAGTTCTGTAAGGATTTAGGAGCTAAAAATATATAAATGGAAAGGTAATTAAGATCACTAAAAGATGGTGGAATAATATTTTTCACAACACCTAGGTGCAATATGTCTACATCCAGTTTTTCTCATGCTTAGTCGTAGAACCAAAATAAAAATATTATTTTTTAGGGCTCAAATGGATGAGAAAAGATTTAATACCCCCATGATTAGATTCAAAATGAAATTTATAGTCAAAATTATATAAAATTTCATCAAAACACTCCATTGGGAACTCCAGATACGGCCTTCACAAGTTCACTCTCAAGGCGCACTCTTCAGTACTTAGTCATTTTGTAAGGTGGACATGTGTCAACACCAAGATCCTAGTGGGATTTCATGTCCCTTTCATCCCTTTAACAAAGGGACATAGGGGACACAAAAATTTTCCCAACCCTTTTTATCCCCTAGAACACCAACGTGACCTTCCACATTGCCAATTAAGCCCCCGAGAGCTAGTTTGAGCCTTCCCTCTCCCAAAATGCATGTTTGCTAAGTGGAAACACAACACGCACAAGGGAATTTCATATCCATTTAATCCCTTTATCAAAGGAAAATATGGGACACAAATTCCCTTAACCCACTTAAGCCCCTTGATTCCTCATGTGCCTAAAAGTCAGCTCCCAAGTGCTAAAGTTCAGCCCCCTCTCCAAAGTGCACAAAAGGACAAGTGTCACGATGAGGAGTGAAGTGTAAATTGATGTCCCATTCATCCATTTGGCCAAAGGGATGAAAGGGACACAAAAATGTGCCCCATCCTCCCCCCTTCCAATTTGGCATATAAATATTGGGAGGTAAGCCATTTTTCACATTTCTCCCCCACATCTCCATACCCCTACCGAAATGTTTCCGAATTTTCTGAAGAATTCCTAGCCTCCATTATTGCATTTTAATCACTCCACGCAATCCCTCTTTATCTAGAAACACAAAAATCACAAATATAATGGATTAACATGGTGAAAAACGAAGAAAAAGAAGATTTTCATTAGAAAACCCTCGTGATAAAAAACAGAGAAATGCTCATTTCTCTCAATCTAGAGCATAGATCGAGATGCCGTCTTTTATAGACTTCCTCATTTTTCAAGATGATCAATATGCAAAAACTGGGAGATCGAATGGTTCCCTAAATCATTTTTTCCAACAAAAAACCACTTTTCGTGCCCTAGCTCACATTCATCGGATTTCCCATCAATCCGGCAATTGAATCGATCTAGAAATTTTCCCATTGACTCCGAGTGAAAAACCTATCCCAATGGAGTCACTTTCATCATAATCAGAGGTGAAAATCATACCTACAAAAATTATTCATGACTCCATTAATGGTTGTCATGATAGCTCCATGCTCGAAGCTCTTGGCAAGTAAAAATTTCATTTTTTATTTTCAAGCTTTCTAGCGGGAAAAATCAAGTGAAATTTAGAGGATAAGATTGTGATGACAAGCTGAGTCTGAAAATATTTGTTCCATCAGAAACCGAGCACCAGAAATCCACTTTCCAAAAATAGTAAGCTTTCCTATATAGGGTATCTATGTTTGGAAAGTCATCATCAAAAGTGGTTATGGCAAAGGCAGTGTACACTAAAAATCATCAGTAAGTCAGAGTAATTGTTCAGAGTAGAAAATAGCAAAAACAAACACTTACTAAAAATAGTAAGTTCCCTATATGGGTGCTTACAAAAAGTAGTAAGTCACCCCAAGAAGTGGTCAAGGAGAAGGCAATGTGCATAGGAGTGAATGAAGAAGTTCATCACATCAAGATGGTCAAGAAGAGGCAAAAATCACCTCTTACCAAAAATAGTAAGTCTCCCATCTAGGTACTTGCTATTAATAGTAAGTCACACTCAAAGGGTAGTTTTGACACAATGGGACATAAAGGGATGATCATTCATGTCAACATCATCATAGGAATTTCTCACAAGGCATTCAAGATCCATCTAAGGGAACTCAATAATGTATTTCAACACGCACTTCATGGATCGAGCTGCAGAAGTATCATATGTGAAGTGAAGGTTGCACTCATCGGCAAACATTCCATTCAGCTTGGCACGGTCAATTTTTGAGATCCTATATCTTTGGAAGGGATCTTTGTGAGTTGTGTTTGTGGTCATCAGTAAATTTATTCAAAAAAATTATTAAAAAACACTTAACCCAAGGTGTCTATGAACCATCCAAATGAATTTCTCAGGGTGCAAAGGATTCAAAGATTCAAACTTTCATCGCATTGGAGCATTCCAATGGTCAGAGTCAACGGATGTCATCAGGAGTAACATCTTATCTTCTTCTCTCTCTTCTCCCCCAACTTTCTCTCTCTTCAATGTTCTAATTTTGCATTGGGGTTACACTTTTTAAAATTCCTTCAAGTCAATTAAAAGTTACTTTAGAAACATAATGTAAAATAAGTCACCTTGCTTTTCTAAAAGGGACTTAATATTTTCTTAGGAATATCAAGAGTCTAAAGTCAGAAAAAGGCATACAAAGTGTCATTGGGGGAGATGAAACATCATCTCTTCTCTATAAATTGTAACGAGCTCCTCATTTGAGCTTCTTCTTAGCTGGTTGTCAATTTGTAATCTCATGAGAGAGTAATGTTTGTGGAGGAACAAAGAGATAGCTGATTTTCTTCTGTTTTCTCTACCTCACATTTCTTCTATTCCTCACTATGTACAACTATGATTTTGTTCAGCTAATAAAGGAATAATTTTATGTTTTCCAAGGCATATGAATGTGTGTGTCTTTGTACGTATGGTTTCCTCTAGCTAGTAGCTCAAAAAATCATGTTGTTTTCTTCTAAAAAATGCATGTGTAAATTTTTGTAACTAGTGTGTGTAGGAATATGAAATTCTACCATAACATTAGTTCCCCTACCTCTTATTTTCACTCCCTTCCCCGATCTTAAGACAAAGTCATCTCTAGCAAGCAACTACTAGCTTTTCCGTAGGGTCAGTGGAGTGCCCCTGTTGGATCTCTGTCTGCAAGGTCACTAGGAAAAATCCACTTTTTCAAGCACATGCAAATAAAAAAGTTGTACCATCTAATTAGAGGGAATTTGATTCCCAGAGTGTTGGCAAGAAACCCACAAATTTGTTCACTCGACAAATTTTCTCACCACCATAGTGGTATAACTATGCCATTGTTAAGGTTTAGGGGTACACATTTCCCTCTCTCTTTTGGTACCATAACTTTGTATCTACTCTCCTCTCTTTGATGATACTCTACCTCCAATCCAAGGGAAATATATCCTACAAGTAACTCATAACAATAACACAAAAGTAGTTAGCCAAATCATGATATAAAATTGACATGTTATAATAAAGGAAGTGTTAATCATATTATTTTCAATGATAATATTTATCCCAAATTGCATTTACATAAATAAAATTAAACACTCTAGCTTAATAATTCACAACTCCACATAATCAATCACACATGTCAATTATTACATTAAAAGTTTGATACCATAGAGAGGGATGTGACAACATGTATGGTATGCGGGTGTGATATGCTTAACAAGTGCGAAGATAATTGGATACTTTTATTTGAAATTGAAGGTGGAGGGTAATTGATTTAATGAGTTTGGTATGTTAATGTTCATATGGAGAGAATCCATCATTAATGGCGATGCCTGAAAAGAACAATCAATTTGACATAATTTGTGAAATAACATTTGCATTCATTGATAGTTAATTTGCACAAATTTTATCGACAGTATTCACAATCCTAACTACAAATCCTTGAGTTATAGTTGAGATAAAACACTTGTTATATTTGTTTCATACACCCAAAATACCCTTAAGGGATAACAATTTCCCTTCAAGAGTGATGTTGCCTTTAGGATTTTACAACTGGACTGAACTATTGTAAAGTATACACTACTCTACAATATTCTCATAATGACTAGAAGAATACAACAACTTGAAGAAGGACCCTTACGTAATAAACAAATTATAACCACTACAAGATTGTAACAGAAACTGTATCGCCTCATTCATTCTTTTAAAACATGAGAAATAGGAAAGTATAGTTTTATCAAACAGAGAGAATCTATTTATGTAAGTTTTGGCAAGGAGAAATAAAAAAATTCCTTCAAAACCTACCAATGGCTATACAAAACAACCACCTGAGAACTTCCTCACAGAACTAGATACATACAAAAATCTTTTGCAAGAAACTAGAACCTAGAACTTAAAATTGAACTTGATAAAAAAAAATTACAACTACCCCCCCTTCCATCTCTCGCTCAAAATGAAAGACTTTTAGAATATATAGAAGATGAGAGGGAGAGAGAGAAAAAAGAAAATTTTAATTGTACTCTTCAACCACCAAACAAGGTGTATTAAAATTCTAAAAAGGAGCAAGGGCAGCCTATCAAGGTCATTCATTCCTTATGTCTTGTTTGTTAGAGAAGGGATGGGCACCATGCTTCATTAAGACTGGTGGTTGAACAACACTGGAACTGTAATCTTGAATGCTGAGGATGTTTTCTTATTTTTCTCCCACCAACTGCCATAAATTTCAAAATATGATGATGTTAAAGTGAAGGGTTTGAAGAGACCTTTCCAACGATATAAATTTCGCAAGATTTGGAGTAGGTAATCAAAAGATATGGCCCTCTAAAGTTTTACATGTCAAGATGAACATGAGAATAACACATGGCATCCTTTGATTGGCCTAAGAGATTGTCTTTGCCTACGTGTGCTTTAATTTTCCTTTGCCACATGTCGGTCTTTGGTTGGCTACGAGTTTGGGATTTTCTCATGTGTCTGCTTGCTTTGTCTTTTGACTGTCCTTTCCTTCTTTCGGACCTGACGCCTTTTACTAAATTCCATTTATTCTGGGGTTTGAGATCCACCGGAGTCTACCGACCTCAAGTGTGATGGAATGATGCCACATGTCCACCTTGATACCTTTGATATATTATATGCTCACTGTGAAGTGCAAGCTAACGAGAAATCTCCATGCGCGTTCGCAGTGTCAGACTATTCTTTATCCATTGAGAAGTATACACTAATAAGAAATATCCAAGCTTAATTTGTAATTCACCTTTGAAATCCACTTGAATGAATACTGTGAAACATGAGCCAATATAAAAGCTCCACGCTCCTTACAATGTCAGTCTTTTGATAATCCTAACTGACAATCGTGAAACGTGAGCCAATGAGAAAGCTCCATGTAACTTGTAATGTCAGACCGTTTTTATTTGCTTGTCTATTTTTCATTAGTTGTGGGGTCGCTCCTTCACATGATGAATTTTTACTCATGCTTGAACCTGACACCCTTATAAAACTCAGAGCATTCTGTAGACTTGAAGTCCGTGAAAGTCTAATTGCTCGCCCATTGCTGGAATGATGATGCGTGCCTAACTTTTATTTTTGATATTGCACCATCTTTCATTTACTTTAGCTCTACCATGTTTCATTGACCATGCTGAATTTTTATGCCCCACTATGGACCTGAAGCCATATTGAATTTGGTTCAGTTTGCGGACTTGAAGTCCGCAAAACCAGAATGGCTTACAGAGGCTTGAAATCCCGCCATATGTCCTCTCTTTCGTGGGCATTTAAATTGTTTTGCGGTGTATATTTTTTATGACCATTTGAATGTCCCAGTATTTGTTTAAATGGCCAAGTCCATTTTAACTAAGTCATTCAGTCTTGCAGGTTCATATTTTGTGGTCAGGTTGCATGCTTTTGGGCCTTCAAAGCTTCATATTTTTTGGAGCAAATGAATCATTTGGTGTTGATTCCAGGTTCTTCGTGAAAGATGTAGACGTATCTTGATCACCCACTAGTATGAAGCTTTTATACTGTGATGATAATTTTCCTTTACTCAGATTGATCTTTGAAGCACAAGGAACAATATGAAGCACATAGACTAGTTACATTTACGATTTTTTTTGGAAAATGACCAGCTTGATCTAGGGGCATGGATTGAGCACAAACAAGTGGGTGCCATCTTTTTAACGTCATCACCATTATTAGTACCCTACCTTATATGGGGATTCCCGCCATTATTCAACATTTCCTGGAGTTGCTCATACTGATACAATGACATGTTGCCAGAGTCGTTTTCATTCAAAAGATGTTTGTCCTCCAAAGAATAATTTGTAAAAAAATCATTATTGGTGTCTGTGAATGCGACATCATTCGCTTCAACCAACAAATGATGATGAATTTTATTAATGTCCATGTTAATCCACGAGAAGGTAGGTTTCTTCATCTCCCCCTCTTCTCATATCTTAGAAAGCTTGCGTTATAAAGTGAAAATAGTATACGATAGAAATTCTGAAATGAGATTTGGCACCCATCATGTACGTTTTTGCATGTTTTATCTGTAGTTTACACTTTGTAAAATAGTCTACACATCCCTATTTGATGTAAAGAAGTTTGGAAAAACTGGCATTAGCACTATGAACACATTTAATATAAATATAAGTGCAACATAACATATATATTTAAATAACATTTATTGTTGAAAATATGTTTATATCGAGCATATAATACCTTAAACTTACCCACACTCATAAATACATCTAAAAAACAATGTATTTTTAAAATTATTCAATAATGAAAAGGTTTTTTTAGATTTTAAAAAGTTTTGAGGTCATAATTTTTTACGTTGATGGGTGGGGTCAGTCATCAAATCTCATCCCTAGATAGAATCCATTGAATATGATAATAAAATGTTGTTGGAAGCTCACGTTGATTATTCTACATGTGTTGGAATGGCCTTGCGAAGACCATTAATGAATATATAAAAAATTTCAAAATTAAGTTCGTTATGCAATCTTGATAGCCTAACAGCCAGAAAAGGTCAATCGTACAGTCCACTTTTTAAGGTAACATAGTGAATTAGTTAGATTCAGTCTTCAAAAATTAGAAATTGGTCATCCATATGGACGTCATGTAATCTACACAATCATGATATTTTAAGGATTGGATTGGTCCATCCCTAGGACTCCAAACTCGGCTCAAACCTTGAGACTCAATTCTATTATTTTTAATTACGCCAAAGGCGTGTTTACGCTCATATTATATGAACCACACCAACCATGTTTTGATATATGTGCGTTAATGACATACCATTATTTTATTTTCATGGCAAGTTTGAGGTGTCAGATTTCCATACGAAAATATCAGGAGTGAAACAGGAAGATGGAAAAGACCTAAAGAGACATGGGAAGAGAGAATTTGTATCTTTTATAGGTCTGGTGCGGTAGAATTAGAGAAACAATTCATGTTGGATTGTAATGCTTATAATGACATCAGGGCCCAGTTTTCTAGCACGATGTCTATTGCCTCCTTTCAAGATATTTTCAATGACAGTATGGTTGAAAAAATAGGGGAGCTGATCATTAAACTCACTAACAGGATATCTGAATGCCAGAAAGATCTTTAACATGTTTTTTTGTCTCATAGGTTGTCTTTGGTAGCCTCATGGACATTAAAATATCTTCTTATTCCTCCTCAAGCATGTCTAGTTTGGTTGTTGTTTCTTTTGTTGTTGGCTCTGATAATCTCACATGTTGGTCACTTCAAGGCAAACAAATCTCCAAAATTTCTAGTTTTAACATAAATTTCTCTACTGATTCTTTTAGTAGAGTTTGCAGTAGAGATCAACACTGTGATGAGAACTTCAGCAATGCCACACCAAAAACAAGAAAAAAATTATATTTAGAAGCTTTTAGCAATGCACTTACCATTTATAAAAATAATGCAGGGGATCGTTGATCCACGCATGTCATAAAAAATTCCAAATAATGATTTGCTAATACCAGTTGCTTTGATTCTAATATAGGATAATTGGAGCAGAAGATTAATATTTATTTGATATTTACACAAAAGGCGCATTTACATTCAGATTATATGAACCACACGCACCATGCTCTGGCATTCATGCGTCAACGACATATTATTATTTTATTTTCATGTTTGTTTCATCTGTGTTGGTGAGAGCCGACCAAACCACTAGTAATGACTAAGTCCATGTTTCATAAAGAGTCTATTTTCACAAGCATGATAGTACCCTACTACGATAACTCAACGACCCCCATCAGTGGGGCATTACCAACTTGATCAGACAAATATCATCACACTTTCTCCATGGAATTGGCTCATTAACACATTTCCAATTAAAAACCTTGATGTCATAAAATTTAAAAAAAAAAACAAAGCTCATTTGGTCGATAAAATCTTCTTATAGTTCATATGTCCATCTTCTAGAAAGGCACAATTACCAATGATTATCCTTACATTGATTTCTTTCCTATAATTACTTGAGATTAAAACTAAAAAGCAAGCCTAAAATGTGCCACAAGAAGCAAGGAGTGTGGTTTAGTTTTGAACTTGGAACCTTTTGAATTTTCATAATTTTTCATTTCCAAGTTTTCATTCATCTCTTTCTCTTATCTAACAAACTAAATGTCACTCAAAAGAAAGCATCGACACTATACAAGAATAAAAAAACATAAAAAATAGATAGCGATTAACTAAAATAGTGAGTGATTGTAGGCAACACATGTTTTCCATATATTCCTTGCAACATTTTCCCATCCCTTCAACTTCTCTTCCTTCAAACTGCTTTTTCACTGTCGATCTTCATTTTCTATATTTTCCACCCCTTCAGTTTCACTTCTTTGATACGTCCCCTTTGACGTTTCCATTGTACACTTCGCGTGTGAAGGGATGCACAATTAGATTATTATTGGATGAAGGCTATCTAACACTAACACACTTCAGAAAATGAATGGCGAAGATCTAGCTGTTGTACATGCATTGACATCTGACGTTGGAAAATGGTCCATGTGAACTCACAAGTAGAGACAAACGTAAGTCATAATGAACATCAGTTGGAATGGTTGGAAGGTGTCATGTGGCTTCCTTGATGGATATTCTTACCTCTCAAATAAGCATGCTCACTGCCAACGGTTTATCGAGGAGGATCAGAAAAGTTTTGGTCATAGGTATAAACCATGACAGCCAAGCTGGAAATCACTTTCAGAGCGTAAAAATATTCAATTATATTTTTGCAATGCCAATGCCATTACCAATGCTTACATTTCTAATGTTTTAATTATAGTTTTATGATGACAACCAATGCTAAGGGAAGACTGTCGTGAAATTTAAGACAACAAATTCTTCTTCATCGTCTTTTGGATCCACAATCTAGGGACATAAAGAAATCTCCATCATCATATTTGTGATGCCCCAACACAAACACTTTATGCTTCTTCCTCACTTCACAGTTTTACCTTTTTCCCTTAGCAATCCCACATTTAAAATCTTCCCAACTACATGATTTTCCTCTTTTCGCTCTAATCACCGGCTTAGTTATCATTGTGAATTTCAACATTATTACTACTTTTGTTTGTTTGTGAGTGGCCATATATTTCAAATCTGGTAATTCTGCCTCAAATTCAATAGTTGTCATCATTTCCCTTGTTAGTTTATCATGATCAATAATTTTTCTTTGTATCCATTCTTAGTTTAGAGTCCTGCTAATTTCAGGTCGTTCATCAGTATTACCATTTGTATTGTTGGATACTGTGAGTGATTTTTGTTTAAAAATTCTCATAATTCCACATTTTAATTTTTACTATCAAATTATATTCATTTGTAACAAAATTTGGTTTGTCAGTTGTCTCACTTTTGAATCCATTGTATCATTGTCAATAAATTGGTGAGGTCTATTATTTTATTAGGGAGATCCAATCCCCTTGCGTTTCCTGTTGAATTGGGATATTGTTGCAATAAATAGGGCATATTGACTTCTCAAAATCGGGATAACAATAAAGTGGTCATTGATCACACCAAGCATTACCATCTAAACATTTTAAAACAAGTTGACGACCATGTGGTTGCCCCTGACCTATCACAAGGTTAAATTTGACACACACCTATGCGTACTTAACAAGTTTTAGGTGTGAGTAAATCATCATCTTATTTATTTTTTATTTTTATCGAATGTTGAAGCATTATAATTATGTTGAATACGTACTCTAAATAATATAAAGGGGAGGGAAATGGTCTAGTTGTGACACTGGTTTGGTTAGATGTATTGTCGCATCCTACAGTCATAGGCCCCTTATAGCCCCAGTCATATCCCCCTGCCTCAAAATGTAGGCTCCATAAGGCCCTGGCCTTAACCTTCATAAATTGTCAAATGCTACAACGACATATGGTTGCATGCTTGCCCCTCCTCTCCACTAACATTGATTCTTGCTCCTCTTCCCTCGGCTTCTTCACATTGTTTTCTCCACCCCAAGCCACATTATTTTCCATATAACCCTACACCATAAATGCTTAATCCATAAAAGCTCCCATCCCAAATAACGATTCCACATCAATTTCCTCGATGACCTCTTATATTTCCATCATAAAATCACTTGCAATATAGACTCTCCATTATTTAAAATCCTACTACGAGCGGGAAACTCGATAATTTACCTTGCCTTTATATTGCACGCCCTCCTACGGATTCACAATGAAATTTTATCTAACAAGCTATCATGTAGCTTCTTTGTCGTTCATAACGACATAAATTTGAAGCTTCTCACAAAACCCTAATTCTATGAATCATAGGTTGTAACTCGTAATCTCATTTAAATTTATAATGAAATTCAACGTAACAAGTTGTGTAATTTCACCTCTTCGATGAAATTCAACTTGATAAGTGATTCCTTCTTTACTTTTTCCTCCCGAAGTATTTTTATTAAACCCTAATTTTAAAAAATATAACATAAATATCATAAAATCATTAACATTTTCAGGTGAAATTTAATGTAACTAAGCTATTGTATATTTTTTTACAATTTTTTAAAAATTGCATGTGACTGTGTATTAAAGATTACTATTTTATTTTTATTTCATGTCGTTTATATTATTTATCTCCCCCCCTTCCCCAGTCGTTCTTCTGATTCTATAGTAGGACATATAGAGTTTATATGATTAGTGATATACATAGTGTATGTGAAATCCTATGAAATTCAACGTGTGGCGATGTGATGGAAAAAGATAGAGACAAGATCTATTTATATATCCAATTTTTTGGTGAGGATTAAATGTCATATTTACTATTGGAACTGCCTTTATATTATATTAACAAAATAATACAAAGTGTTACATAGTAAAGGGTGGTTGATAAAGAACATAGGCCAAAGTCCAGTAACACCCACATGGCAACACAAAAAAGGCCACAAGGGATAAAAAAAGTGGCCACGAGAGCAACAGAGAATAGACATGAGGGAAACTAAATGGCCATGAAGGAAAAAGAGAATGACCACGAGGGTGACACAAAACCAACCAGAAAGAAACTACATTAATGCATAGTTAGGTACACACAACAACAAAACTTGGAGGAGGTGGTGGATCATCTCTCGGCAGAATGAAGCTGATTGTATTAGGCTTGTTAGTAGGGGGGTCAACCATCCAACCATCCTGATCCGAAATCTACATATTGAGTAGAACCATAACCCCCCAACCAGGTGGAGGTGATCCTCCAAATCTAGGTGCTCCCCTAGGCGGAGAACCCCAGTTTGAAGAGCTAGTGGCATATTTTCCTCACGCACGAGGACTCCAGCCTGGCCCAAAAGAGGAAGGGCCATGGAGAGCACGTAGAGGAGAAGGTAGAGCACTTTGAGAGTGGTTGCGAGTGTGGCTGCGTTGTCTGGGAGGCAGAGCAGGAGGAGGAGGATGCAAACTGTCATCTGGAGGGACCTGACTCATGGTACAAGGTGCACTGCCCCAATGGTCGAGAAACTGCTGAAGGTGAGAAAACTCCAAAGCCACTTTTTGAGCCTGGGCTTGGATCTAAATACACACAAAAGAAATAATCGCCACCTTTTTGTTAACAGAAATCTCCAAAGTGAGTTCACATTACTCAAAAAAGCATTATTCCTAGCCTTCCAAAGATGAAAGAGAATAAAAAAATGAAAAAATTCCCAAAGAATCGGTTAACATAATCCCCAAAGAAAGCATTATTCCAATAAAAAAACTTAAGATGATAAGGCTAGAAAAGGGAATGGATCTAGCACCAAGCACTTTGAGCATGGGGGCAGAACCAAAAAACATGCTTACAAGACTTGGGATAATCACAACAGAAGCATTTGGGGTTGGGGATGCCAATGTGGCTTAACCACACCCCCAAAGGGAGGCCTTGGTATATTAGGCACCAAAGAAATAAATTCAACTTAGGATAAAACAAAGGATCGCAAGAAAGATGGAGGCGGTGGAGCCAAGTGGTAGTGGAAGAGTAAAAGTTCCATTTGGTATTAAGCTTTTCAATGACAGGTGAAACATGGGAAAGAAGTGAATAGATGACCCCTGAGTTATATTTGAGAAAAGATATATCCAAATTCCATCTCCAATCCTTCCACCAAGCAGAAGGTGGTTGTAGCCCAAGTTTGTGCAACATTACATTTGGCAAAAGAGACTGAAGTTTGAGAACTGAAGGAAATTCCATATTGGCTAGGCTAAATTTCTCTTTAAGCTCTGGCCAAGGGATCTAATCTCTTCTAGAGACCAGATCTCTGATAATGGAGATGCCTTTCCTAGCAAACCTCAATGCCTTGACATCAGGAAACTCCACAAGGGGCAAGTTTTCTGATGAGAATACATGCGACCACCAGATGTTATGATCATTGAAGGATAGACTGGAATGGAAGACATCTTCAACCCACCGAATTAGGTGCTTTACATCCTCAAAATATTTCTAGATGTTCTTCACCATGAAGGTACCAAGTATTTTAACCAGAACTCTAGTGATTAATAAAGTATGAAAAACAATAATCTTCCAACAATTCTTACCATAAGGAGAACAAGAAGAAATACAGTGGCGTAATAAAATTTGCCAAGCTTTATTACCATGAATGCTATGAATTACCCACTTGGCACAAAAAGAGATGTTCTGTCTGTACACCTCAATAATACCCATACCATCTTGGTCCTGTGGAAGTGTGAAAATCTCCCACGCCACCCAGTGGAAGCCTCCCTGCCTGTAACTCGACCTTAAGTAGTCTTTTAATAACTTATCCAACTTTTCAAAGGAAGTCCAAGAAGGGCACCAGCAAGCCCGATCGCCAGTTTTGATCCAGTGAAGCCGAGCACGGATCTGAGTACCCTTGGCCTTATGATGTTTAATGATCTTCAACTGATGTCTAAGTTGAGCAGCTTGAACTTGAGTTGCTACATCAAAAGGTTGAGATTCCAAAAGTAGGGTAGTCCTTTGAAATTCCTGGTGAAGATAAGAGTCAACCTGTTTGTAAACTTGGGAAAATTGTTTGCCAAAATGGCGGAGAAATTTAGTGGTCTACTAAATAGCCTCATTCCACCAAGACATTCAACTGGCAGCATAAGGTGGACGCAGTGCCATATTCCATACCTTGACAATAAGAGACAACACCCCCATATGACTCAGTAGAGAAATACTCATTAAAAAATGATTATTTGGTACCTTGAATTGGACCCCACCCCACGTAACTCTGAAGGAAATAGGGGTACGATTAGACAAAAGAATATCTGGCGAGGTAATGATAGGAGAGTGACCGTTAGTTTCTAGCTCAAATACCTGCTACTGAGATAACTTGACACGATCAAGCCTTTTGAGCACACATGCTGGTCCTTCTCGAAAAATAGACCATGTAAACCAATTTTGAGAACTAAAGTCCCGCCACCTTTTAAAAAGTGGGTCACTAAGGTTCCAATGGTTTTTGAAATAAAAGCACGCTTTGCGCTCACTCATACACCAAAACATAGGAAGTGCCCCCATTTTGTCCTCGGGATGTTCAACCATATTACAATCACCACAAATCAACCAATAGGAGAGAGGCAAATTATCCCCCAACCAATGCCATAATGTTGACCTTTCGGACCATCATTAGAAGCATAAAGATTGATAACACCAAAATAAAATCCATTAATATCCAAAATAACCCACATGACTCGATTTTAAGGATAATGACCCGTGGAGGAGATCATGCCAGAAAATCTAGGGGACACAGAAATAGAAACACCACATTTGCCTTCCAAATGAGAAGAGTAAAAATGCGTATAATTTGAAGTTATGCACATTAATGAAGTCTAAAGAAGAAAACCACTAACTTTAAGCTCTTGTAAACATATAATATCTAAATTACCAATTAAATGACAAGCTTGCTTCATATAATATTTTCTAGAGGATTCTATGAGACCTCTAACATTTCATGATAGAAAATTCATGGAATTTCAGACATAACTAACTCTCCCTGCCCCTCCTGCAAATCATCTGCCGAGCTTAAAATACCAAAATTGTTGTAAAGAGTGAAAGGCTAGTTTATACACCTTCGTAGAGTTCTCCCTAGGAGGAATCCGTGAATGGCGTTGGGAGATGGACATGGAAGAAACTGTCCTAGCTTGTGGCTATTGTGGAGAAGAAGTTGGTTGGCTCTACAAGGGCAAGGATGATTGGGTGGGACATAGTAGGGCAGGTGGTGTGGTTGACAAAACTGACTGATGGTGAGACGAGGGAGGGGGAGTTGCAGAAGCGGATTTAGACCCTGCTACCTTTTTATTGTTCATAGTGGTCCATTCCTCAGATGCGACCTCTTTTGTTTTGGCATAAGACTGAGTATTAGCAGGCTTAGCATGCTAGAGAAGCAGACAATCGTGAATGCACTAGTTGGGGGCTTGACAACGAAAACAAGCGTTGGAAAGATTGAGATAGATAATTTTCTGTGAGATACGCACATACCTAACCTGAATGTCGACATGGTCCCACGAATCAGAGGCTAAGTCAACCTCCACACAAACCCGTTTATGCGGACGTGCATAAGAAAATGCTCAGGCTCATGACAGATGACACGACCGAGGGGACTAACAATATCATTTAGAAATGGCCAAAGTTGTAATGGGAACCCAAGTAAATCCACCCACACAAGGATTCAAAGTGAAATGTGATTGGATGGGTTAAAATCAAGTGTCCATTTGGACAAGACAAGTAATGTGTTACCAATGTACTAGCCGACGGAGAGCTCAAGCAAAAGCTGGACTTGCAAAGGCTCTCGAAAGGTAAAAAGATAGAACCCTTTGGTGAGATTCTGGATACCAGTAACCTGGATGCCAACAGTCTCCCAATGGTTCTTAATCCACTTTTACAAATAAGACTAAGATGGTATACGATCATAAAAATATGCTATCAAACAGTAGTTACTATAAAAACGGACAACATGATCCACAAACGTAAGATCAATAGTAACATTTGGGGGGGTTTCAATTTCATTACCTCGTTGTAGACCTTGGGGAAAAATTTACGCGCGCGCTTGTGAGCCATTATCAACGCTGTTTGTAACAGTTGTTGCCACGGGAGGGTTAGGGGCCATTATATAGGCAAACACTGCCCTAAACGGGCGGAGATTGCCCAAGTCACTATGAAAAGACAATCTAAGCACTAACAGTGACAAGATGCAGGCGAGATAGGATCGACACAATCTCTTGCACGAGTGAAGGCATGCCGAAAACCCTAGCAGAGCCAAACCCGTTTCCTCAACTTTTATATTTCAAATCTCAAATTTCAAATCCATGACGTCAAGATTTCAAAGCATATGCACAAGGGCTTTCCACGAATAAATTTAACCAGAAATAAACATAGACTTGCAAGATTTTTTGAATAAGTAAAACATAAAATCCTTTACCTATATATGCATTTAAATCTCCATTTTTACAAAAAAAAGTAATGAAAATGTCTCCTCTTTGTGTATTTCAACCTCTATCTTCATAATAATAACGTTCACATACTCGAAAATGATCAAATCCTTCAAAATATTATCGTAGTTAAATAATCGTAATCAGGCTCGCCCCTCCGCTATATAACCACCGCTTCTTTCCCCCTTCCCATGGCTTCTTCGCATTGTTTTCTCCGCCTCAGGCCCAATTCAAAGGGTGGCACTACATGTCCCACGCTGATGGTTACTTTCCCCTGTACATTCAAAATCCTCAATAAACCACACCTGTTCGTTTTTTGGTGTTTGTAGAATGACGATGCCATCACTATTGTCGATGAGTAGAATTTTGCATGAGGTCGCCACCTTCGGATTCTACTTCCACTTCATATCTGCTTATCTATATTTATGCAAGGGCTAAAACTACAAACATAGTTTCACTTCCAAAAAAAAAATTGTCGCTCCTTACATTGACAAATGTCTCTTTACGTTGTTTCTATATCGTCTAAGACGACAACCTAGGTCTCCTCAAATTATTGACACAAATGTGATGTCATTTTTATTCAGTTCAGTTTCACATTGATTCTCGTGTCCACTTTCACCACCCTCTAACCCCTTGTTCCTCTCCGATTGTTACTCTCCCTACAATATAATTCCTCTAAAAGATCCCTTTCGACGTTTCTACTAGTTTTTAAGCACATGTTGAAAGAATTCAACGTGCCCAGCCCTAGGCGGAAGAGACACCTAGGTGAACGCCCCCTCCTCCTCCACAGCCTATCCGGAGCCAGCTGCCATTCGTTCGGGAAACTTTGCACAGCGAAAAACACTCACTTCTCCCACCGAGATATAATCTACTAGCAGTCAGCAGATATGAATATCCAAACTCAAATTAGGCTGCTACTGTCTACTCTGTACTGTATCACTCTTGTAAACATGTAAATGAATGCTGTTGGTGCTGTGGTTTCATAGCTTTTTCCCGTCTGGTGAACAGAAATGCAGTTCTTCTTTTTCAACGATTAAACCCCACACGACTGCTACGAAATGTGTTCTTCAAATGTTTGGAAACCAATCTTTCTTTATCGTCCAAAGATTTATGTTTTCTTAAAAATGCCAAACATAGTTTGTCTGCAGGGTTTGTAGGCACACTAAAAGTGTGAGGCATGAATGGAATTGGCTTTAAGACTTCATTATTTTAAATGTCCGTTCAAACTTCCGGCTAGAAATATCCTACAAATTCTTAAACCCTTGATTCCTTGCCCTGATACCCATAACGACATAACCGTTAAAACCAAGATTCAATTCCTGCACAGTAAACATGCATTTGCTTTAAAAGCAGAAGAAGAAGAAGAAGAAGAAATTGTTCTTGGCAGTCATAGCAATGCTGAAATCGACACTAATAGGAGATTCAGCGTCCTGTCTGACCAGGGCAGAATTAAAGAGGCTTTGAACTTATTACAGTGTATGGATCGACGAGGTATTGCAGCAAATTTCGATGTATATGCATATCTCTTACATGGGTGTGTTAACAAGAAGGCAATTGCAGAAGGCAGATTAGTGCATGCCCACATCATTCAGAGGGAAACTAAAGCATTAGAGACTAAAATTCAGATCATGTACGCAAAATGCGGGGATTTGAAAGATGCTCGCCAAGTGTTTGACGAAATGCCTGAACGAAATGTGGTGGCATGGACTGTAATGATTGCGGCTTGTTGCAGGCATCGGCAGGATGAGGAGGCTTTATATTTGTATTGCGAAATGAGAGACGGTGGTATTAAAATGGATCATTTTGCGCTTGCAAGTGTTCTGCCTGCGTGTGGAAACTTAGCAGCTCTGGACGTGGGTAAGGAGGTTCATAGGGAGATTGCTAGAAGGGGATATGAGTCTAATTTGTTTACAGGCGGTGCCCTTGTGGATATGTACGTGAAATGTGGAGATATAGAGGCTGCGCGCGATGTGTTTGAAAAAATACCTCAACGTAATGCTGTGATGTGGACCGTGATGGTTTCTGCGTATGCCAGGCATGGGCTTGGGGAAGAAGCCCTGAGAATGTTTTACGATATGCAGCGATCTGGAATGAGGCCGAATCATTTTACTTATGTTGTTGTACTCCCAGCGTGCTCCAACTTGAGAGCTCTGGAACACGGCAAGGAGATTCATCAGGAGATAATTAGAGGAGGATTTCTATCTAATGTGTTTGTAGGGAGTGCCCTTATGGATATGTATGTGAAATGTGGTAATGTGGAGGATGCACGCAAAGTGTTTGACGAGATGCCTGAACGGAACATGGTCTCTTGTAATACTATGATTGCTGGATATTCACAGAACGGGCTTGTTGAGGAGGCTGTGAAGCTATTTGAGGAAATGCCTGAGCGAGATGAGTTCTCCTGGACTTCGATGGTTGCAGGTTTTGCACAAAATGGGTATGTGGAAGATGCTCTTAAGTTATTTCAAAGAATGCCAGAACATACTCTTGCCTCATGGAATGCAATGATTGCAGGATATGCACAGAACCAGTGCTTTGATGAAAGCCTAAAGCTGTTTCGCCAAATGCGATTGACTGGTCCACAGCCAGACAGTGATACATCTGCCAGTGTTCTCTCAGCTTGTTCAAACTTGGCAGCTTTAGAACATGGGAAGCAGGTCCATGAAGATGTTATTCGAAGCGGATTGCAGTCTAATATCTTTGTGGGAAGTGCCCTTGTTGACATGTATGCAAAATGTGGACATATAATGGATGCACAAAAAGTGTTTGATAAAATGCCTAGGCGAAATACTGTATCATGGAATGCAATGATTGTAGGGTATGCCATGCATGGTCAGGGAAAGGTGGCTCTTCAATTCTTTGAGAAAATGCAACGAGAAGGCATAAAACCAAACTATGTTACTTTTATTGGTGTTCTATCTGCATGTGGTCATGCAGGCCTAATGGATGATGGCTGGCGATACTTTGATTGCATGAAGCGAAATTATAAAGTCACACCAACAATGGAGCACTATTGCTGCATGGTTGATCTTCTCAGTCGTGCTGGTCATCTGGATGAAGCCAAGGAGTTTATTGACAAAATGCCAGAAAAACCCAATGCTGTAGTATTGGGATCCTTGCTTGGTGCATGTAGGGTTCATAACAATACAGAGCTTGGAGAACATATTGCACGGTCCCTTATTGAGTTGGAGCCAAATAATTCTTCACATTATGTGCAGTTGTCAAATATTTATGCTGCAAGCGGCAGGTGGGACAGAATTGGAGAAGTGAGGAAATTAATGAAAGACAGGAGTGTAAAGAAGCAGCCAGGATGCAGCTGGATTGAGATTAATGACAAGCTGAACACTTTGTAGTAGGAGTCGGATGGCATCCACAAACAGAGGAAATTTATGCAAAACTGGAGACTTTGTTAGTAAAGATGGAAGCAGCAGAGTCTATGCCTGATACAAAATATCTACTTCATGATGTGGATGAAAAGTATAAGAATATATTCTTCTTCACCTTAGTGAGAAGCTGACAATTGTATTTGGACTTCTAAATACACCTACAGGGACCCCTCTCTGCAATGTTAAGAATCTTCGGGTATGTGGTGACTGTCATTCTGCCACCAAGTACATCTCAAAGATTGTTTCACGAGAAATTGTTACGAGGGATTCCATCTGTTTCTATCATTTTAAGGATGGACAATGTTCTTGTGGCAATTATTGGTGAATGCAACAAATTATAAATGCAGTCTTGCATGGAAGGAAGCTTCTGTGCTTTATTATCTTTTAATTGTGAAGGACTGGTACAGTTTTTTATATCCCGTAAAGCAATTGAAGAGCTTGAGTATAATTTTTGGCCACAAAGAATTAATGGATGGAATAATACCACATGCAAAGTGCAGGAATTCTTTTAATTGCGAAGGACTGGTACAGTTTTTTGTTTCCTGTAAAGCAATTGAAGAGCTAGAGAATAATTTTTGGGCATGAAGAAGTGTTGGATGGAATAATACCGCCTGCAAAGTTCAGGAATATATATGCATCTCTTGGCAGCAAAATATCTTAGGAAGACAACAATGATACATCAGAAATATCTAAAGTGGGAAGTATGAAAGCAATATTGGATCCTAAGTTTCTATTTAAATTATTTTCTCCTGTGATTTTTATACAATGTACCAAGTGCATTCATTTACCAAAATACATTGAGTTTTGATCAGATCATTTCCAATACTATGGGATTGGGTTTAGGGTATATGACTTAGGGTTCACCAGAATACCTTTGTTGAGCTTTTCAAGGTGTTTGCAACCTTTGCAAGCCTTTTGTGATGCTATCACAAAATTGTTCGTTACAAAGGAATCAATTTTTTTTGTGAAGTATCCACTTTGTTGTGAAGCTCCCTCATTTCGCAACACAACTTCTCTCCTTTGCAAAGTTCCTCTTCTTTGTGAAGCTTCCAATTCAATGACAAAGTCTTCAAGAGAGAGAAGAGATAGTACTTTTTCCATTTGTTGAACCTCATGGCATTCTTTCCTATCTTTGGATTATTTTGTCCTTTCTAAACTTGGAAAGATCAATGTGCATAATTCTTGGTTCAGGAAACACCGTCTTCTTGGTTCATCTCACTCTCCAAAAGCATAAGCACATTTCTTATAGACTCCTTGACCTGTACACGACAGAGCTCCAACCGTCGAAGTGATTTTCCAATGTCCCTCATCAATGAATGGTGATATCATCCAACCACTCCACCTCTACAAACTCCCCTCTTACGCAAGCATCTACCCATAGGCATTATTGAGCTTTTCCTTGGGCATGGATTTTTGTGGGTATTATTCTTGGAAATGGCCACTATTTCCCTTCTTACGCAAGCCTAAGTCTTGCTATCTGAGCTACAGCTCTTAGACTGGATTGTGCTAGGTGTTGAATGCTTTCAAATTGCTAGCAAGCCGCGAGGACTGTATTTTGCATGCCATGCAATTTGAATGTAGCAGATGGCGCCTCTTGTAACAACTGAGTTTATTTTCTTTTAATCCGAATATCAATGCTCGCCCCCTATCACAACATGGATGCTTATCCTCATGTGTGAGTTGGTAATCCATGTCACTCCACCAGTTTCTCTTGGTCAGCTGCAGGCTGAGTCTCTGCTACCTCACCTTCTACCCTTATCGCAATTTCTTCATCTTCCACATTTTCATTACTATTGACCCAAATTTCATTATTTCCTTGAAGAGTTAGCACCCACTTGGCTCTCCCAATCGCATTCCTCCTGATTTCTACATTAAGTTCTTTGTCTAAAAACCGTTTTCCTCTCCCAAGACATTTTTTTTTGATACACCACTATCTTCCCTTGCAATGAGTTCTTCATTTACCTTGTTTTCATTACTGATGGGCTCATATTCATCATTATAGTGATAATCCCATTTTCATTATCTCTTTTTTGGGTTATTTTCTTGTTGACTCATTTATTCTAGTGTGTAGGTTTTCCTTTCTTTCCTGGTGCAGGATCCTGTCATCCAGACCTATCATAGATGCTTTGTGGATGGCTAGTTTCCACTCTCCTTGGGCTTGATCTTGAAGTGAAGTTGTTGGTAAAGGAGGATCAACCATTGCAAACACATGTCTTCTTGGAAGAACTGACCCTTCTCTAAACTTCTTCTTGCAATGTGGGTTTCAAAACAAGATTTGATACTTGCATGAGCTTTCATTTTATTTTTATGGATGCAAACTATTTAGCTTTCATTTTATTTTATGGATGCAAACTATTTATCATGTAACAATTTCTCTCTTGGCTTGTCTTTCTCCACGTAGGCTTCTTGGACTTTCCTCTACTGTGTGAGTTAGTGAGCCGGCCACAATCACCAAGTGGAGTATTTTATTTACTACTTACTCTTCCATTATGTTGATAAATATTTAACTCATTTGGATCCTTCCCTCTCCTTCCACATAGTTCTTTTGAATTGGTTCTTCATGTTTTGGAGCCTTCCACTTCATCTTGTGTTGTTGATACAGTTTAAAGTGAGAAGAATATAACAGAAAAAGATTATTAATTTGTTTCATGCTTCGGTGACATAAAATTCTTCACTATCTGTTTCCCCCGGAAATGAGCGCTTGTTTGCAAAAACTTGATTTGATCAATATAGTAAATATATTATTCTTTTATCGTGCATACATGCTTCCTCGACATGCGAGAAATGGAAGAAGAAATGAGAGAGGAAATTGATTAATTATGTTCCTCTGTAAATTGTTACCTTCATTTGCAGAAAGTGGAACCATTAAATGCAAGAATGGGAGAGAGAGAGGGGAAAAGTGGGGAAGCGGATTGCATTTTGCCAAATGAAAAATTATACATTTGGCAAACTTCCCTGTGAACTTCTTAAAGAAATATCTCAACATGTTTTGTAGAAAGCCGTTTAATTTTTATCCAATTGGGGAGCACTCCAAATGGAGAAGTGAGAGTAAAAAATTGCACACCACATTTTGGAATCTTCCGGTTGACCACCAATTGAACAATTAATTAACGTTTTTCTGAAGTAATTGCATATTAGCTTAATCTCTAATAATTAAATTTGTGAATTCTAATCAATAACATCAATTTATTTAAAATACAAGATTGCATTAGAAGCATGTTAATTGCAACACCAAATTTTACGTTTAATGAAATTAATGATATTAATTTAATTGATTGCCTCATACATTAATATGGAGATTGCTAACTTGAGAAATTTAAAGGCAATATCTCACTACATTAATTAAATTTAAGCATCACATTAAATCAAAATCACTATTTTGAATTGTTACTTCCCAACCATCCTTTGCGACCGTCATATTAGGATGTGTAAAGCACAATGGATGACAATAGCAAAGATGTAACGTAGTGAACTCATTGCAACATTATGGATAGATTTGACAAAGTGGTTGTGGGAATGATGACAGATCAAATGAGGGTACTCAGAATGGTGCGAAAAAGATGATTTAGACTTATAGCATTTTAATTTCACTCTCAGTTTGGAAATTTTAGTGCGCAAAAATTGTGCGGGTACAACACTTAGTCGACTCTAATTGGGGACAAGGCACTCTTGAAGATCTCAATAGATGAACCCCAGAATACACATATTGCTACCGAAACGGTTCCTTATCCATTTGGGTAGGACTTTATTGAAGACAAACTTTATTCGACACAAGGGAAAAACAAGAAAAATAAAATGAAAGAGGAAAGGGGAAAGAAAAATTATGTACTAAGGGTTACACAATAAAGCTATTTTAAACCCATTAACAGGTTAAGAGAAATAGTGAGCCCTTGTGAAAAAGCGAGCTAAAATTCACTTATGCATTTCCAGAATGTGGAAAAGAGTGAAAAGTTGTTGAAGATTTTCGTTGATCCTAATGTAGACCTCAGATGGGAGACTTCATTTTCTCCATCATCTTTGTCTATCATCGTTATCCGCTATGTATGCCTTGAACATTTGAGAAGTATTTCTTAACCATCTGTCACAACTTTCATCTTTCAACAAATACACTCCTTGAAATTTTGGGAATATTGACCTCGTTGCATCGAAAAGGTTTGTATCTCTTTTCTTAACCTACATATCTGCATTGACAACTACATAGACCAAGTCCTATGAAAACATGTCATTATTTGCTATGTACCTTGGGATATGATAATATAATATATATGGGTTGATGGAGATGCCGACATGTGGCACACATCCCCTTAGTTATATGTATGGGTTCACATGGGCTATGATAATATAATGTATATGGGTTGATGGAGATGCCGACATGTGGCACACATCCCCTTAGTTAGTTATATGGGCTCACATAGGAATTAATTATATTGGGTAATGGGTCGGCCTACATTGGGATTAGGTGTTACCCATCCTATTTAAAGGATGTGAGTATCATTATGAGGGGGTAATGTATGTATGAGTTGATTCTTCTACTTGGTAGAGGTATATTGGAGGTGTCCCCCTCGAAGTGGATTCCCATCTTGGGAGATTGTGGAGTTACTCCTTAAGGAGCATTGTATAGTGTTGCCCCACCTTAAGGGTATTATTCTACATATATTGATATTAAGGCATCTTGGCCCCCCATATCTCTTGTGTTTTATTATCTTCAGCAATTTATTGATTTATTATATGCAAGGTTATTACCAAGTGGTATCAGAGTAGTGATCTGGGCAATTTGTGGGATGAAACCCTAATGTTGGTGATTCATCTATATCTTGAGATAGACTTGGAATTTTTCAGATATTTTTTGTGGGGAGTGGATACATAGTTCAAGTGATCTTCCCTCCGAATTTTAGATTTTTGGAGCTTTTTTGCAAAAGTTGTGTCTGTTTTAGGCTTGAAACCCTAGTTCTAAGGTTTCATCTATATCTTCTGCATAATGACGAATTAGGAAATAATTTTTTTTGGGTTGTTGTGTAATATATTCAAATGGTGATACCACTAAAATTTCAGAAAATTTGGATATATTTTGATCAGTGTTATTTCAATTTTATTGTTTTTCAACTATTTTGCTCCATAAGTCGCAATTCGAGGAATTTTCCTGAACTTTCTTACATTTTCGGAAATATATCAAAAATTAAATTAGGGTTTGTGTCTTTGTGGTTTCAGATTTTTAGGCTGAACTGATTAGCCGAAATCATCATGTAAAATATTGGTTAAATGAATAAGGGTCTATTCCTGAAACCCCTAATTTTTATGGATCATGGGGATGGTACCAATTTTCTATGTTAGATGGTAGGAAATGGATGCTAAAGAATGGTGCATACAAATTTAAACATCATGTATTCTCTGAAGACCATTTTTAGATATGGGTTAGTTTTTATCTTCATCTTGGTGGGAAAACACGTCATTGGTATTCTTATTTAGATATAGATCTATTGGATTGGGATTGGGAGAAAATGGAGAAATATAATTGGTCTTAGCTAGATGGGAAACAAAAAAGAAACAATTTTGTTAAAGAAGAAGAAGAAGAAGGAAACAGCAAAGAAGCATTAGAAGAAGAAGAAGAAAATGTTGATGGTGGAAAAGAAGAAAATGTTGATGATGAAGCTGCTACACAGGATAGTGCATCTCCAAGGAAGACAAGCTTCAATATTTCAGTTTGAAGGGTGCATTCAAAGAAAAAAGGTAATTGTTTCCATAAACCCTAGCAGCAAATATAACTTCATCAGTATGGATGTAGCTCAAAATCTACACGTGCAAACAAAGCATATCAAAGAATCTCAAATGGATGGTAAGTATATTCTAGTTTTTGATGATTTAAAGTTTTCTATGGATAAATATGTTTTACATTTAGATTTTTATGCTTTATATATAGATGGTATGGATATTGCTCTCGGATATCCTTGATTAGAGACAATGGGAACAATTAATATTAATGTGCAAAAGAAATTCATGAAATTATGGTACAAGAGAAAGAAAATTACATTGCAAGATATCACACTTAGCAAGGAAAAAAGTAATGTAAAATTAGATCATGAAGATGAATGTAAAGATGGTGAAGAATGGGAATAAGGATGAATCAGAAGGAGAGGATGAAGAACATGTTTGTAAAAGTAAAAAATAGTTTCTCTAGTCAAGAGAAAAAATAAATAGCAAACAAGTTAGAAGAGGAAAAGAAAGTGGAGGAAAAGATTGATAAAGTTGAGCATACTAAGGTTGCACTATATAGACACCCCACATCATCATGAGAGGAAAAAATCATGGAGACATGCTAGGACACACAAGGGTCAGCAATCTATATGGATATATAGGGAATTGGAGGAGTAATAATTTTGGCTATACATGGATTCAATGAAACAATAATTATATGTCATGGAATCACATGAATAATAATTATGGATATGCATGGATATCAAGGAGGAACACATATGGGCCACGATGGAATCAAATGAGCATAATGGAATATGGAATCATGTTTGGAGCAACATCACCCACTAGGATTTCATATGGGTGGTTAGATGATCGAGCATGGCGAAAAATGTGCAATAATTTAAAGCACGCTCATTATATGGCTTCTTCTTATGTTTCCCGGGACGAAAACATGTCAAATAGGGAGGCAATGCTATGTACTTTGGGATATGATAATATAATATACATGGGTTGATGGAGATGCTGACATGTGGCACACATCCCCTTAGTTATATTTAAGGGTTCACATGGGATATGATAATATAATGTATATGGTTTGATGGAGATGCCAACATGTGGCACACATCCCCTTAGTTAGTTATATGGGCTCACCATAGGAATTAATTATATGTGGGTAATGGGTCCGGCCTACATTGGGATTAAGTATTACCCATCCTATTTAAAGGATGTGAGTATCATTATGAGGGGGTAATGTATGTATGAGTTGATTCTTCTACTTGGTAGAGGTATAATTGAAGGTGTCCCCCTTGAAGTGGATTCCCATCTTGGGAGATTATGGAGTTACTCCTTCCTTAAGGAGCATTGTATGGTGTTGCCCTACCTTAAGGGTATTATTCTGCATATATTGATTATTTGGGCATCTTGGCCCCCCATATATCTTGTGTTTTGTTATCTTCTACAATTTACTAATTTATTATATGCAAAGTTCTTATCAATAAAATGTATCCTCTTCTTGATATTGATTATCTTTTGGACCAGCTTCAAGTTGCACATTAACTTTACAAATATGAATCTCAAGTTAGATTATGACCATGCAATAGTCAGCCCATAATACATCTCGTCAAAGAATACATTAAAAAAAAAAGGAGTCCTATATGAGTGGTTTCTCATGCCGTTTGATGTGATCAACACTCTAACCACCTTCATGAGGCTCATGAACAATGTGGTTTCCATTCAAAATTATTATGTCATTGCCTAAACTTGGACGACATACTTTTCTATTGTAAGATGTGAAGATCAAGAACATTGCACACGTTCAAAAGGTCCTCTATATAACTTGCACTAACAAGTTGCGAGCCAATTTAGATAAGTGTATTCGTGGTGTTACTCAAGTTCAATATTGGGATACATCATTGATCATGAAGGAATTCATGGAGAAAAATAATTCAAATTGGTCAACTCTTTATGACGTTTCTGCAAAATTTTCTTAGACTCATTGAACTCCATTGGTGGTTTGTGTTGGGTTTCTCACACTTCTCATGGACGTTAAATTCATGAGCTAAATCAACATTTCATTGGAAACTTGCAAACCAAGTATTTAAAGAACTCAAATCCAAACTCTCTTTAGCTCCCATCATTGAAATGTTTGACATCAATTAACAATTTGAAATCCTAACCTATGCATATGATATCACTCTACGCGTCATGATCACTCAACATGGACACCTAGAGGCATATCACTCTGAAACATTCGTCGCAATGTTCAAAGGTAATCTACCTATGGGAAAACTCTATGCAATCATTAAAGTCATGAAGTAATGAAGACACTATTTTCTAGGTAACACATCCGTTATTCATTTAGATCATAGGTCTCATGAATATATGCCACTGCAACATTTGCCCCAAAGTTTGACACCAGAACATCAAAAATAGGAGTTTGAGGGGGTGAAACAAATGAAAAAGTCAAAACTCTTAGGCTGTAAACTTTTTTAGCATTTAGGCGACCATTGAAGATTCAACATCATGATACACACTAAAACTTGACGTTGTACCTTCCATATTGAAAATGGTTTTTAATTTTGATGTGTTGTATTTCATTTCAACATCAAATACACATCAAATTTTTGAAGTTATTGTATTTGTAAATTTCCAATTATAACGAGTTTCCTTTCATTTCAACATCCAAACCACACAGAAACTTTGATTCCCTTTATCATTTGGATGTCAATTTTTTGACATCAAATATGTATTTTGAAAAAAATGGTATTCTCTCTCAAAATTCAAAATATGCTCTACCCATGTAGTCAAAGTTGATAAAAACCCATAACTATACATATAGGATGCTCTAGTACATAATTGTGAGCACCAACCATTCAACCTTTATGAATTGTCTAAATCCCGGGAAGCGTATCCCAAAATTTGAATACCTCTATTTGAAATCTCATCTTCGAACAACAATCATGTCAACATAATCTAGATCATGAAAGAGACAAAATACAATACTTTGTCTAGAAAGCATGGAAATCAAGATAAACCAAATAAAAGGATCTGACCTTGTAAAATAAAATGTATGGGACACGAAATTGCAATTCTTACAGTCAAAAGGTAAAACATTTCCCTCTTATAGCAAGAGACTTAGTTCTTAGAGTAACCAATCAGTTTAACAAAGAACTTGAGAAGGGACCTAAGTTTAACACCAAATGGTGATGATTTGGTACGAGCTTCATAGAAAATAATACAATAATAAAACTCTCATGGTTATAATTGAATCATAGAGCCTACACATATAGAGAGTGGCTCATGTAATTAAGGAGTATTCTTTTCCAACCAACTCCTTGCATCTCTCTAAAACACTAAACAACTCACAAACAATATACTTAACCTATAAGTCGTACAATATTTTCCTAATAACATAACTACCAACCATGTGATAACTAATATTAATTCCTAGCATTCCCCTCTTAGTGCGAACATGGGAGAAACAAAGTCACACTTCTACAGCGTGCCACCCATATGTGCTCATGATCTTGGTACACAACTCAAAATGAAGGTAGAGAAGGAACTCATCGAATTCTCATTGACCATGCACTGTTAGGAACTTATTTGATCAAACCCGTATGGGAACCACAAATAGGAACCATCTTCTTATCAACAATTCACTGTAGGGAAAAAATTTGACCTAGTCAGTGTGGGAACTCAAGCAGGAATCATTTGTACAACCTTTAATGGTTTTACAATGTTTATCTACAAACCTAGGTATGAACCCAATCTAACCTAAATTGGTTAATATCTCTCTAAGGGGGTGGTAACCAATGGTAGATTATCCTAATCAATTAATTTCTAAGGCTAATTACAACAATATCATGAGTAATCATTAAGCAATGATAAATAATGAGCAACAATGAATAAAACACTTGCAATGAAAGAGAGAATATGGCCTAGCTGATATCCTTGCTCTATGGCATAATTTGGTATGGTCTGATGACTTAAAAAGGCTAGAAATGATCTGAACTATTTGTTTCTTGAACACGACACAAACCAAAGTGGATGGCCAAGGAAAATCGTATGAATTTTATGGCCCTTCCAGTGTGCCCTTGTCCTTATGTGGTTTATACTCCTGCAACTTCATGTGTCTGATTAATACTTGTTTCACTCATGTTTGGAATTTGTACCTTCGATACCTTGTGATGATCGTATTGTAAGTGATTTGATATTCAAAACCCTCGATAGCCAAGAAGTCCTACAAAAAAAACATTAGGTGGGTTGTGGGTGTAGACACCCTAAAAACACATACATATTTTTATCTCGCTTCTATCCAATTAGAATTAATTAAATTAATTATATCTTGCCGCAGTACGCCCTTTGGAATTAATGAAATTAATTCTGCTATTTAAATACACCATTTTAGAATTAATTACATTAATTTAATTATCTAAGTCATATTCCTACCTTTTGGAATTAAATAATTTAATTCCAGCATGTCTTGGGAATTAATTAAATTAATTCCTACACCCTCTTAGCCAATATAATTAAACATTTAATTAAATAAAAGGTTAATTATTTCCTCACAATCCGTTTGGAATTAATTAAATTAATTCATACACCCCCTTGACTAATATAATTAAACATTTATTTAAAAAATGGTTAATTATTTCATCACAATTAAATACTAATTAAATTAGTCATTTAATTAATTCTTCTCCTTAGTCAACTCAACTTAGAACTTCACTCCTAGATTACTAGAAATGAGGGGGCTCTAAAAGTGCGCGTAAGATGTCAATGCCGAAAGGGTAAGGACACAATTCATCAAAGTTGAATTGTTTACGTGGTTGTTGCATACCCGAAATAGTTTCCTTCATTATTTACCATTCCTGAGAAAATGATGGGTTGTGTGAATCCACCATTGGTTTGAAAAATGGGGGACAATGAAGAGTGGTGCGATGAAGAAATCAACCCTTTAGCAAAGTGAATGCTAAGATGGAAGAGGGGAAAATATTGATGAACTCAACCTCTAGCAAAGTGAATGCTAGAATGGAAGAGGGGAAGAAACAATTGAACAAGGAGAACCTTAGCAAGGTGAATGCTAAAATGGAAGTGAGATTGAAAATATTTGGTTGGTTCGACCCTTAACAACTTGAATGCTAAGATGGACAAAGAGGAAAGGTTTTGTTAGATTCAACCCTTAACAATGTGAATGTCAAGGTGGACGAAGAGAAGAAGTTTGGAAAGAGAAAGTCCGATTATGGAACTCTTAGCAAAAGAAATGCTAAGAGGGGAGGATGATTGTATGAGTTAAGTGATGTGCTCAAATCTTTGACAAAGTGAATGTACAAAGGGTATGATACTTTGACGAGGTTAGTGTTCTCAACTCTTAACAAAATGGGTGTTAAGATAGGAAACTAGAAAGATGGCTAGAGTGTTCAACTCTTAACAAGATGCGTGCTAAGAGAGGAGACCAGGAAAGATGATGAAAGTGCTTGACTCTTTACAAGATGGGTGTTAAGAGAGGAAACTTGGAAAGATAACGAAGGTGCTCCACCCTTAATAATATGAGTGCTAAGAGAGGAGACTAAATAATGAAAGGATGATACTCAAATAACGAAAAAGTGAATGTCAAAATATAGAGGTGCAAAGATGACGATAGAAATATTAAATCTCAACAAAGTGAATGTGAGAGATGAGGGGAGAATGATTGGTTAAGGATCTCAAGGTAGAGAAAAGTAAATGATCTAAAAGAGAAGAGTGAAGAAGTGATGAAGATGAACAATTCAACAAATTCAATGTTAAATTGTGACGACGTAAGATGGATGAAGTGCTTGAAGCTCAACAATATAACGTCAAACTCAAGAGTTCGAAAGATGAAAGATCGAAGTGATCACAATGGTGCTTGATTGTGATAAAGCAAGTATCACATGTCAAGACTTAGATGAAGAGGATGAAAGTGCTCAAGTTCGGATATGGGTATCCGAGACTTAAGACTTAGACTCGCGTGTACAGGTGAAAATGAGACAAAAGTGGATCCAAATAATGAGTATTTGGGAGAGATAGCAAATGAGATGAAATTGAGAATGGGAGAGACAAGTGTGGAACACAATTCATGAAAACAAAAAGAGAAAAAAGAGAATGTGAAAACAAAAGTTTTATTTACAAATGTTTTGGCCTCTACCTTAGATTGGATTGGACAGTGTGTGGCTTCCTGGGTGGCTCTCTCAACTAGGTGTTAGCAGTATACCTGAGCGAGCGCGGTGTTATTGCTAGCTATCGACTTTCTTTTACCCCCTTTGAAACCATGAGAAAATATTTTCCTCATTATCAATCGAACTAGGGTCGCCATTACAAATATGTGCGACTCTAATATCACAAAGTGTACTAGTCAGTTGGGATGGGGGTACCCGTTTTTCCAGCCAATTCCCTCAATGTGGTGACTACTTTGGGGTTCATGTGGTAATCCTCATAATGAGTTTTATGGCTTATGCCAAGATACTTCACACAGTTATGGTAGTTGGGAAATAGCCTTGTCAACTACACCTGCAAATACAATATGTAGAAATGTTCATTTTATTTTGTTTAAAGAAATTCCCTGCACACAAGTATTAGTAGTTTGTTTAGTTCACGATCAAAGATAGCCTGTAGTTAGTAGTTTTGAGTGTTTTATCAACCTTCTTAAGAGCGGGTCCTGTAAGAAAATATTATAATTAACTCTCATGAGGTAGGTAGAGGCAAGACAATATAAGAAAGTTCACGCTTTTGATTTCCAAGATTGCTTAAAAAGCGCGAGGAAAGAGCATACTTATGAGCTAACTTTGATTAATAAAAGAAAAATGTTAATTCCTGAAAACACCTAAGAAATGATCACATTTTTTATTTCCAAAATCACTTTGAAAGTGTGAGGAAAGAGCATACGCGTGAGGTTGTTATGTTTAAACAAAAACAAATAAAATTATACAAAATACTACAAATTTTATTAAAAAATGACAAGTGTTAGGAGAAATGAAACCATACATTTTCTATAAGTTCAAATCATAAAATTATTTTTACATTGTATATATCTTCTCGATACCTTTCCATTAAAAAATAGATTCGTTTCGAGTTCGGGAGAAAAATCTATGGCTTTCGGAAGATGGGTTATGCTAGCGCTCTCGATGAAACGTTTAAACGTGAGAAAAACGACCTGAAAGCTAGTTTTTTTGGTTTTTTAGCTTTTGTACTTCACCTGAGAACCTAAAATTTTGATAGCAAGGTTAAATTAATACAAGAAATACACAGAAAAAGTTAAATCATGAAATGATAAACTAAAAGGTGAAAAAGAACATGGGAGGTCCCACTCGGCATCCCAGAATGTAAACAACGAAAATCACAGACAAAGGAAGTAAACAAATAAATATAGATTATACCTTCACTGAAGATTTCTTGCAAAAGTAAGATTTTAGAAACTTTTAAACTTGTTTGATCTTGTTGAAGATTGGATTGTAAATTAGTTGGATCAAGTTTTTCTAAAAACTCGTAAAATCCAAAAAAATCAAATATTTCAAAAATTCAAAAATTCAAAAAAAAAACCATAAAACATTTTTGAACAAACCTTCACTTCTCACAGAAAACCTTTAGTTGGAAAAAAATTCAAGTGAATCTTTCAAAATTTCAACACAATATTGATAAAGTCATACCTTTATCTATTATCCTAGTGATCGTTCCAATCTTATGGCCATCACAAACAAATTATTTTTCCTTCGCGATATAACTTCACCTGGGGAAATTTCAAATTTGATCATTTTCACAACGGATCCAACAAGAGTGTATTGATAAGTACCTTTACTCCACTCTTCCAGTATGATCTAATCCCTACCTTGGGAGCATTTACATCTACTTAATCATTCATTATAGCATGCATTAGGGGCATAGCTGATTGTCTTATTTTTTGGCGTTGTGTTGCATTGTTTATGTTTACTTCTTAGACCAATTGCATGTAGTGTGATAACATCTTGGTTCTTTAATAACCCTGATTCCTGCACATACTCTATTCATATTGGGCTTGTTTTCCTTTTTTTTCTTTTATTTGTTGTGTGTGTGTGTGTGTGTGTTTGTTTATGCACATTTGGTTTACCCATCTCGATTCTTTCATAATCACGATGAAAACTTTATTGTGCAACAACAAAATAAAGGGTTCTCTTATATTCACACTCTTCAAATGACGCTCTTGCTACGAGCACAATTCCTTCCCTCCTTGTTCAAATCCCTTGATTTCTTCCTATCAAGCGATCGTCCACCACCTTGCTATGTCATCCACCCACTTGAAGGGGCATTCCTCTACCATTATACTATATGGGGCATCCAAAATGATTCATCACTTCCTACTCATTGGGGCATCCAAATTTTTCACCACTTTCCGCTCGTTGATCTGCATGTGTCTACTATCTTTAAAGCACTATTACTTCGCAATAACACTTTAAAGAGGGGCAAATGTAAACACCCTAAAAATACATACATATTTCTATCCCGCTTCTATTCAATTAGAATTAATTAAATTAGTTCTATCTTTCCATAGTACACACCTTTGGAATTAATTAAATTAATTTCACCATTTAAATACACCCTTTTAGAATTAATTACATTAATTCTATTAAATAAGTCATATTCCTACCCTTTGGAATTAATTAAATTAATTTCTACACAATCTTAGATAATATAATTAAATATTTAATTAAATAAATGGTTAATTATTCCCTCACAATCCCTTTGGAATTAAATAATTTAATTCCATCATGCCTTTGGAATTAATTAAATTAATTCCTACACCCCCTTGGCTAATATAATTAAACATTTAATTAAATAAATGGTTAATTATCTCATCACAATTAAATACTAATTAAATTAGTTATTTAATTGATTCTTCTCATTAGCCAACTCAACTTAGAGCTTCACTTCTAGATTCCTAGAAATGAGGGGGCTCTAAAAGTGTGCATACAACCAAATTGTTGGATATAACTTCTGCTTCCAAATGTCTATTGCCCCTATAAAGCTGCAACTACGATTGTAAAGTCTACTTGTTAGCTCGGGTGATTCAACCATTAACTTGGAGCTTAGTCAATGTCAAATCCTCCTTTCATGGCTCTACCCTAAACTATAAAAGCAAGCCATTTCGTTTGTAAATTGATCCCTGTAGCTTTGAGAAAATTTCATCCAACTTCTACCAATTTGACATCCGCATCCTTGTGAAATATTCTCGTAGCATTTGCAAATCCCTTTGGAAAAGTAATATCAAAGAGTGTCCATAATCCAATCTTGAACAAGATCAAACAAGTTTAAAAGCTTCTACGATCTTACTCGAGGTTTACACGAAACTACAATGAAGGTATAATTTGTATTTATTTGTTTACTTTCTTTGTTTGTGATTTTCATGTTTTACAGTGGCACCCCTTTGCACTACTGACATCGCCACTACTCCGAACATGACTCAAACTAAATGCCATTCTTCCTATAATGTGATCTCTAGAATGTATGCAGCCAAATATATATTCATTATCTTACAACATTATGATTGTACTTGCACCTTTTCCATAGCTCGAATCAAATTTATGATGTGTTCCTTGTATTTACTGATCCGCCCTAGAAAGAGTATGACGAGTATATGGAGCTCAAGGGATTATTAGAATGGTCTTACTTGTGCTTGCTCTTAGTGTATGCTCATGAGGATCTTTGAGCATCAAGTATGTATGATCTCCTCCTTGATAATTGACGAATAACTAGATTATATATTTGTTATGGATATGGAAAAATCATATAAGGCTGACTAGAAGTACCCAAAAGGGATTTATATTAAGAAATGTGTCGTTGGAGGGAAAGGGGGAAAGTGAATAGGAATGGCCATAGCGTATAGACATTATGGCCCATTTTGGGCTCTTTGGTCCATGATGCATGTGCGAGTTCTTTGAAAACTAGGATTGTATTTTGTGAGGGTTTAGCATGATTCTATGGACTAATATGACCATTGTTTGAATAAATGAGCTATGTGTGCAAGCAAGAATGCATGGGATATAGCTAGGGATATCATGATTGACCAAATTGGATAAGTGTGGACTAGTGCAAAGGCATTGTACAATTTGTTTTGTTACAAGACATGAATTACCAAAATGAGTGTCTACATTTGCACCCCCACCTTTAAGTATGAAATTAAAAATTGTGTGCTTAAAGGAAAATTCACGTAAATGTGTAGACACACTTTGTATTCGCTTGGAGCACCTTTTGCTTATGTTAGGACTTTGTTCTTCATTTCGGTCGTGTTTTTTTTCCAAGAGTAATGCATATAGATAAAAGAGTGTAGTCAATGTCCATAGTATAGGAAATCAAACTTTAACTTGAAAACTTTTAACTTGATGTTAAAATAACAATATGTAAAAATTGAAAAGAAAAGAAAATGAAAGTGTGCACCTGGTTGTTTTGCGAGAAAGGGGGAGAGAATAATCTCGTTATCATTGTCATGAAGATTTTCTAAACTTTATACTGGATCTGGTTGAAAGGAATTGGCGTGATCATTCCCCAAGTGGAATGTGCCAAGGAGAATAAAAATAAGCGCAAATACACCCCGCATGGTGAAGAGAATTGTATGGGGAGCATTATAGTTTCTATGCATCCCTCCAAAAAAATATGGGCAATGAGAAGTTTAGCCTATAAGGATATTAGTCACCTTGATACATCCTAAGACCCATGGATAAGTGCCACTGCAAATGAACAAAAACCCAATTGGTTTACAAATGATGACACAATGTACTGTGGTAGTGCTATTTTGCATGTACCCTTGTTGGCACCATAATCTAACCTGTATCGTGAATCTTGTAATTGAACTTGAGTAAAAATCTTGTAGATTTTATTGAGAAATTATACCAACTGATAAAATTATTGAATCTTCCCCTAAGATGGAAGCGTATGGAATGAGCCATAGCGTCCATACGTTATAGTCCCCTATTGTATGTTTTGGTCCTTGTGTGTTTCTTGACCTAAGTCTATTTCTGAGCCATTTTCTGAATCTTTACAATGTATAATTATGTACTTGTTATTTTGTTTCTTGGTTTTGAGCTATTACGAGGATGAAATATCATATAATGGTTTCCTCCCTTGTTTGGGGTGCATGAGATAAAGCAAAGTGAATGTAACCCAAACAAAAGGACCTTTAGCTGATGTGCACATGTGTTGAAGGATTCCTGCAAGGGAAATAAGAGAGTTTGCATGGTGTATACCATGACACATATAATAATATAATAGCAAATATAGAAAAGTGTTGGTGTCAAGAAATAGAAAAATAATGTTTTATATGTAAGTGAAAGCATTCAAAGACACACAAGTAGAACAATCATGGAAAAAAATATGCCACATACATGGGACACCACTTAGGATGTCATAAGAAAATCGAGACACTCAATGTCAAGAAGCAATAAGCAAGTAACATAGGGCATTGCCTACAAACAAGTGAAAACATAGATTAAACATGTCAAATAAGAAATAAACCAAAGATGAAAATGATCTTGGTTAGGAAGTGACCTGTAAAATAGATACTACACATGAAGCACCCATTAGCATGTTAGAGTAATGAAGATTATGACATGATGTATGTATTGAGTAAATGAGGTAAGGGGAAGATAATTAGTAAATATTAAAATGATAGCACGTGTAAGAAAGTGTAAAGTGGTTACCCCCAGTTGGTGCAAAACAACTAATAAAGAGTCATGTCAAGCATCCTACATTGTGTAACAATTTGTGTGTAGCCTGCATGCAATTCAATGTACCACGTGAACACACATGTGCTTAGAAAAATGATATAAAATACTATGTATATAGATAACATGATAAGTAAAGTGCATCATGAAAACTATAAACGTGTAATAGAAACAACCAAGCAAGAGAAAATGTAATTGTTTTTTAATTTTTAGCATATTTGAATGTTTTTGGAATTTTAGGCCCCCTAAGGGCTTAGATGAAAAAATATTCTCTAAAGAGAAGGAAGGGTTATTCGATAATTCCCCCAAGGAAGGGAATATATAGATTTTTAGTGCTTTTGATGAATTATAGAGTGTGTAAACAGAGGTGGGAAAGTAAGGTTTCCCACACTATGTGTTTACAAAGTGAGGTTTAAGTTTGTAACCGCTCCCTCAACAATCAAGTTAAACCTATAAACAGAGTGTGTCATCAATAAATGAGGGGAAAAGTGGATGTCCCCTAGTGTGAGTAGCATAGGGACTAGCCAATTAGTATGATGGGCAAGCGCCCACTATCTTCCATTATGACCGAAGGAAGCATGTGATCATGAATCAAGGGTTGAGTGTCATGTGAGACTGACTGCATGAGTGTGTGTGTAGGGAAGATGTTTCCTAAGTAAATGTGATGTGTATGAGGTGACATAGATCTATTTTAAGACTGAGATGTGTAGTGTGTGCCATGAACCTTATGTGATGACCTAGTCCTATGTGGTGGACTATGAGACCTAGAGATATGCCAAGGGTGGATGATAAGAGCTGAAGGTTTAGGATACCTATGCGGGCTGGGATTCGATGGTGAAAGTGTGGAACTATTACTAGGAGTCTGTTAAAAAACCATAATAGTAGTATCACTGATTGTAGGGGTGGCTGTGATAGTAGGTGGAGTAGGAGTAATTCTAATTGAAGCAAGAGGTGCACTAGTGGTAGGGACTTGTGAAGCTTAAGAGATAATAGGTAATGGGATCTAAGGTAGGATACCATGAATAATGATAACTTAACGCTCATGTATGAATATGACACATTGGTGTACAATAAATTGGATATCCCTAGTAGCGTTAAGCCAAGGAAGACCTAAGACCATGTAATAAGGTTTAATTCTGGATGCTCCAAGAAATGACAGGAAAATAGTAAGAGGCCCAACTGTGATGGGAAGAGTTATGCACCCATAGGAAGTAAGAGACTTGTGCTTGATTTGAGATAATGGGAAACAAATAACATGTAAGATGGGAAGAAAACATGCATGATGTTTGAAAGTATAATTGATCATGACACTATTAAGAGATTGATTGTTAATGGATGCAACATATGAAGCCTGGAAGATGTGAAAGAAGCATGGAAATCTACATAAGTGAAAGTAATGGTTGGTGGTAGAGTAGAAATAGTACCAACAATAAATTCAAAAGGATTATTGATAGGTTATGGAGGTGGAATTGTGTGGTAAGCATGATTAGAAATTACTTCATATGTATCCTTTTCATGTTTAGGAAGTGTCTCATTGAATATCTTACAATTATCATTATTGTTTGTAGGTTTATATACGAGAGGATCGTCTAATTCAATTGCATCAAAATCAATTAATTCTTGGATCACATGTTTAAGCTTAAAGCATCGATCAGTGGAGTGTCTATTACAACAGTGATAATCACAATATTCTTTTTCATCAAATTATTTTCCTCGAGGATGACTAGAATCCAACTCAAGAGGTGGAGGAAGAAAGATAAGGTTATTGTCAATGAGTTGTCACAAAATTGCTTGAGGTGTGATTGGAAATTTAGTAAAATTCCATCCAAGAGGTTGGGTTTGGAGCTTATTTTGGTTGGGACACTACATTAGCAGTGACTTTAGCCTCATCTTGGGGCTCAGTAAGCTTACTCTTGAAAGTAGTTTTACCTTGGAATTTAGCATGATATTTATTAGAATCTTGATCACCATATTTTATTTTTTAAAGGAAAGTAGCTTTCCCTCACAATATTTGAGGATATGACACAAGTGATCAAAGAAACGAAAGGTGTCAAATATGATTGACTCTTAAATAAGAGGAAAAAGAATTTGGAGAAATAAATCTTGTAATTTTGAATCAACTAAGATATTGTTCATTTTAATGAGAATAATATTATAATGCGAAACATATTCACTAAGGTTCTCATTAGGTCCTTGTTTCATTTTAGCTATTTTTTCATAAGAGATTTTAGTTCCAATATTCATAGAAAAATGTGCTAAAAACTTATGTGCTAATGGAGTAAAATATCGTATAGAATGAATAGGTAAATCATAAAACCATTGCAATGCATAATATTGTAAACTTATAGGAAATAAATTTTTTATTAATGTATCATATAATCTAAACAAGCAATGTGAAAGGATCTATGACGCTCTTGTGGATATTATTTATTAGTGAAAAAAGGAAGCTTAAGTGAAACAAAAGCAAGAGGAAGAGGATAAGAGGCAACCTCAAGTGCAAGAGGACTGTGTAGAAGAAGTGAAGAATATGTAGAATAAGGATGAATTTCGGTACCTTGTTGTAATTGAATAAATTGGGCTTGTATATCACACATTAAGGATTACGGCATGGATGTTTGAAGAATAACTAGGTTGAATATGAGATGTAATAGGAGAAGAAAAATGAGTGGTAGACATAGGAATGGAAAAATTGAGACTAGATGCCCCCACGAAGGTGTGTGGAGAAGAAATGGGAAATTAAGATGTAGGTACCCTGGAGGTGACAAGAGTATAAATGGGAATAGTTTAATCCTATATCCATTTTGATTCCTCACGAGAGACATATAATAAGATATCTAGATTTTGAGAATTGGAAGTGAGGTATTCATTTAGATCATTTTAATTCTCAATAGTAAATGTCTCAAAAGGAGCTTCAATCATGATGAGGTTTTGCTAGAAACCCTATAAGAATATAGTTCTGAAATACAATATACAATCCTCGGGTTCACCAAATGATTTAACCTAAATTGGTTAATATCTCTCTAGGGGGTAGTAACCAAAGGTAAATTATACTAATCAATTAGATTCTAAGGATAATTGCAGCAATATCAGGAATAACCATTAAAAAATGATGAATAATAATGAGCAACAATAGATAAAACACTTACAATCAGAGAGAGAAGATGACCTAGATGATATCCTTCTTTGTGTGATAATCTAGAATTGTGTTATGACTGAAACAACCTATAAATGATATGATCTATCTCTACCCCTGAAAATGTGTCCTAAACTGTTGCACAGACGAAAGAGGATGGCACGGGACAAAGCATACAGATGTTATGCCCCTTCTTGTATGCCCTTGTCCATATGTGGTTTCTGCTCCTACAAATTCATGTGTTTTATTACTACTTCTTGTTACCTTGTGATGCTTAGTGTGTAACTAATTTGATCTTCAAAACCCTAGATAGCCAATAAGTCATCCAAAACAAACATTAGGTGGGTTTTGGGAACCCCTGTGCACTATTGACTTCACCACTACTCTGAAGAGGGTTCAAACCGCACATTTTTCTTTCCTAGCATGTGATCTCTAGAATGTATTCAACCAAATAGATAGTCATGATCTTATAATAATATGATTGTACTTACACCTTTACGCTATCATGACTTGGAGTGATGATATGTTCCTTGTATTTGTATATCTGGGTGTATGAATTCACTAGAAAGAGTATGCAAAGTATATATAACTCAAGGGAGTCTTGGAATGGTTTGCTTGTGCTTACTCTTGGTGTATGATCATGATAATATTTCAGTGTCAAGTATGTATGATCTCTTCCTTGATAATGGATGACTCTCTAGCTTATATATGTGTTATTTATTTGGAAAAATTGAATAACGTCAGCTAGAAGTGTCCCAAGATATTTAAATTAAAAAATTGTACCCTTTGAGGGAAAGGGACCAAACCGTATGGGAAGGGCCATAAGGTACAGACATTATGGCCCATTCTAGGCGCTTTGGTCCAGGATGCTTGTGTAAGTGATTTGAAAATTGGGATTGTATTATGCAAGGGTTTATCCTGATTCTATGGACTAATATGATTATTGTGTGAATAAATGATTTGTGAGTGCAAGCAATAATGAATGGGATATAGCTAGGGATAACATGATTTAACAAATTGGATAAGTGTGGACTAGTGCAAAGGTGTTGTACAATTTGTGTTATTGCAAGATATGAATCTCCAAAATGAGTGTCTATAGAATGGAAATTCATCCACTTCAAGTATCATGATGTTGTTTTTATCCTTGTGATGTTTATCTTTCCATTACATTATCACATTAGGAGATCATATAGGAAATTCTACTCATTATTTTACAAATCTAAACAAGAATTTACTTTTGTTCTTATTTTCAATCACACCAAATTACAAAAATGAAAACACTACAAACACACATGCCACAATTTCATTGTGTGACCTCGTCGCTTGTGATGACAAGAGGAAATTAATTGTCCTCCTTCCTCTGTTGCCTCCATCCTCCAATAGATGTGTTATTTACTCAACAAATGTTATCTTGAAGCATTGTTTCCAAATTGTAATTATTGTTTTCTCCCCCCTGCAATGTGAACCACTTTATTCTATATGATGTCGTATAACACCAAAAAATGAGTCCGTGAGGATTTTTTTTACTCTTTTACAATGACTTACAATTAACACAAATAATTTTAGCTTTTACATACACTTATTGAACTCAACTAATTTTTAACTTACAATAACGACATACAATGATTTCACTTGACTACAACAACACAAATCGACAATATTTGTGTTACGTGTTAGGTTGTGGAGCTTGTTTTCATGTGTGAAAGTGTTGAAGACTGTACACTAAGAGTACTGTACACTTTTCATGTATCCTCGCCGGGGTTTGGGGGCGCAGCCCCCAAAATTATTTTTTTAGGCGTAAATTTTTTTGGCCTCGAAAAAATGCACTCGACATATCGGGAAACGTGATCTTCTCATATGGGCGAGATTTTTGACCCATAGGTTTATGGGACGGGTTTTTCCCATGGTTTTGATGCCCACGGTTTTGTAAAACTGCTTAAGCAATTGTCTATTTATATGGTTCTATGCATATGATAGAGGTATGAAGAACATTGCAGATGTGCTTTGAATTCGGATGTGAATTCTGTGGAGTTTGTTGAGCATAGCTCCAAATGGATCTGGGTATTGTATTGAGAGAGCGGTGGCTTGTAATAAAATCTGAGCAAGTGATTCTTGGTGGACGTAGCCCAAATTGGGTGAACCACGTTAAATACTGTCTCTTTGTGTTGTGTTATTTTATTCTGTAATTTTATTTGAGATCTGTAATACTTTCTGCATATTAGTTTCTACTGTTGCGATTGTGTGAGGGATTATTCCGCATATTTTATCCCTTATTTCCTAACATTACGCCCTTAGTCCGATAACCTATATTAGATATGTAGTGCTGACTTGTGGATTACATAATCTTTCTTCTTATCATATGTTTAATAGGTCAGCATTGGTGTTATCCATAACATAGGATTGGTATATATAGGTGGTAATGAGGAGTAGTTAATCATCATATTGGGCATTTGAGTCTTATTGTATGGTTTGGAGGTTGCCCCCTCAAAGTAGCTAAGCTATTCTACTTGCATATTGAGATCATTTATTTGCAATCTTGTGTTCTTTGGTGTTCTATTTTTGTTGATAATAATATTTATACAAGTAATATCATTACAAGTGGTATCAGATCCTAATCTCAGCCAACACTACATCAAACCCTAATTATGAAGGTTTGGCTATATCTCGAAATTAGTAGTGAAAGTTTCTGTAATTTTTTTTGGTGTGGTGAAATCAGTCAAGTAAGCTCCTCTCCAAATTTGAAACAATTTTGACTTGTTTTGAAAACTTTATAGTGGTTTTATGTTTTTTTTCATAATTTGGCTACCTAGGTTGCAATTTTTGGAAATTTTCTAGGTTTTTAATATTTTTAGAAATATCTCCAAAAATTAGCTTGGGTTTTTTCTTTATTATTTCCTCTATTTGGTAATTAAATTTACAAAACCCCAAACCCTAAATTTTTTCCCTATTCCATCTACCCCGAGTCCCAAACCCTACATCATGATCACTAGATCAATTTGAGGCCAAGAGAAAGGTCAGAAAACTCCAAGAATGACCCCAAATAAGGAAGATATGGATTTAGAATCTTCGGGTTTGGGAGTATCTAAGGTAGTCATATAACTCTAGGAAAGGGTAAATAATATAGTAATGATTACCTCAATAATGATCTTCTTCATCTGAAAGGTAGCCTTAGGGGTGAAATTCATATGGATTTTCAATCAATGAAGGAGTTGTTTCTCTCTCTTTTAAATAAAAATCCTAATTCTAGTCATATGGGTTCCTCTAATAATACCCATTTAGGTCCAAATCATTCCAATCAAGGAGGATCCTTTACACATTCAGGTGGATCTCCTCACCAATGGTGGGGCATTATTCTAAAAGTGAAAATGCATAAATTTTATGGAAAGGATCCACTCAATTGGATTACCCAAATGGATAATTTCTTTGATCTCCATTAGGAAAAAAGGTGACCATGGCATCCTTATATCTAGAACCTGACCAATTTGTCTAGTATTGTTGGTTATGTTCTCAAAGGTATAATAATGGTCTAAGTGTCACATGGAAAATTTTCATAGAAGAGATTCAATTACACTATAGTTATAGTGTGTCAGAGAATTACTTCAGCCAATTATTAAACTTACGACAAATAGGTTTAGTGAAGGAGTATGTCCATCAATTCCAAAATATTTCCTTGCATGTGGAGGATATTGCTGAGGAGTGTCTAAATGACCTATTTATTGGGGGTCTTATGGACCACATTGAGCATAAGGTGTGCATGTTTAATCCACTCAAGGTTTCTGATTATATTATCATGGCATGTAGGGCAAAGGAAAAATTTCTTTCCAGCAAAAGGTAGTCCTTCACTAACATAAAATATCATAGCATCTTACCTCCATCATACCCCCTCGTCTAGTTCTACTGATACCTTAACAAATCGAAGAAAAAAAGAAAAAAAGGTTTATGTTTTAACTATGACAGAAAATGTGGACCAAATCATAAATGTGATGAGAAAAATGTTCTACATTGAAGAGACCGATGATGAGGAATAATATGAGGAAACATCAAGAGAGGAAGTGGAAAAATTAGAGGAAGCATCTGAAGATCCCCAGTGCAATATCGCATATCATGCTCTATCAGGTATTAATACTGCACAAACCCTTCAGTTTGCGACTTATCTTAAGAAGAAAAATATGACAATATTGATTGATTTGGGGAGCACACATATTATTATCATTCGTAAGCTAGCAGTAAGGCTAAATTGTTTCATCTACCCAACACTTGAATTTCAATTAATTATCGCAGATGGTAGCACAGTCCAATGTTCAGTTAAATTCCATAAAATCAGACATATAATGGGTGATTACACATTGGAATCTACGATGTGTTTTATATCCATGGGCGGAGCTGATATTGTCTTAGGTGTTCAGTGGCTCACAAATTTGGTCACCATAGAGCTAAATTTGCAAGAATTGTTAATGTGCTTTCATTATGAGGGTAAACAATTTAAACTTTGAGGATTATAGGAAAAAACTCATCAAGTGGTTAGTTCTCACCAAATACAGAAGATTCTAAAAAAGGGGGCTGAAATTTTTGTAGCACGATTTTTCTCCATGGAATTTCAACCACTAATGATGGTAGTCAATCTCGAGCTTCAGAAGGTTATTGATCAACATGAAGTTGTCTTCAAGGATCCTAGAGGATTTCCTCCTAAAAGAGATCATGATCATGTCATTCAGTTAATTCCATGAATCCAACCCCCCAATGTCAGGCCTTATAGATACCCATATTTGTAAAAGTGTGAGATTGAGAAGATAATGGAGGAAATGTTGGAATTGGGTATTATTCGTCACAGTCAGAGTGTTTATTCTACTGAAGTGGTGATCGTGCGCCATAAGGATGGAAGATGGCACATGTGTCTAGACTACAAAGAACTCAACAAGTATACTATCAAATATAAGTTTCCTATTCATGTCTGTTGGTTGGGAAATTTGAATCTCAATGTAAGCAAAAATTCAAGGGACAACAGTCCCTCCTCTTTATGGGAGAGGTTTCCTTATTCACCAAACAAAATGAAAAACCTACTTATTTACAAATGTATAAACTACTAATATCTGAATGAGGATCTTAATACATTGAATGTATCCATACTTAATAATTTTCAATACATGAGAAAAAGATGTAGAAGAATTAATTATCTTTGGAATGGAGATGGCAACACTTTCAGATGTGTAGATTGTAGAGTAATATCCTACTAATGCATGCATGGAATTTCAAGAACACACACACACACACACACACACACACATTAATACATGACATATATGTAATAGACACAAAGTTCAAAGCATACCATCATCTGAGTGAACACAAAGTTTCATATCCAATTATATAAAATCCACATTCATTAAGTAGAGAACATACATAGATGGAACAAAAGAATAGAGAGGGAAGAACTTCTTATGTATTGATATTTAGTGGTTTTGTATTCTTTACATTCCCAACATAAAAAATCCAACCCCTTTACAATGGAAATAAGTTCCTTTTATAGGCACCCTGGAAATTACAACTCAAGTCTCTTCAGTTTCCTTTCTTTTAATTAAACATTAACACCTTAATCAAAAGTATCATATCTTTTAAGTTGGCCCTAATTACAAATTACATTATGGCTACAATGCCAACTTTCAAATATATGAGAAATAAAAAAGAAAGGTTTATGCACTAGTGGAGGGAACATTTGAAGAGGATGTTGCCACAGTCTTCATCTTGAGTATCCTTTTTCTGAACTTGACCAATGCTCCAACAATCTCCATGCCTCGGAGAATAGTGGTATTGGCAGTAGGGTTTTTCCATTTGTTCAGGAAACCTTCCATCTCTTCCCACAAGTATGAATTTTGTGAGAAGCCTTTGTTTGCCTCAATGATTGCATCCCATAGTGCACAAAGTGCTTTCATCTTCTCCTTAGTAATGATGTCATATTTAAAGAGATTTTCTTTGATGAGTGCTTTGAATTTTGACTTAATGTCTTGCGTTGTATTTCTAGTGACAAAGTCTTCTTTAAAGAATTGACAATGAAGATTTCACAATTCATCCAACACATAGGTTTTGAAAGCCTCTCCCTTCTGAAATGAAATCTTCAATTCATCAACCGCTACTTCAAGGACCTTTATTTTCCAATTCACACCATAAACCCACTTCTTGGACATATTATTCTTTGGGTCATCAAATACCCTAACTGCAATAAGATTTTGTTCATCAATAGTGCTCATTTATCTCAAATCTTGTATACACTATCTCCACATCTTGAGCTCTTTCTCCATATTTGTAATAGTTGAGGTGAGCCTCTGTTGTATTGAACAATTGTTATCATAGGCTTTATATACTTCCTCTATGAAATTCAGGCCGTAAATTAACATTTCATCCACCATTTCTTCTATTATCTTTCCATAAGATGTATGCTTTTGAATGTCCTTGATGTTTTGTACCTCTTCATTAGTCAAGACAACAGGTGGTGACATTGAATTTAAGGGAGCTGGATCCAACACCTTGTCACTTACCAATAAGGACCAGATGAAGTTAGAAAGGATTTGTACTTGATCTTCCATTTGATCATGTGTTTGTTTTCCCTTTTCAAATATTTTATTCACCTTTGACATAGTCTCCTTAAGATTGTGAACTTCACTTTCAGGAGTGGACTCACCCAATGGTATCCTTGTCAATTATAATTCATTCAAAACAAAATATTTCTCATCTTTCTCAACCCTAGTTTTGGAAATCTCCAAGAATTGTTGGCCTTTATAATCAGACACCAACCTTGAAGTAGTTTGGCCTTCTTGGTAGATGGAGCAAGAGTGGTGCCCAATAAGGCAGCGACAACATCAAATTTGGGGGCAAAAATTTGGGATGATGCCTTTCTCTTCTTATTATCAAAAAATGGTTGAGCTCAAGTGAAAGTGGTACTAGAAGGAGGAGGAACAAAGAGGACCTAATGCAAAAGTACTCATTGAACCTAGGGTTTGTGCAGCTGACACTTCCATGATATATGTTCCTATACACACCCAAAATTGTATATGCTACATTGTCATAAAAATGGTTACAAAAGTCCCTAATGATGATTCACATCCTTTCAGAAGATGTTCGAGGTCCAAAACCCATATATAGTGTATATTTATAGCCTAGAAGTCCTTACATAGCTTTTCCATGCTTTTTCCTATTTCCATATTTTTTCTATGCATGTTTTGGCCATTAGTGCCAGGACCGCCTTCGTGCTTGGGTGGCAGTCCTATCCACTTTTTCCAGATTTCATCATGTGTGTTTTAACATGTGATGATTCACTTAACTTCACTTTTAGGATGCGTTTATGGACCGATTTGTCTAAAAATATTTTTTATTGCTTGGTTCTCCTCCCCTCTTCTATTTTTTCATGTGATTTAGTTAGTTGGAACTGCTTCTTCTTACCTTATGCATGAAGGAACATCCCATCCCCAGTTTTTATATATTCCATGCTTGTGTTCAAGAAAAATGCCTGAGAATTTTATGTGTCTTACATATTATTTGTGCCACAATCCTGCTAGGAATTGCATAACCAAGCTCAAATATCATGTGTTATCTCTCTTCTACTCGCATGACAACTAGACTTCCTTCAAGCTACCATTTTCAAGTGTCTTCTTCTGTTGTTGTGCTTGCATTCCCAATTCCTTGGACTCGTATGGACAAAGAAAGAAAGAAAGGAAAAAACTAAGGGGAAAACATAGATACAACTGGATTTTCCAAATCTCTTGTTTATCCAGGTTGGAATTATTTATTTGTTTGCTTCATTTGTCAAATTTTTAATTTTGAATCATTAGTTTCAATTGCATATCAAATAGAGTAGCAAAATTGTTCATTTCAATTGATTAAACAATTACAAGTAGATCAAATCATTAGAAAGTTTTCTCTTTGAAATTACCAGGGAAGTTGTGAAGAACAATAGCTCTTTCAGGGTCATGATTAATTTTTCACCTTTGAGGTAGGGTTTGAAGGGTTTTGAATAGATTAGGTTATTTTTTTAAGATTTAGATTCACATATTCACATAAGTAACCAGCTACATCCAACCGATTACTTGTCTTTAGTTTTCTTATTAGATTAGAATGCATTATCTTAAAAACCAGAAAAGATTAAAAACATTTACTTTTATTAGATTAGTTTTCTTTCATTGTTTTTGCTCTGATATATTTTGAAAACACCCAAAACATAGATTATATTTCCTTTTATAGTTAGTTTGTTTTATTAAGATCATTTCAATTTCATTTTATATGACCATCAACATTCCACAACAAGAAAAGACATACAATTGTGATCCTTTGGTCCTAACACCCAACAGGCCAGAGTTGATAACATATATTGATACATGTTTACATTTGACAGTCTTACACACACCTGCTACATTCTATGAGAAAATAGAACTAAACACGCTAAAAATAATTGTGAATCAATCCTATGATTATTGGACTTCTCTTGGCAACAAGGTTTGATTACATGCATGACCATAACAAGACCACAACCTCCACAATTTTTTTGGTTGTGATCCGCAGGTGCCATAACCCAACGGTCCTGCTAACTAATTAGATATCGACACTAGTTTGTGTGCATCAGTATTTAGATCATCACCACTACCACCTGATATTGTTGCATAAATTTCATTATTGAACATAGCATCCTATTAGCCTAAGACCTTCTGGACCAGACCATAAAATCATCCATAGTCCCCGTGGCTTCATTACGCCTCTCATCCTGACTTCCATGACCTTGTACGGAAATCTATACGAGGCACCCATAAGTCAATTTCCATGTGTTCAACAACCAATGAATAGAATATCGACATATCTTGATATTGACTGGAGTCTTGGAGCAGCTATCATATCAGATTGATCCATCATGTCACTTCAACATTCTTTACCTTAGATTCGTAGATCCCATTATTATGTGTCAAAGATACAAGGTTACCTCATTAGCTTGTCCATCATCACCACACATACACATTCATTTATATTCTACACCGGTTGTCTCGGCACAACCTCAAGAAGTCAGGTGCGAAGAAGGTCACGTGTTGATTTTCTTTCATACAAATTGGTGAACCCAACATGAAGGATTAACTCCTTCTTGTTTCCTTTTCTTTCATTTTTATTACCTCATCTTTCCATTTCTTCCCCTATTTTGGTAGGTATTTTATACTTTCTAAAATATTTCTGGAAGAGATTTTGGTGGGCCATTTGGCTTTGATAGATATTACACCAGCGTGCAGACACAACAGTCCCCTTCTCTTTCGAGATGGGGCGAAAATTACGCAAGAAACATCCAAACCTCCCCTAGTTACACTTCAAACCCCATTAGTTATGTAAGGATGGAGGATTTTTATCAACCGTTAAACATACAATACGTTCAACCCAACACAAACCACATTGTTATCACAAATGGAATAGGTTCTTACCACAGAGTCTTGTCAAGACCTCACATTGCCATGTAATCAAAAAAAGATGATAAATTCGTACGAATAACAAATACTCTTCATCAGATAGATGAGTCTTTGGATACAATGAAGGATACAACCTTTGAGATTTTTAATGCCTATCCTAAGATTCTTACTTTTGAGGAAGACAAGAATTATAACATTGAACAATTCATGACAAGGTATCATGAGCTTGCTCAATCAAACCCTACGCCACAATGAACCCCAACAAGGGACCTAATCCTCTCCCAAGGATCTTATATCTAGTTTAGTACGGAGGATTAGAGAACTAGAAAGTGCCTAAACCTCACAACTAACACATGCAGTAGGGCAGAACATGGGGTATCCAGTTGGCAACAAAGGATACATCCCTTCCAATGAGAAACCAATGCAACATCCTATATAACAAGGTTATCCGGTTCATTCAAATCTAGGTGATATTATCACAGGGTTAGACACATTAGGGATGGGTCCTCATCCTTCTCAAACTTATCCTACGTAAGGGCTAGCTGGCAGTGTGTTCTTGAATGCCGCCAAAATAGGCAATGCGACGTTCCCTTGTTTTATGCATGCTAGTCCATATCTTGGTACTATCCTACCTTACATGCATATGTATTCAAAAACTCCCCATATGGACCCATATACCATTCCTGCTCCATACATACCATATCAAGGGACCTCATACATTCTCGTCAACAATTATAATGCAGCTTATCCAACTCCTCCTCCACCACCTCCTCATCAAGGATATTCAATGGTGGAATCTTACACAATGGGTACATACGCTGAGTACTTAAAAGAACCACTTGACTTCACCATACTTGGTGTCATGCTTCCACGCCCATTGCCATCTCTTCCAAAATTTAAGGGAGAAGGAGACCCAAATGCTCATATCAAGGCTTACGCTACTGCTATCAGGGAATTACTTCCTTGGGATCTTATAGTGGCTGAGATATTTCCAAATACTCTTGAAGGAATCACACTAGATTAGTATTACCGTATTCCGGAAGCTTTTATACATTCCTTCAAACAACTTGTTTTTGAGTTCATCAAATCATTTGACATGAAAAATTTGTTGCATACAGGGATTAGGGAGTTCCTGCATATTAGAAAAGATTAAAATGAATCTTCTACCCATTTCATTCAGAGATGGTGCCAAGTTCTCTATTCCTCTGCAAGTGTGCCCAACATGGACCAAATGGAACTTTGTGATCTTTTCCTTCACTCTCTCAATCAAGAGACTAGGGAGGAAGTCCATAAGTTTCCTTTCCGTAGTTACGAGGAAATTTGGGAAGGGGCGCTTTGAATTGACCAAGCTATTATAGACAGTGGGCGTAAGATCTATGGTCCTAATGGAAAATTGGTATCCCCAAACCAAAATAATGCAAGTTATCAAAACAATGGTGCCAGAAACCAAGGACATGAGGGTGTGAATCACAATCATGGTGCTACCACGAATAGTGCTAGTGATCAAGACAAGAATGATGGTTTTTCAAACAATAGAAGCAATAAAAATAACAACAACAAAAACTTGGGCAATCAAAGAGGCCATAACACCGTGTCTTCTATCAACACAGTTGATGTAAATAATTCTCCACAAAATAAAAATCAAACCCAAGGCCCGAACCAGTTCCAAAATTTTGGCCAAGGGGAAACAAACCATGGTTATAACAATTAGTTCCAAAACAATAATCAAAGTTATAATCAACAACAACAATACGCTAATCAAAGGCCAAGACATTATGAACCTAACATGTACTATGGTTTCCATAAGGTTTGAGGTCATGACGATAGGACTTGCCATGATTTCAACAAATTTCTGCAAATACTTCCCAAAAACCAAAGGCAACTCTTTGTAGACATGTTCCTAGAAAATTTTGAAACAAACACGCAATTTGACTATACAGGACCTATAGCTCCTTAGAACACTAATGTGAGCATCTTTCGAGATCCTCTCACTACACATCTTGAAAATTTTAAGGTGAATTCACAAAACACAAATAAAGGAATTCCTATAGGAAACATAGACCATGAAGCCTCAACTTTTGAAAACTCTCAGGTTTCTCCTAATCTTGGTTCAAATGATAATACAAAAATATTGGCATTAGTCGAGCTAGAGGTTGAGCATGAAATTTTTAATAACTTAGACGAGGGAGTATGTTTCACAACCCCTACCCACTCTTTCCTTCCCATAGGATGACATTCCTACAATCGTAAAACCAGTAGGATCCTATGATTTAATAGAGGATTTTAACAAGACCATTTCTCACATTTCGTTTCTATATTTTCTGAGGAATTCACTTGCGCATCATTATGTGTTTCTCAATGCACTGGGTCTAGGTCATCTAATCTATGTTACGCCACCTCCTAGCACTCAAATAAATCATATTGACTTTGACATACATCCTCCAGGATAAAATGATAGGGATATTGGGTTTGTTTTCGATAGAGCCAAGATGCCATATGATGCTGAAATTTCCCAAAGAGGTGATCCTTCCTTATTTTTACAAGTCTGGGTTTATAAAAATTACATTAAGAGAGCCATGATTGATGATGGGGCTGCTGTAAATGTGGTTCCCTTATTTTTTTCTATAATTTAGGATACGGAGAGACAAATTATTCCTCTACAAGAAACATGTTACGAGAGTACGTAAGTCTTAAAGCAACCTCGATTGGAACAATAGTTCTTTCAGCCACGCTTGGTCCAAAAACCATATTGACGTAGTTTTACATTATTGATAGGGAAACAAGATATAACATGATCCTTGGGAGACCCTGGATTCATCAAATGAAGTTTATCCCCTCTACCCTGTTCCAGGAGATTAGATTCCTCCATTTAGGGAAGGTCTTCATCTCTTAAGGGGATCCTAATCCCTTTGATATACATTTAGAAAACATCAAGAAGAAGAAAGGATTCCATATGGAGTATGAACTTCCTGCGAATCAATTGAACAAACCATATCCATTAAAAGAGTTAGTCTCGATCACCCCAGGTGTGCCGAAGGTTGAAATTGTCGACACAAAATCATTCGAGGTGGTAAAAAAAGATAAAGGTAAATCAATATTTGTGGAAGCAGTGTCCACTAAAACCACAATGGAAATTATGAAACTCTTAGAGAGTGATGATTTTATCTTCCTCCTGTTTGAACCACAAGAGATGGGTATTCTTCTCGGTTTAGCATCTCTTCCCTCCGAAAACCTAGGTCTAGGTGTGAACATGATAGAATTAACAAACGAGAAACTGAAATTTGAGATTGAAACGATGTCCATCAAAACTATCTCTTAAGGTTATTCTATTCTAAACCCTGGTTTCAACCCATGTGCGTCTGAAACTAATCTTTCCATATTCATGGGGCAAGGCCTCATAATTCAGCAAGTGTCACAAGTAAACACAACGCTCTACATAGGAAAAAGGAAAAGTAGCATAGTCATGCTCACCCACACACCATGTCTCAAGAATGTGACAAAGAGATGCATGAATGCCTCTTTCAGATAAATGATTTTAGTAATTGGACATATACACTTCTGGGAAAGGGTTGTAAGTTTAAACCTTGAATGGTAGGACCTTGTCAAGAGAATGGAAATTTTAAGGATCATGGTTCTACACTATGTAATTTTAGGGGTGAAGAATTCGATATTTGTAAACTTTCTTCACCTTAGTTTTCATGACATGTAGTTTCACTTGCATTTCCATATGTACATTACTACATCCGCATTGCATTTTCATCTGCCAATTCATTTTGTAAATTTATGATCAAGGGACTTATTCTTATAGCAATTCCTAAAAAATTCTGAAAAAATTGGCGAAACATTCAAATCATGTCTCTTCAAATCTTCACGGTGTCATTAATCATTTCTGAATAATTTCATCAATCCAAGCAAGATAATATAAAGCTTTGACAGTAACCATACCAAGGCCTGCATACTTGGTTCTTCTTATAGTTTCTTCTAGGTCAGGTGTCTTTGCTTATAGTCTGTTCTAAAAGCTTCATGGTGTGGCATCTATCCCATATACATCTCTTTGGAAATAATAACATTCTAGACATTTTTCCTAGATAAACAAATCAAATGCAAATCCACAAAAAAAAATTATTTTACACATTTTTTTTGCCCTACCAACCTTCGATGTTGATCGTGTGTCTCTTACTAGTGATGTAGGGTTGGGAAAGGAGAGAAGTTCCCTTACTTGCATATGCCTTGTCCATGGTGATGAGCCCATACTTCCCATTGGTAGCATGGGGAAAGGTATAGGGGGTCTCTTTGACAAATTCAAAAGTTAGAAACAGTTCATTCAAATATTGTGAAATCATAAATCAAAACAAAGCGAGTTAGATGTCCAAATTCCAAAAGAGATTAAAACTTCAAAACCACATTTTGTCAACCAAGTGGCCATCTATGGATATAATTCTAGATAAACTGGAAAGCAATCCACATTTTAAACTATGAAGAAAACCTAAGTAGAATGAGGTTGTAGTGTCTCAATTTGGTTATGTTGAATCCTTGTCTTTCTATCATCATTACCATTCAATAAATTTCCATAACTTGTGCCCTTTTGGGCTCTTGGTGTTGAGCCCTCGCATCTTACTGGTTACGTGGAGTTAAGAGTGGGGTAAGTTCATTCACTTATCATATCACTCTTTCTCCACATTTTTCCAAAACAATATAGAGTACCAACAATTTCTTAGAGAAACTAAAGTTCAATATTACAATGTGATTGCATTATCATATATCAACATTAAAAAAAAGAGAGATCATTCTGTTAGCATTCATATCCACTGCATACATTCTAAAAAGCATATAAAAATAGAATTTCTAAACAACTAAGTGTACACACGTGAATCAAATCATAAATGGAAGTCAACTCTATGTAAGGAATAATCGAGCCAAAAAGAGATATCTATACATATCTTGGCGTGTCATAGTTTTTTACAATGCCATCGCACACTAGCTGGAGTCGAAATGCTTGCAATGAGCATGAAATACCAAAATCACATAACATTAAAGGCACTCTTCCTATCTGTCTCTTTGAGGCCCCTTATGACCGCTCTAGTTATGGATTTCTTAGGAGTTCTTCTCAAAATTACTCAAATAGCAAAGGGTCAAGCCTAACGCAAAATACCACTCCTAAATCCATTCACATTCAAACATACTCACAAATGAAATGGTCATCGTGGGCCCAGAGCTTTACAAAAAAATCACAACAAGGTTATGCACAAATGAATCAAAAAATGAGTTAATTTTGATAAATATATGTTATGTTAACCTCATTTTGAGTATTGTTTTCATAGGACTAGAGCGTTGGCACAGGTATATCTCTATATCCCCTCACAAATGGTAAGTCCTCTTGTCATTTTGATTTAGTGTTTATTTTTTGATATTTTATCTATCTGCACTTGAGTCTTCTTTCCCTCTTACAGGCATTAGGAGCTTGGACGAAGACATTTCGACACACAGGCATGTCAGGTATAGGTTCTAACTCCCCATTTCAAGAATGCCATACTCAAACTTTACGTTTTACGCATTTTTATGGCTAAGATGCTTCTCCGAGGGGAAAATATGTAGGAACCCAAAATTACATGTGCTGCATTGTTGGAAAAATGGTTTAAAAAGTCCCCAATGATGATTCACATCCTTTCAGAAGATGTATGAGATCCAAAACCCATCTACAATGTATATTTTTAGCCTAGACGTCCTTACATAGCTTTTCCACACTTTTTCCAATTTATTGTGTTGTTATGTGTATGTTTTGGCCATTAGTGCCAGGACTGCCACCCTGCTTGGGCAGTGGTTCTGAAACCGCCGCCCAGGCAAGGTGGCGGTCCTGTGACCGCTGCTCTGCATAAGGAGGTAGTCCTGTCCAATTTTTCTAGATTCTGTCATGCGTGTTTTAACATGCAATAATTCACTTAACTTCACTTTTAGGATGTGTTTATGAATCGATTTGCCTAAAAATAGTTTTCATTTCTTGGTTCTCCTTCCCTCTTCTATTTTTGCATGTGCTTTAGTTAGTTGGAACTGACTCTTCTTGCCTTGTGCATGAAGTCACATACCAGCCCCAATTCTTATATATTCCATGCTTGTGTTCAAGCAAATTTCCTAAGAATTTTTTGTATCTTGCATAGTAAGGCTCAGATCTCTTGTGTTATCTCTCTTCTACTCACATTACAACTAGACTTCCTTCAAGCTACCATTATTGAAGAATCTTATTTTTTTGTTGTTCTTGCATTCCTAATTCCTTGGACTCGTATGAACACACAAAGAAAGAAAGGAACAAATTGAGGGGTCAGACACAGATACAACTGGATTTTCCAAATCTCTTGTTTATCCAGGTTGGAATTATTTGTTTGTTTGCTTCATTTGCTAAATTGTCAATTTTGAATCATTTTTTTCAATTGCATATCAAATAGAGTATCAAAATTTTTCATTTCAGTTGATTAGGAAATTACAAGTAGATCAAATCATTTGAAAGTTTTCTCTTTGAAATTACCAGGGAAGTTATGGGGAACAATAGCTCTTTCAAGGTCATGATTTTTTTTTCACCTCTGAGGTAGGGTTTAAAGGGTTTTGACTAGATTAGGTTATTTGTTTTAGATTTAGATTCACATATTCGCACAAGTAACCAGCTACATCTGGATGATTACTTGTCTTTAGTTTACTTATTAGATTAGAACACATTTTCTTAAAAACTAAAAAATATCAAAAACATTTACTTTTATTAGATTAGTTTGCTTTCATTGTTTTGATCTGATATATTGTGAAAACACGAAAAACATAGATTAGATTTCCTTTTATAGTTAGTTTTTTTTATCAAGATCATTTCAATTTTATCTTGTATGACCATCAACAGTCCACAACAAGAAAAGACATACAGTTGTGATTATAGACACCAAAATTGGGTCACACTCCCCTTGGCCCCTATTCAAATAAACACCTTAAACACATTCACCTAACCATGGCCCCTTTCACCCCACTCTAATATTAATTTAATTAGTTAAATTAAATTAATTCATTATCTCACAATATCTATTATTTAAATATCCCAATTGAGATAATGCCCACACATCCACCTCACCTATACACCTCATCTAGCCACCTCACCCTAAGACCTATTCTTAGTATGTTGCCATAACTAACTAAGACCTACCCAAACCCTAAAAATCAAAGCCTACATTCCCTCTAACCACATTCCCATCCATTAGAAAGGAAGCTTCCATTCTAATCCGCGGAGCAAACGAACGAGATCCCAAAAAATCAAGAGGATCTACCCAGTTTAGTAAACCTATGAAATGTCGCCCTAACCGACACCAATTACCCTAAACCATCGCTGGTCAACCAAGAATTGTCATCGGTTACCATTTAAACCCCAAAACAACCTTATTTCGAGGTTGGCACATTTTGAGAGGTTGACACATCTTCTGAGGGCAAGAGACGAAACTAGAGCTGCATGCAAGCAGAACTAACATTTGTACACGCATCAGAGCACCCATAGCCAACATCAAAAGCACCCACAGAGCCATCTACCTTCATAGGAGCATCTGGGGAAGTGCCAACACCACATCAAGTTCCTTCCACTTAATCACCCACCATTGCCAACCTGACATTAAGCTTGTACAAACAATAAGTGCATTGTTAACCAGCACTTGTCCATTTATCATTTGGTAGATTCTTTTACTTCTGTTATTAGTTTCTACTCCCATTTCCATTCCACCACCATTTACCTCCATGCAAACTTGACCATCCCTTCACCCACACCCTTGAACTGCCCATACCTAGATTTTAATCATTCCTGTGCATACCTAAGACCCACATGAACCTTTCCATTTCCCTTCCATTTTCATCTAGCCTCATATCTACCCTCATCTTGAGTTCTTATTGAGTTTCATGTATCCCGACCATACCGACGCCGGTTACCCACAACTACCACCGGTTAACCTAAACCGACATCGGTCATACTAGACTGACATCGGTCTCTGTGTTTTTTACCAGAAACTAAGAACAGAGCTCAAAACCTCTACCCAATACCCAAAACAACCTAGAACCTTACCCTGACCAGTACCAGTACCCTGACAGTGACCTTGACCTTTAGATTCAATCATAGCTTAGTCTGTTGTGAATGAGTTTGCTTATTGTAGACAAATGAGATACCTAAATCATTTTAACTACAGTAGGATTTCCTTTATTGTTAACATTAAGTTGTTTTAAACATTGAATTGACAGCCGTCTAGGAAGTATCACACTTCCTAGATCTAGCCTACGCTAGGAAGTCCACTACATATAGTGCTTAATTGTAATTTGGTGGTCTTGGTTTCCATTTCAGGTAGTTCCTCCAAGCAAAAAGGAAGCTCTCACAATCAGCTCTGGATCAAGAAGTCATACGCGTGCAACAACCTCCAACCATCATCTTAACAGGTATTCCTCCTAGCCCTCTACCCTTATCTGTTTTGTCAACATTCGAAGAAACAATATAGACTCAGGTGAAACATTTTGGCACGCCCGGTGGGACCCATTCGGGGTTCTTTGTATTCTTTCATTTCTAGGAGAAAATTTACGTGTTTGTTTCATTTCTAAAAGGTTCTCACATTAAAATCCCCTAGAATCTTCTTTTCTTCTATTGTCTAAAAGCAATCATATTTTGGTGCTTTAAAATGAACATTTATTCCCTTTCATTAGTATCACATTAGTGAAAGAGCATCCCTTCTCCTGTTCATATTTTTGTGTCATCAAACTCAACATTTCAATTTGGGTTTTAAAATCAACTTCATTTCATTATGCTTTTCTGCATTAGCTCACATTAATTGAGGGCAACCTATACACTGGAAGTCATTCCTAGTTGATGGCTGACAAACAAATTATAGAAAAGCACTTCCTTTTCTCCTTCTCTCTCTCTGAGTCTTATTAAACATCAAAAAATTGAAAATATACACATTCTTAAACAGCATCTCTCCTGGAAGAAGTTGTAGGTGATCACATGATCACAGCACAGTGGGCACCCAGCTCGTAGTTTCTATTGAGTCATACTTTAGAGAAAAGTTTGCCCCCACCATAACATACCTAAAACCTATCCTTGTAGATCTCCTTCTTTGTAGGAAGCCATCCTCAAGAAAAAAATCTATTCTAAAGTTCATGAGTCAATCCTTAAAATAGCATAAGTTAAACAAACATAATAGAAAAGGCACTCTTAAGATCGTATTTTTTTTAGTGTTTCTGTTTGGCTTGCGTTTTGAGGTGAGAGGATTCATTCTTCATTTTTTTATTTCCCCTTGCACGCTCCTCATCACAGTTGGTGTATTCTAGCTTCATTTGAGTGTGCCTGGACCATATTCTCATCATTCTCAAAAATTTGGGTTTGATTCCACATCTAATTTTAACTCAAAACCACATTTTCTTCATCGTTGTTTCAATTTCACAGTGACCAGTGTCGGTCCAGTGACCATCGTCAATTACCCTCTGAATTTCATGGGTTTCACCCAACCGGCACCGGTTCATTGTTCTTTTGGTTAACCTACCCAAAAGGACACATATTCACCTTCTTTGATGTTCAAAGTCTCTGTCACTATTATCATATTCACTTTACTGGTAAATTCCATTAGCATCTTGCATACTTGGAAAATTATTGGCCTTTTACCTTGTTTTGACCAACTGTCTACTTTCCACAGTGACCGACTATAGTTACCTGTGACCAGCATCGATTTACTCTACCTGGCATCAGTTAGCCTGTGTAATTTTTTAGCCAACATTTTGTAGCTAATTCATGTATCACCGCCTATTTACCCTATCTCTATTGTGTTTCTATGTCATTTACAAAAAGTAGTTCTAGCACGTCGGTACCTGTTCACATGGTGTTGACGTGTAGCCAAGAAAACACCCTCATATTCCATGCTAGTTGTCAACCACTCCCACCTAGTCCTTCACCACCTTCCATTATATCACCACCCATGGAGCCTATCCAACCTATCTCTATCACTACTTGAGATGAGGAGTTCACACGACTCCTTGATCAAAACCCTACCGCCTTACAGTTTTATCTTTCCCACTCATCCACTCGAGATGCCTCAGGTCAGTTGATATATGGCATGCTCGTATCTATCCCCTCAACTCTCATTCTAACTCCTGCATCATCCCCCTTTGGTTCCGTGCTACCCTCAATTTTCTTACCCCCAATCATGTCACAGTTAGGCCCTATAACTGCAATGACCGCCACATTTGCCACATCCGTTATACCTGCCACATCCACTATACCTTTGCCAACCACCCAGAACATAACCTCATTCACACCTATTGTTTCACATGTACCCGTAGCTACACAACCACCCCCGATATTAGTGACCCCTACCCCTTTTCAAAATATTGTCCTTTCTATTCCATAGTCCTTAGCCCCCAATTCTACCAGGGTCACCACAACCATTCCACCTCCATATACGTACTATCAGCAGCCTCCTGTCTCATCTATAATTCATTTCAGGTACGTACCCCCTATCTCACTCCCTCCTTCTCAATCCAGCTATATGGCAACGCCATTTACTGGAATGTCACCCCTGTCATATGTCCAACACTAACCCTCTTACACTACAGGAGGCACCCAGCCATCACAACCTACCAACAACCTAATCAAGTTAATTGTGGACAAGATGCAGATGTTGGAGGCATCCATTTCTAGCTCCCGCAACACTCTCACTTACGATGAGATTTGTAATGAGCCTATCCACCCATCCATTCCTATCCGTCCATATCCCATGCATTGGGAAATGCCTAAATTTAACTACTTCAATAGCAAAGAGGACCCACAACAGCACTTGAGGTCTTTCAAGCATGGGTGTTATTTGATTTCCCATGACGACACTTTACTTCTGAGGACCTTTCCCATTTCTTTGACCGAGCCCACGTTAGATTGGTATAGTGTGCTGCCTAGACATTCTATATTCTCATTTAACCAGGTAACCCAAGCCTTCTTGGATAACTTCTCCATTAACATTGTTAAAAAGGTTACCATAACTGATATCTACTCTACGCGTCAGTATGACAACGAATCTATTGCATAGATTTTGTCGCTCATTGGCGTAGCCTAGTCAATCAACTCACATTCCAACTACCACAAACCGAACTCATAGAGCTCTTCACGTGGGTGTGTGCTAGACATATCTCGCCAACCCTGTAGGTCTAGACTTTCCAAACCTTTGACGAAGCATTCACCATGGCACGAAAGCTAGAGATTCAGGCCATCAAAGAAAAGAAAATCCAACTACGCAATAAGAACTTGGCATTCAAGTTGAATGATACCTCTTCTTCTTTGAAACCACAGAACAATTATTCAAAAGCCAAGGGAACCGCTAATGCAGTGGTACTTAAAGTTGGCCCAGCTCATCCATCAAATCAGGCTAGCTCCTCATCTAATCTCTCACCCATTCAAACTTTTCAATTCAGACAGGAACAATGGAAATACACCCCAATCAGGGAACCTTATTCTTCTGTCTTAGAAAATATCATTAAAGCTAGGGCCATCACCCTTCCTCCCATGAAACCACACACTGGTTTTGACCCTACTAACCCCACACCCACGTGGTATAAGGAGCATGACTTCTGTAACTATCATCGAGTAAAAGGTCATAGTGATGGCAATTACATCACTTTCAAAAACATTGTCCAAGAAATGCTTGAGAAAGGCAAGTTAACCTTGGATAATCCTAATGCACCTACCAATCAAAACCTACACATCTTCAAGAAACCATTTCCTAATCATGCCCCTTCTTCTGATCAAACTGGAGAGACCTCAACTCATGATAGCCATACCCGCGAGGTCCATGCTATTTTCAATAACGCACTCGTTACTTCCCAATTACCTCATATTCCTTCCATAGAGGAAATTCTAGCCTAAATTCCTCCACCTGCACTTGAATCCACCACACCTATTCCTCCACCCATAGAGGAACACCCTTCACCTCCTTCCTCACCCATGAAGGAACCTTCCTATTAACATCGAGACCATTTCACCTTTGGCTTCTCCACCTAGAGAGTCTATCACCCGCGGTACTTCTCCAGCCGAGGGAAGACCTTGTTTATCTCCTCCACCCAAGAGGATCATCTTCCACCTTTATCTCTCCTCCACCCATAGAGGAGCACCCATCATCTCCTCCACCTATCAAATATCCTATAGAAACATCATTGCCTCTAAGGGACCATTCTCCATTAGTTACCCAAGACCCTATGGACTTAATTTTGGCTCTCTTACCTACAGAAGCTGAAGCTAGAAAATTCCTCGTTTCTAAGACACATTTTACGGGATTACAATTGGATCCTCATCAACCTCACCCACTGCAGTGTCGTTCTCATGCTTGGCTAACTACCTGGATTATGTGGATAGGGCTATACTTTGGGGGCATCTTCTGCTTCTTGTCTCAACACAAATGCAGATGTCACTCGCTGACACTTCCACTATCTACCCAAAAATATTTCAGCTAATTAAACCAAACACAACCACAACTATCACAAATCCTTCCCCGACACCACTCATGGCTTAACTCACACCCCTACCCATAACCCAACATACTTCTACATCCAAACCTACACCTACTTCATCTTCCTTTCCTAAACCTATTACCACCTTAGGGGTCATCCCAACGGCCAGCCTCACTCATCCACCCGTCAAATTAGATTTAGCTACATCCACTAAATCTGACACCAAGCTTAATATGGCACCCAAACAAAAGAACCAATCCTAGAAATCTCATACTCCAACCTCGCCGATCACACCTTCACCCTTTTCATCTGTCTTAGGACCTTGCCCTTCCAGCATGGTTAAGAAACCTCCACCTATCAATAAACCAAAAACACAACAGCCCATTCCTCCCTCGCAGATGTCTAACATACCCAAGCACCCGACACGACTTCCGCCCACACCTATAACATCTCTACCACCCATACCTCCAATACCATCGGTAACTTCTTCAATACCCATGACACTTCAATCTCTTTCCCTCACACCTCCTGCATGACCCGCGCCATCTACCTTCATAGCACCTTAGTTATCCTAGTGGGTAACTCACCCTCTTCCACCATCCACCTTTCCCTCTAGATCTCATGCGCCCGTATCACCTTTACCCAAGAAGGTGCAATCTAAAGAAAAAAATCTACTACCCTCTAATAAGGTAGTCAAACCAACCACACACTCACTTGTCAATTCATCTACCATACACCTACCCAAGCAAACACAACCAACACCTAAGACAACACCAACACCTAAAACCATGGCTTGACCCACTCCCCCTTATGCAAAGACCCCTCCTCTACAAGCAGCCGCACCTACACCCAAACCCACTTTCACTTCACATTCTGATCCACTAGTGGGATCCTATGCCAAAATATTAACCAACCTCCTTGAAACTTCTGTCATCACATTACCACCCTCTCAGACCTTATGAACCTCTCAAACCCAAACCAAAATGGTGTGACAACACCAAAATTTATGCCTACCATCGTGTGCCAGGGCATGATGTGGAGAACTGCAAGGCTTTGAAAACCGTTCTTATCTAGTTGTGTCCTCCTAAAGAAAACTTTGACGATGATGACCTTCTCAAAAAAGACCCCATTTCATCAGCACACATTTCCACAGTTATTCCCTCATTTCCTACTCAACAACCAAGACCTCCACCTCGACAACTCTTAAAGCCACACCCAAGATTTGAAATTAACATGGTTCACATAAGAGAACTCGCCAAACCTCCACCCAAATGTCAATGTGCCCAACTCATCTCACAAGGTTCCTTCCCGCCACTTGGCTTTTACCCTTCCTGTCGATATACCTTTCATGGCTCATCTACTTCACCTAGTTCCCCACCTCAGATTAACATGATCCACATTGCTACCTACACCTAGAAAGATAAAAACAAGGAAAAGGCAACCAACTCACTAACCAATCCTATACCCAACATACCATTTGCACCCACACCTAAAATCACTATCTGTGGCCCCACATATCCTATTTCCAATGGGGTTACACACCGCATGATTCTCAAACAACTACACCAATCCCCCCTCAAAATGTCCCTATATGACCTCATCCAAACCTCATAATCCCATCGTCAAGCTCTCATGGAGGTCCTTTAATCTATTGAGGTTTTACCCAATGACCCTACACCCGTAGCCTCCATTATTACATCATCATGTAGCCTCTCTCACCAAATTACCACCTTCATCTACACCTCCACCTACTCACCAGGTAGCCTCCCTTAGCTTCTCAGATGAAGAGATCACACCGCACCAAACCGATGACCCAGATCCAACTCTCTTCATCTCTATCCACATTAATGATGTATGTGTATGATGTGTTATGATCGATGGGGGCACTAGCATTAATATCATCTCCTCCCATGCATTCACTCAAATGCACATACTTGAAAATTGTATGCATAAACATCTCGTCATGTTGCGATCATTCAATGACATTATCACCTCTACACTCGGCACCATCATCCTCCATGTTTGAATGGGCCCCCGCACTGTTCCAGAGTTATTTTATGTCTTGGAGGGGGAATTTCAATACAACATGTTGCTTGGTAGACCCTGGATTTGTGTCATGGGTTGTGTTCCTTCCACTTTGCATCGTTGTGTAAAGTTTGAGCATGAAGGACACACCTATACCATTCTGGCTGACCCATCACCTTTCAAAACTTACAACATGCTTTACCGACCCAATGATGTGCTTATACCCATTAAAGCATCTACCTCCATGACCACCACCTCTTCACCTATACCTCCCCTCACCAGTGCCACTGCTACTTCAACCGTACCTACATGCTCCATCCCTACCACTACCACAACCTCCATGGCTGAACCGTCAACCTCCCAATCAACTAGCTCCACCTCCGATCCAACCCCCGACACATCATCTATCCCAGCTACCCACATACCAACCAACGATCCCTTAGAAGGCATTTTTTAATGCCTCACTCTAGGGGAGTATCGCCTATATAGTGTCAACACATTGCTTACCCCACAAGAGTACGGAAGTCTTCACCAACACCCTTGTTATGATCACCATATAGGAGAGCACCTCCTTTATGGTTCTCCCCACATTCATACTAATATTACCTATGGGGGACTTGATACTACCACTTATACACCTAAACCACCGTCACAAACCTGCCCATTTTCCACTGACCTCCAGTCACTCACCAATCGTTGTTTCACCCACACCTTCCTACACCGATGTGCATGGAAGGGTTTTGGTTTTGGATTTTATGAGCAAGGCCACCATACTGTTATTTCATGTACTACCCGTACAAAAATAACGACCGTAGTGGTATCAGCTTTGTTAAACCACCTACCAAGATGGCTCAAATTAAACTCATTAAGGACATCAGCCCTTCTCCACCTTCTTCGCATGCTCCACCTTCTTCACCACCATCACCACATTTGCCGACGGAGTCGATGGATCCAAAATCCATTTGGTGTCCCCAGATTTCATCCTGAAATCTATGACTACCCTATCCGAAAAAATTTCGTACTTTTAAAATAATGGGTCATTTTGTGTTTTTATTGCCTAAAATTTCTTGTATTGCGTCAATATATTCCCAAAGAGCCATATTAGCCATTTTTTCCAAATACCCAAATGCCCAAAATTGTTATATTTTGTCATCAGAATTTATCTACGGGAAATTTGTATTTAATTATTTTGAGCCCCGTATGAGGCTATTTGCGCTTTGTTTTAACTCTGTTATGATCGAACATGTCATTATTCCTATGTACCAGAAGGGTTTTAACTTAGAATAAGTTTTGGGCCTTATTTGTAACTTTTGACAATTTTTTCGTGTTTTTGTGTTGTCCCGTTTCATTTTCTGTGAAATTTCTCTAGAACAATCCCTTTGCCAGGTAAGCCCAATTCTTGGCCTGGAGCAGCTAGAGAACATATACACACATTATGCCCAGAGGAAGTCACCATCGGAGGTCTGGATCACTGGGAAAAAGCGAAGTCGTGCATAGAAAAGCCCCTGCGGGGTTGGGCGCATTTTTGAAAAACAAAGGATTTAAGCTGCAGTGGGAAAAATAGAAGCAGCATGCAGGTGGGATTTTATTGCCTGCCTTACAGGGTACTTTTTCCCGTGATAGAAAATTCACTTAAGCTACAGTGGGAAAAATAGAAGCAGTAGGCAGGTGGGATTTTTGTACCTGCCTAGCAGGGTACTTTTTCCCGTGATATAAAATTCACTTAAGCTATAGTGGGAAAGTTAGAGGCCGCAGGCAGGTGAGAATTTATTGTCTGCCTTGTAGGGTAAAAATTCCCATGGTGAAATAAAAGAAAAGTGACTTAAGTGAAATCATGGGATTTTATTGCCTGCCTTGTAGGGTAAATAATCCCATTGTCAAAGTCAAATCACTTAAGTGAATCATGGGATTTCCGGGGCTGCCTTGCAGGGTAAAGAATCCCATTGTCATAAATTCTTAAAAATAGAATTCTATTATTCCAAAAAGTGCGACCCACCTTGGGTGAATAATAATGCATTAAATAAATATTTGTTAATATTTATTCACACAATTTTAGCACCCAGGCTTGTGGAAAAGTCAACAAAGGGAAGTGGACAAAAGGAATTTAAAAATAGAATTCCAAAATTAAATAAATTTAATTTATTTAATGCAGCCCCTTTTGAGAAGGAATTAATACTTTTTAAAGTATTAAATGATTATATTAATTCTTATTTTCAGTGGCTAAGGTTAAAGCACACTGTGAAGCTTAAGTGAAGTGAAGAGTGGATGAATTAAATGAATTAATTTAATTTATTGTATGGTTGTCCTTAAACATGCTATTTTAAAAGAGAGAAGCATGATTTTTAATTAATTAATTGTCAGGAATAGGAAAGACAATTATCAATTATAGAATTGTGAGGGTTATATAAGCATGGGCAGCCATAAGGGTGAATTATTTAATTCACAGGTAAAGAATTGCAGCCAAGAGGAAAAGTGCGCCCCATTTGAAGAAGGATTTTGCTCAGGCAAGGTGGAAACAAGGCTAAAAGCTTCCAGATTTGGCGCATGCTTTGAAGAAGGATTTTTCTCAGGCAAGGTGGAAACAAGACTAAAAGCTTCCAGATTTGGCGCATGCTTTGAAGAAGGATTTTTCTTAGGCAAGGTGGAAACAAGGCTAAAAGCTTCCAGATTGGGCGCATGCTTTGAAGAAGGATTTTTCTCAGGAAAGGTGGAAACAGGGCTAAAAGCTTCCAGATTTGGCGCATGCTTTGAAGAAGGATTTTTCTCAGGCAAGGTGGAAACAAGGCTAAAAGCTTCCTAATTTGGTGCATGCTTTGAAGAAGGATTTTTCTCAAGCAAGGTGGAAACAAGGCTAAAAGCTTCCAGATTTGGCGCATGCTTTGAAGGAGGCTGATCTTTGTCTATATAATTGTTTGCATAGGTGTTACAGGAATTTAATACAGGTGCTTTTATAAAGAAAAGGAACTTATATCAATGTCCAATACATTGAATATTTCCTCTGAATCTGAAGGATTATCCAGATCTGCACCGGTTTTGAAGAATTCCAGTTAAATAAGAAGAAAAAGAATTGTTCAGACAAAGATAGACAAAGCTATGGCGAAGAAAGATGAAAAATAAAGCACAACGGAGTCGTGCATCACTTCTAAATTTACAGATATTGGAGACACGTATCTAGGCTCAGAACCTCTTGTTGAATTGATAGACAGATCCAGAGCATGAAAGAATTCACTCATGCGTGCAGATTAAAAGTAGTGGAATTATTCGAGTAGCAGCTTTTCCATCCACAGCCTAGTTGCCAGAGTTTGATATGCGGATCCAGATCCAGATCTCATAGTTGCAAAAGCTTTTTACACAAAGGCTTCATCCTCTTATTTCGAATGCAGCCCGTGAAGAAGTCAGTGCATGGAAAATTCCTTCCAACATCTTGTGCAAATGCTCCCATCTTCCAATTGAAGCCTTCATTGAATTTCATTCATCTGGAGTGCTTTCCAGAATTTTTTAATTGCTCATATGCAATTAAAAATAAAGATGATGAGTTATCTACGGCAAACATTGCACTGATGCATGTACTGGAGAAGAACTGCAAAAGCTTCAAGGATAAAAGAGAAGACAAGGCGAAGGAAAAATTCCAGCTGCTTCCAATTTCATTTTACTTCTAGATCTAGCTACTCCCAGATCCAATTTGGTGAGAATCAAAGACAAAAGAATCAGCGGCATGCAGACATGAAAAAGGACAAGATTGCATCTTTCCTCTTCCTTCTTTCCTCTAACAAAGTAATTGAGCGATCAATTAAATTATACAACTTAAGTAATTAGTTTAAAAGACATTACTTGAAGAAGTCAACTACTTGGAGATAGGTGGTAGATGTGTAAAATAGAAGGTTCTATTTCTGTTGCAAATCATACATGTCATGCAAAGAGGAATTCCAGGAGGGAGATTGCCAGTTGTTTCTTTTCCGACTTCCACATGTGTCAGTTCAACTAAAAGCTTCTAACTTGTAATTGCACCTCTACATTCTATAAGTAGAGGAAGAACCTTCGGGTTAACAAAAAGATCAAAATTTGTAAGTAGCAATCTTGTGTTCTATACTTTGTGCTAAACCCATGAGAGTAACTTGGAGCAAAGGAATACAAAGGATCAGGTTTCCGGAGAACTTTGTGTCACGGTGTACTATGTTTCTTGCTTTTAATCTTAGATCTCTTGATAAAATTTGTGTTATTTTAAATCTGGATCTAGATCTGCCTTTGTTTTATAATTCTGTGTGTTCATATCTATTAAGTTTCTTCTATGTGCATGCAATTAGCTCTGCTATCTACTAATTGGGATGCACATCTTCCACATTTCTTCTCTATATTTCCTTTACTTCCTTCTTCTATAAAATACTTCCTTTCTTAAACAGCTGCTTACTTGCTGCAAAGATTCTTAGTTACGGTTCATGAACTAAGTGGTTAAAGTAAAACCATTGATAGATAATAACACATTTTTATTGACAAATATGACACGAGAGCCTCACCAGTTAAATGAGGGAGACTTATCTCATGACTGCCTAGGTTTTGTGCTATGCAGAAAATCTAGCCAACACCATTCCTCCTAACTTTTTTTTTCATAAACACCATTTCCTTGGGGACTCTAACTTATCAACGTGAGGGCGAGGCTCCCTCATCTCTGCCCTTCCTGTATCCTAAAATGATCGATGATGATACACCTTTGATTAACGTCGTTCAATGTAAGGATGATGAATCTATACTCACCTACCTTGGTGCAAAAGATTCATATATTCATCGGTCGTTACCATCTGAGACGCAAACCATGTTGAACGAATTGACTATTGAAATCAACATCCATACTCAGGACGACCCGCACATTCTAAAGATCGAACAATCTTTAGATACGAAAGAACAAAAAGCCATCACTTCTTTTCTCAAAAATCATAACCATGCCTTCAATTGGTCTTACACAGACATGCCTGATATTGACCCCACCATAGTGGTCCACAATATCGTAACCATTCCTGATGCCAAACCTATCAAAAAAAAGCTAAGGAAAATGCACCCTCACATTGCTCTTCTCATCAAAGAAGAACTTCAGCACCTTCTTTCCGTCTCCTTCATCTTACCCATTGATTATCCTCAATGGATTTCTAACATTGTCCCTGTCACTAAGGAAACAAGGGGACTTCGCATTTACACAAATTTCCATGACCTCAACCTAGCTTTCCCAAAAATGAATTTCCCCTACCAGGTATTGACCAACTGGTTGATCATACCACCTATCATGAGATGCTATCACTCATGGTGGCTTCTTGGGTTATAACCAAATCTTGCTTGCCGTAGAGGATCAACACAAAACTGCATTCATCACCCCTTGGGGGACCTTCTGCTAACGAGTCATGTCTTTTAGCCTTAAAAACACTGGTGCCACATATCAGTAGGCTATGGCATACATCTTCCATGACATTATGCATTATATATTGGAAGATTACGTGGACAACCTCCTTGTCAAATCCAAACACTACTCTGAGAACCTCGCCATCCTAAAAACCATCTTTGACTACCTCATTAACTATTACATTTGCCTTCAGCCCAAGAAGTGTGTCTTCACGGTTCTCTCAGGAAAACTCCTAGGATTTATCATCTCTTTATGTGGTATAGAGGTTGAACATGCTAAAGTCAAGACCATTCTTGAAAGGCCTCTGCCTACTAACCTTAGGAAACTCTGCAACATCCAAGGTAAGTTACAGTCTATCCATCGCTTCATTTTGCAATTGTCTGATCGATGTCAACCATTTCATCATATGCTCAAGAAGGATGTCTCCTTTAAATGGGATGATTACTGCCACAAAGATTTTAAGGCCTTAAAACAATACCTTCTTCAACCACCCATACTCATTCCACCTAAAGACGATCAACACTTCTACCTATACATCTTAGCTACCGATCACTCTCTGGGGGCCATGCTCACTCATCACAATGAACAATAAAGGGAACATGCAGTTTAATACTTAATTCGTACTCTTTTAGACTATGAAACCTAATACACCCTTGCTGAAAAACTTTGCTTAGCCTTAAATTTCTTTGCCACCAAACTCCGCCATTACCTACTCAACCAAAAAACCTATGATGTGACCAACACCAACCCCTTATGCTTCATGTATGCTAAACCTTACCAAAATCAATGTGCCACACACTGGCTTATGCTTTTAGCCAACCTCAACCTCAAATTCATCCATCAAAATTCCATCAAGGGCTAAGATATCATCGACCAATTAGAAGACACACCTATTTCTTGGGAGCAATTCTGTAATTTTGACTTCCCAGATGAGTCAATTACTACCCTTTCCTTAGATGAACCCGCTTACCAAATGAAACTCTTCTTCAATGGTTCCAAGTGTCAGTGTGGGGGTGGGGCTGGTGTTATCCTCATTCTGCTTGATGGTGAACCCATGCCTTTGTCTTTCAAACTCAATTTTGATTGTACAAACAATATTTCCGAATACGAAGCACTCGTATTAGGTCTCCAAGCTGCCTATGCCTTGGATGTCAAGTCCATCAACATCTTTGGTGATTCTCAATTGGTCGTAAACCAAGTCAATGGTATATACTAATGCCGTAATGAGACACTTCAAAATATAAACATCATGTGGACATAATTTTGACCACCTTTGACTGCTATGACCTTCAAACTGTCCCACGTTCAACCAACAAATTTGTAGATACCATGGCCTACTTGGCTTCTCAAATACCCACTTCGCTTGCTGACTTTGAAACCTTTGTCACCATATAAATACTCCAATAACCATCTTATTTACCTCATGAAGTTTACTCTATCAGAACCACTGCCCCCAATCCAAGTGACCTTTGGTATGAACAATACTCAAACTATCTTTCCCTCTCCATCTTGCCTCCCGACCTCACCCATAATGGACAACGTGCCTTTCTTAAAAAGGTCTCCCATTATGTCATCATGGGTGGCCTCCTCTATAAGCACAGTTTCGATGGTATTCTCATACGATGCCTTACGAGTTCTGAAATTCCTTATACCATTAAGGAAGTTCATGATGGACATATGTGGAGGCCACTTCAGTGGCCTTGCTATTGCTAAGGATTTTTTTTTTCCTAGGCTATTACTAGCTGAACCTCAACCGTGATTGTTGCAAGTACATTAAGCATTGTGTAAAATGCCAACAACATGCCAACCTTCATCATACACCCAGTCATGCCTTACAAGTCACCTGTGACCTTTGTCCCTTCTCTCAATGGGGTTTGGATCTTGTTAGAGAAATCAATCCCCATTCTTCCCAATGACATCAATGGATCATCACTGCTACCAAATACTACACAAAATGGGTTGAAGCCATACCTCTCATCTCCACGAAAGCTGAGAAAATATGTGATTTCATCAATCATCACATCATTTATCACTTTGGTGTCCCACATCGTCTCATCACTAATAACGGAAAACAATTTAAAAATAAAACCTTGCAGAAACTTTACAACACCTTTGGCATTCATCTCAGTTTCTCATCACCTTATTACCCACAAACCAATGGCCAAGTTGAATCCACTAATAAAACCCTAAAAAAAATTCTCATGAAAGTGGTTAACGATACTAGGAAGGACTGGCATACGTACATTCCTTTTGCCCTATGGGCATACCACACTAGTATTTGCACTTCCACTGCTGCCACACCTTTTTCTCTGGTCTACGGTATAGAGGTGGTTTTACCTCTCGAAGTCAAGATTCCCTCACTCCACATTTCTCTCCATGACATGCTCAATGATGATGACTTTCGTCAAGACCATTTAGCACAACTTGAGTTATTAGACGAATGTCATCTTAATGCTCTTGACCATCTTCAAGTTTACCAAAAATGTATCAAACATGCCTATGAAAAACATGTCCATGAACAAACCTTCCAAGTCAGTGACCTTGTCCTGAAAGAAAATCAACATGTAACCAAAGTAGAAAAAAGTAAACGGGGAAAATTTTCTCCTAATTGGCTTGGACCATACATCATGACTCATACTTATGGATTGGGTGCTTATCGTTTATCTTCACTAGACGGTAAACCAAAACTTGAGCCCCTTAATGCCTTGCATCTTTAAACGTTCTACTATTGACTTTTAGTCCTACCTCACCTTCTACCTCTTTCCATGCTTATCCCTTGAGCACTTTTCTATTCCCTCATTCCTATGTTGCCATTCCCAATGATTAAACAAGAATCATGTGAGTCTCTGTCACTTTTTATCCTCTCTTAAATATGTGTACCATGGCACTGCACATGGCATGATTCTTATGGATACTTTTTGTCTTCTTTTAGATGATATCCCATGGTCATTTCACCCTGCTTTCTAAACAAGAATCCAATTCTTCACCTTAGTTTGGTCCATGACCTAAAATACCTCACATAGGATTCAACTCCTTGAGTCAAACTTCCAACAAAATATGACTCCCTCAAAAAGACATCTTTCTCTCTACATCGCTGCTATAAATAGACTACTCCCTCAAAGGATAGCTATGTAAAGCTCTTTAAAAAAAAATAGAGAGAGAGAATCTGAAGTTTCCGACATCGATCAGCTTCATAAAGACCTTAAGGAGTTAATTTCCTCATTCCATATAGACTTCCCGCATTGATCAATCTATCTCAAAATATCAGTCAAAACAAAAAAAAAAATCATCATGGACTTGCCCATTGTGACCTTGGATCTCTTGCCACAAGGCATGCTACCTAATACCATATAAACTACCACCTTTCACCCTCTCACCATTCAGATTTTCACCTCCTACCGCCTCAAGAGACCCTACTGGAACCGGAACATCTGGTGATCATGTGACTACTTTTCACCTTTAGAATAATCAATCATGCAATGTCTTTAGGGTCTTATGTTCATCACCCATCTAAGGTATGATCCGCCCATTACGATCCTTACCAATCAGGTGGATTTTTTGCCACCTCTTATCTTTTAAACCTTCTTCATTACGTATTGATTACATTATACAAGACTCGATCCTCAACGCTTATCTTTGGGTAATTTTCCTCTTTCGCCACAATCAAATCAAAATCACCTATACCAATGTGCCCAAAATTCACCTATACATAATAGACCTAAACTAAATCATGCCTATAACCTACCAACTCATTCTCGTACCTCCTCACATTCTTCCCTAGCTTATGGGATAACTACATCGGCCTAAGGTCCCTTTTCATTGGGACTATGTAGGCAGACACTCCAAGGGCATGGGGCCCTTGGAGGTTAGCTCAGCCACTCTCTACCCTAACCAATTCATCTTTCATTTTCCTAAATCACATTCTACCCTAGTTAGTTTCCATTTTATATTGATACTTGGAAATTAAAACCCACAAACAAAAAAAAAATTCCACCTTTATCATCATCAAACATACATTCATTATGTCTACCATTATCATGCATGTACTATAAAACATCTTAAACATGGTCCATATCATCATTAATTGCACACATAAATGAATTCCAAACTCAACCAATTTTGACTCAATCCATGTCTAGACCACAAACCTAACTCCACCCATACCTACATGACCTAGAATCAACCATACCTATGACCTGACTCAACCATGCATATGACCTGACTCAATCCATGCCTATAAACCTAACTCAACCATGCCTATGACCTGACTCTATCCATGCTTATAACCTGACTCGATCCATGCCTAAACCACAACCTGACTCAATCCATGCCTAACACACCTATCATGAATCCATCTATGCATAATAATAAAATGTTATCAACACAAACACATAATGACCATAATCATCATCATCTTTATAAATAAAAATATCCAAACAGGTGTCTCCATATACATAACTCTCAAATATATTTGGCACGAGGCTGGTGTATATAATAAAAAATATACAAAACTCTCATACATCTTCACTCTCTTCAGCACGCAGGCCAACATATATCAAAAATGAATCGGGATGTGCATCAGGCATCACCATATCAGATATCCTCCATATCAGTCTCTCCTGTCTCCTCCTCGGCTCCTGTCTAGCAGCCTGATAACATCTCACCACCCGCCATGAGTTGTGGTTGGGTCCCTGCTAGTACATCACCTAGAGCTGGCCTCTATAAATTGGTGGCATCACCTTGATCCTGTCTCGGGGCTCGATGGCCCCCTGTGCTCTCCATGTTGTGAGTTTGGGATCTAGTCCTATCACTTGAGGCCTACTGTGCCCTGTACTCTCCATAAGATATAAAATCTATCTCGGCCGCCATCAACTGATCCTGATAATATGTGGCCTCCCCTAAGGCGTCCCGTAACCTAGATATGGGTACCATCTGTGGTGGCCCCATTAGCCTCAGACCCTGTACCTATCCTTTGGGACCCTGTCCCGCCCTTTCCTGTGAACTGGGACCCTGTCTCGGTGCCTGTGGAGGTGTCATCGGCCTCACGCCCTGTGCATGTGCCTGAGACTGTAGTGCTTGAATTTGTGCATGTGCAGTGGCCAACTAGCCCTACAAACCTGTAACCTATGCCTATAGGGCGGCAACCTGCTCATCATCACCCTCTCCATCTCTACCCTGGGCCATCTGGGCATGTAAAATGACCACCTATTCATACAACATGGCCACCTCTGCCTCTGAAGCTGCTAACTGCCCCTTTACCATCCCCAACTGTGTAATCAAGGTCACCACCTGCCCTGTAGGGTGTCTCTCTACACAGTGATGGTGGCTAAATTTGGCTGCCCCAGCCTAGGAGGTACTGCTCGTAGATGGGCCACCCACCACTGTCTATACCTATTTTTCACTCTAGCATCATCAATTCGTCGGTCTACCACCTGCTCCTCCTACCTTGTAGGCACTGTTAGTTGTGGTAGAGGAAAGTGACCTCTCCACGTCATCCCTCCTATACTGTGGAAAGGGTGGGGGTATAGCCTTTGGAAGCCCAAACTTTCGTCTAACCCTATCAACTGGGATCATCTTGTGCTCCCCTGCAGGACGCCCCTCAATTCATCTGACTATCTATAAACCATCTAACTCATCAACCATCTGTCTGTATGAGGGTTGGCCCACACACGGTATCAAAATAATGTCCACACCAGACAATCCCTTCGGTAACCACTTGTAATAGGCTACATCATGTGTAAACTTTCTCATTTGATGCTCTCAAATAACTGGCACCCATCGCTTATAGCCCACTCTAACAAACCCGGGATCAAATGCGTTAGCCTGGGGCATCCCAACTGGGCACACACACACAATGTGCTCATAATCCCAACAACGTAATTAGAAAGTGTAGCACAAACTTAACCTCCTAAGCTGCCCATAGCTCCCTGTATAGCTACACTAGGAATGCTGGCGTCCATGTAAAACGGGTCTGGTCTATCACCATATCATGTAAGACCCCCATCAGTGATCATGGGAATCTCCCACCCTCTACATCCAGCAGTACAAAATAGCAAACTACCTCCATTAGTAATACTACTAGCCTTGTCTCCTCTAGACAAGCTAGGTACATCTCTCCATAGCTCAGATTGGAACTGTAGAATGTCAGCTCTACCAGTCCTTCACCAAAAACCATTAGCATTAACTCCTTAGACGCCTCTAAGGAGATCAAATATACCTGCATCCCCAATATGGGTAACCACAGGATCATGTACATGTCCTCCAGGGTGACTGTCATCTCCCCCATTGGTAGGTGGAATGTGTTGGTCATGGAATCCCATCTATCGATGAGAGTGACCATCAGACTCGGTTGTCAGACTACATGCCAGTAGTGCTTGACCCCACTCAGGCCAACATTTGTGACATATCTCCACTCCTCAACTGTCGCCACCCCACAAACTGTCACGAGCAGGGGTGGCACCCTGTCTCGCATCCTTAACTGATCTCTCACCGGCATCCAACAAAAAAATCACATTATTAAAACACAACCATATTTACATTCACCCATACCCATTCCCATTACCCTACCTCTTTTACTTCACTACTTACTCATTTATTCCATGGCCTACCCTCCACCCTGACCCCTCACCTACTTACTTACCCAACCTACCCTAACCCAATCACTTTACCAATTTACACACACCCTGACCCCTCACCTACTTCAATTTTGACCCACTCCCTAACCTTACCTATTTTCCCACACATCTATACATTTTTCCCTAATAACTCCACCCTTACCTATTTTTTACCCCTTACCTATGTCATGATTTTCACCCAAACCACTTCTCTTACCCCTACTTACCTCACCCACCCAACCTTGGACACCTTTGGCCCCTTTTTCCCAAAACCATGACTGGTATTGGTTATCCCTAACCAATCCCGGTCCCCCTTTAACCGGCATCGGTCACCTGCTTTGTGACCGATACCAGCGCGCTAACACTGACATCGACTAACCTTCAACCGATGCCGGTCACTGTCGCTACCAAAACCGTGATGCCCAACCCCCATTTTCCCTCAAAATCCCCTTTTTTCTCCCTTCTACCCACCCAATCCTACCCAAATTCCCCCTACACCCTTCCCCACCCCTTCTTCACCCAATCCCCTCCCTCCCCATTCCTATTTTAATTGATTTCCCTCCCATAATTTAAAATTCATTTCCCCCCAAAAACCCGTTTTCACCCACCCGACCTCTAATTCACCCTAATAAACAAAACAAAGTGTAGGATTGAATCTTACCTCATCGCGCTACCGTCTGCATGGTGGCACCTCTGGCTGCTGCAGTCATGGTCCCCCTGATCCCTCTCCTACCTCTACCATCACCAAATGACCTCTTTTTATCCAACCAATCAATCCAATCAAATTGATCCCACCCAGCTCATGGATGCACCTATCGACCAACTATCACTAGCCACATGGCTCGCCAACTCAATCCTCCGTCTCCCTCTGTCACTTTCCACCTTTTCCTCTCTCTCTTGTCGTTTTCCCCAATTCACTAAAAGATAAATGATTTGAAAAATAAGACAATTTTTCTTCTTATAACCTACCCGACTTGACCGGCGATGGTTTTACCTTAACTGACATCGGTCATGTGCCCTAGCTTACCATGGTTAGTCCAACTTGACCGACATTGGTTCCTTTCAACCGTCATCGGTTTACCTGCTTAGTCTTTTTTTACCCCCTACCCCCAATTTTTGACCCGAATCCTTTTTTATCTTACCCACACCTCAATTGGCCACTTCACTTGACCCTCTTGACCTTATCATTCACCCCCTCACCTCGTCCTCATTTGGGGACTCGTTATTTTACCAATACCTTTGCCCTACCCATGTTGTGACCTAGATACTTGGACCAGGAACATCGCTAGTGACCTGTGACCTCATGTGTTTGTTATACCTTGCGGCACTGTTACCTGTGTTCATGGACATACTGACCTTACCTTGCCTCTTGTCATGACTGTTTATCCTGACCAAACCCTTTGGTGTACGGGAACATACCTAAACGTTCTTGCACCTAACCTACATCGTGTCTCCAGACCATATCCTATAACTTGGATACTATAATCACCTCAACCTTGTTTGGATAAACCTAATGACCTTAGACAATGTAGAGTTTTCCTACTCTTAAACCTGGTTCTGTGCTACAGTTTATACATGTGCGTGTGTTTGACTGTTACTACCTTTGACCCTGACCCATTACCTAGATTACTTGAGTAGACCTTTTTCCTTTTTTTCTCCGTTACCCACCTTCCTCTTCATCACATTCACCTTTTATCAAACCACTCACTGATTCTGCCTTCTGCCTCGTCAGTTCTTGGTTTGAGGGGGATCACCTTCACCCACACATGGGGCAACCACATTTTATTTTTGTCAGTGTCACTTACCAATACAAGCTATGCAAAAAAAGGGGCAAAATGTAGACACCAAAATTGGGTCACACTCCCCTTGGTCCCTCGTCAAATAAACACCTTAAACACATTCACCTAACCATGGCCCCTTTCACCCCACTCTAATATTAATTTAATTAATTTAATTTAATTAATTCATTATCTCACAATATTTATTATTTAAACATCTCAATTGAGATAATGCCCACACATCCACCTCGCCTATACACCTCATCTAGCCACCTCATCTTGAGACCTATTCTTAGTATGTTGCCATAACTAACTAAGACCTACCCAAACCCTAAAAATAAAAGCCTACATTCCCTCTAACCACATTCCCATCCATTAGAAAGGAAGCTTCCATTCTAATCCATGGAGCAAACGAACGAGATCCCAGAAAATCAAGAGGATCTGCCCAGTTTAGTAAACCTAGTAAATCCTACCCTAACTGATGCCAGTTACCCTAAACCATAGCTGATCAACCAGGAACCATCGTTGGTTACCATTTAACCCCCAAAACAACCTTATTTTGAGGTTGGCACATCTTCTGAGGGCAAGAGATGAAACTAGAGCTGCATGTAAGCTGAACCAACATTTGTACATGCATCAGAGCACCCATAGCTAGAATCAGATACACCCACAGAGCCATCTGCCTTCATGGGAGCATCTGGGGAAGCGCCAACACCGAATCAAGTTCCTTCCATTTCATCACCCACCATTTCCAACCTGACATTAAGCTCATAAAAACAGTAAGTGCTTTGTTAACCAAAACTTGTCCATTTATCATTTGGTAGATTCTTTTACTTTTGATATTAGTTTCTACTCCCATTTCCATTCCACCACCATTTACCTCCATGCAAACTTGACCATCCCTACACCCACACCCTTGAACTGCCCATACCTAGATTTTAATCATTCCTGTGCATACCTAAGACCCACACGAACCTTGCCATTGCCCTTCCATTTTCATTTAGTCTCAGATCTACCCTCATCTTGAGTTCTTATTGAGTTTCCTGTACCCCGACCATACCAGCGCCAATTACCCACAACCACCGCCAGTTAACTTAAACCGACATCGATCATACTAGACCGATGTCGGTCTCTATGTTTTTGACCAGATACTAAGAACATAGCTCAAAACCTCTACCCAATACCCAAAATAGCCTAGAACCTTACCTTGACAGTGACCTTGACCTTCAGATTCAATCATAGCTTAGCCTATTGTGAATGATTTTGCTTATTGTAGACGAATGATATACCTAAATCATTTTAACTACAATAGGATTTCCTTTATTGTTAACATTAAGTTTTTTTAAACAGTGGATTGACAGCTATCTAGGAAGTATCACACTTCCCAAATCTAGCATACACTAGGCAGTCCACTGCATATACTACTTAACTGTTATTTGGTGGTCTTGTTTTCCATTTCAAGTAGTTCCTCCAAGCCAAAAAGAAGCTCTCACGATCAGATGTGTATCAAGAAGTCATACGTGCGCAAAAACCTACAACCATCATCTCAACAGGTATTCCTCCTAGCCCACTACCCTTATTTGTTTCATCAACATTTGAAGAAATGATCTAGAATCAGGTGAAACAGTGATCCTTTGGTCCCACAACCCAACGGGCCAGAGTTGATAATAGATATTGATACAAGTTTACATTTGACAATATTACACACACCTGCTACGTTCTATGAGAAAATAGAACAACTAAACATGTTAAACATTGATGTGAATCAATCCTGTAATTATTGGACTACTCCTGGAAACATGGTTTGATTGTGTGCATGACCATAATAGGACGACAACCTCCACGATTTTTTGGTTGTGATCCTCAGGTCCCACAACCCAATGGGCCTGCTAACCAATTAGATATCAACATTGGTTTACGTGCATTAATGTTTAGATCATCAACACTACAACCTGCTATTGTTGCACAACTTTCATTATTGAACATAGCAGCTGATTAGGCTAAGACCTTCTTGACTAGACCAGAAAATCATCCATAGTCCATGTGGATTCATTATGCCTCTCGTTCTGACTTCCATGACCTTGTTTGAAAATCTATACGAGATGTGCGTAAGTCAATTTCCACGTGTTCAATAGCCGGTGAGTAGAATCTCAGCAGCGATCGATATTGATTGGAGTCTCCAAGTAGCTATCATATCATATCGATCCATCATGCCACTTTAGGTTAGGAGAGAATTATTTGCCTTAGATCCGTAGATCCCATTATTGTGTGTCGCAGATACAAGGTTACCTCATTAGCTTGTCCACCATCACCACACATACAAATTCATTTCTATTATACACTGGTTGTCTCGGCACGACCTCGGGAAGTCATGTATGAAGAAGGTCACGTGTTGATTTTCTTTCGTACAGTTCCAATGCTATAAACTAGCATATCATTGGCAGTATTCTTTGGAGTACTTGTTGTTTTAGCTTTTTATTTCACATTCTCTTGCTTTTCTTCGACCTCTTCCTCCTTTGTAGTGCTTCCTCCTTCTAGACTACTCCTTTCTTCCTCTTGACATTCTGATTCTTTCCCTTCCTCTGAAAGATCAATTATTTGTTTAACCACCATGGTTATCTCTGTTTATTTAGGAGAAATAAGCCGAGTGTTTTATTCTTCAACCAATTCTTCTTCCTTCTCAACCTTTTAGATTTTCCTTTCTTGGTATACACTAGGGTTTAAGACTGGAGAGGAGAAGGAGTTGATTGAGTGCATGCTTCAGGTGTTGAACTAGGGACTTCTTTGTGGGATGTGGAAACTTCCTGAGAAGGAGACCACAATCTACCAAACCTTAGTTTTGACCAAGACTGGGTTGATAATTTCTTGTAAGTTGTCTTTTTCCTTCTTGAACCAGTCAATGGTGTCAAGAGGAATGTGCCTTATAGATTTTTTGAATTCCAATGACTATAAATCTTCATAATCATCTTGTAATTCATCTGGTACTTTATAGATTCCAATTCTTTGATTTTTTGCAAAGAGATTTGGCCATAGTACCTTCTTCTTGCCTCCTAATCATCTGAGAAATCTACCCAATAATCTTCTACATCAAAGAGGTGATGGAAGGACATTCTGAAATTATTGGTGATGAAGCCCTTGAGATCAAAGCAAGTTCTTTTATGAAAGAAAAGAAAATTGAAAGCAGCAATTGTCCTTTCAAAATTTTGTGCATCCAAGGAAGTATTGCAAGTATAATTACCCAGATTGATTGCAAATTGAACACCAGCTATATTCTTCTACTTGTAGGTTCTATGCAATTTATCAAGTTGCCTACAAATTTCCACTAGGGAAATCTTGTCACTACAAAACATTGGGAGCTTAAAGGGGGCCCCCTTCAAAACCTACTAACCTAATATAGGAGAAATTCTTGAACTGAATGTAGAGGCTACCATAGATGGAAATCAAGTGTTTAGCTTCAGCAGAGAACCTTTCAGCTATATTTCCCTCCAAAATCCTAATAATGTAAATAGTGAAGGCATCATTAACTCTCCTAAAATGATGTTTATTATTCTTCAGAGTTAATTTTGAGTAGTATTAATATACTCAGGCATTCTTCTTATTGTCTTCTAGAGAGAGACCTAACAATTCTCTGTATACCCCAATAGTATACATCAAGTAAGAGGTCATGTGGAAGACCTTGGTTCTCTATACATTGGCCAGCTATTCATTAAGATTATTATAAATGATTTCTCCCCAATTCAAATTTTTCTTTCCTTCACATATGATATTTATATATGGGCACATCTAAAAATGGAACTCATTAATTTTAGGAAGCCCCATAATTCTAGTCAAAAGAGTGATGATGTCTGAAAGCTCTTCCTTGAAATCACTTTTAAATCCTTGGGAAACCTGGAAGCTCTTTTCTTTAGGACCTTGAACCAAGACTCAGCCACCATTTGTTTGTACTTTTTAGGCTCTTGATTAAACAATTGTTGGGCTTGTGCCATAGTGAGAACATTTGAATATTCAAATATTGGAATTCCAAGGTCAGTATTGATACATCCTACATCCAACTTGGCAATCACTTGGCCTTGGGGGTCTGTGATCTCTTTCGTGCTAGGGTCAAAGTGAAAGCCGCAGGCCTGAACTATATCTACACATTGGACTGAGACCAGAAATCCTCCAGCGTAAGCTATCCCATAGTCCTTGATGAGTTGAGCCACAGGTGAAGGATTGGCATCATTAATTTGTGCCTAGAAATCATTAAAATCCATATGTTGCACATTGGTGTCCCTTATGTTGGGTATGGAAGTCTCGAGAGAGGGAAGTTGCTTGTGACCTTTGAAATGAATCTTCATTATGGAAAAAAGGGGATGAGAAATAGTGATTCAGTAGGTAGAATGATCATTCTGATAAAGGCAATGTGGTAGGGCACATGAACAAATCAGCTTAGAATTATTCTTGAAGGTTAGGGAAAACTCGATCTTTGATCACTAGAAGGATCATGATCTTTTCAGAAACAAAATGCACTTTAATTTTTTTGAAAATGACCAAGGGAGGCTCGAGCTATGGCTAGGACAACTTTGGAACAGAATGCGTGAGGCTTGAACCATAGTTGTAATAGTAAGAATGGCTATCTATCTCATTTTATATTACACCATTCGGAGAAGGTCGGTGGGGAGTATTAATGAAGGATTTTAATGGATAACGTGAAATGGAGCACTTAGAACATTAGATGTAGACCTATGAATATATAGTACAATATGGCAGAGAAATGAAGAACAGAAGGCCCAAAACTATATGGGATTCTCAGGACACAAAAGGCCAAAGTTTCTGTAACGCAAAGTAAGTGGCTACAATGTGGAAAATGCGGGTTTGTGGAGAACATAGGGCCAGACCACACCTGGGACATCCATGACATGAGAAGCCAAAATTTCTACACTACATTGGCATGCAATGGAAAGTGGGTAAGTTGGGAAAAATTCACACAAACGGTCCATAGGACACAAGGATGTAAGTTCCCTGCTGACTCAAAAATATGCAACATGAAGGGGACTTATAAAAATTTGAAGAATAGGTTATGGTTCGACAAGACTTGTGGTATCGTGGGGATGCAGGGAACAAATAGTTGGGAAGCACAAGGGTCAAGAGTTCATAAAGTCCAATACTCCGTAAAACCAAGAAGCCTAGTTCGCTATGGGAAAGGTGGGGGATTGGGGAACAAGGGGCCTAGAGGAACATGGGACACATGGGACATCAGAACCCAAAATACCTGTAATTCAAAGAAAGATTGTTTAAAAATTGACTAACTTTGAAAATCGGTCCTTCAAACTGTTGGAAGACTTCATAAATGTTTCACTCAAAATTTTGGAAAAAAAAATGGCAAAAATACACATATTTTGGGTAAGTGACAACAACCGACTCTTTCTAGGGATTAGGATTACTTGACATAAGGTAGGACAAAAGGACCTTAGATTCTCTAGCAAAAGAAAAGTATAGATTCCATTGGGAAATAGAGTCCAAAACAAGACAATACAGAAGAAAACTAGAATAAAGGGAGAACAACACAAGCCAAAAACAAGAACTACACAAGAATGTACGAGGGAATGCCTACTCACCTAGGACTAGAACAACTTCAAATATTTACCACTATATGGAAATGGAAGGGAAATTACATCTATATAGCTTAAGTAAAATGAGCTTTCACCAGTGAAATACCTTATCTTAAAAGGACCAAGCCAGAGAGAATCAAACCTACCATGACTTCCTCGAGGTTCATGTTGTTTGTCCCAGAGTAGGAAAATGTCTCCAACCTAGAAGTCTCTAGTTATGGATTTCTTATCAAAGAGTTTCTTTACTTTCTATTGGTGTGCAGTAATCCTATCCACCACCTATAATCAATCTTCATCCAGTTTTTGCAAAGACATAATCCTCTTCTCCATAGAGCTGGTGAAATTGGCATCTTCAATGGCTTTCATTAGTTGCAATGTTGGAAACTCCACTGTTACTGGTAGTTGGGCTTCTATTCCATAAACAACTTGAAATGGGGACATACCAATTGCTCTTTTGGGTATGATGTTGTCTTCTCAAAGAGCATCATAAAGCTTCTTGTGCCAGTTTCTTTAGGACTCGTCAACAAGTTTTATGATGATTGTTACCAAATTTTTGTTTGTTGATTTTTCTTTCTCATTCCCTTGAGGATAATAATTAGAAGAGTGTGCTAGGGAGATCCCATAACCATAGCAAAAATCAATCATCTCATAAGAGGAGAAATTTGGGGCATTATCAGTAAAAATTTTATTTGGGACTCCGAACCTGACCAGAATGTTCTCCTTGATGAAGTTATATACTACTTCAGAAGTTGTTATTTTAACTGGAATAAATTCTACCCACTTGGTGAGGTATTCAGTAGCTGTCAAGACATGTGTGTGTCCAAAACTGGAATTAGTATTAAGAGTGCCTATAAATTCTAGCCCCCATTATTGAAAAGGCTCCTCAATTACTACTGGTTTGAGAGGCAGGGTGGCCAATTTGGGTCTGCCCACAAAGGTTTGACATACCTCACATTTTGTGACCCACTTTTTTTGCATCCTTGAACAATGTTGGCCAATAATAACCCACACGGAGGATCTTGTGAGTTGTTACAACAGATGAAAAATGACCTCCATAGGCCTGATCATGGAAATCTCTCAACAACCTTTTCTATTGTTCTCTGTCCACACACCTCAAAAATATTTCGTCAATTCCCCTCTTGAACAATGAATTTTCCTAAAGTACATATTGTGTAGATAATAATTTAACAACCCTCTTTTCTTCAGCATTCAGATGTATTAGACAGTATCCATAAGTTAGAAAGTGAGCAATGTCAGCATACCATCCATCTGTTGAACTTAGGAGAAGGACAATTGGGGTATCAGCATCTACTTCTTTAGATGACTCACTCTGAGCACTATTAGCAATTAGTTCACAAAGGCCTCTACCTCAAACCAACTTAGTTGGCTTATATCTAGGTCATATTCTTAGACCTTTGCCACCCGGTTTCCTCTTTTTGACCCAAACTCTTTCTGTGTAAGGATGGACTTAACAGTTTTTTTGGGCACAAAGACAATTGATTAAGAATTGAGAATACAGAAACGTAATTTCTTAACTATCTTTACAACAAAAAAATCACACTTCTCCATTTATTTGCATGTCAACTCATGAGCCTTCAAGACATAACTCATAAAAATTATGGGGAGTTCACAACCTCTAGAATTATTTTGCACCAAAATGGCTTCCAGGGTATTGTCATTGGCATAGTAATAGATTATGAAATCTTTCTCAAAATCAAGACATGCAAGAATAGGCATGTTGGAAATGGTCTTATTAATGTTTTAAAAAGCATTCTTTCCTTTGAAGTCCAACAAAAGGATTTTCTTCTTTCATCATTTGAGCTATGCTCCTAGTTAATTCTGAAAAATCAGGGATGAATTTTCTCAAAAACTTGATCTTGCCAAAGAAAGAATGCACACCTTTCTTTCTCATTGGGAGAGGAATTTTATGAATATCCTGAACCCTATCTAGATCAATCTTGGTTCCTTCCCTGTAAACAATGTGCCTGAACAGTTTTCCTTTTGTGACATCGAAGATAGATTTTTTTGGATTTAAAGAGATCCCATGTTCCCTACACTTCTGAAGGACATTCTCAATATGTTGAAAATGGTCCTCTCTTTTATCATAGAAAAAATTCAAATCATCCAGGTAAATCAAAATGTACTTTCCCTTTAAATTACCAAAATCCAAATCCATTTCCCTCTAAAAAACTTACACCAACATTGATGAGACCAAATGGCATCCTTCTATAAGAAAAGGTTCCCCAAGGGGTTGTGAAGGTCGTCTTGTGTTGGTCTTAACCTTGATCTGATTATACCCTAAGAATCTGTCAAGTATGGATAACATCTCTAAACTGGTGACAGCTTGCAAGATTTGGTCCATCATAGGGAGTGGATAATTATCCTTGAGAGAGGCGTGATTTAAATTTTTAAAATCCACACAAATCTAGATCTCCTTGCTCTTTTTTCTTATAGGAATGATATTGGCTACCCAAGAAGAATGGTGAATCGGAAATATTATTCTAGCATTTAGAAACTTTTGAATCTCCTGATGAATTGTATATGCAATCTTGGGATTATACTGCCTTTGCTTCTGGTAGAATGGTTTGACCCCTAGTTTTAAAGGAATGTAGTGCTACATTTCCCTTAGCTTGAATGATTTTATATCATCGCAGGAGTAGGCCAACACATCAATATATTTCCTTGAAAATTAAATCATTTTCTTCTTTTTCTCCTTAGTATAGCATTTACCAATAATGACCAATTTAGGATTTTCTTCACTCCCTATATTGATTTTTTCATATTCAGCTTATTGATGAGCCCCATGTGATACCTTGGACTTGATATATATGTCATGTTTGTAAAATAAATCTTCTAAGCTTACCATTCCTCTAGGTATCTTATCACCTTTCAATCTTATGCAGCCTTCTTTATCATATTCTTCCTCTACTCATTTTTCAGAGACTAAATATGAAATAGACTCATGAGGAACAACTTCACTTCCTTCAAACTACAGCTGACTGAAACTATCTTGGAGTTCAAGGAAGGAAATATAACTTCTAATGGTAGTATTCATATACTAGGGAATTCTTCTTATTATCTTCTAGAGAGATACCTAACCATTCTCGGTATTGTCCAATAGTAGACATCAAGTAGGAGGTCATGTGGAGAACCTTGGTTCTCTGTATATTGGCCAACTATTCACTAAGATTATTACAAATGTTTTCTCCCCAATTCAAACTCTACTTTCCTTCACATATGATATTTATATATGGGCACATCAAAAAATGGAACTCATTACTTGTAGGAAGCCCCGTAATTTTGGCCAAAAGAGTGATGATGTATGAAATCTCTTCCATGAAATCACTTCTGTATAAATCCTTGAGCAACTTGGAAGCTCCTTTCTTTAGGACCTTGAACCAGGACTTAGCCACCATGTGTTTACACTTTTTAGGTTCTTGATCAAATAGTTGTTGGGCTTGTGCCATAGTAATAACATTTGAATCTTCAAATACTAGAATCCCAAGGGCAACATTGATACATCCTACATCCAACTTGGAAATTGCTTGGACTTGGGGTTCTGTGATTTCTTTCATGCTAGGGTCAAGGTGGGAGCCGCAGGCCAGAACTATATCTACACATTGAACTGATACCATAAATCCTCTAGTATAAGCTATCCCATAGTCCTTGCTGAGTTGAGTCACAGGTGAAGTATTGACATCATTAATTCATTCCTAGAAATCATTAAAATCTAGATGTTACACATCAATGTCCCCTATGTTGGGTATAGAAGTCTTGAGAGAGGAAAGATGCTCATGGCCTTTGAAATGAATCTTCATTATGGAAAAAAGGGGATGAGAAACAATGATTTAGTGGGGAGAATGATCATTCTGAGAAGGGCAATGTGGTAGGGCACAAGACCAAATCAGCTCAGAATTCTTGCAGAAGGTTATGGAAAACCTGATCTTTGATCACTTGAAGGATGTAGACCTTTTCAAGAACAAAATTCTCTTTAATTTTTGTTAAAATGACCAAGGGAGGCTCACACTATGGCTATGAAAGCTTTAGAATGGAATGCGTGAGGCTTGGAATGTAGTTATATTGGTAAGAATGATTATCTCTCCTGTTTTATATTACCTCATTTGGAGAAGGTCAGTGGGGGGTATTAATGAAGGATTTTAATGGACAAAGGGAAATGGAGCTCTTGGAACACTGGATGTAGACCTATGTATATATAGTGTAGATATGTTGTAGGAATGAAGCACATAAGACCCAAAACTATATGGGACGCTAATGATACAAAAGGCCAAAGTTTCTGCAACGCAAAGAAATGGATACAATGCGGAAAATGTGGGTTTTTGGAAAACAGATGTTCGGACCACACCTGGGACATCTGGGACATGAGAAGCCAAAAGTTTCATACTACATTGACACACAATGGAAAGTGGGTAATTCAGGTGAAAGTCACATAAACGGTCCATGGGACACAAGGACGTAAGTTCCCCGTTGGCCCGGAAATCCACAACATGAAGGGAACTTAGAAAAATTTGAAGAATAGGTTGTGGGTCGAAAAAACTTGCGGGTACCATGGGGATGCAGGGGATATATGGTCGGGAAGCACAATGGCCACGAGTTCATAAAAATTCCAATACTCTGTAAAACCAAGAATACTAATTCATTGCGGGAAAGGTCGGGGATCAAAAAATAAGGGGCCTGGAGGAACATGGGACATGCGAGACATCAGAACCCGAAAATGCCCGTAAGTCAAAGAAAGAGTCAAAACTCAAGTTTTTGAAAATTGTCTAACTGTTGAGACTTATTTCACTTACCCAAAATACACATATTTTGGGTAAGTGACAACATTGTCATTGTTTATTTATTAAAAGAGTTGCATGGTGTAATTTATTTTACAAAACTATATATGCATTCTGGGTATTATCAAATTAGAGTAAAGAAATAATATATTCGTAAGACAACCTTAAAAACTCATCAAGGGAATTACAAATTCTTAGTTATACTTTTTGGTCTTAATAATAGACCATCCACATTTTAGAGTTTGATGAATTCAATATTTAGACCATTCCTATGGAACTTTTTCTTGGTATTTTTTGATGATATCCTCATCTACAACAAATCATGGGAGAAACATTTACATCATGTAAATACAGTATTGGAAGCCCTAAAGAAACATCAACTATATGTCAAGCCTTCAAAGTGTTCTTTTGGGGTATAGGAAGTGGAATCCTTGGGTCATATTGTCTCTCATAAAGGTGTTAAGGTGAACCTTCAAAAGATCTAGGCCATGGTGGAATGGGAAGTCCCAGTAACCCTCGAGAATTTATGAGGTTTTTTAGATCTCAAAGGGTACTATCACAGGTTTGTAAAAAACTATGGCAGTATAGCAAAACCACTTACAAAATTATTGAAGAATGAATCCTTTCATTGGAATGATGAAATTGTTAGGGCATTTGAAAAATTGAAGGTGGAAATGTGTACCACTCCAGTATTGACAACTCCAAATTTATCCAAGATCTTCATAGTTGAATGTGATGCTTCAAGAAATGGGATCAGAGTAGTACTCATGCAAAAGGGAAATCTCATAACATTTGAGAGGCAGTAATTAAAAGGAAATAATTTGTTGAATCCCACCTATGAGAAGGAAATGATGGCAATATTACATGCAATTAAACAATGGAGACCATACTTGATGGGTAGACACTTCAAGGTAAAAACCGATCATGATAGTTTGACATACTTCTTGGAGAAATGAATATCTTTAGAAGAGCAACAAAAATGTTTCACTAAGATGTTGGGGTATGAATTTAAGATTATTTATAAGAAAGGGAAGGAAAATGTTATCATTGATGCTCTATCTAGGAGGGATGAGTCCAAAAAATCATTGTTATGTGCCATCTCTATACTAAAGGTAGATTGGGTGGCTCAAGCAAGGGAAGAATGACATAAATATGTAACAACCCATACTCTCATTTAGAATCTCCAGACATATCCAACTATAACAGAGAAATTTATGTGGAAGGGGGATACATTGTGGAATAAATATAGGTTATATTTTTGTAAGAACTCTACACTTAAACACCATGTTCTTTCAGATCTCCATTCTTCTCCACTAGGTGGCCATTCTAGGTTCTTGAAAACTTATCATAGAGTTAAGAAGGATTTCTTTTGGGAGGGTTTGAAAGGATATGTTCAAAAATTTGTGGTAGAATGTTTGGTGTGTCAACGTAATAAGGGTAAGACCATTAAGACAATAGGTCTCCTTGAACCTTTTTCTATTCCTAGCAAGAAATGGGAAAAGGTATCGATGGATTTCATCACAAGATCTCCTAAATCAAAAGGGAAAAGTGTCTTCATGGTTGTGGTGGATAGAATTACCAAGTATGCTCATTTTTTTTCCATAGCTCATCCTTTCACAACTATTACAGATGTCATCTCATTTATGGAAACAGTTCAAAAGCTCCATCACATGCCCAAAATTATAGTAAGTGATCATGATCCAATATTTACAAGCAATTTTTTGACTTATTTTTTCTCTTGTTTGGGTACCCAACTGGCCCATATTTCATCTTATCATCCTCAATCAGTTTGGAAAACCGAGTTGGTAAATTAAGTTTTTGGAAGGATATCTTTGATTTTTTACTTCAGATAAACAAGAACATTGGGGGAAATGGTTTCCACTTGTGGAATGGTGGTATAATACTTCATTTCATACCTCCTCCAAAATGTCTCCATTTATGGAACTTTACGGGCACCATCTTCCATCACTCATCTCTAGCTTAAATTTCAAACCAAAGGTGAGAGAAATCAAAGATCACATTCAGCACCAGCACAATGTACTCTCTATTCTTAGAGATAATTTGGCAAGGGAACAAAACTGCATGAAACAACAGGTTGATCAACATCGTAGTGAGTAAATTTGAAGAGGGTCACTTTATTTTTGTACGGTTGCAACCATATAAGAAGTTATCATTAAAATAACAGAAGAAGGATAATAATCTTGTTCCTAAATACTATGGTCCTTACCGAGTGTTGCAGAAAATTAGTAGTGTGGCATATAAGTTAGAGCTCCCTCCAGGAGGTAAAATACATCTAATCTTCCATGTTTCTTTCTTGAAGAAAGTTATTGGGTAGCACATTTCAACCCAATCATTTCTTCCTGAACTAGATAAGGAATGAAGGATCATATTGGAGCCTAAAGGTATTCTTAAGACACGCACCAAAATATTGAGGACCAGATTCATTACCGAGTACCTGATCAAGTGGAAGAATATTAATATTGAGGATGCATCATTAGAGGATGAAGCATTTGTGTAGCAACATCTAGGGCTTCCTAAAATTTAGGACAATGTTGCTTTGAAGGGGAGGGTGATGTTATGCCCTTAGTCCTATAACTTATATTGGATATGTAGTGTTGACTTGTGGCTTACATAATCTCTCTTCTTGTCATATGTTATTCCTATATGTTTTCATATGTTTAGTAAGTTATCCTTGGTGTTGGCCATAACATAAGATTGGTATATATAGGTGGTAGTGAGGAGTAGTTAATCATCATATTAAGCATTTGAGTCTTATTGTATGGTTTGGAGGTTTCCCCCTTGAAGTGGCTAAGCTATTCTACTTGGATATTGTGATCATTTATCTGTAATCTTGTGTTATTTAGTGTTCTATTACTGCTGATAGTCATATTTATACAAGTAATATCATTAAAATTTGAATCTTATAGATGATAGTGACATAAATTCATATAATTGAAAACCCTAAAATATTATATGGGAAATTTCTTCTAACCCTTTTTATTGTGACTCAATTGACTATGGAAATAAAGACCTATTGAAATAATTACACGCAACTATTTTAACTATAATTCATAACACTATTCTTAAAAAATTACAACAAATACTTATTGTGAGTTATCTAGTTCAATTACTATAATTTCATGGTATAAATGAGGATTCTCACTTGGGTTGAGTCCTTGATCCATAGATGTTTTGAAGAGAACAAACAAAATAACTTATAAAATGAAATGTGCAGAATTTAATGCACAAATATTGGAGCTAAGTGCAAACAGCTGAGACTCATTGAAGGAAACAATTGGAAAAATAAATTTTATTGGGGATCTATGTAACACCATGGTAGATTCAATAGATGACAATGTTGGACACAATCAAATTAAGCTCAAGAAGTGAGTCACCAATGTTAAGTTGAAAAAACTACATGCCTTTCATGGTGCTTATCCATCATGCAAGCTCGCAATCAACGTGAACCTAGACACAACATTGATTGTATCAGTCATCTTGGAACTCATTTTCAAACACATGACCTTCACATCCCAATCCTTATGCCCGACCATCCCACCACACATTCACTTTTAATTGAATACGACACATGTAATTTTTTAAAAAGCACTAATGGTAATTTGATGAAAAAAGTAACAACAATGTAATGTGTTGTTACATTTTTCCGTCAAAACTAATGGTGACGTAGCGGAAAATAATCTTTACCTATTCAACATAACTTGTGTGAATTTGTGTGAGAGATAGGCTCTTCAAATGTCTTATGGTGTTTGCATGATGCGTAGATGACTGGAAGAAAATATAATTGACAATGATATACAAATGGTAATGGATAAAATTAGAATATAATGTAAAGAGTGGCAATCATAGTGATGGAATGAAAAGATTCAATCTGACATAAGATATAGAGATTGAAATTTCCAATACCAATCCGTCAGAAGAGGCACATGATGTTTCAAGCTAAACATGCATATTCCTTCGCAACTTGACCCAGGAACTCAGGTGAACAGCTTAGTTACTCTTTTTATGTGTTTCCAAAGATCCCTAATCTTTTGTTCCTTTGGGGTGATTGTAGTTATGAATTTATTTATTTATTTTTAAGATTAAAAATAGAGATATATTATTTTATAGAATGTTTTTTATAGATTATTCACAAAATAAGTTGGTATTATGAGAGCACGACATGTCAAATGCCACACTAGGCCAATGAAGGGATTAGGAATAAAGTCTAAAACGAGATCTAAACATGGACTAAAGGAAAAATTAATAAGAAAATCAATCAACCATAAAAAAATATGAGGGAGTAGATCCTTATCATTTGGCTTGATAATCAAAAAATCAAATGAGGGATGTATTAGTCTAAATTTCTCCAAGAATTGGTCATTTTATTCTTAATTTTTGACCTCTATAACATAAATTTAGGTGCCTCTAACACTTTGGAAAGGTCCACTAAAGCTTTGACTACATCTTTAGTGCTTTGATTTTAAAGTTTCCAAAACTTGTTTTTAACCATCCAAATGAGTTTCTAATGTGGTTGCATCCAATCTAAATCACTATCCACCTAGTTTTCGCCTATTTAATTCTTCAAATTTCATTATTTAGAAACTTATCTTTTGAGTTTATTTCCTCTCAACAATAAAATTTGGTTAATTTGATGATGTTTTTGCAAGCTTGATGCATCCATATCATATCATCTTTATTTATTATAATTCTTCTCTTGTCCTCTCTTAAAACCCTTCTCCAGTGATGATGAGTTCAAGTTTTAAAGCATATGAGGACCGAATTTTTTCTTCCAAAAGAGGTTATTCTAGATCTCATCTAATTCATTTATGTTTATGCTTGAATGATTTCATGGATTTGGAGCAATTGATTCCTAACTTCAAATTCTATTTTCCTTTATTGTTTTCATATTTATATTTTCATGGATTCTCATTTGTTTCATTATTGATTTTCATCAATATAATTTTATTTATGTTAATTATTTTACTAGTGGTTGGTGCATTAATAATTGAAATGTATTTTGAATGCACAATGTTTTATAGCGGATTTTGTAAGCTCTAATATTATTCAGTTTTTACCTTACAACAACTAATCACATCATGACATGTCATTAATATATCAATTAGTGTACCAATGTATAATATATTTATGTGCATTTTGAAAATCTTATTTTAAATTAGTTTAAATTGTGACTTTTTTTCATTTCACTATCTAAACAACATACAAAGTAGATAAAGTTAAAATTTCAAATGAATTAAATTTTACATTCTTACATAATACCTACATGGCTATGTGAACCCACAAACTTAGAGGTAACCAATAGTGACACATCTTGCCCAAATACACTTTAGAATTCATCTCTATTTAATAAATAAGATCATATTCTTATTTAATAATGTAATAAATGTTATTTTTTATGATTGGTTGTGGTAAATAAAACATTATATAGGTGTGGGCCTCAAGAAATACAAAGCGAGACACATAAATCAAGCAAAGCTTTAGGAGGAATCATTTCTAAATATAACTCAAGGCACACAGGACTACTTATCATTCCAAGTGGAGGTAAGCCCAAATCAAAGAAATGAAGATTTTCTCTTGAAATGCACAGAGATTAAACGCGTGCCAGAAAAAAAAAATACACAAATATTTTAGAGTCAAACATTGTCTTGATATCTTGATGTTGCAAAAAACCAAACTGAAAGAGGAGGATAATCTTCATAAGTTTTTTCCTAATGCCTCTGTTGTTTCATAGGAGTCTGCTAGTAACTCTGGTGGTTTGTGCACTTTTTGGAACCCAAAGGTTCTCTTTGGGGAATGTATTATAAAAAACCCCCATTATCTGGGAATGTTTTTCCAATAAATTGGTTCTAATGTGGATTGGATTGCTGTAAATATTTATGCTCCGAATCTTGAAAACTAGAGAGAAAAATATTAGAAGGAGTTGTTGGAATTTATTAATACTTGCATGCACCTCCCGTGGCTTGCAGCCGGTGATTTCAATACTCCAATGTACTTATCAGAGAAGCAAGGAGGAACTAGTGTCAGCACTAATAGGTTGGAAGCCTTAGCTGACTTTATCAAATTGGGTGAATTTTTTGACATTGATCTTCATGGAGCTTCCTACACCTAGTCTTACAAAAGAATCAGAATCAACCATATTAAAAGAAAATTGGATATATTACTTGTCTCTATGGATTGTATTGCTCTCTATAATGATTTCTACCTACATGATCTTCCTAATATAGCCTCTGATCACTGCCCCTTGCTCCTTATGGCTTTGTAAACCCAGAGCTTGAAACATCCTCCTTTTTGCTTTAAGCTTGCTTAGTTACAAAATCATGATTTAGAAAATCTCATCAAAGACTATTGGATGACTGATACTCATGACTCGACTATGTACAGGTTCTCTAAGAAGCTAAGTTTTGTTAAAAAAGACTCAAGAATTGGAAAATTTAGGTTTTTGGGGATATCCATAGAAGGAAGGATTTTCTCACTTTGAAATTAGCCTTTATCTCGTTGGAGATTGGTTTGAAAGGAATGTCTCCTGAACTACATCAACAAGAACTATCCCTTCTTATTGATTATCACAATACACTTATTGAGGAAGAATTCTATTGGTGTCAGAGATCTAGAACGATATGGCTTCAACAAGGTGATTGAAATACAAATTGTTTTCATATGATTGCTACGAAGCACAAGAGTAGGGATAAAATTAAAGAGCTGGTCACTATGGAGGGAACTTATCTAAATAAAGATGATGTGATTGTTGTTGAATTAATCAATTACTATGCAATCCTCCTCCATGAGGACACCCCCCATGTGAAGAGGATTGTCAGGAAATGCTTCAACACTACCTAATTTGATCACCGAGGACATTTATGCCAAACTCACCCAGCCATTCTCGGTGGAGGAATTTCAGAGAGTTGTTTTTGAAATGAAAGGAGATAAATCACCATGCCCTAATCGTTTCCCTACAGTATTTTTTCAAACCTATTGGCATATTGTGGAGCCTGATCTACATGATGTTATTTTGGATTTTCAGCAGAATGACCTTCTTTTAAGGGAGTGGAATAATACCTTTGTAGCCCATGCTTCTAAATATATGGGCTCAAAGTTGATTTCTAACTATAGGCATATTAGTCTTTGCAACACTTCCTATAATATTATAACAAAAATGTTGGCTTCCAGGCTTAAACCTTTTATGAATAACTTAATTTCGGAACAACAAAATGGGTTCATTGGTGGCAGATTGATCCAAGGTGTCATTATTAATGTTCATGAAGTGTTGCATTCATATTCTCTCAAAAAATCGGCTAGTATGATTATCAAACTTGATATGTAAAAATTGTTCAACAGATTTAGTTTACCCTTCTTACTTAGGGTACTGGAGAAATTTAGTTTTGGGGAGAAATGGAGTTCTAGGATATACAATTACATCTCAACTCCCAAATTATCCATCCTCATTAATGGCATTCTATAAGGTTATTTTCCCTCCATTCGTGGAATCAGGAAAAGGGATACCCTTTCACCCTTCCTGTTTATTCTTATGATAGACACTCTCAGTAGATCTTTAGAATTCGCTAAAATATTTGGCAACATTACTAGCATTACCACTCACAGTTAATTCGATGAGGACACTTTCCTACTAGGTATCGCTTCAGTTATGGAAGCTAAATTTTTTAAATGATTTTTGGATTGTTATCAATTAGCTTATGGGAAAAAGATTAATTTTAATAAGAGTAGTATTACTTTTATCAACACTCTTGCCAGCAAATAGCAAAATATTTTTGACATCTTTGGATGCATTATTATGGATCTCCCCTCCTCCTGTTTGGGTCTTCCCCTCTTCCTGGGAAGACAAATCTAGAGTCTATGGAACCCGATTATTGATAGATTCAAAAGGAAACTTGTTGACTAGAAAGGTTCCCTTCACAGTCAGGCTGGAAATCTGTAACTAGTTAAGGCCATTTTTTTAGAATCTATCGATATAATTTATATCTTTGTTGAAAAATGAATACCTCTGTTGCTTCAACTATTGAAAAAATTCAAAAAAAAATTCTTTGGTTAGGGTTAGAAGAACAAAAAATAATTCACTTAGTCTCATGGAATGTGGTTTGTAAACCGACTACTCTTGGAGGGTTGGGCCTATGCATAATTGTTGATATGAATTCCTCCATGCTTGCAAAACTAGGTTGTGAAATTGCAACTAATGGAAAGGCTTCCTAGACATAGATGATGATCTCAAAATATCTTTCCTTAGTGGAATATTTCTATGATGAAGACATCCCAAATGGTTCGGATATTTATAACTCCATCAAAAGCACCAGAAAATTGATACAGTCAGACACCAGATGGAAAATTGGGAACGATAAGATGATTTCTTTCTAGACTAATAGTTGGATTGGATATAATTCCTTATCTGTTGACCCATCCTGGGATCCAATAAGATCTAGGATTACTAGAATATGTGGGATTTATGTTTATAACTACATTGATCATTCCTCATCTTACCCACATTGGTTCATTCCTGGCTGGGAATGGGCTAGCTATATCCATATTCAACTGATTGAAAAACTAAAGCTCTTGTTTTTGACACAATATTTTCTCATTTCTTCTATGGAGGACGCATGGATCTGGCCACTTTCCACTTCTGGTTCCTTTTCTGTCAAGGCCACTTATTTTTCCCTGCCACACCGCTTGGAGGGCCTTTTTCTTTCTCAAATTTGGTTGCCACGTGTTATCCCAAAAGTGGGATTTTATACTTGGATTGCTTCTAGATATTCCTTTCTCTCCAGAAAGAATCTCAAGCGGTGGGGTTACTCCCTTCCTAGCAGGTGTGTTTTTTTTTTAGGTCTTGAAACTTCTGCTCACTTGCTCTTTCATTGTAACTTTTCCTTTTCTGTCTAGAGCCTCCTATTTAACATTTTTCGAGTTTCTTGGGTTTTTCCTAAGTCCATTTTAGAAGCTTTCTGTCAATGGGTGCCTCTTTTTCGGCATCAAATTGTTAACCTTTCCTGGAAACTTCTTTTGCCTCACACTTTATGGAATGTTTACATTTTGAGATTTCAACAATAGGTCTAATCTTTTTTGAATGTTACGAATCTTTGGTTAATAAATTGTAATTACAACTTAGGGGAGAATTACATTAATTCATATAAATGAAAAAAATTTCAATATGTTATATCAAATAAGTGTAACCATAGGTTATAATTAATTATACTTTAAGGTAATATAAAGTGTATAATCTCCTAATTTAAATATATCTTAACATTTTTATACTTAAAGATTTGTATTATTATTGTACATAATATTTTTTATTGGGATCCATTAATATTACCTATAATGTAGGTATCTTGGTTCATATTATATAATTAACATATAGCGAGTTATAATGTTGAGTAAGTGTACATCTAAACTAGTGATTTCCTCTGGTGAAGCAACAATGACTAGAGTTTATTTAATTCATGTCACCCAAGAACTAACCATGGACTTGTTTATTTGACATAATATTGATTAATCCTAAGTATAATATATTTATAATCTTTCTTCATTTGAATTAATGTGAATATAATTTTGGTTTTCCCTAAATATTGTTCATTATCATTCATAGTTGTAGCCAGACATTGGTATTGAGCACAGACTTGTTCATTTTTTCTTATCATTCACTCTTATTCTCCATTTCTAAATTTTGTCCTCAATCATATAGCTTATACAAATTTTGATATAATTTATCTATAGATGCTTCAAGAGTAGCATTGGTTGTGTGGAAAATCAATTAATTTGATCAAAATTGGTGTTTGAATATAAGAACATGCGATAGTGTAGAAGTAGGCAAACTTCCAAATAAATTGACATTCGTCTACTAGTTGTTTTAATATAAGCATTACATATATGTTTCTTTCCTGAATTTAGTAGTTTATAAAAATTTGGGTAGTGTTATAGATACTCTAATTTGGTAACTTGTCCTTTGGAAATGACAAGTTTGGATTTTTTCCCATGCTAAAATAAATTCTCACATTTTAAGCCCAATATGTACATATTTATCTTTTTCTTTCTCTCTTTACTTTTTCATCCTCACACTCTATTTTTTCCTTCATCAAGAGAATATTAATCAACTGAAGAAATAATTCAACCTCGTGCATCATTCTCAAACTTTAGCTTTTGTATCACTTTCTTCTTAGGTAAGACCATACGAATCAGGTCAATAGTTGACTACATTCTTAAATGACATGCATGGCCTTACACCCTTTCATTAACGACTCTTTTTCCAGTTGGAATATCTTATGTGTGGTGTTTCATCTTCCTATTTCAGCCTTAATTTGAATGTTTAACCTATGGAATCCTATATGAGCAAGTCAAATGCACTTCATAACTATAATGACCACACTAGAAACAAACAGCCAAAACACAGACAAATTTTTTGAATCGACAACAATAATTGGGCCCACATAACAAATCAATTCCTAAACCTTAACATGACATGCATCACTTTGGATGGATCTCCAAGACAAGGAGAAGATGAAGCCAACAAATCAAAAAAAATGAAAAATTATAATACATTCAATCCATCCAATAGCTTATGAAGGGAAAACTATGTCATTACTTCCACTTATCCCTCCACTAACAAAGGAAGACTAGCCTTTGGTTCCTCTAAAATAGTCATGTAATCACACATGAAAAACACCCTTATCTCTTCACACTTATCCCTCCACTAAGGCTAGTATCTCCAACCCTTGTTTCCTCCTAAAAATAAGCAAACTCATGCACCATAATAACACTTATTCCTCCACTATGGAAATTCAAGTCCCCAACATACACACATACATAATAATACCCATGCATGCAAGCTACAACTACCATCAAATAAATGAACACATTCCCTAATGATAAACCAATAAGAAACAAAATATTAATAATAATGAGAGTGTGAAAACAACATTTCATCAGTATGAGTCACATTATCGAGCCTTCTTATGAGACTTACAAAAGGGAGTGATACTCATTACTAACTACCACTTATCTCTCCACTAGGAAATCTTGGATGGACTTTGGTTCCTCCCATTAAATATGCAATAAAATACAACAAATATAAACTTAGGCCTCCACTTGAGACAACATTTATCACTCCACTAGGGTTAATCTCAATGCCCTTTGTTCCTCTATATGAAAAAACAACTCCTTATTCCTCCCTTCAGTAACATCACACTTATCCCTCCATAAACAATGATGTACTCCACCCCCATACTTTCATACATCCACACAAGATAAATGAGAATAAAACAACTTCACATTGGCTCCAAAAGATCGAAAGGAAACAATAACCATAAACCGAAAGAGAGAGATAGGATAAGGAATTTATCCACCATATACATATATTTCTTGATTTACATCTTATTAAAATTTAATCCTTTTGTATTAAGCATTGGTTAATAATAAACAATATTTATAATCATGTACATTCTCACAAATGAGACAACAACAACTAACATCACATTCACTCAAAGAAGCGTAGCACAATACAATAATATGATTATAAAAGGAACAAATAAAGACCTTAACAACCATGTACGTAGGTCCCATAATTTGCATTTCCATTGCTATTAAATTACCTTTATGTTAAAATCATTGTATTATCCCACATGTAATGCTTATTATAAACATGTGTTATCATTTACAAATTAAAATTTTCACTCCATCATAATGTTTAATTTCTACATATACACTCATTTTCTTCCATTTATATTAGAATCATGTTAAAAATTTTAATCATTTTGATCACTTAAATTTCACACGAGTCATGTAGCACTCATTATGAGCAGGGAATTCATGTTCCCAAGCAAAATGTCCCAACATGGGAATGAGTCATTTAACTATTATTAAACAATATGTGTTAACCACCTTTCATAAGAGATAAAGCAATTTTACTTTACATTGTGAATCCATCTTATTAGGTATTATTTGATAGTGGAAAAAGTTTACTTGTTTTATATAGTTTTTCATATAACAATTGATATACACCAAGAACATATTTTCTCATCTCAAAATTTGCAAGTTTCTCATTTCATTAAAAATTTTGGGTCATTGTACATAGGAAAAATGACATGGGATCCCTAGTGCACTCAAATCCTTGAGGTTGTGCCAAGATAGATGAAATATGGAAGATTAGATGGGAGTGGAATAGATGTAAGTCAATATATATGAAATAGATTAGGGATGATTATGGATCTAGGTTTCAAGGTCAAGATAATCCCAGTCGATCGACTTGCAAGTAAAAAAATTGTTCGTTAAGGGAAAAAAAGGATTGTCTAACCTTTCTGGTGTGATGTTGCGATTAAGGATGATTGTTGTGTGCAACTCCTGATCTATGTCTGCTAGACCAAATATGCTTCAACCTGGTTGGCAGACTCATGGAAATTTCTCGTTCCTCTTTAAATAATCATCTCTAGAGAGGGTCATGTGAGAATGAGAATTAAGGATGCAAAGAGTAAACTTGGGATTTGGGTGACTAGATCAATTTCTTTGATTTTCTTAATCAGCCCAGAGTTGCTTAGCTATATTTAATTTTTCATTTAAGGCATCGAGTTGGTTGATAATTTGAGTGGAAAAGGATTAGATTGGAAAATTAATGCTCATAAACCTAGATATATGCATCCTTGATATCGATCGATGTCATGTGGGTGAATAATTGGCTCAAATATCCTCCTACGAGGTTAGGCCGGACTGGGAATAGTCATGTGAAGGCCTCAGCTTGTGAGAAAAGAAAATAAAGGATGAGAAACCAGTCAACGAATGGCTAAGGACTATGAACTAGTAGTATGAGCCTTGAACAACTAAGTTTTTTGCTATGTTTTAACTCTCTAAGCTACTCTAAGATCTGATTTTAAATAAGTAACGTAAAATAAATCTAATTTAAATAAAATACAATTATTTTCTCATTTTAATTAACTAGATCACATTTATCACCATATAAAAAATAAACACATCTACTTATTCTGATTCTATTTTTAATGTTTTTTACAAAGCTTTTCGATAAAAAAATAATTAAAAAAATTAAATTCCTAGTGTTTTGTATGTTTGGGAATAATTGAAAGAGATAAATTTACTTCTTTAGACATAAAGAATTAAAAATAAATTTTATGGTTGTTTCTAATGAAATAAAATACTAAAACAAAAAAAAACAAAGTATAGTTATTCTTTTGTTGCGGCTTTCTATGTAAATACTACTCTAATGGGAAAATATTTAAAATATATTATCTATTAAAACACAACTTCTTATAATACAAATTCTACCTCAAGTTCTCTAGGAAAATTGATTTTAAATTGAAGAGAAGAAATAAACAATGAAGAAATAAAAACAATGCGGATATCACCACTTATTCCTCTAACCAACTTCTCGTGCAGATCCATAGGGATGATCTAGGAGTAGGATATCAAGGGAAGAAATTTTACACATGTAATATTTTGAAAATAAATATTTTAATCTATAGGAAGTGATGGTATCTTCCTCTCTTAACAATTTAAACAAACTATTTCTTCTATTTGTAACAAACATTACTAAACCCAAAAATTTAAAGAATTGAATACAACTCCAACTTGGTCACTATAGTCTTGTGGAAGCTTATTCTAGTGGTAAGGCACATCCAGTGTCTCCTTAGCTTTAATATCCTTCCAAATTATGAGCTCAAATTTCTCTAGGAATGCAAATCAGTGAATATCAACAAAGAACAAGAAACAAGATGGTTGGATTTGTGCAAGTAAGATAACTAGAATGTGAGTATAATGGAGAAACATAGTAGATAACTCGATATCTATGTAAACCCTCTCCCAAATTTGGTAGCATAACACTTCTCAAAATTAAAAATTGCTCAACCTCGTGATATAGATAAAAGTCTCATTTTTATAAGTTGTTGGGGGATAAAATTTCAAGAAAACATGTCTATCAATAAATGGTGACTCAACTTGAGGAGAATAAATCAACATATTAGTTTACCAAAAGAGGAAGAGGAACTCAAGACCAATCCAACAAGTTTAAATTTAGCCAAATTTACCTAGAAATGCAAGATAAAATCACGTCGAAATCAAACACGCGTTCAAAAATGTGTTTTTTAATTCAATGTCAGTCAATGCTAGGACCACCCCTATTGTCATAGGGGTAGTTTCACAACCGTTGTGATGGTTGCATATCCACCAGTCTGGAAACAATGGCGGTTGTGTAATTGTCATTGGTGAAAAAGGATAAAAGGGGATAGAAAGAGGCTTAAAACTAAAATGAGATGCAAAACATGGAGTAACAATTTGAACTGAGTCACAAGGGGGATGGAAAGGTAAGAGTGAGGGATCTAGATCTCATTTTTACCTTGGAAGGATTTTTTCATCACTAGATATGTGTCACATTTTTCATGTTGCACCGTGTAATTTTTTGGTGCGTACATTCACCAATGATAAAATCTATTTACTTTCATCTTTGTTACAATAAATTATGTCATTTAACCATTTACTTTTCATTTTTTTAAGGTACACATATGTCACATAACATTTTTTTCGAGTTGGGATTTATGTTAGAAAGATGTGTCCTCCCACATGAAACATTCTTTATTCTTTATTGATAACAAGGGGTTTAAATATCAAGTTAAAGGTACAAATTTAAGTTTACTATGAACACCTCCACAACATCTTGTTAAACATAAACCGGTAGTTGGATTCACCTACTAGGTTTTATCCATAATTAGCCTCTTAATAGGTCTTAGGATTGAGTTGTTTTCCACTCACATCTCTTGGACATCACCTTGAGATAAAAATCAATGTTACCACACTACTCTCATTCCACCAAAACTTTACACATTAAGATTACCTTTTTATTAATTAAAAAGAAAGGCAAGAACACTATATATTTATCATACTTCTCCTCAATTTTCATGCAATACATAAATAAATGACCATTCACTCATTATTCACAACATCTAAAACTCGACCTAGGATCAAATATAGACACATAAAATATACCCATATCACAAGTACTTTGCACGACTAACGACATTCCTTGTTGCAATTCCAAATCACTTTTCATTTCCAAAATTGGCACAAGGGACACAATTTTGGAGATTGGAATCGAATTCAGTTTCCATAATTCCAACCATAAATGACCCCTTAAGATGCCTTAGGTTTAGTTTATTCAAAATTGTACTTACAGGGTCTAGGGACTAGTTTATTCCAGTCAACAAGGTCCACAACCAACCCTAGGAAAAATAGTAGGGAACAATTAGGAATTCCTATCTCACAAAAACCTTTTCTTGAATAAAAATACTCCTTACCTTTTTTCAAGATACATACTCTTACCTAAAGGGTTTAGTAAGATCACACACAAGAGATTCCTGAGTACTAGACATATTGTGGGGTCGAATTTGTTACAAAGGGGATTATTTCAAACTATTTCCTCATACATCAAGGTTGAATGAGATTAGAAAAATTATGGATAGGTTAAGATAAATCATGTAGAATTCAATATTTTAATTTTTTAAGTTTACTAAAATACATTGTGCAATGTACAAGAAAACACCATAGTAACAAAGTACAAATTCTCTGATACAACTAAACTATAAATTACAACGTATAATTACATAATCTCATTAATTATCACACATACATGATGTAACTAACATTTCTTCCTTCAAATATACAATAGTTACAATGGAATGGATAAAATACATTTCTTATTCCATCAAGATCACAAATTTTACAAGTTATAGACAACTTTAAACTTAGAATTCATCAATCATCTTAATCCCGCCACGCTACCTGCAACCTATCAGAATATGTAAACATGGTCAATGAAAGATTTGGCATATACCCACCTCTCATATCTAACATTCAATTAAAATTCAAAACATAAATTCATGGTTAGATAGAGATAACAAAATATTTACTTTCCATATTTTTCAAACCAAGACAACTTTTCAAGATTTAGTGAGAGATTAGAGAGAGAAAACACTCATTTTCTTTTTACACAAGTAAACCAGTAAATTTCCATGATCAGAGAGGGTGATATATGAAATAAAAAAAATTATTCATAACATTAAAATTCCAAAACTTTTCATATTGTTATGAGATTTACGACCTCTAACACAGTTCTCGTTCCCATTGTTGCTACAGTGGTCTAGGCAAAAGTGTCAAATTACATTTTCCAAATTTTCATTAACCATGTTTTTTAAGTCTATTATACAATGTATTTACCTTAATCTTACATGATTCGAAGAATCATAATTATTTTTACCCATCAAATTAACTTTGGAGGGTTGATACGGGTCCACGGGTCGTTGTTGCGTTGTTGTGAAAACTAGCCCAAGTGGCCATGGAATGGGCCCGCAAAAAAGGGTTTAGAACATCCTGATGGAGTGTTTAATAGTCCTAACGCATTCTCTACTATAAAAATAATAATAAGAAACTAACAAGTTGTAAACTAGTAACCAAAGATCACATTGGAATAACTTTCTAAAGTTGGTTGGTTGAATTCGATTGTTTGCCCTTCAACAAACTAAACCAAGTTGGCTCTGATACAGGTACATAAATTTCACTTTTTGGATGGAACGGGTAAAAATAACTACATTAATTTATTCTCTATATATAAATGAAGAGGTTTACAAGGTCATGGTTTATTTTTGGAATCCTTAGGCACGAAATTTGAGTTGATTCTGGAGGGCTCAGTCGTAGCAAGCGATTACTCCCAGCAACCTATTTTTCAAAGTAGGTCAGAAACCCACTTCCCAAACATGATCATCAAGTGTTTTGGTCATGTTTTCATGTTGGAATAAGGTCACCATATGAAAAGGAAGAAGTTACAATAGTCTAAAAGTATAAATGAGGTTTAGAGACGCTTCTTTCTTGTCAATTTTGAGAGGTGTTTGAGATAATTGGAGGGTTATTTAAAATTTCCATTTTAGGTTTTAAAACATGTTTTACATTCCGTTTTGTCTATGTTGAGCATGTTTTCAGTTTTTTTAGGGGGAATTCATGATTGATTTTTTTATCACATCGCTCATAGCGGTTATTCTCATGGTTGGTTTATCTCAATGCAATTGTTTAAAAGAGGGGTATTGATATAACATTAAAAACAATACTATAATTTTAAGTTTGATCTAGGTTCTAACATTTTTCTTTCCTTAAATTAAAAGTGTGATATTCTATAAATGGATTAATAAGGGAGAATAATATCCATGCATGGAGGATGAAGAAAGGTGCATGTGAGTGCCCTTGATTTATCTGCAAGTTCTCCACAACAAGAGGTGATTGTTAACTAGTTTGTTTGCATTGAAAAAACTTTCAAAAATACATATATGTCTATCTAGGAACTCACACCACAATATCCACGTTCCAAGGTGATTTTTTGGCTTCCCATATATATCTCCCATGCTTCCATTCAGGCACATGTAGTATGATAATAAATTTTGCGGAGTTGGGTTTTAAACTTGCCAATGAAATTTTCTTAAAATACCTCTATGATCCTTTCAAAAAATCCATTTTTTATAAGTTCTTACAAAAATCATATTCCATGTGACTGCACTCTTTTTGGAATTTTTTCAAATAGTTCACAACCCTTAAGCATGCCTCAATAATTTTCACACAGGTCTACCTAGGTAGCAATAATATCCAATTCAAAAGAAACATTGTAAATAATATTGCATCCATATTCATATGTACTTTTGAACCAAGAAAACACATCCAAAAAGCCACCTCAGGTATTATTTGTATGTTGATGATAGATTTTAGGGTTTTCTCAAGATATTTGGTGCAACCAAGAATGTCACTTGTGTCAATTAAATATTAACATACCCTTCTCCATCAAATCTACAAGATGCCAACTAATAAAAACAAAAATGAAGCTTACATGGTTGAGTATGTTCCATGCACCCACATCTCTTCGAGACATTTTTGATACAATCCACATGCATGTTATGCACCTCCATATTTTGCATGCATATCTACCAAAGGATTTGTAGTAACAACATTTGATAAAAACCTAATTTTTGTTAGGTTTGGTGAATGTTTACACCCTTTGTTAAACTTCCCATTGTGGTGTAGCCTAGGAGAGCACTAAAAAGGTTGTGGAAATATATCTTTACATATGTCACTTAAGTTTTCTTTAAAGTCTCCATTTGATATAATTGAGAATGTAAACAAGTCTAAAGTTCATATTTCAAAATCTAAATTTTTACAAATGCACCATGAGAAATTTGAGAGTATTGTCAGTTATATCAAGGGTGGTAACCTGAAACCCAACACCGTAAGTTTCAATTCCAAAGGGTTACTACCAACACCGCCCACTCTGCCATTGCAAAACATACTTGCACTAAGCGCATCAAAAACCAAAAAATTATAACCCTTCTACCTCTACCTCTTGATTAAAGGAAACCAATTGAATAATTACATCATTAAATCAGGTGCCTCAGATAATGTGATGCCAATAAAATTTTCCAATTCCCTGGGACTTACCTTGACACAAGAAACTAGCTCTTGCTACTCTATGGATTCTAAAAAGGTGCCACTAGTAAGAAGAATCAAAGACGCTCAAGTGTCCCTGGCAGATTTCCCAGAGAAGAAGGTTTTGCTAACTATATTGATGGTATATATCCCATCATCTTTTGGAATGTTGTTGAGAAGAATCTTCTACAAAGATTTGGGTGAAGAAATACAAATGGATTGGTCTTTTGGGACCATTCCAGTGAAGGGTGAAATGAATAAGTTGTTTTCAATGTAGAAAATGAATTATGATGTTTAAAAATTTTGAGGATCCAAAAGTTGATATCTTGTTCCAAGATAGTGGACTAGGTAACTACTTCCTCACATTTGAAAGAGACGAGAACTTGCCTCTCATCATGAAATATGAAGAGATCAACTATGGATGATGGAATTTGATGGAATCCATTCTAGTGCAGGATGCAGATCTAGAATTTTCCTAATTTCTCCCTCAGGTGAGTTGTTTCCATTTGCTTACAAACTGCAATTTGATAATACCAACAATATTGTAGAGTATGAGGCCCTACTTCTTGGAATGGATGTTATTGAATCCATGGGCATCAATAAACTCAAATGTCTTGATGATGTTGAGGTGATTGTAAAATAATTAGGGGATCAATACCAGGTCAAGAACCTGAGGCTCAAGCACTATAGGAATAAGGTATATGAATGCATTGAATCTTTTGAATTTTTTTTCCATCCAAGCCATCCCCCATGAGTAGAATGAAAATTCCTACTCTCTTGTAGTTTCATCTTCTTTGATGACTCTACACCCATCATTAAATAAGGATAAAGTAATTATTGGAATGGTGTTTAGGCCAAGCATGCCAGACAATGTGTATCAATGGCAAGTATTCAATGATGACAGCCAACTTCTCTCTTTCTTGGAGAAAAGAGAAAACTTCAGTAGTCTTTTTTATGAGGGAAGTGATATTTCCAATTGGGATTTGGTGACAAATGAAGACAAAGTAGGTATAGATGGCGTGGGTTCTGAAGGTGTCATCAAGTTGAAAGGAAACAAGATGCTGAAAGGCCTTATATCTCTCAAGGATTTGTTTGATAAACATGACAGGTTCATGAAGGAGAAAGCTAAGCAATCTTCACGGTGCCCAACTGATTTTGAAAAAGAAAACATTGGTACCAGAGCATGCAAGGATGGTAAACATTGGAAAGTGTTGTTTACCTGAGGAGAAGAGAAGTTTTGTCTCATTTTTGAGGAATTACTTTGATGTTTTTGCATATTTAGGTATGATGAACTCAATTCATTCTAGCCCAAGGAAATGCATCACTCGATCTTGTGGAAGCCCAAATCCAAGCCTTTTAGGAAAAAGAAACGGTTGTATAATTCAAAGATTACAGACATAATCAAGGAGTAATTTTTTAAGATGTTGAATGTGAGGATTATCTTCCCTATCCACCACTCCATGTGGGTATCAAACATTGTTCCAATGTTGAAGAAGAATGGAGAAATAATCATTTATGTATACATCTACAGTTTGAATCAGGATTCACTAAAATATAAATACCCACATCCTATCATGGATCACATCTTACAGTAAGTCACAGGATCTGAGATTCTCTCATTGTTTGATGGCTTCTCTAGATACAATCAGATTGAGGTTGTAGAGGAATATATATCTAAAACTATTTTCACAACTCCATGGGCCACTTTTTCCTATAGTAGAATACCTTTTGGTCTCATTAACAAGGGAGCGATGCTTCAATGAGAAATGGACCAAGTCAAAGACCTAAAACATTGCATCATCATATACCTATATGACCTCATATTATTTTCAAAGAAGCAAGGAGATCACATGGAACATCTAGAGCAAGTACTCATTAGGTGTCAGTAGCACGAGATATATCTAAAGCCCAAGAAGTGCATTTTTTTGTTACTGAAGGGAAACTCCTTGGGAACATTGTGAACAAGGAAAGGGAAATAATTGATCTAGAAAGGATAAGAGAAATCCAAGTAATGTCATTTCTAACAAGCAAGAAGCGAGTCCACTTTTGAACAAACAATAAAATTCTGAAAGAAATATTTAAATGGTAATGAGGTAAAATCAATGTTTTAGGCAATTTCCCACTCAAGGAGAACATTATCATCCATTTTGGGATCCCTCAAGGCTAATATTTTGGTTGATAATGCCACATAATTTTCCTCCATGGAGTTGAAAAAAAAAATCTATAATTATGAATGAATCTCATTATCTTATGCATCATGACTTACTATTACCCATAAGGGAATGGTCAAGAAAAAAGAGAAATAAGAGAGGTTGCTAAGTATCAAGAAACAAAACCATTGTGACTAGCCTATTATCCACTCCAAGTGTGAGCCAATAGTTGATGAGAACTTGGTGCAGAGGAAATCAAAGAACCTGGCACAAATTCTCAATCCTTACTCAAATTCAGGGCAACCTACATGCTCTACAATGCACGGTGGGGAAATTTTGAACAAACAATAAAATTCTGCCAATTTCGTCATAATCCATCCTAAGAAAGCAATTGGTATGTAACCATTCCAATTTCTCTATCCACAAGGAATTAATGCACGGTGGGTAGGCCAAATTCCAATCATTCCATCAATTTTCCAACACTCTAATTGTTAAAAGCACTTAAATATGGCCAGTATCATGATTCCATTGACAAGATAATTTTGCTCCTTGAAAAGCTCGATGAAGACAGGCCCAAGGTGGTAGATCGGATAAAAGAACATCAGTTGAAGGTGAAGAATTTGTTTGACAAGAAAGAAAAATCCAGGGATTTCAAAGTTGGAGATCTTGTCTTGTTATGGGACAAAAGAAGAGACCCTAAAGGAATTCATGGGAAGTTTGATTCCTTATAGCCTTTTCCATTTCATATTTGATAAAATTCCGATGAGAACACTTTCTATCTCTTATATCTAGATGGCACATATTTAGAATTGTCTCGTAGTGGGAAGTACTTGAAATTGTATAAGAAATGAAAGTGGGATGTCCTCCACATTATACCATAGGTGATTTAGGTGTGTGTTTCCCTTTCCCCGTTATGTTTTTTTTTTCCTTTCTAGTGTGGTGTGTTTCCCTTTTCGTTGTGTGTGTATGTCCTTTCTTTTAGTCTATCTATTGCTTGAAATGTGACTCTGTAAATCCCAATGGATAAGGCACTGGTGTGTGATTTGTATTGAATTTATATTCTATAGTTCATTCTTGTCATTTTCTCACTTTGTTTGATTAGGAATAAGTCCCCAAGTGAGATCCAGTTTTTGTCATGCATTTTTGCAATGTCAAAATTCAAGATGAAAGCATGAAAACTATACCCCAATGTCAAAAAATTATCCAAAACCCCTCCTGAGTCACAATTCGGATCATCCCACCTTATGTGTCATGACCCCATAGTCCTTTAGGAACATCATAATGTGATATTCATCCTTTCCAAGCTCATACAATTTTTTCATAAGGTCACCCGGTCCTTTCGGTGAAATGTCATCAAGAGCGGAAATTTGTACTAAGCCTAGAAAGGATATTCCTTATCCTTTCCAAACTAGGTACACATCCTCTGAAGTTGATCAAGAGGCCTAAATTCATCTGACGATGTTATTTAAGAGACTAAAGTGCAATGGAATAGGTTTTGGGAATTTTCATAAAGTTTTAGAGGTTTTGGGATCATAACGGTGAAAGTGAGTCTAAGAGGCTTGAGGAGCTTGTAGTGCAAAAAAACACCTGACCTTCAATTGAAGATTTTGAGAGATACAATATGAGTTAATAGGAAAACAAGATACCATTTTAAATATAATATAATCCTTTACATTATTTACTTTTGAAATATTTCACAACACCTAAGAGATCCTTTGTGCAGATCAATCTTAGCGGACTCACCTGGTGGTCCCGAATGAAAAAGAAAAAGAAATTGAGGATGAAAATCATGTCTTTAAGACCCTCAAATTTTTCTAAACATGGTATTTAGATTCAAATTGATATAAAATTTCACCTAAAATACCTCCTACAACTCCGAGAAAGTTCGTTTCAAGATTCTGACAATTAGAAAAATTTACAATTTAGGGCATGGCGCATTTTGGTGCCCCAACTATCCCAACTATTCTAATTATCCCAAATTTATAGTAAATTTGGGACATTGTGTACAATAAAATGTTCCCTACCCCCAACTTAAGTGCATGGACCCTCATGTGACCCTATTCCTCTTCGGTAAGGTGCTAGATGACAAAATTACAATTTTGGCTAAGTATGGAGCCTCCTAAGCCTAGGGCACATTTTTCTACCCATATTTTCCCAACTGTCCAAGAAAATCAGGACATTTGGGACAATAATATCCACCCCACCTCTATCCCTCTCTCTTCTTTTGCATGTGACCACCAAACTTGCTCATCGAGAGCTAAATCCTTTCTCTTCATTCCCCATGCTCGTTAATCAATTTCCACCACAAGTCAAGCCTAGGAAGAGGGTGCATTTTATTTCCCATACTATCCCAATTTTCCTAGGATATTCAGGATATTTGGGACATAAAAACTTTCCCTACCCCCTCTTTTCTCAAAAATTGAAAATAAAAGCATGTTTTCATGAGTTAAAAATAACTCGTTTTTAACTTATGAAGAGCATTGTTTATATTTTTCACCTCATTATTTTTCTAGGTCAACCCAAGAATCCATTAAAGACATCCTGAAGCTCCAAAATACCGAAAAATTCATTATTCAAACCTGCAAATTCTTTCGGGGCAGCCATGATAGCCAAAAGGAATAAATCTTCATAACTTTCAAACCAATGGTCTGCTATGCACGAAATTTTCTTAGCAACTCCATGATCTAGGCACCTTCAAGAACTTTGAAATATAAAAATATCTCATGCTCTATATTTTTTATAGTATAAAACCCTCATTTGATGCCGTAGGTTCATGCTTTTTGAGTTCCCATCATTCTGGCAAGTAGATTGTGACAAAATTTCAACCACGTGATCTGGAAAGTGGACATATCCCAGTAAAGTTGTTTTTGTTGTCAACCAACAAGGGGAAGTGGCACTTCTAAAAATAGTAATTATCTAGTCTTTATACTTACTATAAATAGAAACCCTATGAAAAAAGTAAATCCTCTAAATTGTAGACACAAAATCACCCACATGTATTATTTTACTAAACCGCCAAGTATGTTATATGCATGGATCTTAAGTAAGAAAAGTATTCAATGATGACACACTCCCTAGTCCATCCACTTGCTTTGTTTATTTCTATTACCTTTCTCTCTCACATCTATCATTTTTGTACCCAATTCTGGTCAAGTCACAGGGATCCTGTCTATCTTTCTTTTCACATTTTTTGTCATTTATCCCAAAACACCAACTCCCATTCTGGAAAGTAACGCTCAGACGCTCCTATCCATTCTGAGCACTTTTGTTCTCTTTATTCTTTTCATTATTTTGACATTTGTGGTTGGCCTTTTTATTTTTTTTATCCTTTATCCCAAGTTCATAGTCGATATGTCATGTCACTAGTGTCTAAATTCAAACAAGAGATCCATATATATACACAACATACACTCTATTATAGGGGAGGGAAATTATAAAAAGGCAATCATATCTACATACTATTAAAATGGACTACATTTTGGGCTTCTTACTCTGCATACACTACATAGGAAGGGGAAGTTCTTAATTCTATCACACACATTTACATTTTATCTAGCCATAGCCTGTTATCTTGGCGTCATTGGTGCGAGGGAAACTTAAGGAAATTATTTCACACACAAGCACAATGAACTACATGGAGTATGGAATGTAGTGTTATGCTCATTCATCAGGTCATCCTTTGGATGACGGTTGGGGTCAATCAGACTTCACATATTACATTTTTAATTCCAGCTTTTAGAGGTATCTGGGTTTGTGTTGTAGGTTATAAATGCCCCAGTGATCTAAGTGAAAATATTAGGTGATCAACCACAAGTGATATCAAACCCCTAAAGACACAGGAAAAATCAGTTTCGACCCTTTGTGCAGTCACTAGTGCCCAGGCGCCCTTGCAAAGCCTAAGTTCGCATGTCCAGATCTGTCTGCAAGCACCAAAATTAATATTGAACATTTATGATACTCTTCCCAGCCTATTCATTAGCTATTCTAGTTCATATTTGTTCTAGGATAAGCGTAAACAAGATAAGTTCCATATCTCTCCTATTTTCTTACATAGTTACATCTGTAGAGTTTTTAGCATTTGTACTCTATTGTATATTATCATATTTGATGTAATATCTTCACTCCATGTACATGAATAATCCACGAAGGTATCAATTTTGGATTTTTAGGCATGGTCCTAGGCCTTTGGGGTCATTAGATGTAGTTAGGTGTGTTAATGCAAGTCTAGGATATTCAAAAAAATTGAAAATTGACTTTCCCTCCAAAATGTAAAACTTAAAAGTGGAGGCCATTTTTGGCTTGGCTTAGTTGTTTTCATGAAATATTGGGCTTGAAAACTTTCAAAATGAAGTTATAGAGGTCAAGTGGAGTGTTTTAGATCTCTTAGGGGTTAAAATGTCATAATATGGGACAATAATTAAGGATTTTGAGTATTAAGTTAAGAAACTTAATGTTGAGCCTGGAAGTCACTCATGCGACCAAGGGAGCCAAGAGTTCAGTTGATTAGGAGATGAGAGATAGCTATATATTGATAAAATGTAACTTTCTAGCCTCATTCTATCTAGATTGAGTCTCCATGTGTAAGGGTTTTCAAGAAATATTGAAGGAAAAGGAGGAAAAGTTCAGTTTTGATAGTTCTTGTATGATTTTGAAGGAGAAAACAACTCTTCTTTGAGGATTATTGTAAATTCATAGTATTTTTATTGTGCATGAGAGTAAGTTCTTGATTCCATAACTAAATTTTAATTGATTGAGACCTGTGCAAGCTTGTTGATAGCAACGATGAGTGCTACAAAGATTTGTGGTGAGAATTTTTATCTTAATCTTGACAAGTTTCTATAAGTTGAATTTGAATTGGGGTTGATCAATTAGTACATGAAAATAAGGAGTCTTGTTCACTATTATTTTTGTTCTGAAGATAACATAATTTGGATAGAGGGACTTCTTTCTTAAGTAGATAACACCTAGTCTCAGGGTAGTTGTGAGTGTCTTTTCCAATCTTCTCCAACAACCTGATGTGTATTTATGAGATTTCTATAAGGTATAAAAACCATATCTCTACCTAAGAAAATTAATTGTATGTCTTATCAATGTTGTGTAAATTTGACATGGGTTTGGTAGTTCAATGCATGCAAGGAGATTGAAATAATTTGAAATTTAACCTGAAGGTTGTAAGAAATAATAATTTGATAACTTTGTAATAGATCAATCAGTGGGAGAGAGGATCATTAGTGGATGAAAGCACCTTGTAAAGTATAACCCTTTCCTAAGCATACTTTTATAATCGTGCCTTGGTTTATAACTATAAATTTCCTAGAAAGAAGAAGACTTGAATATGAGTTTATAGACATTTGAATGCTCATAAAGCATGAATTTAGGTTGGGAATATTGTTGGATATCAAAGTGTTACTCTAATAGTGTGAGTGACATCCATAACCTAGAGCCATAAGAACCTACACATTAAGATAGAGGAGGTATCAGATAAAAGGTATCTTTATGAGCTTCTTTCACTCTACTAGTAAGGTAATATCCTCCATGTTGATGATACAGATGTTTATGTGAAAATTGAGTATTTGAATTGAAGTACAGTGAAAGTGTTTTCTAATTGTAATCTTCTCAAGTCTGTGGAAGAAACAGTTAGGGTTTTGATAAATGAGGAGTGCAAAACAAACCCTTAAAAAAATAATTTGGTTTCCAAAACTGGTAGGAATCATCTTTATTGAGTCCATGAACTGTTGAAAGAAGAATATCTGAATTACATTGGTGAAATATTATTATTTTCTTACCAGTCCCTACGGAAGAAAGAGTTATACAAAGGAAAGCTTAGTTAGAAGGGCTATTTTGTGAAGAGATTGGGAGCTACGTTGGGAGCTACATCCTGAAACTTATAACATATTGATAAAGCCCTAATGATTTTTCAAAAATTCCTCTCCATTACTTTGAAACCTCTTAAAGACAAAGTTGCACTTGACATATAGCTCTAGCAGACCTATTGAAGGTTATCAGGTCAATTTGCAAACAATGATTTGATAGGATTTGTTCAAAGAATTGATAGCTAAAGTTTTGCATATGAGTTGATACTAAATGAATAGCATCTAATGGAAGTGATAGTATATTGGAGATAGGCTTGAAACTTAACAACTTAGGTTGGAATGAGCTAGGTTCTTGAGGGTGAAAAGAGTAGTTTGGGCATGTTTAAAATACAAGTTTATTCCTTGGAACTTTGTGTCATTATATGGTTGTTCTAACACTGAGGAAAGGATTTTATAGGATGAATGAGTGGTAGATTACCTTGAATGCCTCAAAAGACAAATGTGCTTACAAGGAGAAGATCTAATAAAGAAGAACATGATAGTTTGACAAAAGGGGAAAAGGTGGGCTTTGAGATTGTTTTGAATGCATTCTTATGATGGATCTAATATTTGTGTGAATAGTGAAACAGGGGCTAAACCTCAAGAATTTTAAGAAGAGATAAAACCATAAGACACTTATTGAATCACCAAGGAGCTAGTAAAAATGCAAAAGGACTAGGTTGAGTAACCAAGGGAAAGGTGAAAAATTCTTGATTCAAAAACTTAAGAGCATACTGAGCTTGAAATGGATGTGATGCTTAATAATCAGGTAGAAGACTTTATAGGTCATTGAAGGTGAAATTTGTCAAGGTAAAATTTGAGCAAGAAGAGTAGTTTTGACAATATAGGATTATAAAGGATACTCAAATTCCATAGGTAAGTTGAGTTGAAAATGTTATAAATTCTTGATTATTGATGTATTTATGTGAATATATGATGCATTGGTTGCATCATTTGGTATCAAAGTAAGCATTGAGGTTTGGATAAATTGTTGTTATTGTTGCTAACAGTGTTTTGTGATTGTGAAGTCAAGATTGATGAAGAAAGGAGTGAAAATATGAATGTGAAATCATTCATGGACCATGGTTACAGGATGCTAGATTGGATGAAGGAATCAGTAGCAGCAAAAGAGGAGGTCAAGAAAAGAAAATTTCATGAGAGGATAAGAGAATTATAGTAGTAGAGAAGAATATTTAGGATGATGGAACAAAGGGAAACATGTAGAGATAGAGGATTGAAGGCTTTTAAGCCTCATGGATCTGGTTTGAAAGATGACGAAGATTAAGAAGAAATAGTAGCATGGATGGATAAAGAGGAATTGGTAAAATAACTTTTCAATTTGATGAATCACAGAAAAGCAGAACAAGAAGAGAGAGAGAGAAGAGAAGGAAAGAAGAAAGAAAGAATAAGTTTTCAAAAGAATGATAGTTGAAAATGCAAGATGAGATACAAGAGTTGAAAAAGGAAGTGGTACTGTTGATGGAAATGATATAGAGTCGGAAGAACTAGTTGGAGTAGTAGTGAAGAAGAAGGTTAAATATCCATTAGAGCTATTTTTTAATAAAAGAGAGAGAGAGAAGCTAAGAAGAGAGATAAGAAAAGAAGAGAAGAAGTTGAGAAAAGAAGAAAAGAGAATGAGAAGACAGGAGAGAGAGGTTAAGAAAGAAGTGGTCTATGAAGAAGTTCAAGATCTAGATGAGGAAGAAATAATTGCAAACTTCTTGGCTTGCCTTAGAAATGATGAAAGAGAGGAAGATGAAATGGAACACTAGAGTGAAGTTGAGAAAGAACTCAGGGATGAAGCATCATATGAGGCTAAAAGGCCTCCTTGTTTTTGTTCTATTGTTTCTTTTGAGTGTTTGCATGAAGGTGTTAGAGATTAAAGTCAAGAAATGAAGAAATTTGCTAATGAAAAGGATGAAGAAACTGAAAATGAAAATAAGGAGAATGATGAAGAAGAATTGAAAGTTAAGAGGGAGACCTTATGGTAGAAAATCATGCAAGGACATGAAACTTCAGAATTGTTTGAGAATGATGAATACTACCAGAGAGAAAAAGAAGAGCTTGAAGAGATATTACAAGCTAAGGAAGAAGATATGAATACTGAAGAAGAGAATGGGGAAGAAGAAGTCTATGGAGAACCATGCATCCTTTATGAAGACCAAGTACCAAATGATATCCATACAATGCATAGGACTTAGAAAATTAAGGATGATCATATTGAAGACAAATAGAAGATCAAAGTGAAGAATAATAAACAAAGAAATTGGAAGAAGAAGAAGAAGACAAGGTTATGAGGCCTAATATTTTCCTACCTCCAGAGTATGATGCAGGAGAATCACTCCATGTACATGAATAAGCCATGAAGTTATCAATTTTGGCTTGTTAGGCATGGTCCTAGTTCTTTGCAGTCATTATATGTAGTTAGGTGTGCTAATGCAAGTCTAAGATATTCAAAAAAAATGAAAATTCACTTTCCCTCCAAAATGTAAAACTTAAAAGTGGAGGCCATTTTTGTCTTGTCTTGTTTGTTTTCATGAACTCTTGGGCTTGAAAAATTGCAAAATGAAGGTATAGAGGTCAAGAGGAGTGTCTTAGGTCTCTTAGGGGTTAAAATGCCATAATATGGGACAATAATTAAGAATTTTGAGTCTTAAGTTAAGAAACATAATGTTGAGCCTAGAAGTCACTCATGTGACCAATGGAGCCAAGAGTTCATTCAGTTAGGAGATGAGAGATAGCTATATATTGATCAAATGTAACTGTCTACCATCATTCTATCCTAATAGAGTCTCCATGTGTAAAGGTTTTCAAGAAATATTGAAGGAAAATGAGGAAAAGCTCAGTTTTGATAGTTATTGTATGATTTTGAAGGAGAAAACAACTCTAATTTGAGGATTCTTGTAAATTCATAGTATTTTTATTATGTATGAGAGTGAATTCTTGATTTCATAACTAAATGGTAATTGATTGAGACATTTGCAAGCTTGTTGATAAAAACTATGAGTGCTACAAATATCTGTGGTGAGAATTTTTATCCTAATCTTGACAAGTTTCTATAAGTTGAATTTGACTTGGGGTCTATTAATTAGTACATGCAAATAAGGAGTCTTGTTCACTGTTATTTTTTTTTTGAAGATAACATAATTTAGATTGAGGGGATTATTTCATAAGTAGATAACATCTAGTCTCAGGGTAACTGTGAGTTTCTTATCTACTCTACTCCAAAAACCTGATGTGTATTCATGAGATTTCTATAAGGGAGAGAAACTATATCTCTACCTGAGAAAATTAATTGTATGTCTTATCAAGGTTGTGTAAGTTGTGGCATAGGTCTGGTAGTTCAATGCATGAAAGGATATTGAAATAAGTTGGAATTTAACCTAAAGGATGTAAGAAAGAATAAGTTTATAACTTTATAATAGATCAATCAGTGGGAGAGAGGATCATTAGTGGATGAAATCACCTTATAAAGTATAACCCTTTCCTAAGCATCCCTTTTAAAGTGTGCCTTGGTTTATAACTCTAAAGTTCCTAGAAATAAGAATACTTACATACGAGTTTAGATACATTTAAATGTTCATAAAACATGAATTGAGGTTGGGCATCTTGTTGGATATAAAAGTGTTACTCTAATAGTGTGAGTGACATCCATAACCTAGAGCCATAAGAACCTACAGGTTCGGACAGAGGAGATATCAAATAAAAGGTATCTTTATGAGATTCATTCACTCTACTAGTAAGGTAATATCCTCCATGTTTATGATACATATGGTTATGCAAAAATTGAGGATTTTAATTGAAGTACAGTGCAAGTATTATCTAATCATAATCTTCTCATGTTTGTGGAAGACATAATTAGGGTTTTGATAAAGGAGGGTGTAAAATAAACCCTTAAACAAATAATTTGGTTTCCAAAATTGGTAGGAATAATCTTTATTGAGTCTATGAACTGTTGAAAGAATAATATTTGAAGTACATTAGTGAAATATTATTATTTTGATGATACAGATGGTTATGCAAAAATTGAGGATTTTAATTGAAGTACAGTGCAAGTGTTATCTAATTGTAATCTTCTCAGGTCTATGGAAGACACAATTAGGGTTTTGATAAAGGAGGGTGTAAAATAAACCCTTAAACAAATAATTTGGTTTCCAAAACTGGTAGGAATCATCTTTACTGAGTCTATGAACTGTTGAAAGAATAATCTTTGAAGTACATTGGTGAAATCTTATTATTTTGATGATACATATGGTTATGCAAAAATTGAGGATTTTAATTGAAGTACAGTGCAAGTGTTATCTAATCGTAATCTTCTCAGGTCTGTGGAAGACACAATTAGTGTTTTGATAAAGGAGGGTGTAAAATAAACCCTTAAACAAATAATTTGGTTTCCAAAACTGGTAGGAATCATCTTTACTGAGTCTATGAACTATTTAAAGAATAATCTTTGAAGTAATTGGTGAAATCTTATTATTTTATTACCAGTACCTATGGAAGAAAGAGTGCTACAGTGGAAAGCTTATTTAGAAGGGATATTTTGTGAAGAGATTGGGAGCTAAAGTTGGGAGCTACATCCTAAAACTTATAACATATTGATAAAGCCCTAATGATTTTTCAAAAAGTCCTCTCCATTACTCTGAAACCTCCTAAAGACAAAGTTGCACTTGACAGTTATCTCTAGTAGACCTATTGAAGGTTATCAGGTCAATTTGCAAACAATGATTTGATAGGATTTGTTCAAAGAATTGATGGCTAAAATTTTGCATATGAGTTGATACTAAATGAATAGCATCTGATGGAAGTGATAGTATATTGGAGATAGGCTTGAAACTTAAAGACTTGGGTTGGAATGAGCTAGGTTCTTGAGGGTGAAAAGAGTAGTTTGGGTATGTTTGGAATGCAAGTTGATTCCTTGCAGCTTTGATTCATTATATGGTTGTTCTAACACTAAGGAAAGGATTTTATAGGATGAATGACTGGTAGATTACCTTGAATTCCTCAAAAGACAAATGTGCTTACAAGGAGTAGATCTAACAAAGAAGAACATGATAGTTTGACAAAAGGGAAAAAGGTGGGCTTTGAGATTGTTTTGAATTCATTATTATAATGGATCTAACATTTGTGTGAATAGTGAAATAGTGGCTAAACCTCAAGAAGTTTAAGAAGAGATAAAACCATAAGACATTTGTTGAATCACCAAGGAGCTAGTAAAATTTCAAGACTCTGTTGAGTAACCAAGGGAAAGGTGAACAATTCTTGATTCACAAACTTAAGATCATACTGAGATTGAAATGGATGTGATACTTAAGTATCAAGGAGAAGAATTTATATGAAATTGAAGGTGAAATTTTTTAGGTAAGGAAAGATTTGAGCAAGAAGAGAAATTTTGGCCATATAGGATTATAAAGGATACTCAAATTCCATAGCTAAGTTGAGTTGAAAATGCTATAAATTCTCGATTGTTGATGTATTTATGTGAATGTATGATGTATTGGCTGCATCAATAGTAGTGACTATAAAATTAAATTTAATATTCAGATTTTATTAAATCATTTGGTGAACCCCCTCTCTCTTGGTCAAACTCCTTTCCTTAGGATCCTAACATCCTCATGTATAAAATTAGATCCTCTTCTCCCAAGCAAGTTATAGAGCATATTAGTGTGCAACCTATCCTTGATGATGTTATACAAGTTGAACTTGGTAATTTGTATCATTATTCTCACGATGATTGAAAAATTCTCCAATAGCTTATTTCTCACGAAAGCACCATTCCCATTGGTTTTCAAAACTCTAGCATTTCTATAGTCTCACCTGAACAAAACTTCACTTCATGTTTCCATTGTACTTCCATAGTCACCCATGGTGATCCACCCTCTTCTACTCCTATTATAGTAATTGATAATACTATTATAGATTCTATGATTAGTCTTGCTTGTGACATTGTATATAAAAATAATGTTACTTCTACTGATGAAAATGTACATGTGCATAATGTTATATGTACTAGTAGTCAAGATGAATGCAAAGTTATATAGTCTACTCTTCCTACTTCTTAGCATGTGTCCACTAAATGCAATGCTAAATCTCATGATAGCTATCCTACTACTTCTATATATGCTAATGAATATTTTGATTAATTACTAGCATGTGAAAATATGTTTGATAGTGATGTAGGCTATGCTTCTGATCATGAACTTGTTAGTAATGATATTCTTTCTCTTCCAACTATTAAATGTGAATTTATTACTCTTATTTATTCTCTTTCTGAGGTCATTTCACATAATGATACACCTCTTGTCACATCTTCTGATTCTACTTCTAGAAACTCCATTGACATTCCATGTTCTTCTCCTCCTCTTCCACCTCGTTCTTCTTCTTCTATAGTTTTTATTCATATTGATTCTACTATTCCTACTAGTACACATCTTATCATATTTTATGATTATACTTCTAGCATCTCCATTGATATTAAACGTCATTCTCCTCTTCCACCTCTTTCTTCTTCTTCTAAATTTTTTATTCATGATTCTTATATTATTCCTGCTAGTACTTATTTTTCACCTACATCTAGCATCCCCATAAAACCTTCATGTTCTTCTCATCCTTCCACCTCCGCTTCTTCTTCTCACATTCCCATGATCACTCAAATTGGAAAATTTCAACCTCTCAATGAGCCTCTCATTTCTTCTACCATCCCCTGACATGATATTATATCTCTCATGCATGTTGTCAAAAATTTGCGAGCTCAAGTTCATATGCTCACTCTCGAAAGAAAATCCTACTATGCTTCAATTGATAATAATTATTTGCATGGAAATCCAAACTGTAAAAAAATCACAATTCCACTTTCCCTAAGAATTTCATCATGCCTACATTTACATGTTTTAATGGCACTGATTACCCCTATTTGTATCTCAAGCATTTTCTTTCGGTAATGGCCTCTTATTCTATAACCTCTTTCTCATCAAATATTTTCTTCATAGTCTTGTTGATCACTCTCTTCAATCGTACACACATTTTAATTATGGATCTATTAGTACTTATTGTGATATGGAGGATGCTTTTCTTTGGTGGTTTATGGTTAATAATGGTCCAAGAGTTACATATGATCATTTACCTACTTTGCATCAAGGAAAGAAAGAACCCAATATAGATTACATTTTACACTTTAATTCTTGTATGCATCAATTATCATTTGAGCTAATTGATTTAGAAAAGTAATTTATCTTTTGTCATGGCTTTATTCCTACTTTAAAATAAAAATTATTATATGATACATGTGATCTTGTACGGATTTTTGCTATAAATTTATAGATCTAGAACAATATTGAATTACAACACATGTTATTCCATCTCCTCCCACTTCTACTTCTTCTACTACTCCATCGCCTATTAATTCATATCCTCTTCCATCTATTGAGTATCCTCCATGGTCACCATCTCCTCCTTTGCGTAATTGTCTTCCATCCCCTCCACTTCATCAAACTACACCTAAGAATTTTCCATCTCCTCCTCGGGAACCATTGTGTTTTCCATATGTTTCTAAACCTCATGATGTCTGGCATGCTTTTCTTCATAAATGCCTAATCCACTTTCCTTCTAATCAGCATCATCTTCCTCATCGTTTGTATGACCAACATGATTTCCCTTATTGAAATTCTCACTGCGTCAATGGCCACCGTGACAATGAATGTTGTGATCTACATGATACATTACATATATCTCATCATATTCATCATATATTCTATGCTTTATTATTAGTTAACCAATCATATTTGCAGATATTACTTATCTATCCATTGCAAATACAAACAACCATTTATGCAATACATATCAAACATCATAACTCAAAATGCAAACAACAATCATCACATCATTCATATTTACACAACAACACAACACAATGATACTAATAATCCATATATATATATATATATATATATATATCAAAAATCATAGTTTCAAAATACAATCACTAGGGGTAATCCCCCATCCTTCAATATAACTATATAGATCATATGTCATCCTCACTATCGTTATATCCAATCACGGGATCTCTAGAACTATATGCTTCACCACTCAATCTACATCATTGTTTGTGGCCTCTATATCTCTCTACATGTCTTCGTAGTATGGTAACCTTAGTCAAATGCTCTGTGAGTCAACCCTGCAGCTCTACATATCTTGTGAATATATCCTAAGCTATGTCTCCTCCTCCTATGTCCTCTCTCACTCATTCAGTCTCCACATGAGACCCATCACACTCACTCAATAGTACAGTACATGTGGTTTCCGCTATAGTACAGTACTATATCACTTTGAAGGTTTTGATGACACTTCTTCTATAGGGACAGGATTGTTTCTCATTTAGATTCAGAAAGTAAGCTTTGGCATGAAATATTTTGACATCTCAATTACAGATATTTGAAGGAGTTGAGCACTCATGGTATGGTAGATGGTCTTCCTAGAGTTTCTTGTCTTGAGGGAGTTTGTCATGGTTGTGCATTAGGGAAACAACACCAAGATCCTCTTTCCTAAGAATTTGTCTAAGAGAGCTTCTTCACCACTTGAGCTTGTGCATAGTGACTTGATGGTTTTTCCTACCCCATATTTCAATGGAGCTAAGTATGCACTTACATTTATTGATAATTTATCGAGGCGTACTTGGGTTTATTTTCTCAAGTACAAAAGTGATGTTTTTTCACACTTCAAAGTCTTCAAGGCTTTAATCGAGAAACAATCTTCTAGTAGCATAAAGAACTTTCGCACTGATAATGGGGGGGAGTACTTCAACAATGAGTTTTCTAAATTTTTGGAAACTCAAGGCATTATTCACCAGCATTCTATTCCTCATACTCCACAACATAATGGATTAGCAGAAAGGAAGAATAGAACTTTGAAGGAAATGGATAATTGTATGATGCATTCTAGAGATATACCTCCTATATATTGGGCAGAAGCAGTTAATTGTGCTAACTATATTCAGAATCACACACCACACAAAGCACTTGAACATTTGACTCCAGAGGAAGCTTGGTCTAACACTAAGCCAAATGTCTCATTTTTTCGAGTCTTTAGGAGCCACACGTGGGCCTTTGTGCCAAAGAAGAAAAGGAAAGCTTTGGATAAGAAGAGTAAACCCTTGATCTTTATAGGGTATTGTGAGGACATGAGAGCTTATCGTCTTTTAGATCCTGATACACATGATGTTATTTTTTGAATACATGTTCAGTTTGATGAGTGTTTCACTCCTCATGATTCTTCATCTTCTTCCATTCCTTATTTTTCTTCATCTCATCTTGAGGATATTTTCTTTGAGGATATTGATGAGGAGGTTATAGATGTCGTTGAGGATCATATTCCCACTGATGTTGTCACTATGCCTAAGTGGGCTCGTACTACAGTTTATGAGGCAGCACCTTTCATAGAGGATCTTCCACCCACTAGGCATCATCACGCACATTCTACAGGTTCTGGACATTTATGTTAGGCAGTTTCTGAGGATCCATGGTCTTTTTCAAAGGCTCATGAGATACAGGAGTGGGATGATGCGATGACAGCTGAGTATTCTTCTTTGATGAAGAATCATACTTGGGATTTGGTATCTCTTCCTAAAGGAAGAAAGATGGTTAGGTGTAAGTGGGTATACCAAACCAAATATGCAGTTGATGGGTCCATTGACAAGTATAAGGATCGTCTTGTTGCAAAAGGTTTTTCACAAGTCGAAGGTATTGATTACTCTGAGACTTTTGCACCCGTTGCCAAGATGGATTATGTATGCCTTGTACTTGCTATTGCTGCATCACAGGGGTGGCTCGTATACCAGATAGATGTGAAGAGTGTCTTCTTACATGGAGATCTAAAAGAGGAAATATATATGGAGCAGCCGGCTGGATTTGTTCAGGCTTCTCTTGTTTGTCGGCTCCGAAGGTCTCTCTACGGTCTCAAACAAGCCCCTCGAGCTTGGTATGAGAAGATGTATTGTTTTCTTCTATCTACTGGTTTTGTTCGTTGCCACTCAGATCATACAATGTATCTCCAGCATGTCGGTGAGGATATTGTGATACTTGTCTTGTATGTTGATGATCTGTTACTTACTGGCAGCTCTTCTTCCCACATTCAGACTATTCAGAGGGCTCTTTTTACACAGTTTGACATGACAGATCTTGGGCTATTGCATTATTTCCTTGGTTTGCAGATTTCTAAGATAGATTTAGGGATTCATTTGAGTTAGCAAAAGTACACCCATGATCTTCTTAGGCACTTTGATATGGCTAATTACAAGCCAAGTCCATCTCCTTTTCAGTTTGGAGTTACTCTTACATCCACATGTACCACACCACTTTATGATCCTACATTGTATAGGTAGTTGGTTGGGAGTCTCATGTACTTGACCCATACTCACCCTGATATTTCATTTACAGTAGGGATTTTATCTCGGTTTTCACATTCTCCTCATAGTAGTCACTGGCAGGATGTTAAAAGGATTTTGCGCTATTTGCATGACACTTCCCACTTTGTCCTACACTACACTAGGGGCTCTACTCAGTTAGTTAGGTATACAGATTCAGATTGGGCAGGTTCTATTGATGACAGGCATTCCACTTCTAGATATCTTTTTTGTCTTGGTTCTTCTCCAGTTGCTTGGGCATGCAAAAAGCAACAGGCTATTGCACTTTCATCTTCAGAGGTAGAGTACAGGGCAACGGTTACAATGAGTCAGCAAATTCTTTGGCTTTGTCAGTTATTGACAAAGTTTGGATTCCCACAGGATTCACTGCCTGTAATTTTGTGTGAAAACCAAAGTGCAATTCACATTTCTCGCAACCCAGTTGAGCACCAGTGGACCAAGCATATCGAGATACACATCCACTTCATTCGGCAGCACATTCAGGATGGAGGTATTTACTTGGAGTACGTTCTGACTCAGCAGCAAGTTGCAGACATCTTTATGAAGCCTTTTACATCACCTCGCTACCTTGAGTTGCATGGAATGCTTGGGGTTTCAGAAGTTGTTCTTGGGGGGTGTTCGTGAGAACATCTTCCTTCTTCTTCTTCTTTCTCTTTCCTTATAGCAGGATTCTTTCCTTCTTTTGGTTTGAGATTTCTTCATGGATATATTGTACATGAGTACCTCATCAGGCCTAGTTTCCGGGACTCATACTATGGACATGCCACTTCTATTTTTTCCCCTAGCTTCACTTGAGGGGGGGTGTATATAGGCAAGGAATAACAATCTAAGAACCAGTCAAGTTCGTAGATCAAGCCATAAATCATGGAAAGAACTAGTCATCAAAGAACTAGTCAAGTCCATAGATTTATGAGAGAACTAGATATCAAGGATCTAGTCAATACCATACATCTAGGAAATAACTAGTCAATACCATAGATCAAGGAAAGAACTATACCTAACAAATAGATAATATCTCCTAATATCTAAATAAATAAAAAGAAATATCCACACACATAAGTGGGTGAGGATAAATACAATAAACTCCCTCAAGACAAGAAACTCTAGGAATACCATCTACCATACCATGAGTGCTCAACTCCTTTAAATATCTATAATTGAGATGTCCAAATCTTTCATCAAAACCTTCAAAGTGATATAATATTGAACTATGATCAACAATACCCTGAGCAACAAGTGAAAAAGGCTCCAACAAAGTTCTTACTTCTACCCCATGTGGTGTAAAAGTCATTGTTTTCCCTTGACCAGAATGACAAATTTGATATACAGAAAGCAAATTTGTAGTGATGTTAGGAACATATAGTGCATCTTGGATATTGCCACCATCAAGTTGTATATCACCTTTTCCCTCAACAGAAAGAAAGGAAGAATCTCTAACCTCAATTTTGGAAGTAGAACTCAAACCTAGAGAAACAAAAGACTCCTTGGAAGAGGTCATGTGATGAGAAGCACCAGAATCTATAACCCAATTATCTGCAAGTGGTGACTGAGATCTTCAAACAACATTAAGTGCTTTTCCATGTTAATTAGAAGGAGGTGGAGTGGAGATAGAAATTTTGTGTTTCTTGACTGCATCCTCTAAGGCTTGCATTCTCTTATAACACCTATTTTATTCATGATTACTACCCCCACAAAAAGAGCATGAACGGCTAGACTTATTCTTGGATTTAGAAGACTCCTTGGATTTTGAGTTGTTTTCTTTGGGTTTAGGAGCATTTTGAGATGGAGAAGGTGTGGATTTGGTTTTACTGTTTGGTTTTCCCTTGCCCTTAGGAGTAGATGCAACTAATGCCTTTTGAGAGGTGGAAGACTCAAGGTGAGATAATTTGGATTATTTCCTAGTAATTCTTTCACAAAATATTTCTAAGTTAGGCATTTTGAAGGTGTCACCTAAGGTGTCCATGCTAGAGAAAAAGGTAGAAGCAAAAATTTGGAATGGTCCTCTCAACTTGGATAGAATCAAGTAAACACACTCTTCATCTTTCTTATCTCTTCCACTCCCCTTAAACTGTGTCAACAAATGCTTGAACTTGGTAAGATAGTCTATAATTGTTGGAAAATCTTCAGGATTAAGAGAGGTGATCTCAATTTCAAGTTGCATAGCTCTCATATGATCCACCTCACCAAATAAATCCTCCAATTTCTCCCATATTTTGAAAGGAGAGTCACACTTTTCCAAATGAAATAAAACACTGTCACTTACATAAGTTCCTATCAAACTCATACACTCATCAAATTTGCACTGGTACTAAAATTTCTCATATTCTCTAGTGAACATTGGTTGTTCTTTAGAAGTTAAAGCCCATAATCCTTTCTGCTTAATTATTGTTTCCATTCTTGGTTTCCATGTGTGGTAATTATGTGTTTTTAATGGCTCAACATGAGTTAATGTAGAAGTATATATCATCTTTAAAAAAAAATCACCAAAAAAAATAGAAGAACCAAGTAATGCAACAAGAGCCCCCCCATATTTTGGCACTTTATAATGAGTGCGTGTTACAATATGGAACTTTATAATTATAGTGCAATTCTCAAAATAAATATTTCTAATGGAAAGAGCATAAAAAACTACGCACTTTTACAAAAAACGGCACTCAAAACCGAGTTACCGATCAAAAGATACAAGGTTTTCAATATTATGCTCTACTATTTATTTTAGTTTCCACTAAAATAGAATAAAATGTTCTTGCCTTCACCACACAAATAAAATGAAAGGGGGCTAGAGTTAAGCACCTACTAGTAGGAATCACAAGCTTTATGCCCTCATATGACCATACCATATGACCAGGGGCTAATGGAAGCCTCTGCTACACGAAGCACCTACAAGTCACTTTCCACACATCCAATAGCCAATAAATAGGATCTCAACAAAGCTCGACATTGATTGGAGCCTCCAAAAATCTATTATATTTGAACGATCCATTACACCAATTCAAGTTAGGAGAGCTTTCTTTGCCTTAGACTCACAGATCTCATTATTGCATGTTGAGGATATAATATTGCCCAACTAGTTTTTCTATATCCACATACATTTCATTTCCACTGGCTGTCTCGGAATGACCTCAGGAGGTCGGGTACGAAGAACGGATACTTCTAGATTCTCATGCTTGCATGTCACTTTTCTATCATACAAAATTGGTGAACCTGACGTGAAGCAAACAACTATTCCCCTTTTATTTTTCAGTTCTTTCATCCATCTTCGCTCTTGCCCATTATTTTGTGGGTATTTTTATACCTCCTGAATATGTTAGGATACAATGCATATGGAAGATCTCTCTCAGGTCTCGAAGAAAATTATGGTCAAACAAATAGACAATCGTCACCCTCGTTTTCTACATGGGATAACAACTAATCAAGTAATTACTTGTCATCACAAATTCCTCCTCAAAGAACTATTTCTAGTTCTTCATTCTGAATTGAGGAGTTAGATCAGTTTGCATAAACGAAATAACCAGAGCCCTTAGGATCTAACAATATGATGTTTATTGGAGAATTCATTTCATCTCCTCAGCTTTTGTTCAGACCAAAAATCAGTAGATAGTCAGATCCACACCCATTTTTGGATGAGGAGTATTTAGCGCATGCTATGCTAGAAGCGATACAACACTTCCAAAACATGTACCCACCTATAGGAAGCTTGCAAACACAACCCGATACGCCTACTCCAAGAAAACACCTCCATTCCTCCACCTATGGGAAATACTCTCGGTGAAAATTGAAAGGGTAATGATCAATTCATGGTAGGGTATCATATGCCTCTACAACCTTAATGTATACAACAACTGCCATTAAGGAAAAATACTGTGTCTTTACCAATCGAGGTCATCTCGCAGCCTTAGTTGAGAAGGTTAGAGGATTGGAACTTGCTCAAGGAATTCAAAATTTACATTTCGGGAAAGCAGGAACTTCTCAACCCTTCACATAATCCCAACCAAGTTTACCTCCTTACAGGAACAAGAACGTTGGGTATGCCTACTCAATATTCATATAACTATCCACATCAAACACCAACTAGAACCACGTTTTCAAACGCCGCTCCAATTTAAAGTATGATACCTCCCAGCTTAGCACCAAACAACCCATACCAGAGCAATGATCCTCCCTACTTAAACATTTATTCAAAATCACCACAGGGAGACATGTTCTCCTCTCCCAGGATGTTCACTCAACCACATAAATTTTCTTGTGTCCCTGCAAATACATATACTATGCCATATCAACAACCCATTCCACCTCCTCCCCCTCAGCAGGCACCATCGAGTGGTCGAAAACTTATGTGGTAGGGGACTTACTCATAATATTTAAAAGAGCCTCTATATTTCACCATACAAAGTATCATGTTTCCAAGACCTCTTCCCGATTTACCCAAATACAAAGGGGAGGGAGATCTGAATGCACATATCAAGGCCTATGCCACGGCCATTCGAAAATTACTCCCTTAGGATGTTGTTGTTGCAAAGATATTCCCTAAAACCTTAGAGGGTATTACCATTTATTGGTATCTACATAATACCTGAAGTGTCGGTACACTCATTCAAACAAATTGTGTCATATTTCATCAACGATTTTGACATGAAACAAATTATTAAGAATATGGATTAGGGAATTCTTGCATATTAAAAAAGAGCATAATCAATTTGCTACTGACTTCATTCAAATATGGTGCATGGTTCTCTATTCATAAGCGAGTGCTCCAAACATGGATCAGATAGAACTATGTGACTTATTCCTTCATTCTCTCAGTAGAGAGATAAAGGAAGAAGTCCAAAATTTCCCACTAAGAACTTATGATGAAGTACTCGAGAGCACTCTCTGAATAGATTAGGCGGCAATAGATAGTGGGCATAAGATGTATGGAACAAACAGGTAAATTAATCACTCCTAATCAAAACACTACGACCTATCCTAATGCCACGAATACCAATTAAGGACCCAAAATCCTTAACAAAAACCGTGGGGTTACAACAGATGGAGTGATAGACCAGGTTAAAAGGGAAAATGTTGTAAAAATTTTGCCAACCCATTAACAATCAGCGAAATAATAAATTTACTCCAACAGTCAACGTAATGGATTTTAATCGTCCATCATAACAGAAAAAATGGCAAATCTAGACACAAGGTCCAAACTGAAACCCAACTAGATATCAGAGTCAAAACCAAAGGCAACAACCTCAAAATTTTAACTCGAACAACTAGCAACCTTAATCAGAATTTTGGACCACAACAGGTTTCAAATCAACAACCTTGAAACTATAATCCCAACTCATATTGTGGTTTCCAAAAAATTCGAGGCCATGATACTAAGACTTGCCGTGACTACAATAAATTCATGCAGCAGTTTGCCATAATACCATAAGACAACTCTTTATAGATACGTTTTTTGGGTAGATTCTTTAGTACCCACGCCAAACACTTATATAGGGAGTAGTTTCCCCTCAAAATGCACCCCTCAAGATCTTTAACGATCCATGCTCCCAAATCACTCTGACAATAACAGGTTAGATCCAAATGGGATGAACAAGGGTGTTATGATAGGAAATAACGATCATGAAGCCTCAACTTCATTAAATCTACCAGTCGCACCCCAATTAGGAACTCGACCGCAAACCAAGATAGTTGGTCTGGTAGAGTTAGATACTGAGCTACACGTGGAAACCATAACAAGAACACGAGATTATTCTTCTCAACCAGTTCCAAACTATCCATTAGAACCAGACAACATTCAAAAAACATTAGTAAAACCCATAGGCGCTTACGATCTAATTAATGACCTAACAAAGACCTTCTCTCACATTTCCTTCTTGGATATGTTGAAGAACTCTCCCGCCCATAGGGTTGCTCTCTTAGAAGCATTAGGTCTTGGTCATCTAATTAACATCACTCCTCCTCCTGAAACGCAAGTAAACCATGTAGACTTTGATGTCTACCCTCCAGGGCAGCCAGATAGGGATACTAAGTTTATATTTGATATAAGAAAAATTGCCAACAGACATTGAAATTACACGTAGAGGTGACCCAGCTTTACATTTACAAGTATGGGTTTACAATAATTATGTTAAGCGCGCAAATGATTGACGATGGGGCAGTAGTTAACATAGTCCCCTTCAATTTTCTTCAAAAGCTAGGATATGGAGAAACAAATTGTTCCACAACACGAAATACGCTAAGAGGTTATGATAGCCTCAAGGCCACTTCAATTGGGACCATAGTTTTACCAGTCACCTTAGGACCCAAGACAGGTCCTCACCAAATTTTATATTATAGATCAGGAAACCAACTATAATATGATCCTCGGTCGACCATGGATACACCGCATAAAGGCAATCCCTTCCACATTATTCCAGGAAGTAAGATTTTTACACCTAGGGAAAATATTTGTGGCACAAGGTGACCCAAAACCATTCGATATACACCTAGCAGACTTGAAGAAAAGACCAGGTGTTCACTCTGAGTTTGAACTCCCAATGAATCAACTTAACAAACCAATCAATTCAAAACCAGAAGAAAAATTGATACCTACAACATAATTAGAAATTACAAATCTAGTCAAAGGCATTCCAGCACTCAAGAATGAGACTAACATCATAGAAATGGTATCATTAGGGACTACGGAAAAAAAATCGAATTACTAGAGAAAGATCTACCCATTCTCCTACCATTTGATTCTATGGGTATATGGATACACCCTAGGAATTGGCTCCCTTCCAACAGACGAAGTTTGTATGGTAGAAGTAACCGAGGCAGAAGAAACAGATGCAAGAATGTCCCAACATCCATTTTTCCAAGCAAATATTGGACTCTCCACTTCGATGGAGCTAGATGTCGTTTTGGAGCTGGGGCAGGTGTGATCTTTACTTCTCCTGAGGGAAAGATCCTACCTTTTTCCTTTAAGTTAAACTTTGAATGTACAAACAATGGGGTTGAGTACGAAGCCCTCCTCCTTGGCCTCATCATAGCCAAAAGGATGGGTGTTGATAACATCAGAGTGCTAGGAGACTTGTAACTAATCACAAACCAAGTCTCTGAGGTATATGAGACTAGAGTTGAACACTTACAACTCTATAAAATGACGGTATTAGATCTAACCAAAGGATTCAACTTCATATCAATCGAAGCAATCCCACGAGAACAGAACCTTCTCGCTGATTCAATAGCAACCTCAGCTTCCCATTTCACTCCAAATAGTGAGTTGGAAAATACAAGTTTCATGGTATCACTTCGTACTGAACCATTGGTGCATAAAATACCAACAAACCCGCTCCTGACACGTATAGAAGATGAGAATGATTTTTCTATCCTAGATCACTTTGACAGCGATAGAGTCACTCTTGGATATCTAAACGCCTATGTAGAGCTACATCTCGCTCATCACATAGTGGATTTTTCCCTAATCCCACATTCCTCTTCCTATTTTGGAAATCCCATGATAGAATCTCCCCCGCAAAAGAATCTCGATATCTATGAGGTAGAGAATGGAGAAAGTTTGGAACTACCTCTGGCCCTTCCTGAATTTGAAGAAGGCAACACTTCCTTAATCGAAGGAATGATTGACATAAATATTGGAATGGAGGAAGAACCAAAGATTTTGAAGTTGGGATCCTTGTTAACTCCAGAGGAGATAGAAATACATACTCAGATCCTCAAAGAACATCAAAAGGCTATCACATTTAATTACAAAGAAATGACAGGAATTGCACCACATATCACGGTACATAATCTTGTCACCAAACCAGATGTAAAGCCAATTAAACAAAAGTCAAGACCAATGAAACCAAAAGTGGCTCTCATGGTGAAAGAAGAAGTAATGAAACTTCTCCAGGTAGGATTCATCAAACTAGTCGACTATTCACAATGGGTATCTAATATCATCCATGTTCTAAAAAAGAATGGGAAGATACACATTTGCATAGACTTCCAGGACATTAATAAAGCTTGCCCCAAAGATGACTTCCCATTGCCATCCATTGATGTCATTGTTGACGCAACAACTGGATTTGAGCTTTTGTCTCTCATGGATGGATTCTCAGGATATAATCAAATCAAAATATATGAACAAGATCAAGCCAAGACCACGTTTATAACTCCTTGGGGAACTTATTGTTACGTTGTCATGCCATTCAGTCTTAAGAACGTTGGCGCTACATACCAGCGGGAAATGACATACATATTCCACGACCTTATTCATAAAATTGTGGAATCCTACATGGATGACTTGTTGGCCAAGGCCAAGAAGCGTTGTGATCACCCAGAGGTACTCCGTATCATTCTCTCATGATTGATCAAATATGGTGTCACATTGAACCCAGAGAAATGTGTATTTGGTGTGACAGGAGGAAAACTTCTGGGTTACATTATATCATCATGAGGGATTGATGTCGATCCAGCCAAAATCCAGGTTGTTCTTGAAATGATTCCACCATCAGACGAGTCTGGTATCAGATCATTTCTTGGGAAACTCGGTGCAATTCGAAGGTTCATTCCAGACTTAAGTTTTGTTGTTCATCCAATCAACAATTTATTAAAGAAATATTATAGCATTGATTGGACAGAAGAATGCAACGAGGCCTTCGAAGCAGTTAAACGCTTCTTGTTGTCTCCTCCCACGCTAATGCCTCCTAGACCAGATCATCCTTTGATCCTGTATTCACGGGCTACTGATGTCTCGCTAGCCTGCATGTTGGCTCAAGAAGACAATGATAAATGAGAACATGTAGTCTATTTCATTAGTCGAACGTTGCTTGATTATGAAACACGTTATACATAGGCAGAAAGAGAATGCCTTGCCATAGTCTTCGCAATGAAACGTTTAAGACATTACATGTTAAATCAAGAAACAAGGGTCATTGTAAAAACATATCATTTACGGACATTCCTCACGCAAGGGTCTTTATCTAAAAAGGTTGGACATTTCATAACCTTAATGGGTGAGTTTGAATTAACATTTGTAAACCAGAAATTTGTTAAGGGACAAATCATTGCAAACTGGTTAGCTGACAATCCGTTAGATGGAGGTGATCTGGTAGATCTAGACTTTCCCGATGAATGCATATATTTTGTCGAAACCAGACCCCCCATCTCTATATGTCCTTGGTACACTGACATCGTCAATTTTATCATGGACCATACGTACCCAGAAGGTGCCACATCACAACAAAAGAAGGTGGTTACGCATTATCGCTGCTAAATATGTTATTTTAGAATAGGTGCTCTATCGTAAAGCCTTTGATGGAATGCTTTTAAGATGTGTTGACACGGAAGAATCCAAAAAGATTCTTTATGAATCCCACAGTGGGATATGTGGAGGCCACTTTGGTGGTCATGCCAATGCTCACAAAATACATCAGATGGGCTATTTCTATGGCCCACTCTGGAACATGATGCAGTAGAATTTGTGTGCAAGTGCCATAAATGCCAAGAATTCTCCCACGAGATTCACATGCCAGCACAAGCTCTGCAACCAATCGCAACCCCATGGCCCTTTTCCACGTGGGGCCTAGATTTGATAGGGAAATTCTCTCCCTCATCAACAGATGGCCATAACTTTATAATCACGGCCACATAATATTTTACCAAATGGGTAGAGGCCATGCCTCTTACCACCGTACCAGGTTCTGTAATCGCTAAGTTCATTTTGAATCAAATCATTTGCAGGTATGGTGTCCCGCAAGTCATTATCTCAGATAATGGCACATCCTTTAAGAATGATGAGGTCCATGAGTTATGCAGTAAATTCAAGATAAACCATCATACGGCCTCTCTTTACTACCCTCAAGCCAACGGACAAGTTGAAGTGACAAACAAAATGTTAAAATCTATTCTCCTCAAAACAGTTAAGGAGAACAAACGAGATTGGCATTTAAAATTATACCCAGCCTTGTGGGCCCATCGAACCTCAATAAGAACACCAACAGGGGCAACCCCTTTCTCATTAGTATTTGGGGTAGAAGCAGTTCTCCCGCTTGAGGTCGAAATACCCAGTCTCTGCATCTCATTACAAGGGATTTTGGGAGAAGAAGCCTATAGAGAGGCACGCCTCTCTCAACTAGAAAGCCTTGATGAGGCCAGGCTAAATGCCGAACAATGGCACAGAGCCTATGCTGACCAGATGTGCCATTAATATAACAAAAAGGTCTATGAACAAGAAATATACGAGGGAGATCTAGTTCTAAGACTAGATAGCTGGATTGATAAGAAAACCGGTGAAGGAAGGAAATTCTGGCCCAAGTGGTTGGGCCCATATCGAGTCATGAAAGACTACGGAAATGGTGTGTATCTCTTGTGTACACTAGAAGGTGAGGAATTCAATGAAACTGTCAATTCCTTGCATCTTAAATGGTTTTACGCATAGGTCATCAACATCACCATTTGTATATTATATCTACCTACATTGCATTAGTCACTTAGTTGTTTCATTTTGTTCACTCGTTTCATAAATTTTGTGGTCAAGGAACTTATTCTTAAGAAATTCATTATAAGCTTCTGAAAATATTGGCAAAAGCATTCAAATCATATCTCTTCAATTTTCATAATATCATCAAATAGTTTCGAAATCATTTCATCAATTCGACAGACAAAATCTTGACAAAAACCATACCAAGGCCTGCATACTTGGTCATACTCATTCTTTTCTACTTGGTTAAGTTGTTCTTACCTACGGTCTATTCTAGAAGCTTCTTGGTGTCACATCTATCCTTCTTACATCTCTTTGAAACAAGGATACTCCAAAATCACAAATCAGAAATGTCAAATTAAATCAAAAATACTAAACAAAATAGAATATTTTATTTTACACACTTCTTTGCCCCACCAACCTTCGGTGATGAGCCCACATCTCTTACTAGTGATACGAGGTTGAGAAAGGAAAGAAGTGCCCTTACTCGCCTATGTCCTGCCTTCGGTGATGAGCCCATGCTTCCTACCAGTAGCATGAGACAGGGCGTAGGGGGTCCATTCACACAAATCAATGAATCTTAGCATTTTAAAAATGCAAAGTAAATGTGTTAAGTGAAATTAAGTATCTAAATTCCAAAGAGATCAAATCCTCAAAACCATATTTTGTCAACCAAGTTGCCATCCATGGATCTAAGTCTAGATAAACTGGAAAGCAAGTTGCATTCTGAACTATGTAGTAGTTTCGAGTAAGAGTAAGTACGCAAGTCTGAATTTGATTTCTGTCAATACCTTGTCTTTCTCTCATCATTTCCATTCGGTCAAACTCATATAATTTGTGCCCTTCCCAACTCTTGGTGTTGAGCCCTCGCATCTTACTAGTTGCGTGGAGTTAGGAGTGGGGCAAGTTCATCTCATTATCACTATATATTCATCACATTTTGCCAAAACAAGAAGAAGCAATGAACATTGCCCAAAGAAGCCAAAAGTTCAGTACTACAATATGTTTACATCATCACGTGTCAGCATTACAAAAACAAATAAAAGAGAAACATTATGTTCAAAATTTGTTATCACTTGTCATCCATTGCATACATTCTGAAAAGCATATAAAAACAAAGATTCTAAAAACATCTAGTGTACACATAGGAAACGAATCACAAAATTCTAGATACAAGAAGATCTAGATCCAAAAAGATATATATATATATATATATATATTCTATATATAATATATCATGTTTTATATACAATGCCATCATGCACTAGGCATGGTCAAAATGCTCAATGAGCCCAGAAAATACAAAAACACTCGTATAAACATCTGACAAAAATCACTACAAAAAGACACCATGATCTCTCAATCCCTGTGGGATCCCTCAGAGGGTGCACGACCGCGTCTAGGACTCCTACTACGATGATGCTCTGAATGAACTGAGGGCTCATGATCACGGCCAGTAGCTATGGTCTCACTGTGAGAATGGCTCCTCCTCATCAAGCACTCAACAGTCCTATATCCAGCCAGCTCAGTACGAAGAGAGGTCACTAACTTCACCACCTTCCAGACAGGGGCAAACACATCAGTATGTCTACCAGCTGCTGAAGGCTCTCCCACATCCGCAGTAAGCTCGGCCCGAGTACTCTCTGAAGGGAGTAATAGGGTGTCTGCACACACTCAGTGAATCAAGTCTCACCATCCCTTAGCAGTCACTGCAAATAAAAAAGAGAAATAACAAGTTAGAAAATCACCAAAAATAAAGTCAAAAACAAACAAAACAACAAAAGGGAAATATCAACTAAACATTTCTAGCTAAAAAAAATCAAGAAAAGAGTAGTAACTCACTCAGATCTCCAGGCATCCAGGTGGGATCTCTAGGATCTGTGCCTGCCACTGACGTTGCCGCTAACTGTGGAACCTCCCCTAAATCTGGAAAGAAATGACGGCCTACCATGGACTCATCATCTCCCCCAATTTCCTAAGAAGGAAACTCCTCTAAGATCATGGTCACCTTCTCTGCACTCTCCTCCGCCCTCTCGGCCCTCAAGATATCCTGAGTGTCATGCCACTCAGAATCACTATCATCCTCCTCATCTGTCCCACCAGCCCCACCTCCAATCTCATCCCCCACCTCGTCTCCTCCTCTGTCTCCTCTCCTGTGAACTCCTCAGAGTCTGAGTCCACATCAATGGGCTCATCTCCCTCTCCACTATGAGCAGGAGCAGCTCCAATCTAAAGTAAAGGTGCTCGAGGAGCACCAGCTGCCCCTCGGGCATGAACCACCCGTCTAGCTGCAATGGGAACTCCAGGAGTAACCGTGGTCCAACCTCGGCCTCTAGGACCTCCCCTGGCCTCACGAACAGACCTGTATATTGGCCCCACTGGAGGAAACATATCAATGTAGGGGAGGCCAAACTGCTGAGGTACTCTGTCAAAGGGGTGGGTCTCCAGCTTCCCCATCCTGTCTACCAGCTGACCTGTAGTATAGCAGGCAATCAGTGTATGTGTCTCCTCTCCCCATAACCCTGTCATGGCCTGATAAGGAGTGGCCTCCATGTCTGCAATAGTCAGAGAAGCCATTGGCTGGTGTGGCATCCTAAGTACAGTCATCCCTGTCCACCTCGCTGCCCTAATAGCCCCCAGATCCTTTGGTTGTACACCTCTTCCATAGGGAATGATGCGCTCATACACCCAACTCATAACTAGAGTAGGGTGACTCAATGACTGCCCCTGTAATCTGACCACCCTATATAAATCATGGTAGGTGGTCCCAATAATGTCTGCTCCCCAAGCATAAACATGGCCATGGGCCTCAATCTGTGTAATAATGGGAGCCCAACAGTATAAGAGAGTATCCCCTCCCTTGTCCCCAATCAACCGCGAGGCCAAGATACCCATAATAGCCTTGCGGATCATAGGGATAGGAGAAGCAACAATGGAACGGACCTTCACCCCCTTCTTCGAGCCCATGGAGACAACAACATCTCCCATGTAGGTAGCCCACTGAACTATCTGAGACCTGGATACTGTTGTCTTAAGAGACAGCCGCCTCCCAAGAATCGGAACCCCCAGTATGCGATAGACATCCTCCAGGGTGATAGTCCACTCACCCCTAACACCTGGTAACTGGAAGGTATTCTGGTCTGCATCCCAGTATGAAAATAAGTCACACAATATGTGACTAGCAGGTGCAACATGAGGAACCTGTGTGATCCTCCAAATACCGGCCCTCTGTAGAGTGTCTCGCTCTGTCTGGGTCAGTGCCTCTAACACTACTGGGAGCCAATCACACTCCCTCTCTCTACTCCATCTGATATACTCCTCCTTCTTTTGCATCCACCCAAAATAGAGAAAAAGAGTAAGTTAGTAACATAATCCAACTGGAAAAATCATCAAGAACATATAAAAATGTCAAAAATGCAAAAACAATTAAATAATACATCTTTTTTTGCATTCTGTTCAGAACCGCCACCCTGTGCAGAGCGGCGGTTCTGTAACCGCCGCCTTCTGAGGCAGCGTGGCCTTATGTTCCTATAACCACCGCCATCATAGGGTGGCGGTCCCATGACCGCCGCCCTGTGCAGGGTGGCGGTCCTGTCCCGAATCGGCGAATGCCCCTAAAGCCCTAAAAACACTTTAAAAAGGCAAAAATACATCGTTTTTGACAAAATAAAGACCTACCCTATGGGCACCCCCCCTAGAGACTCATTTAACACTAACATTTTCAAAAATAATCCCCCCAAGACAAAGATTTCAACATTTCTATATTTTAGGTTTAAAAATGATAAATTGAGAAGAATTAACCTGAGACTTCGTGGGTCGATCTCCTGCTCTCGGAGGCATGATCACGATCTCACAACGAACATTTTGACTATACTCTCATCGAAAATGGTTACCGTGGGTCCCAGAGCTCAAAAACCACCAAATCAACACGCGCAAATGAATAGGAAAATGAGCTCGTTTTATATATATAATATTCTAATCTTGTTTTGAATGTTTTTCGCAGAGTTGGAGCACCGACGGAGGTAAGTTCTCATCCCCGCGCAAATGGTAAGTCCTCATTTCATGTTAATTTAGTATTTATTTTTTGATTTATTTTATCTATCTACACTTGAGTCCCTTTTTCATTTTACAGATAGCGGGAATTTGGATGGTGACATTTCGGCACACGGGCATGTCAGGTATAGCTTCTAACTCCCCATTTTGGGACCCGCCATACTCAGACCCACCGTTTTATGCCTCTTCATGGCTAAAATGCTTCTCCGAGGGGGCAATATGTATGTACCCAAAATTGTATGTACTGTACAGTCAGAAATTGGTTACAAAAACCCCACTGATGATTCAGATCACCTCACAAGGTGTTCGGAATCTAGAAAAGCTCACCAAGTATACATTTGCATCCTAAAAATCCTTGTCCAACCTTTTTCATGTTTTGTTCTAACCTCTGCCCCCCTTTTTCCTTGCATTTTAGTCTTTAAGTTACAAAACTGCCACCTTTCCTAGGTAGCGGTCCCATGACTGCCATCCAAGAAAGGGTGGCGGTCCTGTAATTATTGCCCTACACAGGGTGACAGTCCTGTGCACGTTTTCCAGAACGTTCCAATGATTTCATCAAACGTAAAAATTCAATTTGCATCCGCATTTCTCAACCACTCTTGCTTGCATTTATGTTTTGGCCACCTGGTAAATAGTGATTTCTCTTTGTTTATGATAAAAGAGTTCAATTCAGACTTACCCTCTGGTAAATCCAAATGCTATAAATACCCAGCTTGTTTACAAGAAAATGGCCCCTCTCCTTCTATGGTTTATTATTTAGTGTGTTTTAAAGTTCTTCCATAAGTTTCAATAGGTTTAGATTTTGCATGAATTCTTAGCCTCTTGATTTTCTCCTTTAGAGATCTAATTTGATCTTCATACTTTCATTTTGCTCCATTGTTATCCTACACAGTCAGCTTAGCATAAGATAGTTTCAGTTCTAGATTAGAGTTCATTTGATAATCTTAGAGTTGCAGGTTGTTGTTTTGTCACAAGAAATAGATCCCAGAATTCTCAGTATATTTGCGTTGTATCCCCACAATAAATCCTGCTAGGAATCGCATAGTCAAGCTCTGTTCACTTGCACTATCCCTCTCTTACTTGCATTGTATTCGGTTTATATCCAAAGCTGCCATTGTTCAAGTATCTTCTTTTGTTGACGCTATCACATTCACACTTTTCTGGATTCACGAGAACACGAAGGAACAAAGAGATCACACTGAGGGGACAAGTCACAACACAACTAGATTTACCACTGTTCTGTAAAACTCCAGGTTTGAGCTATCAAAGTTGTAGTTACAATATATCAAATAGAGTAGAAAATCATTTTATTTCAGTTAAAGCTTGCTTTCAGTATTACCAGGGAAGCTGTGGGGAATGATAGCTTTTGAGAAGCTGTGATTTATTCCTCACTTCTGAGGTAAGATTGAAGGTATTTCGATTAAACTAGTTAGTTATTTAAATATTTAGGATAAATTCACAAGTGCACAGGCAAATAGCTATATCAGGCTAACTTGCTTGTTTTAATTCTGTTATTAGATTAATTGTCCATTATCTGAATATATTAGAATAGCTGCTCTTTAAATTTCGTTCAAATATACATCATCAAAAATACAAAAATAAAAAAGAATATAAGCATAGTGTAGATATATCTTTCATAGTTAGTTTACTCATTTCAGTTAAAGTTGAATCATCTTTTGCATGACAATTACGGGACCCAGAGAGCCCAGGGATTACGTGTTTGAACCAGTAGTACCTCAGCCAAATCTCTTCACAATATTAATGGATATAGATCAAGGGCTTAAGATTCAGGTCTTTCAAACAAAAATAAACCCACAAGCAGTTAGTGAATAATTGAGACAATTGAATATTGAAGACGAAAAAGCATACACATTCTGGTCAAGTCAACCCAACTATAGATTGCCTTGATAGGATATATGCATGACCATACAAGAACCCGAAAGAGAACAAATATTTGGTTGTGATCCATTAGTTCCATAGCCAAATGCAGGAGACCTTCTCATCGACATAGACACAGGGTTACATATACAAGTTTCCAGAACACCCGTAAGGTATTATGAGAAGATCACACAACTCCTGGTATTAAACATAGAAGCTGAAAAGGCTTATGACCATTGGATAGTTGGAAGAAGAGATTGATTCTTCACATGACCATAACAGGTCCACAACAACCACGAACTCATGGTTGTGATCCCCAGGTCCCACAACCCAACAGGCCTGTAAGTCAGTTAAATATTGACACCAGTTTACGTACGCTGGTATTTAGATCCTCACCACTCCCGCCAGATATCATAACACAATTTTCCACATTAAACATAGAAGCCAATCAAGCCAACATTTTCTGGGTTAGACCAGAAAACCACCCATAGTTTCTACAAATCCACTACACCTCTCACTACCATTTTCCATGACCTTGTCTGGAAATATACACGAAGCACCTACAGGTCACTTTCCACGTATCCAACAGCCAATAGATAGGATCTCGGCAGAGCTCGACATTGATTGGAGCCTCCGAGAAGCTATTATATCTGAACGATCCATTACACCAATTCAGGTTAGGAGAGCTTTCTTTGCCTTAGACTCACAGATCCCATTATTGCGTGTTGAGGATATAAGATTTCCCAACTAGTTTTTCTATATCCACATACATTTCATTTCCACCGGTTGTCTCGGAATGACCTCGGGAGGTCAGGTATGAAGAAGGGCTACTTGTAGATTCTCATTCTCACATGTCACTTTTCTATCGTACAGAAACCTCCCCCAATCTTGTTATGTGTCAGATGCCAACATGGTCTAGTATTTCCCACTCCTCATCAGATAACCCAAAATTCAATATTGTGCTCAAATTCCAACCCCCACAGAACTCTCTCGAGTTTAAATATCTCTACAAAACAAAAACACCAACCAAAATCAGACATTAGTACTTCATACATATTAAAAACCAGCTAATCATAGTCCAAAAATTAATTAAAATACCAATATTTCACATTACACTATCAAAGCCCTCACCTGGGTCGTCAGCGCCAAGGAGCATGTTGTTGGTGTCCCGTAATAGGTCACTAGTACCTGGAACTAGGTGCTAGTGTCTAAAAAATATGTTAGCTCCCTGGTCACTCCCGCCCAGGTTAGAAACGCATAAAAATACAAAAGTTCAAATTTTCCAATAATCAATAAAAATGGACAAATTTCACCACATTTTTCAAAAATAACCTTACTCACCAACTCATCAGTCATCTGCAAAGCCACGGCCACCGCTACTCTCTTGAATCTCGTCAAACTTGTTTCCCTAACATGTTGTATCCTCACATCTCAGAGCTTCAAATTTCAATTAATCTCGGTACAAATGAAATTACTATTCACTTTTAACTATTACTATATATAGCAATTTTCAATTTTCCATTTTCTATAGCTACCTTTTGCACTCATTCTTCCAACTAATACACGTCACATGGTTTCAGTCATATCTTAAGACTCGCTACTCTATTTTCTTCCCCATTTACATCATTTGCTTCATAATTTTTATTACCACTATATTATACACATTTGACAACGCCATATTCAAATATGGAATATATACAAATCAACATACACACAATATTACAACATCTTCTATACTACCTCTTGGTCATTATTATGTATGTTTACCTCTACTTTTGGCTCAATGCTCATTATCTCCACCCCTCTCCCTTTCTCCGAAAGAGGGCGTACAATCGGGATCACCTTATGATCCCTCTCAATTTTCAATGTAATCAAACGATACTCTTAACACATCACTATCACAATCATTCTCTGATTCTATTCAAATGAAGGAAAAAATCAATATATTCAACATTAAAATACTTTCTGTTATTTCAAATATATTACCCCTAATGAGCTAATCTGGGGGAAAACACAAAAAAACTATATGTGAGTATTTTATTAAGCACACAATCTCAAATAAATCTTATATCATTCAAATCAAATCAATCAATTGGTACAACAAGCATACTTTATTATCTCTCCTAGATGACCTAATATTGGAGCTATACCATAGGTATTATCACTCCCAGATGACCTAACTTGGAAGTCACTCTACATTTCTATTGCTTCCAGATGACCTAACATGGAATCCATCTAGTATTATACAAATCAGGACACCCTTAGGAGTAGGGGCAATGAGACATCATTGCCTTTCCTATACTGGTCCTATATGGGTTTTACAATACAGAACAACACGAAATTAAATTTAGTCTCTATATGTCTGTAGGGGTTGGACATTTTAAGAATGTAGTCATGGATGGAGAGTAAAACTAGACCTCTCTCCCCAACACTCTTCCTCTAGTGGAAAGATGCCCAAATCCTCCCATTTTCAATTATATAAAATCGGGTTGGGAATTTATCACTCCCTACCTCTTCCATCTCCATTGACAAAAATCAAAATCTCCAAACTCTACAAATCTTCTCAAGTATTTTCTCCAAGTTCTCCTTATAACTATTTTCCTATCTCTATTTACACCACATGGGTCTACAAGTTGATCTATAATTCACCACATTATAAGTTATTACATTCTACACTCACCTTTTCAATTAAAGTTCTCTGGACTTCTCACAGGTATGTTTCTTTACTTCCTTTACACTACTAATTCAACGGTGAAGACAAACTTGGAAAAAATCAAAAAAAAAGAAAAAAGAAAAAAAGTAGCTTCTAAAAATATAAATTTTAAAGGATCATCAAAATGACCCCGAAAAATGTGTACATGTTATGCTAGGAGTCTTGGGATGCAGAAAAAAACATAAAAAATCAGAAAATCAGAAAAAAGCAAACCTAGATTCCTACTTATTGAAAGATAGAAAGTGTCTGTTTTAGGTGCAAAAAAGGTATATATTCATCATTTTCTCTCATCTAAATGGTTTTTTCTACAATGAAGTTAAAAAAAATTAGTTTATATCCCATTTCAACACTCACATTTTAGTATCCAAAATTTGGTGACAATTATGTTGCTCATATGGTTTTGGAAGACCTAAAAAATTGGATGCTTAGCGGACCCAGGGAGCCTGTGGCAGACAAGATCTACACAAGTAGTTTGTACACTGTAGGTGGCCATCCTCTATCTATTCATAGCACAAAATTATTCATGACTGTTGTTCAGCATTACTAACCAAACACAAGAATCGTATGATCGGATGATGGTTCCATCTTGGTAGTGATCACACCCGGGGATATAACAGAGTATACATATTCCAACTTTGGGAAAGATGGTCATCATTCCAAAGGAATTTATATTAGGTGAATGGTAAAATATGGATTCATATCTTCAAGTCATTTTATTTGGGTCTTGGTTTAATCAAGTGAGAAATCCTTCCTACATGTCAAAGTCTTGGTCCTAACATGAATTTCACAAAGGGTTCTTAGATGCCATCATTCTTCTGAACAGGGTGATGGGAGAGAAAAGAACCAAAGAGTTCCATGATTAGATGGCATTTTTCATCCTCACCATCATTGAAGGTAAAAAAAAAATATTTATTAGGTTCAAATCATCAATGACAACATCCATTTCTAACTACTCTAGTTTCCAGTCACAAAAAAAAATTCGATGACATCGTATCTAGTGTATGCTCTTGCTAGTACGAGACCTTACAATGGTTTAACTCTCACACCAAACATATCTTAGAAGGAAATTTCTTATGATAAATATCAACATTTGATCTTGAAAGATATTAACCATCACTTTGACAGGGTGAATGATGCATTCACCATGTATGTTCTGAGATTTATCAAAGGGAACACTAAGCTCAGGTTATCCTCGCAAGTTGCCACATTGATTCAGAAACAAGGATCCTTCTTCACATAGTTTGTAATTTTCTCATACATCATGGTAGATGGATTTGACTTCACTCTGTGAAATTTTCCTCAGTACTTGAGTGATAATATTTTTATGCTTGAACTCTATAAATAATTGGCTCATGTTAATGGAAAGATCAAAAGTAGGAAGAAGAAATGTGTGTCTTTCCACATCTCCTTGGGAATATTTTCTTGCAAATATCTCACAAATGTATCCAATTTGGAGGCCTCTTTCTCTCAAATGAATCTATTTTCTTATACTTTGATGGATAAATTTGACTACTAGAGCACCCCCGATATATTTCACATCCTCGAATTACATCATGTGCTGCAAGTTGAGGACTATTAGGTGAACTGTGTCGATGATCATGAATTTTGGAGAAGATATCACATGAGGATGACATTAGATAAAATTAGGAAGTTTGTCTTTGAATGGTTTGAGGAAGGCATAGAGGATGATGGAATAGAGTTGTATAATCCAAATTACCCAGCTGTGAAAGCTTCGCCTCTTCCGTAGGTTTCTTGGAGCATCAAGGAATCTAGTGATATCAATGAAAGGATCGAGTCATTAATTTGAAGATAAACAAATTGGTTCAATAAGAAGAGGGAAGCATTCATCAAGTCAGGAGGCCTTCACACTCTCAAGAAGGCTTTGATTTCAACTCATTCTTAAAAGGTGAGAAAGAAAAAGTCCATGGAATCTAAACCCACGCATCACAAAATAACTCACAAGAAGTCTAAATCAGCTCAAGAGAATTCAGAAGGCTTGGAAAAAGGTAAGATTGGAATTCCTCAACCACCTATCATTCAGAGAACTTAGATCACTTCATTTTCATGGTTATTTCTATCCAATCGGTCCAAGACCCGCCTCCTCATCCAGAGCAAGAAACTTCTATCATACCCAACACTGAGCCTGGGAATAGCACAACATTATCATGGGTACAATACTTGATCAAGGGAGAGACGTGATTGGGGGAGAGATGTGTACAAACCAAAATGTGATGGTCTCAGACTTACAGGTCATATCTGTAATGGTGAAGGTAAATAGAGGATGGAAAACTCATATTTCCTCCCATTTCTTCAACGGCGCTTCAGGTAACCAATGTGTGGAGGTGGCTCGACCCAAGGTCATCAAGTATCTCAGTGAGATGGCACCATCGAACTATGAAATCATCACTATTCTAATCGAGTTAATGACACATGAGGGTGATGCCCATTTTTTTAGGATTCTTCCACTCGCCTTCTCATGAGGAATCAAGAATACAAGGAGAAACTGGACCAAGTAGAAGACCATATAAGGATCCTCACTTCATACATGTAATCAATCTTGGATGTGAATGCTACCACTTCTCTCCCAATTGAATAAGCTACTCCCATCAGTAACTTCATCCATGAATCTATCAAAAAACACAATGCTTCACCATACAGGGAAGAGCGAATGACAAGTGGGTGAACATGATTCTAGAAAAGGGGAAGGTGTTGCTTCTAAAATTTTTGACATTTTTCAAGTACATGAGTGCAACAACCATGAAATTAATCATGACATGAGATAATATTGAAGCAGATAAATATCATTGGTATCAGGTGTATCCATTTTTCATTGAGATGGGAAAGATCCAGTCATCCCTCTTAGTAAGCAAAGGTGTATTCTCTTCAACATCAGATGACTTGTCTCAAGTATGGGCTCAAACTTTGGTCACTCACTATGAAATGACAAACCACACTATTGGAAAAATTTATTCATACAAGGAACACATTTCAAATATGTAGAGGGATGTAAATTTTGAGGTATAAAAGCTTGGAGTACCAGCAGTGAACAAAGACACTTTGACAGATGATTTGTTGAAGCCTTTTGAAGATTTGGTCAATAAGGATGTTGGAAATTTGTTCTCATTTAATGAAGACACATTAGATTCCTTGGCCAAGATAAGAGCATTCATATCCAACACCACGAGAGATCATAAATTTTGGTTTGAAGAATGCAATAACATCAACACTTTCTCTAAGAATTAGATAAAATCCCTGATTTTTATCCACATTCTGCAAGCTAAGAAAGTTTCACTTATGAATACAATATACAGTAAAAATTTTGAAGGCATTGATATTTGTCTTGAAGGGATTTCCAAATTTCCATCAACAAGTAGGTCTCCATCGATGGAAGCTTCTTGTGTATTTTGAGTAGTTATCTTCTTCCCCTCTTCACTCCCCTCCCTCTCTTCCTTCATGTTCTAATTATTCATTGGGAGGTCACACTTTTTATTTTCATCTTATTCACTAATGTGACTATAGTTTAAAAGTGTAATAAGTTTCCCTTAATTAATAAAACGAGACTTAATTTATCTTCCTAGGAATGTCAAGAGTCGCAAGATGGAAAGGAAAATGAAAAGATATATGGGGGGTAGGTAAAGAGTCTTTTCTAAGTCTATATAATGTAATGACTTCCCCATTCTTAAGGGTTATCAATTTTTTGAGTTCTAAGTAGATAGCTACCAAGAATAAGAAAAGAGATAGCAAGTTCTTCTATTTCTCTCTATGTTTTCCTCTTTCTCTTGCATTGTACAACTTTGTAAGGATGTCAATAAAGAAAGGAGTTTTTGATTTTTTGGATGAGTGAATAAATGATATTTTTGTGTTCATGATTTTATCTTGTCTTGATATTTCTAGTGAATTTGTTATTCTTCTCAACTTGTGTATGTGATATTTCTAGTTAATCTTTGTAAGAATCTGATTTTTCCTACTTGCAATATTAATCCCTCTCCTAATTTCTCACTCCTACTTCCCCACCTACTTACCAAATTCCTCCCTTGCACAATATGTCAAGAATTTTCCACAAGTGTAGTGGAGTATGCCTAATGGATCCCCAGACCTCAATGCCAGCAACATATTTACATTTTAGTTCACACACAATAATGGATCTACCCCATTCAAACAAAGGGACCTAGTCCTATAAAGTTGGCAGAAATTCACCAATTTTTCACAACGATAAATTTTGTCGCCAACACCTCCCCTTCATAGATGAGTTGGATCCAAAGATCAGTTCCTCTTAAGGTAGATTACAATGACATATACTACCTGGATACTGTACGTGACAATGGTGAGCCAAGAGTCAATAATGGGTGCTATTATTTTTTGTAGTAGTGGAACTTGTCACTAAAGTGAGAGCCACTAGGTCAGATTTCAATGCTAGCTGAAGAGGAAAGGTGAGCAAGACCAGTAGGAACCTACCCCTAAGGGTGACTACAATAACAATAGGGAAATGGTTACATGTCACTAAAGTATGACCTAGCATGTTTTGTACAAAAAAATTATGCTTTGTATCCATAATGTGATGATAATGTGCTAATGATGATTGGTAGTTCTCTTTACCATGTGATGAGTATTGGAGTCCTTGATTTTGGTACACATGTCGAATATGTATGTTGAACTGTAAAATTCCTCTAGAATATGATTGTTATGAGGATGATATAGTTCTGAGATTTATGGATCTTACAATCGTCAGTGTTAAGAAATGCACATCTCATGTGATATTGTCACAGTGGAACCAATAAGAAACATGTATAGTATTAAAGTTGAAGTGGTATGACCCAGAGGTCGGAGATAGATCATGCAAGGGTGGCCATGAGAGGAGGAGCCCTACCATAGGATATGTTTGTATGATATGTAGAGATCTAGGGTCGTTATGCAGTTGTGGTGGCTTAGGTAAGTGTTACTACAATCTAAATTCCAGAGAAACATAGTGCTCCCGAGAATAGAGACAAAGATCTAGTGGTGAGGCCTTGAGTTTAAGGTTTCCTATAGTGTCCTAACATAGTAACAAGTGAGAAGAATGTATGAGATATGTTGGTAGTGGGCATTTTAATGTAGATTTTTATGATTTGGTAGGGGAATGTCAGTGTCATGATCATAAGTGTCAAATTGATCAATTTTGAAATGATCATGGCAATACTAGGAGGGTGTGAATCATGTAATGGAAAGTGGTGCATCCTTTAAGACCACATTTTGGTTTGGGCTGAATAATAAGAGTATTTGTCTCATGTTTAGTTGATGCACATAGGGAGTAATATCATAACACGATCTTACAGAGTGCATGAGAGGTAGTCAAAACTCCAAATAGATACTCCCATGATTGGAGTTGCAATCACAAGACTAACCATGTCGAGTCAATCATCTATGGCATGCACAAAACAGAAAGAACACCCTTGTCTTCAAGTCAACTAAATCCTATCACTTATTAGCCTCAAAGGGAAATCACTAGTGTACTCCTTGAGTCAAAATCAAAATAATAAATAACCATAATATCCTCGTTATCCTCTTACCCAAAATTAGTCTCCAGAATCTCAAAAGGCTCACATAATCAACATATACAAAGGTCATATCTAATTTGACCATTGAAGAAATGATGGAAGTTTATAGGTCACCACTTACCAAGCATGACGTGTGCATGCTACATAATATGCATGACATTTGTAGAATAATGACATACATACCAAAAAAATGAAAGTGGGTTTTCAGTCTACAAGAGACTCCACCTCATATATTGTACTCGACTCGAGAAACATGGCCAACTATTTACCATCCTCACTTTCCACTTATACCTTGATACTACCTGTAGGTATTGACGGTGTAAGGTAACACCACACAACACAATACAACATCATTAAAATGACATTATAACAATAACGTGATACGCATAAGTATCATATAAGAGGGTGATGCACATTATAGATAGTCATGATTCACATAATGGCACACCTTCCAAATAATGCACTAATAGTATAAGTACACTACAATAGGGGTTATAAGATCATCATATGTCCCAATTCATGAGGAAAACACATTACTACATGTATACAATCCACACAAGTATAATGCGGTTTGCATACAATTATGATACATACAAATTTCATGGATGATCACATTTTTGTACAACACATGGATGGTACACATATGAAAAAATGTGGTAATAACACTTTATAATACATTCATGAATCGTGATAAAACACGTTTTTTGTGAATAGGTTGATAGCACATATACACTATAAGTTAAATTTGCAAGAAGGTATCTTCATCACAAAACACTTTAGTAACCCTTGAATCCAAAAGCGGTACCCACTAGAGGCATATACACAACATCACAATCACTAGTTAAAAACAATGCAACACAACATAATATAATGTGTTCATCTCATATTCAATAGCCACATCACAAATCCATTCCAAATGTTTGAGAGTATGAACCTCTGTTCTAATACCAAATGTAATTCCCACACTAGAAAAACATGTCTAAAACACAGATAATTTTTTTAATCAACAATAATCACGAGCCCACATAACAACTCAATTCATGAACCATAACATGATATGCATCACTTCGCATGCATATCTGAGACAAGGAGAAGGTGATGCCAAAAAATCAACAAAAATGAAAAATTATAATATATCCAAGCCATCTAATAAATTTTCAAAGGGAAAATGATGTCGTTACTTCCGCTTATCCCTTAACTAAGGAAGGAATACTAGCCTTTGATTTATCCAAAACATTCATATAACTATGCATGAAAAACGCATGTATCCCTTCATTAAGGCTAGCCTCTCCAACCCTTGTTTCCTCCTAAAAATAACCAATCCCATACACCATAAAAACACGTATCCCTCCACTATGGAAATAAAATTCCCCAACATACACACATACACAAACATACCCATACATGTAAGATATAACTACCATCAACTAAATGAACACATTATCCAATAAGTAACAAAATATTAAGAATAATGAGAGTGTGAAAATGAAATTTCATCAATAATATGATTCACATTATCAATCCTTCTGACGATACTTGTAAAGGGAGGGATCATCATTAAAAACTACCACTCTTGGCTAGCCTTTGGTTCCTCTCATTAAACATGTAATAAAATATAATAAGTATAAATTTATCACTACACTAAATATGGCCACAAATCCCCTTGGTTCTTCCATATGGAAAAATAACTCTTTATTCCTCCTTTCACTAACATCACATTTATCCCTCCACAAACAATGATGTACCCCACCCCCGTATTTTCATTCATCCACACAAGAAAAATGACAATAAAACAGCTTCACATTGGCTCCAAAAGAGAGAAACAAAACTATAACCATAAACCACAAGAGGTAAAATAAGGACTTTTTTCATCATATACATATATTTCTCAATTTATATATGATTACAATTTACTCCTTTTGTATTAAGCATTGGTTAATGATAAACAATATTCATAAGTGCGTACATTCTCGTGAATGAGACAACAATAATTAACGTGTTCCCTCAAACAAGAGTAGCACAATATAATAATAAGACTATAAGAGTAACAAATAAAGACCTTAACAACCATGTACATAGGTCTCATGATTTGCATTTACATCACTATTAAATAACCTGTGTTAAAATCATTGTGTTATCCCACATGTAATGTTTATTAAAATCATATGTTATCATTTACAAATTATGATTTTCACTCCATCATATTGTTTAATTTCCATTTATTTTATTTATATTACAACCTTGTTAAACATTTTAATCATTTTTATATCATTTAAAATTTTCACGAGTCGTGTAGCACTCGTTACAAGTAGGTAATTCATGTTCCCAAGATACATGTCCCAACATGGGAATGAGAAATTAACTATTATTAAACAATCTAAGGTTGACCACCTTTCATAAGAGATGAGGCAATTTCACTTTACATTGTGAATCCATCTTATTAGGTACTATTTGATGGAGGGAAAAGGTTACTTTTTTTACATATTTGATCATAAAACAATCAATGTACACCAAGAACATATTTTCTCATCTCAAAATTCGCAAGTTTCCCATTTCATTAAAAAAAATTGGTCGCCAAGGATACACTCTATTTACATTCATCTTAATTATAATAAATTATGTTATTTAACCATTTAGTTTTCATTGTTTAAAGTTTTTGTAGACATGAAATTATGCACTTAGTACTATTATATCACACCTCTAGTATGTCATTATATGCATGATTCTTAAGAAAGAAAACTAGACATTAACAACACTTGTTTTGCTTTACATTGTTTTATCCTTTTATACCTTCATCATTTGCTTTTCTAAAACTACACTTTTACTTTTGGACATTACACAACATGTGACCCAAATCATTATTTCACATTTAATCCTCAGATCCTTTCAGACACTAGTGCTTAGTAGGTACATGAGCGCCCTAGCATTACTATCCCCTTTGGGCACTTCTGATGTCGACATTCCCTCTTCTTTAATATTTAAAATTCCACATCAACCATTATCTTTTCTAAAACTCTTATTACCACTTTGGGTCAGATTTTAGGGTTGATTATGAAGAAATTCAAGTAAAGGAATCATATTTATACATTAATTACTAACTATTCTAAGGTAAATCACACAATTAGACAAAAGGGGGTATTATTTTCTATCTATCTACTTGGGAAAAGAGAAACATTCAAGGACTACATATGTGCTACATGATTCATCATATAGGAAGGGAAAATTTTGAATTCCATCACTCACATTCATCTTGGGGAAGGTATTTTTATCCCTCTATCTTGGTGTGGATAACATAAGGGAAACCTATCTTCAAGGGACATAGTTTTATCATACATACACCATAAATGCATTAAGTCTGAAATGTAGTGCAATGCTCGATGACAATCACATTGGGGAGACTGCAAAGGTTAGTCTGACTCAATCATATGCATCTTGTATTCTATATAATGTGTGCTTTAGCCTTGTGTAGATAGTTAGGTTTTGTTGTACATGTATAAGTGTGATAGAGGAACCCTATATAGGAATGGATGTGACACAAAGTGAAGTAAAGGTGACATGATCAGACCTTAAGAGTACCAAATCCATACTTACTACTATGACACTAGCACCTAGTATAGAGACTATCACCCTAGGTGGTACTGTCCCCTTTTGGGTGCTACCATGCAACATACATTTTGATCTTTGTAATCCATACGAAGCCTATACAACTTATGTCTATCATGTTCCATCATTTCTCCATCCCAAATCCAGTGCATACAACAAGTTATTATCTAAGTCAATATTATCCCCTTGTTACTTGTACTTCATTGTAATTGCATGTTAGATCTTATGTATTTATGATATTATTTGATTGATATCAGTCCTTTGATTAAGATTTAATTCTATTAAATCATTTGGTGAACCCACTTATTGATCAAACCCTAGTTTTCTATAAGATCCATATAGTGATTACATTTTGTATATGCTTTTGTTTACTCCTTGTTCTTACTTATTTATAATGGATATCTCTACGACTGAATTTTATAAATCCCATCTTGAATGTGTACATTCTTTAAGGTATGTCATGGATCATACTCCCATCTACTCAAATGATTCCCCTGTTTATTTCAACCATCAAGTATCAACTGTTATGGCAATAAATAATGAACATATTACTTTTACACCAATTGATATCGTTTCCCAAACAATTTTTGATCATGCACCTCCATTATATATTCAAGTTCATATTCATAATGTGTTTGTTAACCATGCTTTAGGTTATAATGGATCTCGCCTTAATATATGTGACATATTTTTTTAACATCATATAGGAATTTTTGTTGTTTATCTAATTCCATCTACTCTATGTATTTTTGGCTTTGATAATACACCTAAACAAGTATTGGGGGTAATATATATACATATTACTATAGGACCATGCATCCTTACTGTTGTATGTCATGTTATGCCTGATAATATCAATTATAATCTCCTTCTAGGATGTCCCTAGTTACATTATATGCATGTAGTCCCTTCCACCCTCCATGCCCGAGTCAAATTATTACATGAGGGTATAGTATATTATATTTGGTTGATCAATCCCCCTTTAACTTTTGTAAAACTATTGAGCATGACCACACACCCACTCCTCGGGATCACTCTACCAAACCTATTGTTGATTATACCACCTATGATATTGGTTATAAGTATTTTCTATGATGTTGTTTTTTTGCATTAGGACTTCAGAAAGGGCCAAGATATTGATGATCCCATTTATCTTCCTAATCAATTTCATAATGATGGCATAGGAATTTCCCTATGTTCATCTAGGGCCCTTTCATAGGGGACCCACTTTATCCTAGATAAATCCTTATCTAAGGTTTACACTACTTCACATTCACATACACTTTGGTTATTCCATCCACAACTCATTGATGTTACTGCCTCTCCTAACGTACCACTCTTATATGAATTTCATAATGATAAGGCACTCTTAGAGTACATTGGATCTTATTACCACTTTCCTTTGCATCATCATAAGAATAAATTCCCCCATTCCTTACATGTTACTACATACTTTGGTGAGAGCAACCCTACTAATATGAATATTGATACTCCTGATACTACACCCACCCAACTATATGTTGAATATCATTCTACCATACTCAATGAATAAACTACATTATACAACTTGGGTATGAATGAAAATCCATGTTTAGTTCTTTTATAAGCCTCTCTTAGTGATAACGAGTGAGTTGATATTCAGTAGGTGTTGAAGGACTTACCTAATTTATTTGCTTGGATATATAGTGACATGCCTGACATCAATTCCTCAGTAGCTATGCACAACATAGTATTTCATGAGGGTGTTAAAACGATGCAATATAAAATTTGCAAAATGCACCCATGAGTGGCATGTTATTCAAATAAGAAATCCAACATTTATTGGTTTCAGTATTTATCTATGTTGTAGATTACCCATGATGGGTCTCTAATATTGTTCCTATGATGAAACCTAATGGGAAAATACATTTTTTTCTAACTTTCATGTCTACAATGTGTTTTTTTTTTATCAGGACTTGGCAGAAAGGGCCAAGGTATTACTAATCCCATTTATCTTCCTAAGAAATTTCATAATGTTGGCATAGGATTTTCCCTACGTTCATCTAGGGCCCTTTTATAGGGAACCCACTTTATTCCAAATAAATCACTATCTAAGGTTTACACTACTTCACATTCACATACACTTTGGTTATTCCATCCACACCTCATTGATGTTGCTGCCTCTCCTAACCTACCACTCTTAGATGAATTTCATAATGATAAGGCACTCCTAGATTACATTGGATCCTATGACCACTTCCCTTCACATCATCACAAGAATAGGTTCCCCCATTACTTACATGTTACTACATACTTTGGTTAGGGTGACCCTACCAGTACGAATATTGATACTCTTGATACTACACCCACCCAACTATATGTTGAATATCATTCTACCATACTCAATGAAGAAACTAAACTATGCAACTTGGGCACAAATGAAAATCCACGTTTAGTTCTTTTAGAATCCTATCTTAGTGATACCGAGTGAGTTCATATTCAGTAGGTGTTGAAGGACTTACCTAATTCATTTTCTTGGATCTATAGTGACATGTTTGACATCAATTCCTCGGTAGCTATGTGCAACATAGTATTTCATGAGGGTGTTAAACCCATGCAATAGAAAATTTGTAAAATGCATCCATGAGTGGCATGTTATTCAAAGAAGAAATCCAACATTTATTGGTTTCAATATTTGTCTATGTTGTGGATTCCCCACAATGGGTCTCTAATATTATCCTTGTGATGAAACCTAATGGGAAAATACATTTTTTTACTAAATTTCGTGACCTTAATAAAGCTTCCCTCAAAGATAGTTTTCTACTACAAATTATTGGTTATATTGTCAAAGCCATTGCTAATCATGACATGCTTTCATTTGTGGATAGTTTTGTTGGTCATGATCAAATAAAAATTAACCTTGCTGATCAAAAAATACCTCTTTCACCACACCATGGGACACCTTCTGTTACATTGGCATTCCCTTTTGACTTAAAAACATTGGAGCTACATACTAGTGGGTTATGACTCACATATTCCATGATTATATTCATACGATCATTTAGGATTATGTTGACAACATCTTTTCTAAGTCAAAGCATTGTGCCCACCATGCTTAGGATCTTCATATGCTTTTTACACACTTAAGACAATATTATGTATGATTCATTCCTCAAAAATGTGTTTTGGTGTTACTACTGGGAAGTTATTAGGATACATTATTTCTTGATGAGGTATTGATATTAACCCATAGAAAATCTGATCCATTATAGACATGTATCCTCCTTATAACCTTCATCAGCTACGTTCACTACAAATAAAAATGCAATCTATCTAATGATTCATTACATAGTTAGCTAACAAAACCTAACCCTTTACACGACTAATGAAGAAGGATAATACGTTTGCATGGGATGACAATAGTCAATAGTCTTTTTATGATATCAAGGCTTATCTACTCAATACACCTGTCTTAACCCCTCCCATTTCTAATCGACCATTACTTTTGTATATCTCCACCACCTTTCATACCTTAGGATCCTTATATGTTAAACATGATAATACTCAATGTGAACATACCATCTATTATATTAGTCATACATTATTATCCTATGAATGGAATTATAGTTACATTGAGAAATAGTGCCTTGGTATTATATTTTTCACTGACAAGTTACATCATTATATGATCAACATTGAAATTCATATCATCACTAAATTTGATCCATTGTGTTACATGCTTTCATGAACCCACTTATCTAGTCAGTTATCTCATTGGGTCATATTGCTTACTGAATTTAATCTTAAGTTTTTTCCACCAAAATCCATTAAAGTACAAGTTATCACAAACCAATTAGTCGAGGCTCCTATTAATGATCCCTTCGCCATTTGTGATGATTTTCATGACAAATTCACCAGCATATACTATTAACAGTGATATTTGAACTATGTACTTTAACAGCTCTTTTTGTGCCAACAGGGATGGGGCCAACATTTTTTTATCACACCAAATGGTGAACATACAACCTTTTCTTACTGACTAGGATTCTCTTGCATGAACAATATTTTTGAATAAGAAGCACTCATTCTAGGATTTTTATTTCTCACACTCTTTACATACGTCACATTCAAATTTTTTGGAACTCCTAGCTTATTGTTAATCAGGTCAATGGTACATATCAGAAAAAAATAGATAATCCCATTCCATATCATGTTGTTTTTTAAAATACCCTCACCAAATTCAATTCTTACACTATTATTATTATCCCCCATAAGGACAATTTTCATGTTGATGTCATGTCCAACACTACCTCTCTTCTTCCTCTAGATATTACCAATGACCATACTACATTTATAATTCATCATTTTCATCACCCCTCTATCAAATATTGCATAATATAGGTTGTAAAAGTTCTCATTGTTATGCGTAGCGTTGACAATCCTAAATGATATATATATATATATATATATATATATATATATATATATATATATATATATATATATATAATTTCCTCTAATGGAAAGATTTACCTGATAATATATCCATGCAAGAGGCATAACAGATACACCGTGATGCCACATGATATGTCATCATTGGCAGATTTTTATTCAAACTTGATTTCGACGGTAACATCCTCCTTTATTTGGGGCTCGACGATATCCCACTTGCTTTATCTCAAGTACATGGAAATATATGTGGGGGAATATTTAGTGAAAAGGTTACTATTGGCCTACAATGCAACAATATTTCTTGGAACATGCTAAATGATGTGATAAATGCCAACGCAATAATAACCTACACTTTGCACTATTTTATGAGTTATAACCTATTGCATCCTCATGGCCTTTTTATCTTTGGGGATTTGACCTCGTTTGAAAATTAAATCATGAATTAGATGAAGGATATTAACTTATCAACACTACTACTGAATAATTTACCAAATGGGTTAAGGTTGCACCTTTAGACACTACCACTGGTGAGGATATCTATGGGTTTCTCAATACACATATTATTACACACTTTGAGGTTCCTTCCAAAATTGTGACTGATAATGGCAATGTTGGAAGACAAACCACTAAGATGTGGGGTTAATCAATGGGAATTAAAAAATTCTTTCACATTCACTTTAGCATTTATCAATTACCAATTCAACTTAACCATTAACATGCATTCATTAGGAAACATAACCATAGATGATAAAATGAGAACACGTGAACTCCATAAAGAAATGAGAAACCCTTGAAGGGAAGAAAACCCACTGAAACAAATATTTATTACAAAAATGAATCAAATTAATTTGAGAATCTATCCAACAAGAAACACCAACCCCTAAGTTTAGTGACGCACTAACCCCACAATGAGCACCAACCCCTGGATTTAGTAGAGCGCCAACCCTACATGGAGGCACCAACCCCCTATATGACTTGACACCAACCCAACCACCTAATTTTTTTGTAACCTATATAATTTTTCCATAACAACTGATGAAGACACCAATAAGGCTCTCCTTTATTCAGACTCCTTTAAAATTACCTTCTAGCCTTACTCGCTCAATAACTTCTTCACCAAGATGATTAGCTCATCTGATCTTGAACACCATATCTCACCAATATTTATCCCTTCATAACATCTTCTCTAACCTCTCTTGATGGTCACAAATACCTTCTTCACCTCTATCAAATTGCCCTCTTACTCACACTTTCTCTACTAATCAGGCAACTACAAAATAGGCCTCATTAAAAAAATGTTTATATACATGACTTAAGCATTATAACATATCTAGGTCGGCCTTTATAGGATCATATATCATATATAACCCCACTTGAAAACATCATAATAACACCATAAAAAAGTCACCACCTTAGGTCGAAAATAACATCTAGAAGCTTCAAAATCCTTCATTAGGACACAAGTAGGCCTAAAGTACTCAAACTGCTCTCCTCACAAAATACTAAGACCTCTTGAGCCTAACATGGCCTTCACAAAACTTCTGAAGGACCACTTATATATGTTTCTATAAGTCCACTCCATGTCTCCAATAACAAGATTGTTACAACCCTTTATCATCATATTAGGTCATGAAACCACCATTACGAATCAAGTATCCTTACTGACGTCTATGACATACAAAACTAGTCTTCAAATATGAAGCTCAACATGATATCAAAAGAACACCTCAACCATGCAAGTGTGACACAGTGAATATAAACTATCATGACCTTATGTTCATCACCAACTACATGAGACATCATAACATAGGGGCTTAGGGGCCCAAGAACTCCTGACTGTAACCAGGACCACCAAACCTGCCGAAAACTACCCCAAAACCAGTCTGTGCAAGAATGACTTCCACAGACCATACTAATGGATTAAACCTTGATCCTGAAATCACTCCAGGATATGTATTATGGGATTCCCATTCTTCCTAGAAACATCTATTTAATCATATGGTTCCAATGCAAAACCTAAGAAATCAATAACAACTTCTTCAAAAAAAATTGCATATTATTGTGTGGGTCCACACACTTTCATGACACCTGTAAATGTCATCTGGAGAAAGATGGAGGATTCCTCTACAACCTACTAATCATCGTACTAGTCCAATCCAATATATTTTGGTGCATGTTTTGAACAAAATATTCTCCATCGCTATCTATAGTATGGTTTAAGGAGGGTTAAAGGAACACCCTTACCTTCTTATCAAGTGTTCATAAATCTCTGGGCCATTAATCCACAAACCTAATGCTCAGGAACATAGATCCTAGGACCCTTCCCCAACTATCATGAAGAGCTTGGGATCCTCCCATGCAGACTTCACACAGTGGCAATGAGCATCAAGAAATTCCTTCTCGAGATAGGTTTCTCACTTTCTAGGAACTTAGTAGAGGAAAAAACACACTTTCTTTCTCATACATTTCTTCAAACTAAGTCCTAAAAAATTTTCTCACATCTTTAGAAACAACCTGTCATACACCTTTCTCATTCTCCATGTTGACATACTTAGCTCAAAAACTGATCACACCTCATTTAGGCTACACTAGAGACATAAGATAAGGTCTAGTGTACAGACCTAGAAATTAGGTCCAAACCCTGTATACATACATCTAGAGAAACTTTTGAGCTGTCTCTACACTTCATCCTCATGATCTCCATTCTCTTATAATGCTTCAACTAATTGTTACATATCCGAGATCCACCATGTACTTAGACCATCCTAATGACTAGGCATCCTTAACTAGGCTTTCTTAATGATGCACTTGACTTGTCTTCCATGTTGACCACGTCATGAATTTTCACACTCTGTCTCACCTACCACATGTACTTCATCACAACACTTCCTGACTTGCAATCACAACACTTAAATACCTCTGTAAGACATTGTATCATACTCAAGACACTTATGCCACCTGCATCTATACCTTGACAACCTAGACCAAGTAACTCACCATGACTTTTGAGATTAAAGGCTTACGACTACCATGACAATACTTCATGTTTGTTACTCACTCTACTTAACATCTTCACTGTCACATATTTCCATCAATGACAACACCAATTTATAACAATCACCTCCTTTATCATTGATGGCAAACACACAAAGCTCTTTCTCTCAAGACATCATCTCATTCTCACCCTTTTGACATTAATGAAAAATTATCATACTTGTAACAACTTACATATATTATTCATTCATCATAATATGTCTCGCCATTTGGTTGGAAACATCAACCAAACCTAATAAGGTCCATTTCATCTCTATTTTGACTCTTTGCAACACTAGAGAAACATAGCTCCCCCTTAGTTGATGCATGGCTTAACAATCTTCTTTAGACATTGATCAAGCATCACATAACTAAAACCAATATACCAATTCATGACAACCAACTTCTATAAATAATGAACAACTTGTTTACCTTATACACAAACATCGTTGTATTCAACTTACATCCTTATCTTCATGAGCTTCATAACTTTTAGCACTTCATTTTTTATTGGGAACATACCTAATTGACTCCCCTTGACACCCTAATCCTGCCTATGAAGCCCAAAACACACCTTCTCAACTTACTAATAGCAATGACTCCACTTTCGACATGACTTATTGATTCTATATGTCATCTTGGCACTACAACCTACTCATAGGATAGCACAACCCACGTGATATGAAGCATCCAAGAGGTGAAACAAGGCCAAGACATCCAATGGTAGGATGTCTTGGCATGATCAAGTAAATAATTCCAAGCAATACCATAGGCCTAAGAAAATACATGTTAAATACCATGGTGATCTGATGGGAAAGATCAGGATGTAAAAAATTCAAAATAATCGGAATTGGGACCGAGGCGCTCTAACGGTAGGAGAATCTAGGTTGTACGTGATGATAAATCTAAGAGGGGAAAACAATCCAAGTAAGGATGTGGAAAGATAAAAGGAAGTGTGTGAAAAACACAAGTGGGGGACCGAGAGCACAAGTAAAGGTAGAAGGTAGTGTGTAAAAAACCAAGTGGGAGCCAAGATCCCAAGTGAAAGTGAGGGTTCAGACCAAAGAAGGAAAATAAAATGTAATCAAGGTACTATAGATAACTAGCCATGAGGGGCAAAAGATCACAAGGTATCATTGATGATGTTGTCAACTTGATTCAAGATGTGACTTTGAGTGTAATTCATGAGGTCCTCTATGGCATGTTGTGTAATATTGACTTGCCAATGAACTTTAGATCTCATGCAAACTAAGGTGTCATCGATTTTATCCTCCATCCGAGTGAAAATTTCACACCAAAAATCATCCATAGTGGGACAAGGAACAGTGCAAGGTGGTGATCCATAAGTAGGTTGTAGTTTAATATGTCACGGGGAAGGTGGTTGGTCTTGAGATGAATCAACTCTATGCTTTCAATTGTAGGAAGAAGTTTCGAGAACTGGATGTTTGCTATGTAGAATCTGAAATTCAACGTAGGTATGCGCGTAATATCTATGATGAGATCAAAATCATGAAGCTAAAGCAGAAGGTTTTGTATCCTTTCTATTTTGACCAGGTTTGACCTCAACTTATATTTTTTTCATGTGACATCGATAGGCTTTATAGTTTGAAACATCATGTCTTAGGGCCTCATGCCATGTACAATACAGCTTGGTCGTAGAGGACTGAGGAACCATAAGGGCAAGAGGTAGTGAGAGGAGTCTCATAGGTTACAAAGGGCTAGTAAGCCTATCTGAGGAAGGTAGTGATGTAATGGGTGGATTTGGTGCCAATAGAGCAACATGTTGTTCAGTGATCTTGGCACAATAGAGAGGATCATTAGCCTTGAGATCATCAGCTTCATATTCAAAGCCAGTAACTTGATCATCCTCTTCAATAAGGGAAAATGGGTCTACTAGGTCGATGGTAGTACGTAGAGGTGTATCCTATGGAGAATTCTAAGGTTCAAGAACTGATTGGAAATAAGTAGCAACTATACTTGAGGATTCCTCTTTTAAGAGGATGATGTTCACGTTGTGAGTTAAATTGATTCTCTTGGTAATGCAAGACTTCCCTATCCTAAATTTGGGAATAGCTAGCCATGTGGGGATCAAATAAAGCATAAAAATCATCATAATATGATGTGAAGTCATCCACCACACACAAATTGACTATGGTCTCTAGTTAGACTATGTGTTCTAGTGGGGGTTGTGATGTACATGAGATGACTGCAAGAATTGAAGGCTCCTTGTGAGAATGAGGTGGAAAAGAAGGAAGCAGCTAGGATATGATCATTTCGGGAAGATCAAAAGTGTTAATTCTAAGTGTGAATTCATCGGGTTTGTCATCATTCGACTCCAAGAGATTGGGAAGCATACATCTGACCAATTCAAGATAACCGGCATTTCCGCAAAGAGAATATATAGGATAGTTAAAACATTGATATTATCTGAAGGGAATAGGATATATTTTTTCCAGTGTTGGGAGCTTATATGTCCCTTTTTGTTGGAGTGTATCATAGTTCCAAGGATTAGAGTCTCCTTGAACCTTATAAATAGATCCTTGGCAAGTGAACTTGACACACTGACACGTGGAAGAAGTGATGCATGCATGTGATGAGTCCAAGGTCACCCGAGAATAATATTATAAGATAGAGGAAAATTGAATACCATGACTTTTACATGGATAGTCCTCAGAGGGAAGATGATGAGTAACCAAATACACCCCATAGGAGGAATCTATCGGCAATCATACCCTTAACAAGTAGTGCGTGTATATTAATTTATCTATGGAATAACAAAGAACCTTAATAAATCTAATGAGGCCACACATGTGTCAACTCCTTTGTCAATGAGAGCATGCTTGACCATATTGTGACCAATCTGAGCTGAAATGAAAAGGGGTGGATCATATACATGGAGCAAGATCTCATCAGGGATCATTGATTCTATAGGAAAATGAATGCAAGAGTGAGAATTTATGGTAAGGTCAGTATGAATGGAGAGTTCCTCACATTATCAGTGGATGCTTTCTTCTAAACCATACAATGTGGAACTTTTCCCCAAAGAGGGAGGAAAGAGAATGTTTATGTTTAACAATGTTGTCAAGAGATGCTCACGATGGTGAGGTAACTGTATGCATCAAAAAATTACATGGTGTTATATTGTTGGAGTGGTAAAATCCCTAATGATGATAAATTTCATTTCCAGAACAAGTGATGATGTCCAGGTCCTATTTCCTCACTTGCATCATGTTCATATATATGATTCTACCTTGCTTATCAGTTTCTCAACTTTACTTGTTTTAGCAAAACAATTCTTCCTTCTTTCTTTGGTGTTTTTATTTAAAGCTACGGAACCACCCCGACAGTTGCATAACACTGACGGCTATGTGACCACAAGTGTTCCTATATTTTTGGTTATGCAACCATCACGGCAGTTATGTAACCACCAGTCTACACAGACCGGTATTTCCATGCGCTTAAAACTTAAACAACATGTTTTTTACGCATGTTGCTTGCTTCTAAGTCATTTTCTCACACGTTTATTGACCAAATAATTTGTTTTTTAGCTTTATAAATGTGTATGAAATTTTTCTTCTTTACTTTATATTCTTATTAAGTTCACTACCCCTCCTTTAAGTGATCTAGCACTTTTTGATTGCCAAGTGTGTTGGACCATTTCCCCACCAATTTTATATTAAAACCAAGTTTTTTCCCGAAGCATTGGTTGGAGTTCATTGAATTTGATTGCACCATTACTCTGCCAAAATCTTGCCATGAAGCATATAAGAAACTCAGAGCTTTGCCTTGTTAATTCCTTGCTTGCATTTGAGACTAGCTTGTTGGAAGTGTGTGTCACTTGTGTTGTCATTGATGTCAATTCTATTGATGTCAAGTGGTCTAGGTGATCTAGGTATGTTGGTTAGGTGATTTAGGGGCCTCCAAAGGTGTTTCATGTGTTGCTTGAGTCTCTCAAAGGTGGTATGAAGGTCAAACAAGGTCCATGAGGTAAGTGAGGTGTTTCAATGTGTCAGTAACATGCCCAAATGGTTCTATCATGTAATGTTTGGGTCAAGTAAAGTCATTATAGGCTTTGGCCTAATGTAAATATATGGTGTAAATCAAGAAAATGTGTGAATTCACTCAAACCAAAGCATATAAAATAATTTTGTATCATCATGAGGTGGCACAAGAGGTTTAGAAAGAGAAACAAGAGATAAACTAGGTTAATGAGACTGAAATAGGTCAATATGGAGTTTTCTTAAGTCAATCCACAAGCAAGAAAGGTGTGAAATGTTGAGCCAATGTGTGATGATGAAAACCAAACATGGTGTGAGAATTTAATGATTACATATGTGAAATGAATACAACAGTTTTACAGTGAAATATAATTGATATTCGTTCAATCTTCTTCAATATTGATTACACATATATAGGAAATATACTCCCTAAATAATAGGAAGTAGTTTATAAAAACTCACTAACTTACGTGAGTTTGTTTCTAACACACTAACCAAATATAATTGTTATTGTTGTTTTATATAACAACTAATAACAATTTACTAACACATACTTACAACTTAATAATTACTTCACGTAATTATTGTTTACTAATGGAGCACTAATTAAATATTTCCTAACATTCCCCCCCTTAGTGCGAACATGGGGAAAACTTGCCTTTGTACTTGCACCTGCTCATGATCTGGTGATTTTCATAGGATGATCACAAACCTCAGGGATGGTTTTGCAAACGGTTGACCACAAACCGAGAATGGTGGTTTTGTAATTGGTTTACCACAAACCACAAAGTGATGGTTTTTGCAAATGGATTACCAACAACCAAGAATGGTGGTTTTGCTATTGGTTTACCACAAACCACAAATGAAGGTTTTCAAGTGGTTTACCTACAACCACATCATGATATGCAAAGTTACTATTCTCAGCCCTCGTCACATCTCACTGCAGGGAATAACATAGGAAATTCTACTGAAATCTGTTGCTCATACATACATAGAAAAAGCTGACATACTGGAAATGGAACATTGGAATGATGTTCCCCCCTCAATGTGAAATTTCCACTTATTGAAAACAAGATCATTGCAAACTGAGGCACACCACACTGGAAGCACTGAAATCAAACTGCACACACACACATGTCACCAAAGCTGATATGCGGCCCCGTCATTGGTAACTGACGAGAGGTCACTGAATGACCTCCAACCTCCGATGCCTCCTGCCTCCGGTATCATGCTCAGAACAAGAAGTCTTCAGAACCACTCTCTTCATTTACTTGTTCTTCCTCATTCTCTGATCTTTCTTCAGTAATAAAGTTGGCCTCAATTCCTTTGAGTTTTCCACTAAGTATATCTTGAGCTCGAGCTCTACAAAATGAAGCTGTATGCCCCTTTTTCTTACAGTAGAAACATTCTCTTTCCTCCTTTATATTTAGAAAAATTTTTGTACTTCCTTTTTACATACATTGTTGTTTCTCTCTTCTATATCTTCTTTGGTCCATTTTTCCTCAGCTAGGAGAGCTGATATCATATCTTCCAATGAGTTAGAAGGTATCTGACCAAGAGTGAAAACAACATTACTGTATTTGGGTGGTAAAATATTCAGCAGAATAGCTTTTGCATCCTCGTCGTCTACTGGGGCTTTTACTTCTGCAAGTTGTCTCAGAAGAGATCGTAAATTGTTGATGTGACTAGACATTGTATCTCCATCACTCATTTTGAGCTTGAACAACTGAAGTTTTAGAGAAAACTTTGCATTGACTGCTTTTGAACCAAATAATTTTCTCAGATTATCCCAGATGTCCTTCGAGTTTTTATCTAGATCAACATAATGTAATTCAGAATCTGAGAGGGCAAGGCCAATAATGGCTTTGGCTTTATCATCCCGTATTTCCCATTCTACCAATCTGGTCGGATCTGAAGGTGTTGGTTCTTTTCCATCCACTATCCTCCAAAGATTTTTGTTCATCAACTGCATCTGGATCTTGAATTTCCATGTGTGAAAATTGAGACCATTGAATTTTTCTAGTGGAATGTCCATTATATCTTAGAGCGTCGGTTTCAACCGAAAATGCACTCTTTTACATGACCTCAAATTTTTAATGACACTTGACGAAAATAATATCTTCAATAATAACATTAATATTTCAATGATAATACAAGACTAACAAATAATATAAACACTATTTAGATGACTTGAGTATTGACACACACATTATTGCAGTCAAAAACATAAAAGAACCGACTATGGGGACACAACAAAATAATATTGAACTTGCCTATAGAACGGTGACTCTAAAATTGACTAAACTTAAATAGCAACGGTAAAAACTTTGGACAACTCGACAAGGGCAGGGAATTTTAATAAAACGAATTGTAAAACTGACGACACTACTGACCTACTCAAAATAATATAAAATGAATGGAGGTAGAATATTACTATCCTTACGAATCCTTCACTTCCACGTGCATATCCACGTGTATGACATTTGCAGTCTATATTAAAGCTACCAGTTGGTATCTTGGATGCAATAATGTGAATGGGCGCTTCAGGAGCTCAATGAATAACACAGCATGTCTTCAAACGCTGCCATTAAAATAGATCTGCCAATAAAATTGTCTTGCCTGACAGAGATACTCTCGACCATGAACCAGTAAAACATGAGAGCGTAGATCAAATATTCGGTGGCAAATAAAAATTTCTGTAATGACAGTGATATGTATTATCTGTGGAGTACAGATCAAGAAGAAGTGAAAGTTTTTGCAGATTCCACGCCCAGGAAAGATCTATTATGCCCACAAATAGATCTATCATATTCGGTGCCAATAGAATACAAACGCCAAGAGAAGTGGATCGACTGTCCTTGGGAAAGTAACAATCAATCTCACTTCTCTACAATAAACATTCTATTTCAGACTACTCTGGATTGCAAATGTGAATTTCAAACACCAACTGTGCTGACACCAAGACTTAACAGTATACAGAAATCAAAGAACATATATGATGTCAAACCCATAAATTACATGGCCGCCAAACAAGGTGAAAATTGACTAAGCTTGCCACACTTTTTGGAAATCTGGCCTGTCACCATGTCGCCGGCCAAATAGGGAGAAATTCGAATAGAAGTTCTTGTCCAGATTGTCAGAGGCAAGGCAGACCTATACCATATGCTACATGACGTGATTTGGAGCAGTCAAACCTTATTTCTTAATGATAGGCTGATAGATGAATCCAAATCCATGACATGACCAAAATCAATCCATATTTTTGATTTCCACAGATTTAACGTCGCTCTGGTACCAATTGAAATGAATACAACAGTTTTACAGTGAAATATAATTGATATTCGTTCAATCTTCTTCAATATTGATTACACATATATAGGAAATATACTCTCTAAATAATAGGAAGTAGTTTATAACAACTCACTAACTTACGTGAGTTGTTTCTAACACACTAACCAAATATAATTGTTATTGTTGTTTTTATATAACAACAGACCAAAGGGCACCAAAATGAGATAGGATGGAAATATTCAGGATGAACAAGAGAAAAATATCACTTGGAGGTATTAGAGGTATGTGTCCTTAAAGTGTGAGAAAATTTTCAGAATTTGAGGATGAATATTTTGCAAGGTATGCAAGTATTTCCAAAACTAGGTTTTTCAAAATATGCAAATTAAGCACCAAACTTCTTAGCAGACAAGAAAAATTATGGAGCCTCCTTCAGAAAAGTCATAAGAGAAAAAAATGGATTAAATTCAGATAAAATTATTGTGAAAAAAGTATTTTGGTGGTTTTCTAAGTATTTTATAAGTTCTATCCATTTTTGTGAGCATGTTTGTAGCCCTCCAAACCTCAGTTTGGACCAATTTTGCAAAATTGAGTTAGATAGGTGTCTTAACTCAACTATTATTCTTGTAAACCAATTTTAAAATTAATAGGACTCCTTAGGTAAAATTTCCATGTTGTTTTGATTTCATGACGCATGGAGGGCCCCACTAAAAAACAAGTATTTTGTGAAGATTTCAGTGCACAGCCAAATATTACAAAGGAAAAAATGCTCAAATTTTGAGGTGGATGATTTTGGGAATAGGATATTCAACTTCAAGAAGTCACTTGTGTTACTAGTTTAGAGAAAATTGGAGTAATGGCTGCATATTTTGGCATACCAGAAAAAGAAGCTTGTTTTGAGAAGTTAGTGAAGAAGAATGAAGGTAACCATGTTTAATTGAATTGAATTGATGTTGTTTCTTGTCTTTATCCATATTTTAATGTGTAATATGATATTTATAAGTTCTTGGATCAGTTTTTATAAGTCATTTCTTGATTACATGTGATTGAGCCAAAATTGCTCTTTTAGGCCTCTTTGAGGAGCATGTCTGAATGGGTATGAAGATGAGACTCTCTTTATTTTACCTATGGTTCAAGAATACCTAAACATGTTTTATAAATAAAAATTTAAGTGTTGGAGGTGATAAGGATCTCTGAAATTTTCTTTTGAGGTGTTTGACCACATTTTATGGAATACTAGTTTTTGTGTTTTTTAGGACCATCTAGACCAATTGTAAAGATCCAAGTTTTTGGAAGTTGTATGCCATGAATTGGAGGATATTATAGGTTTATGAGATATTAAAATTCATTATATTTCCATATATAGGATAATTTCCTCATGATGAATATATTTGAGGCATTTATCATCTTAATTCTTGAAGACCAAATTGAGAGATGTTGAAACCATCCAGGAAAGTCTTACAAAATGGTGTTTCTTGATGTGTTAAGCCTTGAGTTGGATATTTATGGTAAATTTTAACAAAATAATACATCATAATATTCATTTTTTATATATTACTTGGGTCATGATGATAATTGAAAGTGGTCTCGTTAGATCTTTTTTCATGACGATTTTTGTAGAAGCTTATTTAGGCACACCTATGGGCCTAAATAAGTATCTTGGATCATGTGGTGAGTTTCCAATAATACAAGAACATTATTTAAATTTTTGATACCATGAACCACTTGAATACAAATTTGATATACTTTTGGACAAGTTTGAAGAGCTAGAAGACAAAAGAATGAGTGATTTGAAGAGTCATGGCAAGTGGAAGGTCAAAGGTCATGCCTAAGAGGTATATCTATTCATGTAAGCTCATTTGTGAGATGAATTTTTGAAAAACCCTTTCTTTAATTTTGAAGAAAAATTTTCCGCAAAGAAAAACCCCTTGGGCATAGCCCAAAACCCCTAGAAGTCTCTTCTAGGTTTGTAGTTGGTTGGAGTTTCATGAGGAGGATGTGAATGAAGAAAAATGGGTGATATATTTGTTGGTTGTAATCTGATTTGATGAATTGTAATCTGATTTGTATTCCAATAATAATTTTTCTTGTGTTAATGATATATATGCATATCTTGATGAGTTTTATTTCATCTATAATTAATGTATACAAGTATATGTTTGATGTTTTGAAATAAAAAAAGTGAAAATAATTATTAAAGGAATCATTCACCTCCCCCCTCTCAGTCCCTTGTCAATTCTAAAAATTGGTATCAGATAGCAAGCAATTGGGAGCAAGCGTTAACAAGATATAGGGAGATATTTGGTGAAAAGTATGGGATATATTTATCAGATATGGAATGGAGTAGACTTCTGTAAAGAACTATTGCAAAAATTATGTGCATCTCTTAAGGAAATTTTCAAGTGTGTGAAGATTCAACTCAAGGAAGCTCTAGCTAATAAAGAATAACTCAAGAAAGAGAATGAAGAAATAAATAATGAGAAAGAGCTCAACATCATGACAAGCAAGGTATCATATTTTCAAGAAAGATCAGAATATTTATATAAGATGTTAGGAAAACAAAAGGCATATGGTGACAGAACATGACTAGGTTTCACAAAAGATTCATACAGTTTAAAGAAAAATGAAGGTGAATCAAATGCAAAAATTCATTCAAGAAATGGATAGTACAAGGCCTTCACCTCATGGAAAATCATCTGTTAGGAAGCGTAATGCATAGAGTTATGTTGTTTTTCATGGTAATTGCTACAAGTGTGGTGCTTATGGAACAGGGCTAGTATGTGTATTCCTAAGGTTGAAAAGATAGAAGATTACAAAGAGAAGATTTGAGAACATCAATATGGGAGATAGAAAGAAGATCAAAAAAGGTTGGACAAAGATATGGAGCTGAGTTTTATCATTGTCATGAGAAGGGACATCTAGAAAATTACTGCACAAATGACCCTTCAAACATAAGAAGATATGTAAGTAAATTCAATGGCTATTGTTATGCTTATAATGAATTTGGACACAAGGATTTTGAGTGCAAAGTAAGGTATATTGAATGCTTTAGGTATCACAAGGTTAGGCACATTGCAAGTTTTTGTGATGCAGGTCTACTGAAGAAAGAGTTTTAAATACTCAAGCATCAAAATTGGACATACAAGAAGAAGGGAGAAGCTAATCAAGGTGCTAAAGAGGACTCCAAGAGTGTGACTGATCAAAAGAATTTTTTTTTTGTGACAAATGAAGAATCAGAAAAAGAAAAATTAGTCAAGAAGAAAAAAGAGAGCTTGATACCTTGTTAGGTCTCTCATCAAGCTCCTCCATGGTATTTAGGTGCAAAAAAATCACTATAGTGAGGGGGAGATCTCTTTATCAATAGTAAGTGTCTTCTTAATAGTGTAAGAGTAAAAAGAGTCTAGGATTTGTGATGTCTCAATGAGCTTCCTTAGTCTTTTTTTTGTATCTTCATATCAAAATTGCAAGTATGGTATGTGTTATAAATATTGAGAAGTCATATGGGTATTTCAGTATCTAAATCACATCAAAAGTTGAGCCTTGAGAATTGGTATGTTCAGTATATAAAAATGATATCAATGGAATTTCAGGTTATTCTCAAAAAAATTGTCAATGATGGAGGAAGGTTTCCTTATGCTTCATTCTAAAATTTCCGTATCAAGCAAGAGGCAGATTCAAAATTGTTATTCCTCAAAGACATTGAAGTGAATCAAATATTCAGTTGTATATGAGTTGTCAATCAAGGATCATGAAAGGTCAAGTATGGTTGTGTCTAAGTTGTCCATATTTTCTACATTTTGTTACTTGAAAAGAAGTGATGATATTTGTAAAAAAAAAAAAAAAGAAGAGGTTGATGTCTTATGTGTCTAAGCATTGTCAAAATAATTTCTAACATATGAAAAAGGAGTATGAAGTCCTGTTTTATAATAAGGTAAATAGTGTTTTGAAGTATCATGACTATATGGATAAAAGTAGTGCAATTCAGCATTGTGATCCAAATTATGTATCTATTGATTTCAAGTTCATGAAACCATTTAAGAAAGCCATATTCTTAGGGCACAAAATCCAGTAAGGAATCCTCAAGATTGAAGGATTGAGTAAACATTTGTCCATATATTATTAGTATTGATATAACCAAGACATCATGTCAAATTTAAGAAGCCATATGAGTCTTGAAGGAGGTCTGATAAATAGTTTGAATCCAGTAAGAAGACATATGGTCCTCTTGAAGGTATTGAGTAAACTATATGTGATTTGACATAAGGTTTGATGTCTTTGATAAGCTATAAATAGTGTATTAAGGATAGTAGATGTACATGCTTGAAGGGTGTGATTGGTATCTATAAAGGGTGACTACTATAGAAAAGAGAGTTATTCTCTTAGGAATTCAAATAACTGCAAAAGCTATGTGATTCTATGTCACAGTAAGATTTTATGTCTACCTGGAAGTGTAAATGCAAGAGTGTTAAGGATACATGACTGGATGTCTGTCACATGCTTAATCAAGAGGTAAAGAATGACTACTAACAAAAGGGATTTTGAGGAGCTATATCTGGTAAGTAATGCAAAAGCTTTGATTATATGTCCTCAGAAGTTTTCAAATGTACCTGAACGTTCTCAAATGCATGTCTCATGAAGTCATACATGTTGAAGTAAAATAAGAGAGGTAAAGAGTTATTTGACAAGGAATTACGTTAGAGTTGAATATTGTCATTAAAATGAGTAATTTTGTCTAGCTCAAACACAAAATAGATTTTGAAATGAAGTCTACCTGGAAGGTAAGAAGTTATTTGATCGAGTTAGTTGAGTTCAATTGTCATTAAAAGTTACTCATGCTCTTCTCAAGATAAAAGAGAAGGTGAAACGGTAGAGAAGTTCCTTAGAATGAAAGTTTGAAAGTGAATTAGTTGATGATAGAGCCCTAATGCTTTTATCAAGAAAAATATGGAATGAGAAGGTGACTATGTCATTTCTTGAATGAAATCTTGAGTCCATATATGTTCATCAGAGCCCAAATGATAAGGTTCAAGAAAAATAGAAGAAAGTATCTCTATGCTTAGTGTCTTCTATCTTGTGACAGTGTCCATCATCCTCTGAATTGGGTTTTGGAAAGACATTTTTGATCTTCTCCAGAACTAAAACGAAAACTTGCTATAGAAATTATGGACTATGAAATCTGTAAGGGCATTGACCAATCTTATTGCAAAAGGAATCATCCAAATGATGTCATACTGATTTGGATGAAAAATTTTTAGGAGAAGACTTAAGTATGTGCTCATGACTGGAAAACATGTTATCCTGAATATTTTCACAAAATTCTATGGTGTTAAGAAAATATTGTAATCTCGATCTAATGGAGGTAAAAAAATTGCAAACATAAAAATCTTATTGGTATTTTGAGTATGCCAAACATTTCTATTTGATAAAAGAAGAATATATTCAACACTTACAATTAGTGCAACATTGCATTGTTAAAGTGAATGTACTCAGATTTTCAACAATGTAACCCTAATTCAATGGTTATAGGAAGAGAACAAGCATTCATCTCAATAGATATCCTAAAAATTCAAGTCATGAAATTTTAAGACAAGATTCATTCTAAAATTGAGTTCAAAAGTCATTTACAAAGGAAATCAGGCACTTTCACAGTTACATTAATGGCAGTGTTTTGATGATCAAATTTTGTAATATCTCTGTGTTGGAGAGGATTCCATGTGATTTACAAAATAATATTATGAACATGTCCTTTGAAACAGTCGAATGCTTGTATGACCAAGTTATGCTCAAAAAGAAGAAATGCGGGTGTGGATGCCTTTTTCTTTGTTGTAACTAATCCAACCCATCATGTAAAGTTTTGAAGTGTCTTGGAAGAACTCTGAAAATATAGGTATTAGTTTTCTTTGGTTAAAGGTGTACCAAATATGTGACACTGGTGTAGTATGTGTTAAATGGTGTTATCATGAATCATAAAAGGGTTTCCAATTTGTTTCTGGTGAGGTTGAAAGATGATAAAAGGGTCATATTTCAGTGTGACTATTGTCCTCGCATTCACATGGAAGTGCTCTAAGTTAAAAATTAAATATGAAAGTCATCATGGTAAAGACATGAAGTTTAAGCTACAAGTGAGCATGTTAAAGATTTTTTTTTTAATTGAAGGCTATAGTTGTGACAAGTATTAAACTCATGATTCTAAAACAAAACGAAATTTCCTAATTTTAGAGCTTAATTTACTGGATAGTATACTAACTTACTAAGGCTTAAGGTACTGAAGTGTGATCAATACATTCTTGTATTAAAATCATGATTCTAAAACAAAACTAAGATTTTAAAATTTGTTGACTGCAAAAACAAGAGGCAGTGGAAGAGTTGAGGTGAATGTGGGAAAGCCTTGGACATGATTTTTCAAGAAGATAGATGCTAAATATTTTGCATGTGAAGATAGAAATTTGTTTCAAATAAAATTCAAGGTGAACAAGTTTCTTATATGTTTTTTAGAAGTGTTTCCTGGTAAAAAGGGAGAAGGTATTCAGAATAGATAAAATAAGTAGAGAACACATGAATTCATATAATTGGGGTGTGCAATTTTGTTTGAAAAAGTATACATAGCAGAGTGTAAGATAATGATCTTAATATGAGGATCCTGACTTTTGAGATGTTGTGGTACATAACATATGCATAATCTTATGAAGGTATTTTGATCCATAAAGGCTAGAAGGTTCAACCAAATGAATGATTTGAAAAGGTGGAAAGTTTCTCTTAGAGTTTACATGTGAGATCATGATGTGTTGTCAAGTGAACCTTGGTAGTTGAATGAAAAGTTGAGTATAAGGTGGAAAGTTTCAGTCTTAGGTTTAATCATGTTAGTGAATGTGATTCATGATATGATGTTGTCATACAAATGAGTTTATTGTGTATGATCTTAGAAGAAGCTTTAGTATATACTTCCAAGTCATGTTGTTTCTAGTCATAATATAAAAATTATGAGTTTGAGATATTTGATGAAAGTTCAAGAATCATCTAGTATACATTTGAGTAAACACTCATTATGCCTAGCTATCTAGTCCTAAGGACTAAGAAAGTTCACTAACCTTAAAAAGTGTAGTTTGCAATAGTTGAAGGTTTACCATGGTTTTCATGGATTTTCTATCAAAGGAAGGGGCAAAAAAGATTGGTTATAGATACTAAATACTGAACTAACAAATACTTGTGCATACAAATAAAAATAGAACCTTACAAACATGTGTGCAAACCTGTTAGTGTTGAGTCATTATTAGAAAATAAAAACTGAGATCTGGTGGTATGGTTAACTTGGTGAGGAAATACTATGTCACTATTTTTGAATGAAACCCTCTTAGGTTTTGGTGCAAGTATGGAAGTTGAAGGAGTCAAATTCAATTCTAGATTCTACAAACCACAATATTTCATCTCTACGAAACTCAAATCAATATTCAAGAAGTATTTCAGTCAAACCATCTCTTAGTCATGATAAATCTTTGACATGCATGTTGAAATTTTGCTTCTTTCTTAGAAAGGCCTAAAGTGACTATTTGATTATCAAGTTTAAGTAAAACAATGGCTGAATGTGCAATACCATTGGTTCTGAGACATGTGAAAATGTTTTAAAATATGAGATAATACTCAACCAAGTGGCTAAAATATTGAATAAGGATGGGGATTGATGAGACAAGACACACTTGAAATGTAGTAGCACACAAACTGTACATGAATCATGTTTGTTGGTAAACCATCTTGTGACGAAATGAAAGATCATAGGAGGTTTCTCTTTAAGCATGTGTGGATGAATATACATCTCGTAGTGTTAAAACTCAACTACAATGCTATGAAGTTTCAGACCTACCAGTTATTCATAGTATCAACCGGGGAGAAGTGTTCAAGAAAGTAAAAAAATTAGCATAGCTAGAATGGCACTCACAATGTACACATAAATACTACTAGAACTCTCAAGAAGGAAAAACAAGGCATAGGGATAGAGTTGTGTTTCTTAATGCAAAATTGGTATGGTCTCAAGAGAGGAATAAATATTTGAAGTGCACATGAGTCAACATGATGGAATATCATGCTCAAGGGGATTATTTTCAGGTCTAATAGGATCTTCATGTGCTGCTAAAGGAGTCAAACACATATAATCTCAGTCCCAAGAGGAGCAATTCAGGCAAGTAATTCATGTTTGTGTGCATTTGGTCCATTTTTTTAATTTGTAGTCAAGTTTATCCTTTGTAATAAATTTAAAATGGGATAAGTGTGCCAATAAACTCAAAAATGAGGTCAGTTAAGTGTGTGTGCATTCATGGTTTCCATCAATGTTTCTAGGATGGTTTCCAATAATGACAAAGGGGGAGTTTGTTGGAAGTGTGTGTCACTTGTGTTGTCATTGATGTCAGGTCATTTGATGTCCAGTAGTTTAGGTGATAGATAGGTTATATAGGTATGTTGGCTAGGTGATCTAAGGGTCTCCAAAGTTGTTACATGTGTTTCTACAGGTCAATATAATATAACAGTTGGGAATCAGAGACCAAAGGGCACCAAAATGAGATGGGATGGAAAGATTCAGGATGAACCAGAGAAAAATATAACTTGGATGTGTTAGAGGTATCTTTCCTTAAGGTGTGAGAAACATTTAAGAATCTGAGGATGAATATTTTTCAAGGTATGCAAGTATTTCCAAAACCGGGTTTTTCAAAATATGCAAATTGAGTACAAAACTTCTTAGCACTCAAGAGAAATTGTGGATCCTCATTTGGATAATTCATAAGAGAAAAAAATGGATGAAATTTTGATAAAATTATGGTGCAAAAATTATTTCAGTGGTTTTCTGAGTATTTTAGAAGTTCTATCCATTTTTGTGAGCATGTTTGTAGCCCTCCAAACCCCAGTTTGGACCAGGTTTGGAAAATTGAGATGGATAGGTGTCTTAAATGAATCATTTTTTCTTGGAAATATATTTTAACATGAAGAGGAATCCTCAGAGAACATTTCCATGCTAATTTTATTTCATGACACATGGTGGGCCCCACTGAAAAATAAGAATTTTGTGAATATTTCAGTGCACAGATAAATATTGCAAAGGAAAAAATTCTCAAATTTGAGGTGGATGATTTTTGGAATGTTTCATTCAACTTAATGAAGTCACTTGGGTTACTCTTTTGGAGAAAATTGTAGAAATAGTTTCATATTTGGGCATACCAACAAAAGAAGCTTGTTTTGAGAAGCTAGTGAAGAAGAATGAAGGTAGACATGTTTAATTGCATTAAATTGATGTTGTCTCTTGCCTTGATCCATATTTTAATGTGTCATATGATATGTTTAAGTTCTTGGTTTATTTTTTATAAGTCATTTCTTGCTTAAAGGTGATTGAGCCAAAATTGCTCTTTTAGGCCTATTTGAGAAGCATGTCTGAATGGGTATGAAGATGAGACTCTCTCCATTTTACCTATGGGTATGAATGTCTAAAAAAAAATTATACATCCAAATTGAAGTTTTGGAGGTGATGGGGAGATCTAAAAATTTCTTTAGAGGTGTTTTAACACATTGTATGGAAGACTAGGTTTTGTATTTTCAGGACCAGCCAAACCAATTGCAAGGATCCAAGTTTTTGGATGCCTTATTCCATAAATTGGATCTGTATGATAGTTTTATGAGACATTATACTTCATTATATTTCAATTGATAGGTTACTTTCCTCATGATGAATATATTATTGGTATGTATCAACTTAATTCTTAAATACCAAATTCAGAGATGTTGCAACCAACTAGGAAAGATAATATCATTGCAAAATGGTGTTTACACAATGATGTGTTAACCAAGCCTTGAGTTGGCTCTTTATGGTAAATTTTAATGAAATTATACATCATAAGATTAATTTTTATATATTACTTGGGTCATGAGGATAAGTGGAAGTGGTCTAGTTAGATAGTTTTTCATGACTGTTTTTGTAGAAGCTGATTTAGGAAAACCTATGAGCTTAAATAAGTATCTTGGATAATGTGGTGAGTTTCCAAGCATAAAAAAATATTATTTGACTTGGTGGGACCATTAACCACGTGTACATAAATCTATAACACAAAATAATGAGTGATTTTAAGAGTTATGGTAAGTGGAAGGTCAATGGTTATGCATAAGAGGTATATCTATTCATGTAAGCTCATTTGTGAAATGAATTTTGTAAAAACCTATTTCTCTTCATTTGAATAAAAATTTTATGCAAATAAAAAAACCCTTTGGGAATAGACCAAAACCCATGGAAGTCTCTTCTAGGTTTGTAGTTGGTTGGAGTTTCATGAGGAGGATGTGAATGAAGAAAAATTGGTGATATCTTTGTTGATTGTAATATGATTTGTATTCCAATAAAGAAGGTTTCTTGTGTTCTTGATATATATGCATCTCTTGATGAGTTTTATTTGATCCAACATTAATGTATAAAAGTATATGTTTGAGGTTTTGAAATAGAAAAGTGAAAAGATTTATTAAAGGACTTATTCACCCCCTCTCAATCCCTTGTCAATTCTAACATATCTAACCTACAACCAATCTACTCTAGCGTCTACACAACTTCTTCTACATACCAACCAGCACATCTCTTTGGACTATTTAGATTCATCACTGGAAAATAAGGTGAGGGGATCAAGAAAAACACAATCACCTCTAGATACTGTCACAATTCTACATTTTCAGGTTGGGGTGTAATTCAATTCTTTAAATCTTTCTTTTAATTTAGATTTTAGATTTCTTTATCAAATCAATAGCTATTTTTTAGAAGGTAGAATTAGAAATTATTCACTGTAAGTAGCTTCTATTGATAATTCTTTCTCATCTTATCCCTATGGATTTTTCTGGGAAAGGATTTGGAGGAAGTTCTTTCACACATATTTCTTCATGTATTTAGTTAAATGCACTTGTAGCTTTATTTTATTCATTAGTTAGATTTAGATACACACACGAACAAATATTTCATTGAGAGTTTCATCCCTACTTATCCCTGTCAATCTGTAAGGGAAAGAACTGAGAAAGCTTCTGTGTCTACGCGTCTTATTGCATTTTTCACATTAAAAAACTTTTGTGGAATTTTAGTGTTTTCACCGAAGAAGTTTTAGGGAAAGAAATTGCTTCTGAGAAGCTTCATTTCTTCCCATGATGCTGAGGTGAGACATTAGAAGAAATAAACAATCCACAATTACAAATTGGAAAGAACCTCTAGTTAAACTAGATTAGATTCATTAATCTACAATAAAGGAATAGCCACATCTGGTTATTCCATGTTTGTTTTATTTTATTTTAGCATAGAAGTAGTTTTATCTAATTAAAAACAATTTCGTCTTGTCTTTAGCTTTTGTTTATTTATTTCCAGTAAACTAGAAAATATAAAAATATAGATTAGGAATTAATTAGATTTATTTTATTCATTTGCATTTAAAATACCAAAAACAAGTAGATGAATTTGTTTTGCATTTTTTTAAATTAATTAGTTGTGCCCAAATTTAATTAAATTAAAAGGAGAGTAATCAACTTTTGTTTAATTTAGATTCGCTTGCATTGTTGATTTAAAATAGGAATCTAGATTTAATTAGATTGGGAATGAATAAAAACCTCCATGTTTCCATAGCAGACTAGGTTACCCGGCCTTAACTTTAGGCATATTTGGTTTCTTGTGTGTTTTTTTTACTTTACGTAATTCCTTGGTTAGTGCCCACATGACCATTCAGGATCCACGTCAACCAAGACAAAAAGTTTTTGATTCAACTGTGCCACAACCAAACATCAACACATCGTTGACTGATATTGACCAAGGCCTTAGACGGCTTATCTTTCAGACCACCCCATTCCCACCTGCCATCATCATACAGATGATTACTTTGAACAACGAGGCAGAAACTGTTGAAGATTTCTAAGGAAACCAGCTAGGTAGAGATTATACTTATCCTTATTCAATCGTTCGTTATATATTCATAACCCTCTTCAAAGAGAAATTCGTAGACAACGAAGCACAGTTCCCCTTTGTTCCACAACCAAGAAAGGTCTTATTTGGTTCTACCGATATTGATTGTAACTTGCGTATGACAATCATACTTGATCATAGCATTACACTCGAACAAGTGAGATAGGCGTTTATTTCCCTCAACGAACAAATAACCATTTTTCTAGTTGAGAATATTAAGTAGCCTTGATTCATTATCATCACTTCCACTTATTCCATCCACATTCTATTTACCCATCCTGCTACCATCCCATCTGTTCCATCTCGGATATTCTGGAACAACCTTGGGAGGTCATGTGTGTCAAGGAGTAACATGTCGATTCTAATATGCACAAAATTGGTGAACCCAACATGAAGGACTAGTTCCTTTTCATTTCCTCAATTCTTTCCTTTCTTTCATCCATCCTTCTCCTCTCCCATTATTATGTGGGTGTTTATACACCCCCCGACTATGTCACATCAGGAATACTATAGGCCCATCTTGTGTCTTGAAGCCTATTACCACCAAATGGGTATGCATCAATCGCCCTCTTTTTCAAGGTGGGATGATAATTACACATAGAATTTTCTATCTCCTTACACACCTCCTCCTCAAGGATCCAACACCAACTCAATAGTTAGGATTGAGGAGATAGACCAACTTAACCACAGTGCACAACCACAGTTCTCCAACTCTAATAACATGACATTCACAAAGAACAAGGGTTTTATCCACTGGTTTTGTCCAAATCTCAAATTCACATGAAAATAAATTCCTTTTCTTCTTAGTTGTCACCAAATGATGAGCTCCTGGTACGAATTGTTGAGTTGTGGAGCTCAATTACTTCATTTTAGCATGTAATTGGAACTTGCTGGAAAATACAGTAACCGGCATCAGTTAAGGGCAGATCGACATCGATCAGGTATGACCAGCATTTATCAGGCAAGTAATAAATCTAGCAGCAGTTAGGCATAATTCTGGCGTCTAATTACCTATGTGACGAATTTTTATTAACTGACTTGGTGAATTATGGTCTATTTTTAGCATTAAAATAGATTTATTAATTGTAATTGCATGGCTAAGTGCCCTAAGTCTATAAAAAAATTTATAAGCATAAAATCTAGGGTTTAGAAGTAAGAATGGATCATAATTACAAGATAATTATGTGAGAGAGAATTTTTGGAAAAGAAACAAAAGCTTGATGGAAAGAAAGTACTGAACATCTGAGAGGTGTGGAAGATTGTATATCTTGTCAAATCTTTGGATAATAGATTGGCTTGTTTCTTGGTGGACGTAGCCCACATTGGGTGAACCACGTTAAATCTGGTGTTGATTTATGTATCTTGTTTTGTATGTTTCTTATGGTAGAATATCCACTTTTATTTGCATGTATGTTTAGATCTGATATATTGTCTATACAACCGGTGTGCTAACCCCAACAACTAGTATCAGAGCTTTGTTTGAGGGTTTTGTGTGTTGACAGATTTACTCACACAGGGTTTTTTGATTGAGTGGGAGTTACAGTAATGGTAGAAGATAATAAATACAAGGTAGAGAAATTTGATGGCTGAAATTATCAATTATGGAAGATGCAGATTGAGGATTATCTGTATCAAAGAGATTTGTACTTACCGTTGGATGAGAAGTCTAGACCTACGAAGATGACTGATGAAGAATGGAAGATTCTTGACAGAAAGGCTTTGGGATCTATAAGATTGAGCCTGGAAGCATCCATGGCTTCCAATATTATAGAAGCGGCTTCTATGGTAGACTTAATGAAATCTCTTGCTAATTTATATGAAAAACCTAGTGCTTAAAATAAAGTTTATTTGATGAAGAAACTATTTAGTTCTAAGATGCATGAAGGTGAATCTGCCTCTAGTCATTTGAATGATTTCTGATCTATTGTAAATCATTTAAAATCAGTTGTTATACCGTTTGATGATGAAGTAAAAGCACTTTTATTCTTATGTTCTTTGCCTGATAGTTGGGACAACTTGGTAATGGTTATTAGTAATACAACATCTGCTAATAATATTTTGAAGTTTGATGATGTGGTTAGTATAATATTGAATGAAGAAATTCACAGGAAGAGTACAAAGGAAACATCATCTGGAAATGCTTTGAATGTAGAAATCAGGGGCAGGCAGAAGGAGAGATCCAAGAGTAAGAGTAATGGGAAATAAAATTCAAGGGATAGCAGATCTAAATCCAGAAGTAAGGGAATTACTTGTTGGAAATGTGGAAAGAAAGGACATGCAAAGAAATATTGTTGGTAAAAGGATAAAGAGAACCAACACCCAGACAAAGGTAAAGAGATTAAATCTTGTTACATCAAAGGTAATGCAAGATGCTCTTATTCTTTCTTTAGATAGTAGAATTGAATCATGGGTTTTAGATTCAGGATCTTCTTTCCATGCAACCCCTAATAAGGGTTATTTCAGAAATTATGTCCAAGGAAATTTTGGGCATGTTTATTTGGGTGATGATGAACCTTGCAGTATTACTGGTAAAGGGGAAGTTCATCTAAAATTGCAGAATGGAAATACATGGGTATTGAAAGATGTGAGGCATGTGCCAAGCCTCAGAAGGAATCTTATTTCTGTAGGGCAACTAGGTGAATCTGGTTGCATGCTTACTTTTATAAGAGACTCTTGGAAAGTCACCAAGGGTGCTTTTTTTGTGGCAAGAGGTAAGAAGGTAGGAACGTTATATTTATCTACCTATATTACTGATTCCTTTTTTGCATTATCTACTTCAAATTCAGATGCATGCATGTGGCATAATCGGTTGGGTCATATGAGTCAAAAAGGAATGCAGATCTTAAAGGCTAAGGGTAAGTTATCAGATTTGAAAGATTTAGATCTTGATTTCTGTGAGCATTGTATCTTTGGAAAGAAAAAGAGAGTGATATTTCTCAAAGTTGGGGCGACTAAGAAGGAGCAGAAATTGGAGCTTGTACACTCAGATGTGTGGGGGACCAGCTCAGGTAGCTTCTCATGGAGGATCCCAGTATTATGTTACTTTCATTGATGATGCTACAAGAAAGGTATGGGTTTATTGTATTAAACATAAATATGATGTTTTTGAGACTTTTAAAAGATGGAAAGCCCTTGTTGAGAATGAATCAAATTCAAAGTTAAAGTGCCTTAGATCTGACAATGGTGGTGAATATTGTAGCAAGGATTTCAATGATTATTGTTCAGTGAATGGGATATGTAGAGAAAGAAAGGTTCCAAGAACACCATAAGAGAATGGTGTTGCAGAAAAAATGAATAGGACAATCATGGAACATGCTAGAAGTATGATGATACATTATGGATTGCCCTTGCAATTTTGGGTAGAAGCAGTTGATACAATGGTTTATTTGATTAACAATGGCCTTTCAATTTCACTAGATGGAGGAATACCAGAGGAATCTTGGACCAGAAAATAGGTAGATCTTTCCTTTCTTAAAGTTTTTGGTTCAGAAGCTTTTGTGCATGTTGATAAGGAAAATAGAAAAAAGTTGGATGCAAAATCCAAGAGGTGCACTTTCATTGGTTATGGATCTGGTGATTTTGGTTTCCATTTTTGGGATTTAGAGAATTCTAAAATTGTTAGGATTCATGATGTTGAATGGAATGAAAAGAGAATGTACAGGGATCAAATTTTGGTACCCAAGGATGAGAAAATTGATAAGTTTATTGATGAAAATGAACTCTCGGGTTTTAAAGAAACACCTACAGAAATACACATTAACCGTGGTCGGTGAGTCCCTGACCGACATCAGTCAGATGAACCGCTAATGGTTACAGAATATTAGAACCGGTATCGGTTAGAAGCACCGATGTCGGTTAGAGGTGATCGGCGTCGGTCACTGTCAAAAGTTGATACTAATGTCCAGGAGGCCCAGATTGAGTCTCCAGTACCCCAAACTCCTGTGAGAAGGTCACAAAGGGTAAGTAAACTTCCAGAAATATTTACACCACCTCTATTTTATTTATTATTGACTGATAGTGGTGAACCAGAGAGCTTTGAAGAAGCAATGCAGGATAAGACTCATGTTCAGTGGGAGCATGGCATGGATGAGGAGATGGACTCCTTGGAACAGAACCAGACTTGGGATTTGGTTAAGTTGTCAGTATGTAAGAGGACATTGTAGAACAAGTGGGTCTACAGGATTAAGGAAGAAGAGGGTGGACTGAAAAGGTACAAGGTAAGGCTTGTAGTAAAGGGATTTACACAGAAAGCAGGTATTGACTTTGGTGAAATATTTTCTCTTGTTGTTAAAATGACTTCTATTCATACTGTATTGAGTTTAGTTGTAGTAGAAGATTTTTATTTAGAGAAACTAGATGTGAAGATGGCTTTCCTTCATGGTGATTTAGATGAAGAGATTTATATGTAGTAGTCGCTTGGGTATGAAGTCAAGGGGTAAGGAGAAACTAGTGTGCACATTGAAAAAGAGCCTATATGGGCTCAAGCAAGCTCCAAGGCAATGGTACATGAGGTTTGATAGTTTTATGCATGAGCATGGTTACTTTAGATGTGAATCTGACCATTGTGTTTATTTCAAGAAGCTTGAAAATGGGAGCTATATTATTTTGTTATTGTATGTGGATGATATGCTTATTACAGGATCTAGTATGCAGGACATTGGTGAGCTTAAGAGAAAGATAACTCACACATTTGCAATGAAGGATTTAGGAGCTGCAAAAAGAATCCTTGGCATGCAAATACATAGAGACAAGAAAAACAAGAAATTGTATTTTTCTCAGGAGGATTATATCTATAAGGTGTTATAAAGGTTCAACATGCATAATGAAAAAACCAGTTAGTACACCTATGGCTGGACACTTCAAATTAAGTAAATATTTGTGTCCTTCATCACATGAGGAGGTCAAATGCATGAAACAAGTGCCATATGCTTCAACAGTTGGGATTCTCACGTGCGTTATACTTTTTACCATACCAGGCATTGCATAGATAGCGGAAGTTGTGAGTAGATATATGGCTAATCCAAGTAAATAACATTATAAAGAAGTCCAATGGATACTCTAGGTATTTGAAAGGGACATCTAGCATGTAGTTAAGCTATGGGGGTTTGGATATTTCATTATGTGGCTATAATGATTTAGATATGGCTAGACATATGGATGGTAGAAGGAGCACTACCAGATATATTTTCATAGTAGGTAGGATGGCAGTTAGTTGGATTTCAAGATTACAGAAGGTTGTGGCTTTGTCTACTACAAAGGCAGAGTATATTGTAGCTACAGAGGCTAACAAGGAGATTATATGGATGAGTAGGTTCATGAAAGAGTTGGGAAAGGAGTAAAGATGATTACAAATTGTTCAGTGACAGTCAGAGTGTAATTCATTTGTCAAGTAAATCAGTGTTTCATTCAAGAATGAAACACATTCAATTGAGGTATCACTTCATATGGCAGGTATTAGAGCATGGCCAGTTGAATCTGGAAAAGATTCGTATGACTGATAACCTTGCACATATGTTAACGAAGCTATTAGAAAAGTAGAAGTTGGAGTTACACTCTACTTCTATAGGTCTTCAAGTTTGAGACATGAAGAGGAAGAAACAAATCTAAGGAATGATCCAATAATGATGTTGTATAGGTATGGTGCAGTAATTAATCTCTAAGTCAGATATTTTTGAGTTGTGGAGCCCAATTACTTCATATTAGCATGAAATATCAAACTTGTAGGAAATACAGTAATCGACATCGGATAAGAGCAAACTCGGCATCTGTCAGGTATAACTGGCACCAGTCAGGTATAACTGGCATTGGTCATGAAAGGAAGGAACCGGCATCAATTAAGGTAGAACTGGCGTCGGTTACCTATACGTGGAAGTGCTTTAATTAACTCATCGGGAATTAGATCTAGTTTTAGTATTAAAGATAGATCAATTGATTGTAATTACGTATGGCTAAGTTCCCTAAATTTTTATATACGACTATATAAGAATTAAAATATAGGGTTTAGAAGTAAGAATGGATCACAATTACAATATATTTATTTGAGAGAGAATTCTTGGAAAAGAAGCAAAAGCTTGATGGAAAGAAAGTATTGAACATTTGAGAGGTGTGGAAGATTGTAAATCTTCATTGTATATCTTTTCAAAGCTTTAAATAATAGATTGGCTTGTTTCTTGGTGGACGTAGCCCACACTGGGTGAACCACATTAAATCTGGTGTTGATTTATGTCTCTTGTTTTGTATATTTCTTTTGGTAGAATATCCACTTTTATTTGCATGTATGCTTAGATATGATATATTATCTATACAATGGGTGTGCTAACCCCAACATGAATCAGCCAAAGAAATGGTCATCTTAATTCCATAGATGAATCTTTGGATAGGATGCAAGGATATATTGATGCTCTTCTTCATAACGATACAGTCACCCCTCCTCCCAAAATAAAAAATACATCTAAAGAGGGGTGGTCTACAAAAGATCAATTTATAGAGGGGTATCATGTCCCTTTGCAACCCAACAAGGCTCAACACATGCCTAATAAAAACACACCACCTTCACCTAATGATGTGATCTCAACATTGGTGGGTAGAATCAAGGAATTAGAAATTTTCCAAGCCTCACAACCTACACAATTTTTGGGTTCAAACAATACTTCCCATCACATGCAAAAAAAGGCTACATGACTTCCGTGAGTTCCTATTAACAACTGTAATCTCAAGCCTACTTGGGTGCTCCTAAGCCAGAAGACCTTCTTACATAATTGGGCACACTAGGTATGGCCCCTCATCCTTCTCAGTCGGAAGTGCATTCTCAAATGCCGCTCCTTCAGGAAATTCAGCATTCCTTGGTTTCATGCCTACAAGCCCATACCCTATTGTTGTTCCTCCATATGTGTACATGTATTCCAAATCTCCTCCTGTGGACATGTATTCTTTTCCTGGGCTTTACGCTCAACAAAAAGGGGTTCCTTACGCCCCAACTAATGCCTATGTTGTGTTGTATCAAGCTCCAGTTCCACCTCCACCTCCCCATCATGGATCGTTAATGGTTGAATCATATGCAGTTGGAAGATACTATGAGTAACTAAAAAAACCTCTAGATTTCACTATATGAGGTATCATGCTCCCGCGGCCATTGCTGGACATTCCCAAGTTTAAGGGGGAGGTAGAACTGAATTCCCACATTAAGGCATATGCCACTACTATTAGATAACTACTCCCTTGGGATGCAGTCATCACAACACTTTTTCCTAAGACTCTTGAGGGGATTGCTCTCAACTAGTACTACAAAATCCCAAAAACCTCCATCCATTACTTCAAGCAACTCATATCTAAATTAATTAAGGATTTCAACATGAAAAAGTTATTAAGAACAAGGATTAGGGAGTTCCTGCGTATTAAACATTAACACATTGAGTCCACTGCTAATTTCATTTAGAGGTGGTAGAAAGTCCTTTATTCTTCGGCTAGTGCTCCCAATATGGACCAGACAGAGGTTTGTGATTTGTTCCTTCATTCTCTAAACTTAGAAACCAAATAAGAAGTCCAAAAGTTTCCTCTTTGAAGCTACGAAAAATTCTTAAAGGGTGACCTTCGTATTGATCAATTTGTGATAGACATTAGATGTAAGACGTATGGCCCAAATGAGAAGTTGATCACTCCGGCTCAGAATAATTCTAACTATCAAAATGGTTTGAACAACAATCAAGGACCCAAGTTCCTAAATCTAAACGGTGGTGCCACAATGGATGGCATGACCAATCAGCCCAAGAAACCCAATGTTCCAAACACAAACAACATAAATAAAAACAACGCTAATGCAACCAACCAAAGGAACAATAACCTCATTCCTATTAATGTGGTTGACTTTAGTCATCCTCCCATTCAGCAAGTTCAGACTCAGTACCCTAGTTCATAACTGAATCAATTATCGAACCAGTATCAAAACCAGGGCCAAAGGCCTCCAAACTATAACTACAACAACCAGAATTAAAACAACAACAGGAACTATAGACCACAGCAGAATTGGAATATAAGACCTCAAGATTATGATCCTAACTTGTATTATGGTTTCCATAGAGTTATAGGACATGACATTCATACTTGTAGGGACTGTAGCAAGTTCATACAATGTCTTCTAGAGGATCAGAGGCAGCTCTTCATTGAGATGTTCTTGGCCAACCCCACAGCACCTACGCAAAGCATCCACATGGGATCCATTTCTCCATAGAACACTACTTTTGGAATCTATAGGGATCCTTTCCCAAGGCACCCCGAAAATGAGAAATTTAATCCTCAAGGCACAACAAGGGTAGTCATATAGGTGTAGACACCAAAATTGGGTCACACTCCCCTTGGTCCCTCGTCAAATAAACACCTTGAACACATTCACCTAACCATGGCCCCTTTCATCCCACTCTAATATTAATTTAGTTAATTTAATTAAATTAATTCATTATCCTCACAATATTTATTATTTAAATATCTTAATTGGATAATACCCACACTATCCACCTCACTTGGCCACCTCACCCTAAGACCTATTCTTAGTATGTTGCCATAACTAACTAAGACCTACCCAAACCCTAAAAATCAAAGCCTATATTCCCTCTAACCACATTCCCATCCATTAGAAGGAAGCTTCCATTCTATTCCGTGGAGAAAAAATGGGTGAGATCCAAGAAAATCAAAAAGGATCTGCCCATTTTAGAAAACCTAGGAAATCCCACCCTAACCGATGCCGGTCACCCTAAACCACCGTCGGTCAACCCGAAACCACCGTCAGTTACCATTTAACCCCCAAAAAACCTTATTTCGAGGTTGGCACATTTATGAGAGGTTAGAGACATCTTTTGAGAACAAGTGACGAAACAAGAGTTGTATGCAAGCAAAACCAGCACCCGTACACCCATCAAAGCATCCATAGCTAGCACCTGAAGCAACCACAGAGCCATCTACCTTCACTGGAGCATCTGGGGAAGTGCCAACACCACATCAAGTTCATTCCCTTTGATCACCTACCATTACCAACCAGACGTCAAGCTCGTACAAGTGGTAAGTGCTTTGTTAACCAACATTTGTCCATTTATCATTGGTAGATTCTTTTGTTGTTGTTACTAGTTTCTACCCTCATTTCATTCCACCACCATTTTACCTCCATGCAAACTTGACCATCCTTTACCCATACCCTTGAACTACCCATATCCGGATTTTAATCATTCTTGTGCATACCTGAGACCCACACGAACCCTACCATTGCCCTTCCATTCCCATCTAGCCTCAGATCTTTCACCCCACCCCATTTTACTAAGTTTCCTGTACCACGACCATACCAACGCCAATTACCCACAACCATCACCGGTTAACCTAAACCGACATCAGTCATACTAGACCGACGTCGGTCTCTGTGTCTTTTACCAGAAACCAAGAATAGAACTTCTAAACCTCCACCAAATACCCAAAACTGCCCAGAATCTCACCCTGACCCATACCAGTACCTTGACCAAGACCTTGACCTTCAGATTCAGTCATAGCTTAGCCTATTGTGAATGAATTTACTTATTATAGATGAATGAGATACCTAAATCATTTTAACTACAGTAGGATTTCTTTTATTGTTAGCATTAAGTTGTTTTAAACAGTGGGTTGACAGCCATCTAGGAAGTATCACACTTCCCGGATCTAGCACACGCTAGGCAGTCCACTACATATACTGTTTAACTGTTATTTGGTGTTCTTGTTTTCCATTTCAGGTAGTTCCTCCAAGCAAAAAGGAAGCTCTCACAATCAGCTGTGGATCCAGAATTCATACGGTGCACAACAACCTACAACCAGCATCTTAACAGGTATTCCTCCTAGCCCTTTACCCTTATCTGTTTCATCAACATTCAAAGAAACGCTGTAGAATCAGGTGAAACATTTTGGCATGCCAGTGGGACCCATTCGGGGTTCTTTGCATTCTTTCATTTTCTAGGTGAAAAGGTTGTATGTTTGTTTCTTTTCTAAAAAGTTCTTACATTAAATTTTCTCCCCTGGAACCTACTCTTCTTCTATTGTCTAAAAGCAATCGTATTTTGGTGCTTTAAAAAGAACACTTCTTCCCTTTCATTAGTATCGCATTAGTGAAAGAGCATCCCTTCTCCTGTTCATCTTTTTGTCATCAAATGCAACACTTCAATTTGGGTTTAAAACTTGTTTCATTTCATTCTGCTTCTCTGCATTAGCTCACATTAATTGAGGGCAACCTATACGCTGGAAGTCATGCCCAGCTGATGGTTGACAAACAAATCATAGAAAAGCACTTCCTTTCTTTTTCTCTCTTTGAGTCTTACCCAAACATCACAAATTTAAAATATATACACATTCTTAAACAACATCTCACCTAGAAGAAGTTGTAGGTGATCACACGATCATGGCATAGTGGGCACCCCGCTGGTTATCTCTGTCCAGTACCCCATCAGAGGATGGCCCGCCCCCACCATAACATACCTGAAACCTCTCCTTGTAGATATCCTTCTTCGTAGGAAGCCATCCTCACCAAAAATTCTATTCTAAAGTTCATGAGTCAGTCCTTAAATAGCATAAGCTAAACAAACATAATAGAAAAAGCACTCTTAGGATCATATTTTTCTTAGTGTTTCTGCTTGGCTTGCATTTTGAGGTGAGAGGTCACGTTCTTCATTTTTTTTAATTTCCCCTTGCACACTCCTCATCACAGTTGGTGTATTCCAGCTTCATCTGAGTGTTCCTGGACCTTATTCTCATCATTCTCAGAATTCTGGGTTTGATTCCACATTTAATTTTAACTCACAACCACATTTTCTTCATCTTTGTTTCAATTTCACAGTGACCAGTGTCGGTCCAATGATCGCCATCAGTTACCTTTTGATCACCATCAGTTTCACTCAACTGGTGTTGGTTCACTATTCTTTTGGTTAACCTACCCAAAAGGACACCTATTCACCTTCTTTGACTGTTCAGAGTCTCTGTCACTCTTATCATATTCACTAACCTGGTAATTCCATCAGCTTCTTGCATACTTGGCAAAGTATTGGCCTTTTTCCTTGTTTTGAAAAAATGTCCATTCTCCATAGTGACCGACAATGGTTAACTGTGACCAACATCGGTTTACCCTAACCGGCATCAGTTAGCCTGTGTAATTTTCCAGCTGACATTTTAACCCCAATTCACCCACCACCACCTATTTATCCCATCTCTATTGTATTTTTGTGTCATTTACAGAAAGTAGTCTTGCCTCTTCAGTGCTTGTTCACATGGTGTTGACCCGAAGCCAAGCAAACGCCCTCATATTCCACGCTAGTCGTCAACCACTCCCACCTAGTCCTTCACCACCTTCTATTTTATCACCCATGGATCCTACCCAACCTATCACTATCGTCATAGGAGACGAGGAGTTCACACGACTCCTTGACCAGAACCCTGTCACCTTGTAGTTTTATCTTTCCCACTCATCCACTTGATATGCCTCGGTCAGTTGATATATGGCATGCCCATATCTATCCCCTTGACACTCGCTCCTACTTCTGCCCCAGCCCCTCTGGCTCCACACTACCCGCATCTTCCTTGCCCCAGTCATTTCTCAGCTTAGGCCCCATACCTGTTATTACCGCCACGTCTGCCACATCTATTATACCCGCCACATCCACTATACCTTCGCCAACCACCCAGAACATAACCTCATCCACACCTATTGTTTCATATATACCCGTAGCTACACAACCACCCCCGGTGTTAGTGACCCCTACCCCTTTTCAAAATGTTGTTCTTTCTATTCCACAATCCTTAGCCCCCATTGCCACCAATGTCACCATGACCCTTCCACCTCCATATACGTACTATCAGCATCCTCTTGTTTCATCTATCATTCATTTTGGGTGCGTACCCCCTATTTCATTCCCTCCTTCTCAATCTACCTATATGGCAGCACCATATACTGGAATGCCACCCTTGTCATATGCCCAACACCAACCCTCTTACACTACAGGAGTCACCCAACCATCACAACCTACCAATGACCTAATCAAGTTAATGATGGACAAGATGTAGACATTGGAAGCATCAGTTTCTAGCTCCCGTAACACTCTCACCTATGATGAGATTTGTAATGAGCCTATCCACCCATCCATTCCTATCCATGCCATATCCCATGCATTGGGAAATGCCTAAATTTAACCGCTTTAATAGCAAAGAAGACCCACAACAACAGCATTTACGGTCTTTCAAACATGGGTGTTATCTGATTGCCCATGATGATGCTTTGCTTCTGAGGACCTTTCCCATGTCTCTGACTGGGCCTACATTAGATTGGTATAGTGGGTTACCTAGACACTCTATCTTCTCATTTAATCAAGTAGCCCAAGCCTTTTTGGATCACTTCTCCATTAACATTGTTAAGAAGGTTACCATGACTGACCTCTACTCTATGCGTTAGTATGACAATGAATCTATCACAGATTTTATTGCTCGTTGGCGTAGCCTAATCAATCAACTCACATTCTAACTACCACAAGCCAAACTCATAGAGCTCTTCATTCGGGCTTATGCTAGACATATTTCACCGACCCTGCAGGTCCAGACTTTCTGAACCTTCAATGAGGCATTCACCATGGCACGAAAGCTAGAGATTCGGGCCATCGAAGAGAAGAAAATCCAACTACGCAATAAGAATTCGGCCTTCAAATCAAATGATGCCTCTTCTGCTTCGAAACCATAGAACAATTATTCAAAATCCAAGGGAACCGCTAACACAGTGGTACTCAAGGCCGGCCCAGCTCATCCATCAAATCAAGCTAGTCCCTCATCTAATCTTTCTCCTGTCTAGAATTTTCAATTCAGACAGGAACAATGGAAATATACCCCAATTGGGGAACCTTATTCTTCTGTCTTAGAAAATCTCATTAAAGTTGGGGCCATCACCCTTCCTCCCATAAAACCACACACTAGTTTTGACCCTGCTTGCCCCACACCCGCATGGTATAAAGAGCACGACTTCTGTAACTATCATCGAGTAAAGGGTCATAGTGACGGAAATTGCATCACTTTCAAAAACATTGTCCAAGAAATGCTCGAGAAAGGCGAGTTAACCTTGGATAATCCTAACGCACCTGCCAATCAAAACCTACACATCTTCAAGAAACCCTTTCCTAATCATGCCCCTTCTTCCAATCAAACTGGAGAGTCCTCAACTCATGATAGCCATACCCGCGAGGTCCATGCTATTTTTAGCGATACATCCATTGCTACCCAATTACCTCATATTCCTTCCATAGAGGAAATTTTATCCCGAAGTCCTCCACCTACACTTGAACCCACTTCACCTACTCCTCCACCCACAGAGGGACACCCTTCATCTCCTCTCTCACCCATGAAGGAGACTCCTGTTAACATCGAAACTACTTCACCTTTGACTTCTCCACCTAGAGAGCCATCACCCACAGTACTTCTCCAGTCCATGGAAGATACTTGTTCATCTCCTCCACTCACAGAGGAGCACCCATCATCTCCTCCACCCACCAGAGGAGCACCCATTTTCTCCTCCACCTATCAAGGATCTAGTAGAGATACCTTTGCCTCTAGGTGACCATTCTCCATCAGCTACCCAAGATCCTGTGGACTTACTTTCGGCTCTCTTACCCACGGAAGCCGAAGCTAGAAAATTCCCCATCTCTAAGACACATTTTACGGGAATTTCCATTGGATCCTCATCAACCTCACCTACAACAGTGTCATTTTCATGCCTAGCCGATCACCTAGATTATGTGGATAGAGCCTTACTTTGGGGGCGTCTTCTGCTTCCTGTCTCAACACAAATGCAGATGTCACTTGCTGACACTTCCACTATCTACCCAAAAATATTTCGGCTAATCGAACCAAATACAACTACAACTATCACAAATTCCACCACGATACCACTCATGGCTCAAACCACACCCCTACCCATAACCCAACACGCATCTACACCCAAGCCCACACCTACATCATCTTCCTCACCTAAACCCAGCACTACCTTAGGGGTCATCCCAACCGCCAGCCTTACTCATCCACCCATCAAATTAGATTTAGCTACATCCTCCAAGGCCAATACCAAACCTACTCCGACACCCAAACAGAAGAACCAACCCCATAAATCTCATACTCCAACCTCACCGATCACACCTTCATCACCTTCACCCTTTTCATCTGTCTTAGGACCTCACCCTTCTAGCATGGTTAAGAAACCTCCACCCACCGGTAAACTAAAAACACAGCAGCCCATTCCTCCATCGCAAACCTCAAACATACCCAAGCACCCGCCACAACTTCCACCCACATCTGCAACATCTTTACCACCCATACCTCTAATACCATCGATCACTCCTTCACTACCCATGACACTTCAGTCTCTTTCCCTCACACCTCTGGCACGACCTGCACCATCTACCTTCACAGCACCTCCATTATCCCCATGGGTAACATGCCCTCTTCCACCATCTACCTTTCCCTCTAGATCTCATGTGCCCGTATCACCTTTACCCAAGAAGGTACAACCTAAGGACAAAAATCCGCTACCCTCCGATAAGGTGGTCAAACCAACCACATACTCTCTTGCCAGTTCATCTACCATACCCCTACCCAAGCAAACACGACCAACACCCAAGATCACACCAGCACCTAAAACTGTGGCTCGATCCACTTTACCTCGTGCAAGGATTGTTCCTCTACAATCAGCCGCACCTACACCCAAACCCACTTTCACTTCCCATTGTGATCCACTAGCAGGATCCTACGCCAAAATTTTAACCAACCTCCTTGAAACTTCTGTCATCACATTACCACCTCTCAGACCTTATGACCCTCTCAAACCCAAACCAAAGGGGTTTGACGACACCAAAATTTGTGCCTACCATCATGTGCTAGGACACGATGTAGAGAACTGTAAGGCTTTGAAAACCATTCTTATCCAGTTGTGTCCTCTCGAAGAAAACTTTGATGATGATGATCTTCTCGATGAAGACCCCATTTCACCAACACCCATTCCCACAATTTTTCCCTCATTGCCCACTCAGCGACCGAGACCTCCACAACTCCTAGAGCCACCCCCAAGATTTGAAATTAACATGGTTCACATCAAATAACTTATCAAACCTCCACCCAAATGTCGATGTGCCCAGCTCATCTCACAAGGTTCCTTCCCACCACTAGGATTTTTCCCTTCATGTCACTATACCTTTCATGGCTCACCTACCTCACCTACCTCCCCACCTCAGATCAACATGATCCACATTGTTACCCATGCTCAGAAGGACAAAGGCAAGGAAAAGGCAACTGACCCACCAACCAATCCTATACCCAACATACCATCTGCACCCACACCTAAAATCACTATCCGCGGCCCCACATATCCTATTTCCAATGGGGTTACACATCGCACCATGCTCAAACAATTACACCAATCCCCCCTCAAAATGTCCTTATATGACCTCATCCAAACCTTAGAATCCCATCGTCAAGCTCTCATGGAGGTCCTTCAATCTATTGAGGTTTTACCCAATGACCCTACACCCGTGGCCTCCATCATCACGCCCCATCATGTAGCCTCTCTCACTAAATTACCCCTTCATCTACACCTCCAACTACTCATCAAGTAGCCTCCCTTAGCTTCTCAGATGAAGAGATCACACCGCACCAAACCGATGACCCCGATCCAGCCCTCTTCATCTCTGTCCACATCGATGATATATGTGTACAACGTGTTATGATTGATGGGGGCGCTAGCATTAATATCATCTCCTCCCATGCATTCACTCAAATGTGCATACCTAACAATTACATGCATAAACATCCCGTCATGTTGCGTTCATTCAATGACGCTATCACCTCTACACTTGGCACTGTCATCCTCCATGTTCACATGGGCCCCCGCACTGTTCCAGAGTTATTTTACATCTTGGAGGGGGAATTTCAATATAACTTGTTGCTTGGTAGACCCTGGATTCGTGTCATGGGTTGTGTTCCTTCCACTTTGCATCATTGTGTGAAGTTTGAGCATGAAGGACACACCTATACCATTCCAGCTGACCCATCACCTTTCAAAACTTGCAACATGCTTTACCGACCCAATGACATGCTCATACCCATCAAAGCATCTACCTCCTCAACCACTGCCACCTCACTTACACCTCCCCTCACCAGTGCAGCCACTACTTTAACCACACCTACATCCTCCATTCCTACCGCTGCCACAACCTCCACAGCTGAACCATTGCCTCCCAATTCGTTAGCTCCACCTCCAATCTGACCTCTGACACATCGTCTATTCCAGCTACCCACATACCAACCACCGATCCCTTGGAGGAATTTTTCAATGCCTCACTCTGGGGGAGTATCACCTATATAGTGTCAACACATTCCTTACTCCACAAGAGTATGGAAGTCTTCACCAACACCCTCGCTATGATCACCGTATAGGAGAGTACCTCCTTTATGGTCCTCCCCACCTTCGTACCAATCTCACCTATGGGGGACTTGATACTACAACTTACACACCTGAACCACCGTCACAAACCCACCCATTTTCTACTGACCTCTAGTCACTCACCAATCACCATTTCACCCACACCTTCCTGCACTGATGTGCGTGGAAGGGTTTTGGTTTTTGATTTTACGAACAAGGCCACCATACTATTATTCCATGTACTACTCGCAAGCATAACGACCGTAGTGGTATCGGCTTTGTTGAACCACCTACCAAGAAGGCCCGCATTGAACTCATTGAAGACATCAGCCCTTCTCCACCTTCGTCACCACCATCACCACCTTCGCCGATAGAGTCAATGGATCCAGAATCCATTCCTCCTAACTTTTTTTTTCATAAACACCATTTCCTTGGGGCCTCTGACTTATCAATGTGAGGGCGAGGCTCCTTTCTCTCTTCCCTTCTTGTATCCTGAAATGATCGATGAGGATACACCTTCGATTAACGATGTCCAATGTCAGGATGATGAATCTATACTCACCTACCTTGGTGCCGAAGACTCATATATTCATCAGTCATTACCATCTGAGACGCAAACCATGTTGAATGAATCGACTATCGAAATCAACATTCATACTCAGGATGACCCTCACATCCTAAAGATTGGTCAATCTTTAGATGTTGCTGAACAGGAAGCCATCACTTCCTTTCTCAAAAACCATAACCACATTTTCACTTGGTCTTACGTAGATATGCCTAGTATTGACCCCACCATAGTGGTCCACAATATCGTAACCATTCCTGATGCTAAACCTGTAAAACAAAAGCTGAGGAAAATGCACCCTCACATTGCCCTTCTCGTCAAAGAAGAACTTAAATGCCTTCTTTCTGTTTCCTTCATCTTACCCATTGATTGTCCTCGTTGAATTTCTAACATTGTCCCTGTCACTAAGGCAATAGGGGGACTCCACATTTGCATGGATTTCCATGACCTCAACCTAGCTTACCCAAAAGATGACTTCCCTCTACCCGGTATTGACCAACTGGTTGACCTTACCGTTGGTCACGAGATGCTATCACTCATGGATGGTTTCTCAGGTTATAACCAAATCTTACTTGCCCTAGAGGATCAACACAAAACCGCATTCATCACCCCTTGGGGGACCTTCTGCTATCGAGTCATGCCTTTTGGCCTTAAAAATGTTGGTGTCACATATCAGCGGGCTATGACTTACATCTTCCATGACATCATGCATCGTATATTGGAAGATTACGTGGATGATCTCCTTTCCAAATCTAAACACCGCTCCAAGCACCTCACCATCCTAAAAACCATCTTTGACCACCTTATTAAATATTGCATTCGCCTTCAACCCAAGAAGTGTGTCTTCGTGGTTCTCTCAGGAAAGCTCCTGGGATTTATCGTTTCCTTACATGGTATAGAATTTTACCCTGCTAAAGTCAAGGCCATTCTTGAAATGCCTCTGCCCACTAATCTTAGGCAGCTCCGCAGCCTGCAAGGTAAGTTGCAGTCTATTCACCATTTCATCTCGTAATTGTCTGATCGGTGTCAACCATTTCATCATCTTCTCAAGAAGGATGTCTCCTTTAAATGGGATAATGACTGCCACAAAGCTTTTGAGGCCTTAAAACAATACCTTCTCCAACCACCCATACTCATTCCACCTAAAGATGATCAACCCTTCTACCTATACATCTCAGCTACCGATCACTCCTTGGGGGCCATGCTCACTCATCGCGATGAACAACACAGGGAGTAAGAGGTTTATTACATAAGTCGTACTCTTTTAGACTACAAAAATTGATACACCCATGCCGAAAAACTCTGCTTAGCCTTAGTTTTCGTTGCCACAAAACTCCACCATTACCTACTTAATCACAAAACTTATGTTGTGACCAACACCGACCCCCTACACTTCATGTATGCCAAACCTTACCAAAATCAATGTGCCACACACTGGCTTATGCTTCTGGCCGACCTCAACCTTGAATTCATCCATCAAAATTCCATCAAGGGCCAAGCTATCACTGACCAATTGGCCGACGCACCTATTTCTAGGGATCAACCCTCTAATTTTGACTTTCTAGATGAGTCAATTGCCACCCTTTCCCTAGACGAAACCGCTTACCAAATGACACTCTTCTTTGATGGTTCCAAGTGTCAGCGTGGGGGTGGGGAAGGAGTTATCCTCATTCCACTTGATGGTGAACCCATGCCTTTGTCTTTCAAACTAGATTTTGATTGTACAAACAATATTGCCGAATACGAAGCGCTCGTATTAGGTCTCCAAGCTGCCTATGCCTTGGATGTCAAATCCATCAACATCTTTGGTGATTCCCAATTGGTCGTAAACCAAGTCAATGGTATATACCAATGTCATAATGAGACACTTCAAAAGTATAAACATCATGTAGACATACTTTTGACCACCTTCGACCGCTACGCCCTTCAAACCATCCCACGTTCAACCAACAAATTTACAGATACCATGGCCTGCTTGGCTTCTCAAATCCCCGCTTCACCTACCAATTCTAAAATCTTTGTCACCATATAAAGACTCCAATCACCCTCTTATTTACCTTGCAAAGTTTACTCTGTTGGAACCACTGCCCCCTATCTGAGTGACCTTTGGTATAAAAAATACTCCGACTACCTTTCCCATTCCATCTTGCCTCCCGACCTCACTCGTAATGGACAACGGGCCTTTCTTGAAAAGGTCTCTTGTTACGTCATCATGGGTGGCCTCCTCTACAAATGCGGCTTCGATGGCATTCTCTTACGGTGCCTTACGAGTTTTGAAATTCCTTATACCATTAAGGAAGTTCATGATGGCATATGTGGAGGTCACTTCAGTGGCCTCACTGTTGCTAAGCATATTCTTCACCTAGGCTATTACTGGCCGACCCTCAACCATGATTGTTGTGACTACGTCAAGCATTGTGTAAAATGCCAACAACATGCCAACCTTCATCATACACCCAGTCATGCCTTGCAGGTCACACGTGACCTTTGGCCCTTCTCTCAATGGGGTTTGGATCTTGTTAGAAAGATCAATCCACATTCTTCCCAACGACATCAATGGATCATCATCGCTACCGAATACTACACAAAATGGGTGGAAGCCATACCTCTCATTTTCAAAAAATCTGAGAAAATATGTGAGTTCATCAATCATCACATCATCTATCGCTTTGGTGTCCCACATCACCTCATCACTGATAACGGCAAACAATTCAAAAATAAAACCTTGCAAAAACTTTGTGACGCCTTCGGCATTCAGCTTGTGTTTCTCATCGTCCTTATTACCCACAGACCAATGCCAAGCTGAATCCACGAACAAAACCCTAAACAAAATTCTCATGAAAGTGGTTAACAATACTGTGAAGGAGTGACGCACATTCCTTTCACTGAAGGACTGGCATATGCACATTCCTTTGGCCCTATGGGCATACCTCACTAGTATCCGTACTTCCACTACTACCACACCCTTTTCTCTGGTCTACAGTACAAAGGTTGTTCTTCCTCTCGATGTCCAGATTCCCTCACTTCACATTTCTCTCCATGACATGCTCACGGATGATGACTTTTGTCAGGACCGTTTAGCGCAACTTGAGTTACTAGACAAACACCGTCTTAATGCTCTTAACCATCTACAAGTTTACCAAAAATTTATCAAACGTGCCTATGACAAATGTGTCCATGAACAAACCTTCTAAGTCGATGACCTTGTCCTGAAAGAAAATCAACATGTAACCAAATCAAAAAAAAGTAAACGGGGAAAATTTTCTCCTAATTGGCTAGGACCATACATTGTGACTCATACTTACGGATCAGGTGCTTATCATTTATCTTCACTCAAGGGTAAACCCGAACCTGAGCCCCTTAATGCCTTGCAAACTTCGACCATGAGCTCCCTTAATGCCTTGCTCTTTGACCATTCTATTGTTGACTTTTAGTCCTACCTCACCTTCTACCTCTTTCCATGCTCATCCCTTGAGTGTTATCCACTTCTTACACCTCACCAATGATTAAATAAGAATCATGTCTGTACCCGTCACTTTTTATCTTCTCTTGAATATGTGTACCATGGCGCTGCACATAACATGATTCTCATGGATACTTTTTGTCTACCTTTAGATGAGATCCCATGGTCGTTTCACCCTACTTTCTGAACAAGAATCCTATTCTTCACCTTGGTCTTGTCTATGACTTAAAACCCCTCACATGGGATCCAACTCCTTGAGTCAAACTTCAAATAAAAAGATGACTCCCTCAAAAGGACATCTTTCTCTCTATAATCGCTGCTATAAATAGACTACTCCCTCAAGGACAGCTATGTACAGCTCTTAAAAGAGAGAGAGAAAGAAAAGAATATCAGAAGCTTCCCGCATCGATCAGCTTCACGAAGACCTCAAGGAGTTACTTTCCTCATCCCATATAGACTTCCCGCATCGATCAGTCTATCTCAAATACAAGTCAACTAAAAAAGAAATTTTCATGGACTTGCCCATTGTGACCTTGGATCTCTTGCCACAAGGCATGATACCTACTACCATATAAAATACCACTTTTCACCCTCTCACCATTCACACTTTCATTTCCTACCGCCTCAAGGGACCTCGTGGAACCGTGACATTTGGTGGTCATGCGACTACTTTACACCTTTAGAATAATCGATCATGTAATGTCTTTAGGATCTTATGTTCATCAGCCTATCTCAGGTATGACTTACTTGTTATGATCCTAACCAATCAGGTGGCTTTCTTGCCTCCTCTTCTCTTTTAACCTTCCTTATTACGTATTGATTACCTTATACAGGACTTGGTCCTCGACGCTTACCTTTGGGTCATCTTCTTCTTCCACCACACTCAACATCACTTCTACCAATGAGCCCACAATTCACCCATACCTAACAGACATAGACTCAATCATGCCTATAACATACCCACCCATACTCTTACCTCCTCACATTCTTCCCTAGCTTATGAGAGAACTACATCGGCCTGAGGTCCCTTTTACCCGGGACTATGTAGGCAACACTCTGAGGGCATGGGGCCCTTGGAGGTTAGCTCGGCCACTCTCTACCCTAGCCAATTCATCTTTCATTTTCCTAAATCACATTCTACCCCACTTAGTTTCCTTTTTATATCAAAAATTGGAAATTAAACCACACAAACAACAAGTTGCTTCACATTTTTATCATCATCAAAACATACATTTATTATGACTACCATTTCTTTACCATCATCATGCATGTATTATAAAACATCTTAAACATGACCCATATCATCATTCATTGCACAAATTAATGAATTACAACCTCAACCAATTTAAACTCCACCATGCCTATGACCTAACTCCACCATGCCTAAAACCTAACTTCATCCATGCCTAAAACAAAACCTTGACTCAACCATGCCTACAACCTAACTCAACCATGCCTAAAAACCTAACTCAATCCATGCCTAGACCACAACCTGACTCAACCATGCCTACAACCTAACTCAATCCATCCATGACTAAAATGCCTAACCTCAATCAATGCCTAAAAACCTAACTCACATAACCTAACTCGATACATGCCTATAACCTGACTCTATCCATGCCTAACACACCTATCCTAAATCCATCTATGCATGCACATAACATAATCAAAATCTCTATCAACACATGTACACATAACCAGCCATAATCATATCATCTCTATAAAATATAAATATCCAATCATGTGTATCCATATACATAAGTATCTTTGGCACGCAAGCTATTCCAAATAAACAAATCTCTCAAATATATACATCCTCATCCGTCTTCGGCATGCAGGTCAGTATGTATCAAAAAATAACTAAAATACATCAAAATACAGGGATGGGCATCAGGCCTCATCTTGTCAGACATCCTCCATGTCCGTCTCTCCGGTCTCCTCCTCAGCTCCTGTCTAACGACCTGATATCATCTCACCACCCGCCATAGGTCGTGGTCGGCCCCCTGCTGGTACATCACTTGGAGCTGGCCTCCGTGAGCTGGTGGCCTCACCCTGATCATGTCTCAGGGCTCGATTTCCCCCTGTGCTCTCCACGCTGTGAGTACGGGATCTCATCCTCTCACTAGAGGCCTGTTGTGCCCTGTACTCTCCATAGGATAGAAAATCTATCTCGGCCACTATCAACTGATCCTGATAGTATCTGGCCTCACCTAAGGCATCCCATAACCTAGATAGGGGTATTGTCTGTGGTGGCCCCATAGGCCTCAGCCCCTGTACCTGTCTTGTGGGACCCTATCCCACTCCTTCCTGTGAATTGGGACCCACTCCCAGTGCCTGTGGAGGTGCGGCCTCTTACCCCTATGCCTGTATCTAGGCCTGTAAGGTGTCTACACCTGTAATGCCTAAATCTGTGCCTGTAATGGCCAAGCTACCCCTGCAAATCTTGTAACATGTTCACCTGTATGGTGGCTACCTGCTCATCATCACCATCTCCTGTCTCCACCCTGGGCCATCTAGGAATGTAGACTGGCCACCTACGCATGCAATGTGGCCACCTCTACCTCTGATGTTGCTAGCTACCCCTGTACCATCCCCAACTGTGTAATTAGGGTCGCCACCTGCCCCTGTAGGGCATCTCTCTACACAGTGATGGTGGCTAAATTTGGCTACCCAAGTCTAGGAGGTACTGCTCATAGATGGGCCACCCACCACTTTCTATATCTGTCTGTCACTCTAGCATCATCGATTCACTAGTCTATCACCTACTCCTTCTGCCCGATAGGCACTGTCAGCTATGGAAGTGGCAGTGGTCTCTCGACATCATCCCTCTGGTACTTTGGGAAGGGTGGTGGTATATCCTTGTCAGTAACCCAAACTGTCGTCTGAACCAATACATGGGGATCATCTCGTGCTCTCCTGCATGACACCCCTCTATCCATTTGAGTAGCTAAAGGCCAGCTCACTTTTCAACCATTTGTCTGTATGAGGGATAACCCACACACGGTCTCCATATAATATTTACCCCGAACAATCCCTTTAATATCTGCTAGTAATATGCTACTTCATGTGTAGCCCTATCTGATCACCGCTCTTCTATAACATGCACCCATCGCCTGTACCCCACCCGCACAAAACCCGGCTCAAAAGCATCGGCTTGGGGAAAACCCACTGGTCGTACACAGACAATGTGCTCATAGGCCCAATAGTGTAGAATGAAATTACAGCACAAACTGAACCTGTGGAGCCTCCCATACACCCATAGCTCTTTATATAATTGCACCAAGAATGCTAGCGCCCAAGTAAATCGGCTCCTCTCCATCATCATGTCATTTAATACTCCCATCAGAGATCATGGGAATCTCCCACCCTCTGCATCTGGTAGTGCAAAGCAGCAAACTGCCTCCATCAGTAGCACTACTAGCCTCGTCTCCTCTGGACGGGTTAGGTACATCTCTCCGTAGCTCAAGCTTGCACTGTGAAATGTCATCTCTTCCATCCCCTCACTAAATACAGTCAGCATCAACTCCTTCGATGCCTATGAGGAGATCAAATATACATGTGTACACAATATAGGTAACCACAGGATCCTGAACATGTCCTCCAGGGTGACTGTCATCTCACTCGTCGGTAGGTAGAACGTGTTGGTCACCAAATCCCATCTATCGATGAGGGTGACCATCAAACTCGACTGTTGGATTGCATGCTGGTAGCGTCGGAGCCCACTCAGGCCCACCTCCTCAACATGCCGTAACTCCTCAGTTGTCGTTGTCCCTTGCACTGTCACGAGCAGGGGTGGCACCCTATCTCACATCCTCAGTTGATCTCTCACCTACATCTACCAAAACAATCACATTATTCAAGCTCAAACCATACCCACAATTACCTACACCCATTACCCTACCTATTTTACCTTGCTACTTACCTGTTTATCCCATGACCTAACTACCTACCCAACCCAACCCACACCTACTCACCCTAACCTTACCCAACCCAACCCGCACCTACTCAACCTAACCCTACCCAACCCAATATCACCTTCCTACTTACTCAATCCACCCATGACCTACCCTCATCCATGACTGATCCCAGTTATACACCACCGACACCGGTCAACATTCGACCAATGTCGGTCATTGTCGCAGCGACACCCCGCGGCAGTGTGCCCTAGCTTTCCCATTTCTTTCTTATTCCTCACCTCCCCACACCCCATTCTAACCTACAATCCTTCCCACCTAGCATACTACCTATTCCCACCCTACCTTGTCCCTCTTTTACGTACCCAAAATTGTAAGGTACTGTACTGCCAAAACAATGTAACAAGTGCCCCAATGATGATACAGGTCTCCTCGCAAGGTGTTCGGGATCCGGAAGAGCTCTCCGAGTGTGCGTTAACATCCCGCATGCCCCGCTTAGCCCCCGCGTGCCTTAGTTTTCCTTTTCCCCTCTTCTCTTAGCCTTTTTCTCTTCAGTTACGAAACCTCCGCCCTGCCTGGGTGGTGGTCTCGTGACCGCCGCCCTGAACAGGGCGGCGGTCCTGTAACCGCCACCTTGCTCAAAGAGGAGGTCCTGAATGCATTTTCCAAAACGTTCTTTTGACGTAACTCATGTAAAAATCAACAATTCACCAGCTTTTTCCACTGCCATAAGCTTGCATTTATGTTTTTGGTCCCCTGGAATAGTGTTTTGCCTTTGTTTATTGTTTGAGAGTTCAGTTTGGTTTTGATCTTTGGGTGAATGCAATTCCTATAAATAGATTGCTTGTGCTCAAGAAAATGGCCCCTCATTCACTTCTCATCTTCTCATTTCAGTAATTCAGTCTTTCATTTTGCTTAGGATTCATAGTTTAACTCATTACATGCTTAGTTAGCATTGTTTTACTGTTGGTAAGCCACAAACCCATCTTGTGCAAGCAGTATTGTTGTTTCATCCAATCCATTGGAATAGAATAGCTTAGGAAGCCATTAAAGTTGCAGGTTTTTCTCCTCAAATAGGATAGTTTCAGGTTCTGGACGCTTTATGTTGCACGACTCGCAATAAATCCCGCTAGGAATTGCATAAGCCAAGCTCTGTACTCTTGCGCTATCCCTCTCCTACTCGCATTGTATTCGGTGTGTATTCTGAGCTGCCTTTATCCCAATATCTACTTCTGTTGATGCTAGCATTACACGCTTTTCTGGATCCACGTGAACATGAAGGAACGAGGAGATCACACTGAGGGGACAAGATCACACACACCATCGGATTCGCCACTGTTCTGCAGAATCCAGGTTCTAGCTTTCAAAGTTTTAGTTAGAATCATATCAAATAGAGTAGTTAATTGCTTTATTTCAGTTAAATTCTATTCTCGATATTGCCAGGGAAGCTGTGAGGATTGATAGTTTCTGAGAAACTATGATTCACTCCTCACTTCTGAGGTAGGATCGAGAATCTTGCAAATAGATTAGATAAGTTATTTTATTGTTTAGAATAGATCTACAAATTGCACAGACAAATAGCTGCACTCAGTTATTTTGTTTGTTTTAAATTATTAGTTTAGCTATCAATTCTAAATATTTTAAATAGTTGCTTTCTCAAATTCATATAATTCATCAGAAAATACAAAAACAGAGAAATCATATAGGCTATAGATATAGTGCAAATAGTTAAATTTCACTTTACTGCAATTTGTTTATATTATTGCTTTTGTATGACAATTATGGGACCTAGGGAGCCCAGAGAATACATTTTCGAGCCAATCGTGCCTCAGCCCAATCTCATCACAGCAATAACTGATATAGACCAAAATCTTAGGATTCAAGTCTTCCGAACAATGGTAAGCTTGCAACAAATCAATTCTCAGTTAAATGGGTTAAACAGAGAAGACGACCAAGCACACACATTTTGGTCAAATCAACCAAACTACAGATTACCCTAGGTATATATCCATATGACTGTAGGAGGATTAGAAAGAGAACAAACCTTTGGCTATGATCCTTTAGTCCCACAGCCAGGTGCAGGAGACACCCTCACGGACATAGATACCAGTTTAAGGATCCAGGTTGCACGAACGCCTGTGAGATATTCCGAGAAAATCACACAGTTATTGGTCTTGAATATAGAAGCTGAGAAAGCATATGATTACTGGATACTAGGGATTAGGACTTGATTCCACGCATGACCATAGCAGGTCCACAACAACCGCGAGTCTACGGTTGTGACCCACAAATCCCGCAGCCTAACGAATCCATAGGTGAATTAGACATAGATACTGGCCTACGCACACTAGTATTCCGATCTACTCCACTTCCACCTATCATCATTGAACAATTATCCTTGCTAGATACAACAGCTAACAGAGCTAGAGAGTTCTGGACTAGGCCAGAGAACCGTCCATAGAATTGACTACACTTACCATCCACCATATGACCCTGTCCGGAGAAATACACGAAACTATCCCGGGTCATTTTCCACGTATTCCACAACCCATAGATCGAATCACGCCAGAGCTCGATATTGATTGGAGCCTTCGAGCAGTCATCCTTGCTGATCGATCTATCACACCAGTCCAGGTTAGAAGGGCCTTCTTTGCCTTAGATTCACAAATTCCATTAGTGCGTGTTGAAGACATTAGATTACCAAACTAGCTTGTCTGTATTCCACACATATTCCATCCCCACCGGCTGTCTCGGCATGACCTCGGGAGGTCAGGTACGCGGAAGAGTTACTTGTAGATTCCCACACTCGCTTGTCACTTTTCCAGCGTACAAAATTGGTGAACCCGACGTGAAACAAACAAAATTAGCAAAACTGACATAAAACTTTCTCATCCGGAGTCATAGTATTACGTTTTCGTTCAAGTTTAGTACACTTCTTACCCACCTCATTAGCTTTCACAAATCACCTTCGCTCCTTCCCATTATTCTGCAGGTATTCATATACCCCCCGAATATGTCGGGATTCGATGCATATGGCAGACCCCTCTTGGGTCTTGAGGCATACTACGCCCAACAGAATAGACAATCATCACCCTCACTCTCAATGTGGGGTGACAACTATTCAACTAATCAGTTGTCAACACAAACTCCAAGGATCAGATATAGCTCATCCTTCCAAACAGAGGGGTTGGAACAACTCGCTCAAATGCAACAAATAGAGCCTTCAGGCTCGAACAATATGACGTTCACCGGAGAATCTGGTTCATCTCCTCAGGTACTACTTAGACCACAAATTAGTAGACAATCAGATTCATACCAAGGTTTAGACGATGAATATTCGGTACGTTATGCTAGGAATGACCAACATTCTTGAAGTATGTACCCACCTACAGGAGGTTTACATACACAACCCAAGGTCTCTTTTCAAGAAAATACCTCTATGCCACTACATATAGGAAATACTCTCGGAGAAACTTGGCAGGACAACGATCAGTTCATAGCAGGATATCACATGCCTATACAAAACCATGGTATACAACAAACAACACCAAGGCAGAATATCGTGACTTCACCAAATGAAGTCATTTCAACTCTAATAGAAAAGGTTAGAGGGTTAGAACTTTCCCAAGCAAGTCAAAATTCGCAATTCATGCAAACAGGGAGTTCCAATCCTCCATACCATCCTAGCCAAGTAGATCTCCTCACAGGAGTAGGCACGTTAGGCATGACTCCTCAGTATTCACAACAAACGCCAACTAGACCCACCATCTCTAACATTGTTCCTCCCGGTCTAGTACAGAACAATCCATTCCTGGACAGTACCCCGTCATACTTAAACATATACTCCAAATCACCACAAGGGGATATGTTCTCCTCTCCCGGCATGTTTACTCAGACACAGGGGCTTCCTTACACCCCTGCCAACACGTACGCTACGCCATATCAACAACCCATTCCACCACCACTCCCTCAGCAGACACCATCAATGGTCGAAACATATGCAATAGGGACTTATTCAGAATATTTGAAAGAGCCCTTAGATTTCACTATACGAAGCGTCATGCTTCCAAGACCTCTTCCCGATTTTCCCAAATACAAAGGTGAGGGAGATCCGAATGCGCATATCAAAGCTTACGCTACAGCCATTCGAGAGCTACTCCCATGGGATGGGGTTGTTGCTAAAATATTCCCAAAGACCTTGGAAGGCATTGCTCTCGATTGGTATTATAGAATACCTGAGGCTTCCATACATTCATTCAAACAACTCGTGTCAGAGTTCATTAAGGCCTTCGACATGAACAAACTATTAAGAACAGGAATCAGGGAGTTCTTACACATCAAACAAGAACATAACGAATCTGTCGCCCATTTCATCCAAAGGTGGCGTACAGTCCTTTATTCCTCGGCAAGTGCTCCAAACATGGATCAAATGGAACTATGTGATTTATTCCTTCATTCGCTTAGCAGAGAAGTGAAGGAAGAAGTCCAGAAGTTCCCATTACGAACTTACGATGAGGTACTGGAGAGTGCTCTTCGAATAGATCAAGCAGCGATTGATAGTGGTCGCAAAACATATGGAGCAAACGGGAGGTTAATCACCCCCAATCAGAACACTACAAATTATCCCACTACCACAAACGCCAATCAAGGACCTAAAATCCTTAACAAAAATCGGGGTGTAACAACAGATGGAGTAACCGACCAGCCCAAGAAGGTAAATGTTGTCAATACTCCATCACAAGTAAACAACCAACGAAACAACAACTTTACCCCGACAATCAACACAGTGGATTTTAACCATCCACAACAACAACGGTGAAATCCCATACAAGGGCCAAGCCAAAATTCAACTAGGTATCAAAACCAGAATTCAAACCAAAGACAACAAACGCAAAATTTCAATAGACAACGGTTTGATCAAAATTATGGGCCACAATACACATCAAACCAACAAACTAGGAATTACAATCCTAACTCATATTGTGGTTTCCACAAAATTCGAGGCCATGACACTAGAACCTACCGTGATTATAATAAATTCATACAATGCTTGCCAAATGAACAAAAACAACTTTTCATGGATATGTTCTTAGCAGATCCTACGTCACCAACGTCAAATAATTTTTCAGGGGCAGTTTCCCCTCAAAACGCACCCCTGAAGATCTTTAATGATCCACTCCCAAATCACGATAACAATAGACTAAATCCAACTGGGACGAACAAGGGTGCAATGACAGGAAACAATGATCATGAAGCCTCGACTTCGCTAAATCCATTAGTTGCGCCGCAACTAGGAAGTCAGCCACGACCTAAGGTAGTTGGATTAGTGGAGTTAGACACTGAATTACCCATCGAAGCTGTAACAAGGACACGAGAGTATTTCTCTCAGCCAAGTCCAAGCCACCTGCCAGAAACGGATAACATCCAACAAATCGTAGCAAAGCCTGTGGGTGCTTATGATTTAATTAATGATCTAACAAAAACCTTCTCGCATATTTCATTTTTAGACTTACTAAAGAACTCTCCTGCCCACAGGGCTGCTCTTTTGGAAGCATTAGGTTTAGGTCATTTAATCAACATCACTCCACCTCCTGAAACATAGGTAAATCATATAGACTTTGATGTTCATCCTCCAGGACAGGCGGATAGGGATGTCGAATTCATATTCGAGATAAATAAAATGCCAACAGATGCTGAGATCGCACGTCAGGGTGATCCGGCTTTACATTTGCAAGTGTGGGTTTATAATAATTACGTAAAACGTGCAATGGTTGACGATGGGGCAGCGGTTAACATAGTCCCCTTCTCTTTCCTTCAAAAGTTAGGGTATGGAGAAACCAATTGTTCCACAACTCGAAACACGCTAAGAGGCTATGACAGCCTTAAAGCCACTTCAATTGGAACTATAATATTACCAGTCACCTTAGGACCCAAAACCATTTTGACTGAGTTTTATATTATAGATCAGGAAACTAACTATAATATGATCCTCGGCCGACCATGGATACACCGCATGAAGGCAATCCCTTCTACACTATTTCAAGAAGTAAGGTTTTTACATTTAGGAAAGGTATTCGTGGCCAAAGGTGATCCAAAACCATTTGATGTACACCTAGCCGACTTAAAAAAGAGACCAGGCGTACACTCGGAGTTTGAACTCCCAACAAATCAACTTAATAAACCTACTGACGCAAAAACAAAAGAAAATTTGGTACCTACGACAGATCTTGAAACTGTCAGCATAGCCAAAACAACCCCAACCCCCAAAGATAAGGCTAACACTATAGAAACAGTGTCATTAGGGACTACTGCAAAAATCGTTGAGTTAATAGAACAAGATCAACCAATGTTTTTACCATTTGATTCAGTAGGCATAGGATATTCCCTAGGGGTTGGTTCTCTTCCAGCAGAGGATCTCTGCATGGTGGAAGTAGAATGCGCAAACACAGCAAATACCCCAACATCTATATTCCCAGCTAAGTATTGGACTCTCCATTTTGATGGGGCTAGGTGCCGTTACAGAGCAGGGGCAGGTATAATTCTTACTTCACCGGAGGAGAAAGTCCTGCCATTTAATTTTAAACTAAATTTCAAATGCACAAACAACAGCGCTGAGTACGAAGCCCTCCTCCTTGGCCTCACCTTAGCCAAAAGAATTGGTGTTGATAACATCAGAGTCTTAGGAGACTCGTAATTAGTGGCAAACCAAGTTTCTGAAGTATATGAAACTAAAGCCGAACACTTGCAGCTTTACAAAAATGTTGTATTAGATTTAAGCAAGGCATTTAACTTCATATCCATTGAAGCAATCTCGCGAGAGAGAAATCTTCTCGCCGATTCAATAGCAACTTCAGCATCACGTTTTACTCCAAGTAATGAGTTAGAAGATACCCATTTCACGGTATCCATTCGTAATGAACCATTGATAAAAACAATGACAAATCCCCTTTTAAACGGGAGTGAATCTACCATCCTAGACCATGTTGATAGTGATATGGCCACTTTGGATTACTTAAACGCCTATGCGGCATTACATCTCTCCTATCACATGCTAGATTTGTCCTTAATTCCACATTCGTCTTCCTACTTTGGAAATCCCATGATGGATTTTCCCTCACAAATGGAACCTAGCATATACGCAGTAGAAAATGGGGATGATTTGGATTTACCCCCAGCACCGCCTGAGTTTGAAGAGGGTAACGCCTCTTTGATCGAAGAAACAATCGATGTCAACATCGGAACAGAGGACGAACCAAGAATTTTGAAACTAGGATCCTCGTTAACCCCAGAAGAAGTAGAAATACATACTCGGATCCTCAAAGAACATCAGAAGGCGTTTGCATTTAATTATAAGGAGATGACAGGCGTCACACCCCACATCGTGGTACACAACCTCGTCACTAAGTCTGATGCAAAGCCAGTCAAACAAAAATCAAGACCCATGAAACCCAAGGTAGCTCTCATGGTAAAGGAGGAGGTAATAAAACTCCTCCAGGTAGGATTCATCAAACCAGTCGACTACTCCCAATGGGTATCTAACATCGTTCCCGTTCTCAAGAAGAATGGAAAGATACGCATCTGCATAGATTTCTGAGACATCAACAAAGCATGTCCTAAGGATGACTTCCCGTTGCCATCTATTGATGTCATTGTTGATGCAACAGCTGGGTTTGAGCTTTTGTCTCTCATGGATGGATTCTCGGGATATAATCAAATTAAAATATCTGAGCAAGATCAAGCTAAAACCACGTTTATAACTCCTTGGGGAACCTATTGCTATGTTGTTATGCCATTCGGTCTCAAAAACGCTGGTGCTACATACCAGCGGGCTATGACATACATATTTCACGATCTAATTCATAAAATCATGGAATCCTACGTAGATGACTTGTTGGCTAAGGCCAAGAAGCATTGTGACCATCCAGAAGTACTCCGTGTCATTCTCTCACGTTTGATAGAATACGGAGTCACGCTAAATCCAGAAAAATGCGTCTTTGGTGTAACGGGAGGGAAGCTCCTAGGTTACATCATATCGTCACGAGGGATAGATGTTGACCCAACCAAAATCTGGGCTGTCCTCGAAATGGTTCCACCTTCAGATGAATCTGGAGTCAGGTCATTTCTCAGAAAGCTGGGTGCAATCCGAAGATTCATCCCAGACTTAAGCTTCGCCATTCATCCAATCAACAATTTACTCAAGAAAGACTATAGCATTGATTGGACCGAAGACTGCAATGAAGCTTTTGACGCAGTTAAGCATTTCTTGTTGTCACCACCTACGCTAATGCCACCTAAGCTAGATCGCCCGTTAATTTTATATTCACGAGCTACCAATGTCTCGTTAGCTTGTATGTTGGCCCAAGAGGACGATGATAAGAGAGAACACGCAATTTATTTCATTAGCCGAACACTGCTCGACTATGAAACACGCTATACACAAGCAGAACGAGAATGTCTCGCCATAGTCTTTGCAACCAAACGCCTAAGACATTATATGTTAAATCAAGAAACAAGGGTCATGGTAAAAACAGACCATTTACGAACTTTCCTCACACAAGGGTCCTTGTCTAAAAAGGCTGGACATTTTATAACCTTAATGGGAGAATTCGAATTAACGTTTGTAAATCAGAAGTCAGTTAAGGGACAAATCATTGCGGATTGGTTAGCTGATAACCCATTAGATGGAGGTGATCTAGTAGATTTAGATTTTCCAGATGAGTGCGTATACTACATCGAAACCCGACCCTCTATCTCTGAGTGTCCCTGGTACGCTGATATCATTAACTATATCATGGACCATACGTATCCAGAAGGAGCTACACCACAACAAAGAAGGTGGTTACGTATTATCGTAGCTAAATACGTCATTATAGAGCAAGTGCTCTATCGAAAAGCGTTCGATGGAATGCTCCTAAGATGTGTCGACACAGAAGAATCCAAGAAGATTCTCCATGAATCCCACAGTGGAATGTGTGGAGGCCACTTCGGTGGCCATGCCACCGCTCGAAAAATACATCGAATGGGCTATTTCTGGCCCACTCTAGAACATGACGCAATAGAGTTTGTACGCAGGTGTCATAAGTGCCAAGAATTCTCCCATGAGATCCACATGCCGGCACAAGCTCTGCAACCAATCGCTACTCCATGGCCCTTTTCTACATGGGGCCTAGACTTAATAGGGAAATTCTCTCCCTCATCCACAGACGGCCATAATTTTATAATCACGGCCACTGAATATTTTACCAAATGGGTAGAGGCTATGCCTCTTACTACTGTACCTGGTTCTGTAATCGCCAAGTTCATTTTGAACCAAATCATTTGCAGGTACGGTATCCCGCAAATCATCATCTCCGATAATGGAACTTCTTTTAAGAATGAAGAAGTTCACAAACTATGCAATAAGTTTAAGATAAGCCATCATACGGCTTCCTTGTATTACCCTCAAGCCAACGGACAGGCTGAAGCGACGAATAAAACACTAAAAGCCATTCTCCTTAAGACGGTGAAAGAAAACAAACGAGATTGGCACTTGAAGTTGTATCCGGCCTTATGGGCCCACCGAACCTCAATAAGAACACCAACGGGAGCCACTCCTTTCTCATTAGTATTCGGGGCAGAGGCAGTTCTCCCACTCGAGGTTGAAATACCCAGTCTCCGCATTTCATTACAAGGGATTCTGGATGAAGACGCTTACAGAGAAGCACGTCTTTCCCAACTAGAAAGCCTAGATGAAACTAGGTTAGATGCTGAACAGCGACATAGAGTCTATGCTGACCGGATGTGCCGGCAGTACAACAAGAAGGTCTATGAACGCGACATATACGAAGGTGATCTAGTTCTAAGGCTAGACAGCCGGATCGACAAGAAGACCGGCGAAGGAAGGAAATTCCGGCCCAAATGGTTGGGCCCATACCGAGTCATGAAGGACTATGGAAATGGTGCATACCTCTTATGTACGCTAGAAGGTGAGGAATTTGGTGAAACAGTCAATTCCCTACACCTCAAGCGTTTCTACGCGTAAGCAGCTAGCACTACTTATATGACTATCTACATTGCATTTTCATATAGATTAGGATCATATTGTCCACTTGTTTCGTACACAAATTGTGATCAAGGAATCTATTCTCAAAGCAATTCATTACAAACTCATTATGTTGTTGGCATAAAATCTTGAATCATACTTCTCCATTCTTGTGATATCATCAAATTATCTCAGAATCATTTTATCAAATAAAGCTAGACATGACGAAGTCTTAACGGTAACCATACCAAGATCTGCAAGTTTATTCTCGCTTTGATTTCTTCTTAGGGTAGGTGTCTTGCCTATGGTCTGTTCTAGAAGCTTCATGGTGTCACATCTATCCCATATGTATATCTCTTTGGAAATAAGCACATACTGACATTTTACTCAAATAAACAAGTCAAACGTTGATCAAAACAGAAAATTTTAATTTTACACATTTCCCTGCCCCACCAACCTTTGGTGATGAGCTTGCATCTCTTACTAGTGACGTAGGGTTGGGAAAGGATGGAAATTCCCTTACTCGCCTATGCTTTGCCCACGGTGATAAACCCACGCTTCTTACTAGTAGCATGGGGCAAAGTGTAGGGGGTCCTCTTGACAAATAAATGCAGAAGGTCATACACAAACAATTCAAACTTTGAAACTTTGAGTCAAAAACAAATGAATCAGATGTTCAAAATCCCAAGAGAGTTAAAATCCTAAAAACCCAGATTTTGTCTACTATGTGGCCATCTACGGGTCTAAGTCTGGATAAACCACAAAGCAAGTTGCATCCAAAACTATGAAGTCACTCGAGTGGAGTAGACTTGTGGTGTCCTAATTTGGTTCCACCAAAGCTTTGTCTGTCTTTCATCACTATCATTTCAATACATTTCATAACTTGTGCCCTTCTTGACTCTTGGTGATAAGCCCTCGCATCTTACTAGTTGCGTGGAATTAAGAGTGGGGCAAGTTTATCTGTTCATCATACTGGTTTATTTTCATCACTTTGCCAAAACAAACATGAGGTATCCAAAAATTGCTTACAGAAACTAAGATTCAAAATCACATTATATCTACATTATCATATATCAGCATCATGAAACACAAAAGGAAAGTAAAACATTTACATCATTTGTTCACCATTTGCATACATTCTAAAAAGCATATAAAAGCATACATCGTAGTATACATGAAGAAACTGGAAATAGAAAGGAAACCATGAGTGCCAAGATTTTGATCCAGAACGAATGCATATATATAAATAATCAATGTTTATATACAATGCCATCATGCACTAAGCATGGTCAAAATGCTCAAAGAGCCCGTGATATACAAAAGAATATATAAAACAAAATCTATGAGAGCCAAGTGGCTTCTCAATCCCTACGCGACCCCTCCGAAGGTGCACGCCCATGCCTAGGACTCCGGCTACGCCAGCGCTCTGAATGTACGGAGGGCTCAGGGTCCCGAGGGGCAGCCGCAGTCTCACCACGAGAATGGCTCCTCATAAGGCACTCAGCCGTCCTATAGCCCACTAACTCTGTGCGGAGGGTCGACACCATCCTGGCCACATGCCAGACGGGAGCGAAGACATCGGTATGTCTACCAGCTGCTGAAGGCTCCCCAGCATCCACGGACAGCTCCACGGGGTCCTCTCCATGGGGATCATCAGGGTATCAGTACATACCCTGCGGATCAAATCCCGCCACTCATCAACAGTCTCTGCAAACAAGGAAGAAAGTGAATTAGAAACCAAATAAGAAATTAGAAAATACAAGATAGCAACTAAGGAGAGCCTACAAACAAACATTAAAAGGGAGAAAGGGTAACTTACTCGGATCACCAGGCCTCCAGGATGGGTCGCTGGGGCCAGCACCTGCCGGATGTCACTACCGACTGAGGGGCTGCTCCTATGGTGGGAGCAACGTATCACCCCGCAACGGACTCATCCTCTCCACCACGGCCCTGGGAGAGTGGCTCCTCTGAAACCAGAGTCACCCTCTGATGCGCTCTGCTCGGCCCTCTCTGCCTGCATAATGTCCTGAGTGTCATGCCACTCAGGATCGCTGTCATCAGTATCCTCCTCTGACCCTCCCTCTATGAACTCCTCAGACTTGGAGTCAATATCAATAGGGTCATCTAGCTGCTATGAGCAGGACCCATAGCAATCTGAAGCAAAGGTGCCTGAGGTGCACTATCTCCCTCTAGCACAAACTATCCTCCTGGCTGCAATAGGAATGCCAGGAGTAACCACTGTCCAACCTCGGCCTCTAGGCCCCCCTCTGGCCTCACGGACTGATCTGTAGACTGGCGCCACTGGGGGAAGCATGCCCATGTATGGTAGGCCAAACTGCTGAGGAACTCAGCCAAAAGGGTGCACCTCCACTCATCCCACTCGATCAATAAGCTGCCCTGTGGTGGAGCAAGAGATCAAGGTAAGAGTCTCCTCGCCCCATATGCCGGCCATGAGCTAGTATGGTGTCACCTCCATATCAGCAGTAGTCAGGGAGGAAACTGGCTGATGAGGTGCTCTAAGCACCGACATGTCCGTCCATCTGGCTGCCCTCACAGCCCCATTGATCTGCCACCTCCACACCCCTGCCATAAGGAATGAAATGCTCATAGACCCAACTCATGACTAGAGTCGGGTGGCTCAATGACTGCCCCTGTAAACGGACCACCCTGTATAGATCGTGATAACCCAAGAATATCTGCACCCCAAGCGTATATCCGACCATGCCCCTCTATCTGTGCAATAATGGGGGCCCAGCAGTATAATAATGTGTCACCTCCCTTGTCCCCGATCAGTCTCGAGGCAAGGATCCCCATGATGGCCTGACGAAGTAAGGGGATAGGCAAAGAAGGAATAGATCGAACTCTCACCCCCTTCTTCGACCCCGTGGAGATGACTGCATCTCCCATATATGCGCCCACTGTGCAATCTGTGCCCGTGAGCCTGCTGTCTCTAAAGTGAGTCGCCTCCCGATGATCGGACCCCCAGAATGCGGTAGACGTCCTCCAATGTAATGGTCCACTCACCACGGACCCCTGGCAATCGAAAGGTGTTCCGATCTGCATCCCAGTATGAAAATAAGTCACAAAGGATGTGACTAGATGGTGCAACATGGGGCACGCGCGATATGCGCAATATGCCAGCCCTCTGAAGTGTGTCCTCCTCATCCTGTGAGAGGGCATCTAGTACCCCTGAGAGCCAATCACACTCTCTCTCTCTATCCATCGGATGTACTCCTCTCTCGCCTACATACACCCAAAAACACACAAAACAGAGCAAGTTAGTATCCGAATAATACTAGAAAAATCATGTAAACACGTAGAAATGCTAGAAATACAAACACAATCTCAAAAAAGGGTTCCTTTTACATTCTGTTCAAAACCGCCACCCTGAATAGAGGGGCGGTTTTGTAACCGCCGCCTTAAGGGGTTGAAGTGCAATCATGTAACCGCCACCCTGGAATATATTTCCCAAATGCCATGTTTATCACCACAACATGCCCTGGCCTAGGGCGGCGGTCGTGGTCCGAAAACCCACGCGGGTTTTTAAGCTAAAAAGACCTAAAAAATGCAAAAAAATGGCCATTTAACCTAAAAACAGAGCCTACCCAGTAGGCACCCCCCCTAGGTGGACCTTTTAACACTAGCATTTTCAAAAATGACCCCCCCATTGCAAAGTATTTAGCATTTCAAAGTTTAAATTTTAAAAACAATAAATTGAAGAAAACTCAACCTGTGATCTCGCGGATGGTAGATGTTCCGCACAATGGAGGCATGATCACTATCTCCTGCGGACGTTTTAAGACTCTATTCACACAAGAAACCGTCACCGTGGGTCCCAGAGCTCAAAATCAATCAAATCGACTCATGTGAATGAATAGGAAAATGGGCCCACTTTCATATATATAGCACCCTTGATTCAATTTAAATGCCTTTTTCACAGGTTTTGGAGCACCAACGGAGGTAAGTTCTTATCCCCGCACAAATGGTACGTTCTCATTCCCTATTATTTTAGTATTTATTTTCCAAATTATTGTGTCTATCTGCACTTGAGTTCTCTTTTCGTTTTGCAGGTAGCGGAATTTTGGACGGCGTCATTTCGACACACAGACGTATCAGGTATAATTTCCAACTCCCCATTTCAGGACCGCCATACTCGGACCCACCGTTTTACGCCTCTTCATGGCTTAAATGCTTCTCCGAGGGGGCAATATGTATGTACCCAAAATTGTAAGGTACTGTACTGCTGGAACAATGTAACAAGTGCCCCAATGATGATACAGGTCTCCTTGCAAGGTGTTCGGGATCCGGAAGAGCTCTCCAAGTGTGCGTTAACATCCCGCATGCCCCGCTTAGCCCCCGCGCGTGCCTTTTCTTTTCCTTTTCCCCTCTTCTCTTAGCCTTTTTCTCTTCAGCTACGAAACCGCCGCCCTGCCTGGGTGGCGGTCTAGTGACCGCCGCCCTGAACAGGGTGGCGGTCCTGTAACCGCCGCCTTGCTCAGGGCGGCGGTCCTTTACGCGTTTTCCAGAAAGCTCTTTTAACATGACTCACGTAAATTCAACGTTTTACCAGCTTTCTTTCACCTCCATAAGCTTGCATTTATGATTATGGTTCCCTGGAATAGTGTTTGGCCATTGTTTATAGTTTAAGAGTTCTAGTTTGGTTTTGATCCTTGGGTAAATGCAAATGCTATAAATAGTTGGCTTGTGCTCAAGCAAATGGCCCCTCAAATTTGCCTCTCATTTCTCTTTGCAGGATAGATTGCCTAGTTTTCAGTTTTGCTTAGAATTACTTAGTTTCTTTCATTGCATGCTTAGTTAGCATTATTTTACTGTTAGTAAGCCACATATCCATCTTGTGCAAGCGGTCATTGCTGTTATTTTATCCAATCCATTGGAATAGGATAGTCTGTTTACCAATAGGAAGCCATTAAAGTTGCAGGTTTTGCTCCTCAAATAGGATAGTTTCAGGTTCTGGACGCTTTATGTTGCATGACTTGCAATAGATCCCACTAGGAATTGCATAAGCCAAGCTCTGTACTCTTGCGCTATCCCTCTCCTACTCGCATTGTATTCAGTGTCAGTGTTCTGAGCTGCCTTTATCCCAATATCTACTTCTGTTGATGCTAGCATTACACGCTTTTCTGGATCCACGTGAACACAAAGGAACGAGGAGATCACACTGAGGGGACAAGATCACACACACCATCGGATTCGCCACTGTTCTGCAGAATCCAGGTTCTAGCTTTCAAAGTTCTAGTTAGAATCATATCAAATAGAGTAGTTAATTGCTTTATTTCAGTTAATTCTATTCTCGATATTGCCAGGGAAGCTGTGGGGATTGATAGTTTCTGAGAAACTATGATTCACTCCTCACTTCTGAGGTAGGATCAAGAATCTTGCAAATAGATTAGATAAGCTATTTCATTGTTTAGAATAGATCTACAAATTACACAGACAAATAGCTACACTTGGTTATTTTGTTTGTTTTAAATTGTTAGTTTAGCTGTCAATTCTAGATATTTTAAATAGCTACTTTCTTAAATTCATATAATTCATCAGAAAATACAAAAATAGAGAAATCATATATGCTATAGATATATTCGACGTAGTTAAATTTCATTTTATACAGTTTGTTTACATTGTTGCTTTTGTATGACAATTACGGGACCTAGGGAGCCCAGGGAATACGTATTCGAGCCAATCGTGCCTCAGCCCAATCTCATCACAGCAATAACTGATATAGATCAAAATCTTAGGATCCAAGTCTTCCGAACAACGGTAAGCTTGCAACAAATCAATTCCTAGTTGAGCAGACTAAACATAGAAGACGACCAAGCACACACATTTTGGTCGAATCAACCGAAACTACAGATTACCCTAGGCAACATTCATATGACTGTAGAAGGATTAGAAAGAGAACAAACCTTTGGTTGTGATCCTTTGGTCCCACATCCAGGTGCAGGAGACACCCTCACAGATATAGATACCAGTTTAAGGATCCAGGTTGCATGAACACCTGTGAGATATTCTGAGAAAATCACACAGTTATTGGTCTTGAATATAGAAGCTGAGAAAGCATACGATTACTGGATACTAGGGATTAGGACTTGATTCCACGCATGACCATAACAGGTCCACAACAACCGCGAGTCTACGGTTGTGACCCGCAAATCCCGCAGCCTAACGAATCAATAGGTGAATCAGACATAGATACTGGCCTACGCACACTAGTATTCCGATCTACTCCACTTCCACCTATCATCGTTGAACAATTATCTTCACTAGACACAGCAACTAACAGAGCTAGAGAGTTCTGGACTAGGCCAGAGAACCGTCCATAGAATTGACTACATTTACCATCCACCATATGACCCTGTCCGGAGAAATACACGAAACTATCCCGGGTCATTTTCCACATATTCCACAACCCATAGATCGAATCACGCCAGAGCTCGATATTGATTGGAGCCTTCGAGCAGTCATCCTTGCTGATCGATCTATCACACCAGTTCAGGTTAGAAGGGCCTTCTTTGCCTTAGATTCGTAAATTCCATTAGTGTGTGTCGAAGACATTAGATTACCAAACTAGCTTGTATGTATTCCACACACATTCCATCCCCACCGACTGTCTCCACACGACCTCGGGAGGTTGGGTACGAGGAAGAGTTACTTGTAGATTCCCACACTCGCTTGTCACTTTTCCAACCACTCAGTCCACTCCAATCGATCCACCTCAGCACGTGAATCCACCTATCGACCACCTATCACCAGCCATGTAGCTCGCCAACCTTGTCCTCCATCTCACTCGGTCACTTTCCACCCTTTTTCTCTCTCCTCTGTCATTTTCTCCTCTTTTGCAAAAGACATGAATTGAAAAAACACAATTTTTTCTCTTTTTATAACAACCCCGACCTAACCGGCATTGATTTACCATAACCGACATCAGTCTTATTCCCTAGCTTACTGTGGTTGGTCTCGCTTGACCGTCATCAGTTACCTTAAACCGTCATCGGTTTTCCTGCTTGGTCTTTTTCCTACCCCCTACCCCCAAATTTTTGACCTGAATCCTTTTTTATCCTACACTCACCTCCCTTGGCCACACCACTTGACCTTCTTGACCTTACCCTTTATCCCCTCACCTCGTCCTCATTCAGGGACTCGTTATTTTTCCCATCCCTCGGCCCTACCCATGTTGTGAGTTAGATACTTGGACCTGGAACATTGCTAGTGACATGTGACCTCATGTGCCTGTTATACCTTACGACATTGTTACCTATGTTGTTGATTTAATGACCTTACCTTGCCTCTTACCATGACCGTTTATCCTGACCCAACCTTTGCGGTACCGGAACACACCTAAACATTCCTGCACCTGACCTGAGTCATGTTTCATGGCCATATCCTATACCTTGGATACCGGAATCACCTCAACCTTGTTTGGATAAACCTATCGACCTTAGACAATGTAGAGTTTGTCTGCTCTTCAACCTGGTACCGTGTTGTAGTTTATACATGTGCATGCATTTGACGGTTACTCTCGTTGACCCTAACCCATTACCTGGATTACCTGAGTGGACCTTTTTCCCTTTTTACCCGTGTTGCCCAACTTCCTCTTCATCACATTCACATTTTATCAAACTACTCACCGATTCTTCTTTCTACCTCGTCAGTTCCTAGTTTGAGGGGGATCATATTCACCCACACATGGGGCAACCACATTTTATTTTTGTCACCGTCACTTACCAATACAAGCTACATGACAAAAAGGGGAAAAATGTAGACACCAAAATTGGGTCACACTCCCCTTGGTCCCTCGTCAAACAAACAGCTTGAACACATTCACCAAACCATGGCCCCTTTCATCCCACTCTAATATTAATTTAATTAATTTAATTAAATTAATTCATTATCTCACAAAATTTATTATTATAATATCCTAATTGAGATAATGCCTACATATCCACCTCACCTAGACACCTCATCTAGCCACTTCACCCTAAGACCTATTCTTAGTATGTTGCCATAACTAACTAAGACCTACCTAAACCCTAAAAATCAAAGCCTATATTCCCTCTAACCACATTCCCATCCATTAAAATGAGGTTTTCATTCTATTCCATGGAGCAAAAATGGGCGAGATCTAAGAAAATCAAAAGGACGTGCCCATTTTAGAAAACCTAGGAAATCCCACCCTAACCGACTCCGGTCACCCTAAACCGCCGCCGGTCAACCCGGAACCACCGTCGGTTACCATTTAAACCCCAAAATAACCTTATTTCAAGGTTGGCACATTGTTTAGAGGTGAACACATCTTTTAAGAATAAGCGACGAAACCAGAGCTGCATGCAAGTAGAACCAGCATTCGCACGTGCATCAAAGCATCCAAAGCCAATACCTGAAGCAACCACATAGTCGTTTTGCCTTCACTGGAGCATCTAGGGAAGTGCCAGCACTACATCAAGTTCATTCCATTTGATCACCCACCATTGCCAACCATACTTCAAGCTCTTACAAGCAGTAAGTGCTTTGTTAACCAGCATTTGTCCATTTATCATTGGGTACATTCTTTTGTTGTTGTTACTAGTTTCTACCCTCATTTCATTCCACCACTATTTTACCTCTGTGCAAAAATGACCATCCTTTACCCATACACCTGAACTTCCCATATCCAGATTTTAATCATTCCTGTCCATACTTGAGACCCACACGAACCCTGTCATTGCCCTTCCATGCCCATCTAGCCTCAGATCTGTCACCCCACCCCATTTTACTAAGTTTCCTATACCACAACCATACCGACTCCGGTTACCCACAACCATCATCAATCAACCTAAACCGACATCGATCATACTAGAACGACGTTGGTCTCTGTGTATTTTACCAAAAACCAAGAACAGAGCTTCTAAGCCTCCACCAAATACCCAAAATCACCCAGACTCTCACCCTGACCTATACCAGTACCCTGACCAAGACTTTGACCTTCAAATTCAGTCATAGCTTAGCCTGTCGTGAATGAATTTGCTTATTGTAGAAGAATGAGATACCTAAATCATTTTAACTACGGTAGCATTTCCTTTATTGATAGCATTAAGTTGTTTTAAATAGTGGTTTGACAACCATCTAATAAGTATCACACTTCCCGGATCCAGCACACGTTAAGCAGTCCACTGCATATATTGTTTAATTGTTATTTGGTGGTCTTGTTTTCCATTTCAGGTAGTTCTTCCAAGTAAAAAGGAAGCTCCCATGATCATCCGTGGATTCAGAAGTCATACACGTGTAACAACCTACAACCAGCATCTTAACAGGTATTCCTCCTAGCCCTTTACCCTTATCTGTTTCGTCAACATTCGAAGAAACGCTCTAGAATCAGGTGAAACAATAGGAACTAATAATCATGAAGCCTCCACATCTACTAACCCACAAGTTTCTCCTCCTTTGGACCAATGAAACTAGCCTAAGATTGTGGGCCTAGTCAAGTTGGAAACTGAGTCAGAAATCCATGTTGCAACTCGCACTCGTGACTACATGTCACGACCTCTCCCGGTTTACCCTTTAGTGCAAGATGATGCACCAGTAGTCCCTAAGCCAATGGGGGCTTAGGATTTGATTACATACCTAAACAAGACCTCTCACATATCCTTCTTAGATTTGTTGGAGAATTCCCCAGCGCATCGATCTGCTTTGTTATAAGTGTTAGGTCTTGGCCACTTAATTCACGTTACTCCCCCTCCTAAGGCCCAAATCAATAATATAGACTTTGATGTCTATCCTCTGGGCCTGCATGAGAGAGACGTTGGGTTTGTTTTCCATATCAAAAAGATGCCCACCGACGTCGAGTTAACACAAAGAAGTGATCCTTCCTTATATTTAAAGGTATGGATTTATAACAATTATGTCAAGAGGGCTATGATAGATGATGGGGCCACTATAAACATTGTTACATTCTCTTTCTAGAAAAAGTTAGGTTACGGAGAGCCAAATTGTTCTTCAACTCAAAACATGTTGAGAGGCTATGATAGCCTTAAAGTTGATTCCATTAGGACCATAGTTCTCCCAGTCACTCTAGGACCTAAGATTATTTTGACCAAATTATCTAGGACCTAATATTATTATAGATAGGGAAACCAACTATAATATGATCCTTGTTCGGCCATAGATTCATACGATGAAGGTCATTCCCTCTACTTTGTTTCGGGAATGCAGATTCCTTCATCTTGGGAAGGTCTGTGTGGCTCAAGTGGATCCAAAACCTTTCAACATTTACCTAGCTAACCTGAAGAATAATCCTAGGGTCCATTCAAAATTTGATCCTCCAGCAAACAACCTAAACAAACCCCTCCCTTTAGGAGGACCAATTCCCACGACCAATTTTTTCCCAACAACAAAGTTAGAGCCACCCAATACAATTGAAGGGGTGGATGCTAACAAAAACAAGGTTGTTGTAGTGGAAATTGTTTCGACAAAAACTACTGTAGAGATTGTGAAGCTCCTACAAAAATATTTTCCCATATTCTCCCATTCGATTCTCTAGGAATAGGCCATGCTCTTGAGATAGCCTCTCTTTCGGTATACGGTCTTGGAGATATTTGCATGGTTGAGGTGTCTGAGGTTCACGAAGAGGATTTAAAGAATGATGAAACATCTATCTTTCCTAACAACTGCTGGAATCTCAACTACGACGGAGCAAAGTGCTGCTATGGTGTGGCGGCAGGGGTGATTCTCACTTCTCCAGAAGGGAGGGTCATACCCTTTGCTTTTAAATTGAATTGTGAATGTACGAACAATAGAGTTGAATATGAAGCTCTACTTCTTGGCATCATTGTATCCAAGAGGATGGGTGTGCACAATGTCAGATTCCTAGGTAACTCGCAACTTATTGCAAACTAGGTCTCGGAGGTCTACGAGACTAGAGCAGAGAACCTCCAACTTTACAAGTTCATCATGTGCGAAGTGTGTAAAGATTTTGATTTTATTTCTATTGAAACCAATCCAAGAGAATAGAACCAAATTTTCAATTTTATGGCCACTTCCTCCTCTCGATTTTTTCCTAGTGAGGGTTTAAAGGAAATGGAATTCATCGTCTCTGTCTAAGCCAAACCTTTATTTCTTAAGGTGCCTACCAACACAATTTTGGCATACTTAGAGACTGAAAATGAGCTTATTACACTAGATTTTATGGAGAATGATGAAGCAACCCTAGGATACCTCCATGCATACATTGATCTTCATCCCAAACATCACAAGAAAGGATTTTCCCTCACTCCTCACCCTTCTTTTTACTTTAGAGACAATGATGAATCCTTCTTCATTGAAATATTTTGAAATCTATGAGGTTGAAGAAGAGGAACTAGAGCTACCTTCGTCTCCTCTTGAATTCGAAGAGGGTAATTCTTATTTAATCAAGGGAACCATAGATATTAACATTGGAATGGAAGGGGAACCTAGAATTTTAAATCGCAGTTCTTTGTTGACGCTTGAAGAAGTAAAAGCGCACACCAAAGTGCTTAAAGAACATTCCAAATTATTTTTTTTCAATTACAAGGAGATGACAGGTGTCACTCCTGATATGGTAGTTCACAACCTGGTTACTAAACCTGATGCGAAGCCCATAAAATAGAAATTGATACCCATAAAACCTAAGGTTGCTTTGATGGTTAAGGATGGAGCAATGAAACTCCTTCATATAGGGTATATTAAACTAGTATACTACTCAGCGTGGTTGTCAAACATCGTCCCGGTCCTTAAAAAGAACGGGAAGATATGAATATGCATTGACTTCAGATATATTAACAAAGCTTTCCCTAAAGATGATTTCCCATTGCCTTCTATCGACGTCATTGTTATGAGTTATTATTATGAGTTATTAATGTGACATCTTGTTATGAGTTATTAACTCTCATGGATAGCGTTTCTAGGTATAATCAAATAAGAATATTCGAGGAGGATCAGACTAAGACTACATTCACTACTCCTTATGGGACCTTCAGTTATGTCGTCATTCCTTTTGGTCTGAAGAACGTTAGAGCCACATACCAACGGGCCATGACATATATCTTCCATGGTCTCATCCATAAGATTTTAGAGACATATGTCAATGATCTCCTGAAAAAGGCTAAGAAACAAGGTGATCATCCTAAAGTTCTTTGTATTATTCTCTCACAGTTAATTGAATACAGTGTAACCCTAAATCTGAAAAAGTGTGTGTTTGGAGTTACGGGTGGTAAGTTGTTGGGTTACATCATTTCATCTTGAGGAATCGAAGTAGATCCCACAAAATATTAGAGCAATCTTGGAAATGAATCCCCCAATAGACGAATCAAGCATTAGATCTTTCCTAGGCAAGCATGGGGCAATTCATAGATTTGTTCCTAATCTCACATACGATGTTCATCCTATTAACGACATGCTTAAGAAATAATGTTGTAAAACCTTGGCAACCAAATGTCATCAGGCTTTTTAGTTGGTGAAGTTTTTTCTCATGTCACCACCTACGCTTATGCCACCTAAATTAAATAGCCCTCTAATATTATACTCTCAGGCAATTGATGTCTCGATAGCATGCATGTTGGCATAAGAAGGTGATGATGGTCGCGAAAGGGCCATCTATATCACTAGTTGCACTCTCCTTGATGACGAGACGAGTTATGCTTAGGTGGAGAAAGAGTGTTTGGCCATCGTTTTTGTAACTAAGAGGTTGAGGCATTATATACATAACCAAGAAACACAAGTAATTGTCGAATCCCAGAAATTGCGGACGTTCTTGACTCAAGCATCATTATCTAAGAAGGTTGGTAGGTTTATCACGTTGATGGGTGAGTTTGAACTCAGTCTCATCAATAAAAAAAATTTAAGGGAAAAATCATCGTTGATTGGTTGGCAGACAATCCAATAGATTGTAGAGAGCTAGTTAATTTAGACTTTCCTGACGAATGTGTTTTTTGCATAGAATAAAAACCTCCTATTGCTTCGTTTTCATGGTACACTAATATAGTAAATCACATCGTAGACCGGTCATACCCCAAGGGAGTGAACTCACAACAAAGACGGTGGATGCATGTAATAGCCACGAAGTACATAATCACAGAAGAAGTTCTCTATCGCAGAGCCTTCAACAACATGATATTAAGATGAGTTGATGAAGAGGAAGCGAAGAAAATTCTCTTTGAAGCCCACAGTGGGGTCTGTGGTGACCACTTTGGAGGGAATTCAACAGCTAGAAATATTCACCGAATGGGCTAATTTTGGCCCACATTAGATTATGATGTTGTAGAATACGTTCGTAGGTGCCAGAAGTGTCAAGATTTTTCACAAGAAAAACATATCCCGACACAGACTCTACAACCAATTGTTACACCTTGGCCCTTCTCTACTTGGGGTCTTGATTTGATAGAGAAATTCTCTCCCTTGTCCTCGAATGGCCATAACTTCATTATCATGGCCACGAAATATTTTACAAAGTGTGTTGAGGTTATGCCTCTCACTACTATACCTGGATCAATAATTGCCAAATTTATCTTAAACCAAATCATTTTTAGGTACGGTGCCCTACAAATCATTATTTCAGATAATGGCGCACCTTTTAAGAATGAAAAGGTGTGTGAGTTGTGTGTGAAATTTAAAATATCCCATCATACAACCTCTTTATACTATCCTCGGGCCAATGGACAGGTTGAGGCTACGAACAAGACGTTAAAGTCCATTCTCGTTAATACGGTTAAGGAGAACAAAAAAGATTGACACTTAAAGTTATTTTCGGCCTTGTGGGCCTATAGAACATTGGTGCGAACACATACAGGGGAGACCCCTTTTTCTTTAGTCTTTGTTGCTAAAGTAGTCTTACCGTTAAAGGTAGAACTACCGAGTCTTTGTGTTTGTCTACAAGGCATCCTTGATGAAGATGTGTATCAAGAAGCGTGATTAGTAGAATTGGAAACCCTGGATGAGACATGTCTTAGAGATGAACAACATCACCAGGTTTATACTGAAAAAATGTGTCACCAATATAACAAGAAGGTATATGAATGCAAAATACAGGTAGGAGACCTAGTATTGAGACTTGACAGTCGAATCGATAAAAAGGTCCATGAAGGAAAAAAATTTAGACCAAAATGGTTAGGCCCATACCAAGTAATGGAATATTATAAGAATGTCGTCTGTGTACTTTATAGGGTGAATAATTTAGTGAATCAGTTAATTCACATCACCTTAAACGTTTTTATGCATAGTCACTCGCATTTCCATATTGTACATTATTGCATCCATATTGTTTGTCATTTGCATTATCATCTTATGAAATTGTAAATTGGAAACTTACTTTTCAAGCAACTTTTAAGACTTTCAAATATTGGCAAAAACATTCGATCATATCTCTTCAAGTATCCATTTTATCATCTCCAAATTATCTAATCTCTTCATCATTTCACTTCTAAAGACGAAATTTTGACATTTATCCTACTAAGACTTGCACTTTGAATTGGTTAGTTGACTTTGTTTAGGGTTGAGTTATAGGTTTCTAGTTGGATCTTTGTCAAAATCTTGCCTTCTTTTCATCATCTTCATTCTTCAAATCATATAACTCACGTCCTTCTTGGCTCTTGATGATGTGCCCTCACATCTTACTGGTTGCATGTAGTTAAGAATGGAGTGAGTTCATCTTCTTATCATGTCATATTCATCATATTTTGCCAATAAAACATAAATGCTAAACATTACTTGAAAATCAAAGTATTTAAGCTACAATTTGTTATCATTCGAATAATCATATATAAAATCATTATGTTTATCACATTGTAGCATCATCCATAGCATCCATAAAACATAAAAAAAGCATCAGAAATTCTAACTATCTAAAGGTACACATATGAGATCAACCATAACCAAGTCGACTCTTACAAAGAATGTCGAACCAAAAAAAGATGTCCATATATGTATATATAACAATGTCAAGTTTTCATGTACAATGTCGTCACACCATTGCAAGTGTGGTCAAAACGCTCATCTATGAGCCGAAAAATGCAAAAACAACGATATATGTATCAAAACCTGTCCTAAAGCAATAATGGCCTTAGGCCTATCCCTCCCTCCTAGATCCCTAAGAAGGGGCAAGAATGGTGCATGGGCTCTTGTTGTGGCTTCTATGATGGGAGTGGATCCTATGAAAAGAATGATTGGGTGTGGCATGCAAGCCTCCGTGTGCAAATCTATGGGAATGACTATGAGACTGTCCATGCGTCGAAGCAGGTGAGCGGACAGTGGTAGTAGCTTTGTTGCATGTGTGCTCTCGCCGATGTATCCTCTCAATCTCCCTGAACGTAGCAAGATTGATCCTCCTCTGACTCATGGCCTTTGTTGCATGCCATGTTTTCCCAAACACGTCAGTATATCGGTCTACCACTGCTAGATTTCCAATGTCAACGAGTAGTTGGTCCCTTGTCATCTTTGCAGGAATTGCAAACATGTCAAGGAGAATCTGCCAAATGAGATCTCGCCATCCATCTGTGGTAGCTATAAAGTGAAAGTAAACAATGGCGAGTTCGAAAACTTTTTTAAAAGAGAGAGAAAGAGATAGTAGATAGTTTACTAACACTTTGATCTAGAAAGTAAAGTCAAGAAAAGAGTGTCACACTCACTCAGATCCCAGGGTATCTAGCTTCGGTCGATAGCTGGTGTTGGCGTAGGAGCTGGTACAGGTACCTCCTATGCTCTAATCTCCTCCTCACCCATCAATTGTGGTTGGATTGAGTCCTCCTCCCTGCATCCTATGGTCAGGTCCTCCTTCGTGTGTATTGTCTCCTCCTCTACATCCTCCTCGGCCCTGACAACTCTTGAGGCCCCTCCAATTGCCTCAACCTCTGGATCACTCTCCTCCTTTGAGCCTAAATTGGTCTCAGCCTCCTCCTCACCTCCACTGTGAGTCCAGCCTTCCTCAATTTGAAGTATCGGCCTCGGCCTAACTGTTGCCTCAGCACAAGGATCTGGTGCAACCCGCGGTGTACCAATGGGAATCCTTAGATTAACTATTGTCCACTCTAACGTGCCACTTTGGGCAACTCTCGACTCTTGAATGCCTCTTTACATTGTAGGCACTGCGGGGAGTGCATCTGCATGGGGTAACCCGAACTATTGGGGTACCTTGAGGACTGGATGAGTCTCTACTCGGCTAATTTGGCCAATTGAGCTATAGAGTTGCATGTTGTCAAACTAATAGTCTCCTCACCTCATATGTCGGCCATATCCTGATATGTTTGTGTAATCAAATATGTTGTGGTAAATGTGGAAACTAACTGATATGGGCCCCTGCGTGGAGCCATGTCGACCCACCTGGATGTTCTAACTGATGTGCGATCTGTTATCCCAATCCCCCTCTGATAGGGTATAATCCTCTCATAGACCCAACTCATAACTAGTGTAGGGTGACTAAGGGACTTGCCCTTCAGTTTAATAATCTTGTAGAAGTCATAGTAAGTAGTGCCCAAGTTGTCTACTCCCCATGCGTAGACCCTGTCGTATAACTCAATACTCTGTACTATCAGGGCCCAACAGTACAAGAACTTGTCCCCGTCCTTATCCCCAATCAAACGTGAGGCCAAGATACCAATGATGGCCTTGCACAAAGTAAGGATAGGTGCAGAGTCAATTGAAAGTAGTCTAACGCCCTGTTTGGCACCAGTATCAGATGTTTGTGCATCCCCCAAATAGGTAGCCCAACTATGAGCTTGAGCTACTAAGTTGGCACTTGTCAATACTAATTTCATGCTAGTGACAGGAACTCCCAAAATCCAGTAGGAATTCTCCAAGGTGATAGACCACTCACCTCTAAACTCAGGTAGTCGGAAAGTATTCTAGTTTACATCCCTATAAGTCAGTAGGTCACACAGTGACTAGCGGGTGCAACCAATAGTGTCTGTGAAATCCTCCAAATATCGGCCCTCTTCAGTAAGTCCCTCTCCCCTGAGTCAACATCTCCAAAATCTGAGGCAACCAATCTTGCTCACGGGCCCTGTTCCATCTAATATACTTCCCTTGTACCCACAAACGGCAAGAAAAGAACAAGTTAGAATCATGTAGATGCATAATAAGCTCAAAAAAACAATACAAATTCAAGCAAAGAAAAACAACCAAAAAGATTCAATACTTAGTCAAAATTTAAAAATAGCCTTGACGATTACGCAACCGCCACTTTTAGCAAAGTGGTGGTTGTACATTCGTCACTTGCCTAAGTGAAAATTGTGTAACCGCCGTGGCGGTTGCACATCCGCCGCTTTTAAAAGAGTGGCGGTTACACATTCGTCACTTGCCTAAGCGACAATTGCATAACTGCCACTCTATGCAGAGCTACGGTTGTTCAACCACCACAGTAGTTCCGCTTGCAAAATGCAGGTCGTACCCTAAAGGCTAAAAAAAGAAAAAATAAAGCAAAATACACCAAATTGAACCAAACAAAGGACAAGTCCTACATGGCGCCCCCTTTTCATTTTCACTATAAATTTATCAAAAATTCCCCCTATAGCTAGTTTTGATCAATTCCTACATTTTAGGGTGAAATTAAATAAATGTTGATAACTAACCTGATCGTGACCCATTGCTCCTGCCGTTGGTTGCACTGCCATCATCTCGAAGTGCTCATCAATTCGACTATATTTTGTGTGAAACGATCATAGGTAATCTAGAACTCTAAAATTCACCAAGTGGGTAAGTAAAAATGATCTCTATGAATAGCAATTTTGATATATATAGTGTGTTTTCTAATATTGTTTTGAGTGTGTGTTTTGTAGGGCAGGAGCGTCGGAGCGGGTATATCTCCTATCCTCACCAATATGATGAGTACTCTTGTCCTTTTAATTTAGAATGTTTTTTCGATTACATCTATTATCTGCTCTTGAATTCCCATTTTCTTTTGCAGGTTGCAGGAAGCTTAGATTGGCATGATTTCAACACATGGGGGTCAGGTATAATTTCTAACTTTCCCATTTGGGAGTGTCATACTCGGACTTCACATTTTATGCCTCTTCATGGCTAAAACAAATGATGATGTCCATGTCCTATTTCCTTGCTTGCAGCATGTTCATATAGCTTATTCTACCTTGCTTATCAATTTCTCAACTTTACTTTCGCAAATGTTTTCTGCTTCCTTTCCTTAGTGTTTTCCTTTTAAGTTACGTAACCTCCGCGGCAGTTGCGTAATCATTGGTCTACGCAGACCAGCGGTTACTTGTGTTTAAATCTGAGAATTAAACAATGTGTTATGTACGCGAGTTGCTTGCTCTCAAGTCATTGTCTCACACGTTTCTTAACCAAACCAATTGTTTTTGAGCTTGATAGATGCGTATGAAATTATTATTCTTTACTTACTATTCTTAGTAAGTTGATTGCCCCTCCTTTGAGTGATCTCGCACTTCCTGATTTCCAAGTGTGTTGGACCATTTCCCTGCCAATTTTCTATAAAAACCAAGCTTTTTACAAAGTATTGGTTGGCATCCATTGAATTTGATTGCACTATTACTCTTCCAAAATCTTGCCAAAAAGCACACAAACAACTCAGAGTTTTTCCTTGTTACTTTTTTGCCTGCATTTGAGACCAATTAGCCTGCAACCAGTCTACTCCAACATCTACACAAATTTTTCTACATACCAACCAACACAACTCCCTGAACTTTGGATGATGTCACAGTTCTACATTTCCAGGTTAGGGGTGTGATTCAATTCTTTAAAGCTTTCTTTTTAATTTAAAGTTTAGATTTCTTTATCAAATCAATAGCTTGTTTTTAGAAGGTAGAATTAGCAAGTATTCATTGTAAGTAGCTTCCATTGATAATTCTTTCTCAGCGTATCCCTGTGGATTTGTCTAAGAAAAGATTTAGAGAAAGTTCTTGTGCACATACTTCTTCATTTCTTTAGTTAAAAGTACATCTAGCTTTCTTTTATTCATTAATTAGATTTAGATACACACACGAACAAAGTTTTCATTGAGAGTTTCCTCCCGCTTATCCCTGTGGATCTGCAAGGGAAAAAATCTTGAAAAAGCTTTTGTGTCTGTGTGTCTTGTTGCATTTTTTCACATTAAAAAGTTTGTGGAATTTTAGTGTTTTCACTGTGGAAGTTTCAGGGAAAGAACTTGCTTCTAAAAAGCTTCATTTCTTCCCATGACACTGAGGTGAGGCATTAGAAGAAATAAACAATCCACAGTTACAAATTGAAAATAACTTATGTTTAAATTAGATTACATTCATTAATCTGCAACGGAGGAATAGCCACATCTGGTTATTCCATGTTTGTTTTATTTTATTTTAGCATAGAAGTAGTCTTATTTAATTAGAAGCAATTTCTTCTTGTCTGTAGCTTTTTTTTATTTATTTCCTGTAAACGAGAAAATCCAAAAAAAATATAGATTAGCAATTAATTAGCTTTGTTTTATTCATTTGCATTTAAAAGCTTCATTTAAAATACCAAAAACAAGTAGATTAATTTGTTTAAATTAGTTGCACCCAATTTAAATTAAATTAAAAGGAGCATAATCAACTTTTGTTTAAGTTAGGTTCACTTGCATTGTTGATTTAAAATAGGAATCTAGATTTAATGAGATTGGGAATGAACAACCTCCATGTTTCCATAATGGCCTAGGTTACCCGACCTTAACTTTAGACCTCTTTGGTTTCTTGTGTGTTTTGTTTGCTTTCCGTAATTCCTTGGTTAGTGCCCACATGACCATTCAGGGTCCACGTCAACCAAGACAAAGAGTTTTTAATCCAATGGTGCCGCAACCAAACATCGAAACACGGTTGACTGATATTGACCAAGGCCTTAGACAGTGTATCTTTCAAACAACCTCAGTCCCACCTACCATCATCATACAATTGATTGCTTTGAACGACGAGGCAGACAATGTCGAAGAGTTCTGGGAAAACAAGCCAAGTAGAGATTAGACTTGTCCTTATTCCATCATTCGTCATATATTCATGACCCTCTTCGGAGAGGAATTCATAGACGACGAAGGACAGTTTCCCCACATTCCACAACCAAGCAGGGTCTTATTCGGTTCTGCCGATATTGACTATGACTTGTGTATGGTGATCATACTCGATCGTAGCATAACACTCGAACAAGTGAGACAAGTGTTTATTGCCCTCAACGAACAATTACTCATTTTGCTAGTTGAGAACATTAGGTTGTCTTGATTTCTTGTCGGTGTTTCTGCCTATTCCATCCGCATTCTATTTACCCATCCTACTACCATCCCATCTGTTGCATTTTGGTTTCCCTGGCACGACCTCGAGAGGTCGCATGCTCCTAGGAGTTACATGCTAATTCTAAGGCGTGCAATAACTTACGCATGAGTTCTAAGAAAGGGAGTTGATTAGGGAGTTTGGAAAGTGCTACAAGAGGATCCCACTCTTCATGACTGAACTGTGCAGTGGGATGAGAGCGTTGGGATTCCTCATAAGCAGAGTCAGAAGAAGCAAGTGAGATCAAGGAGACTTTTGAAATTGTTTTTTGCTCAACCTCTATGCCATCAACCCAACAAGTTTTATCTTCACAGGGGCCGATGACATCTGGATGAGGCAAATTTTTGCTTTGGGAATCTTGATTTGAGGTACATAGGGATATATAACCTTGTGAGTCTGAGGCTAAAATGATTTGAGGTATTCAAGTTATTCATAAGCTATGACAAGGTTCACATCATTAATTGCAATTGTATTTTCAGGAGGATAGTTTGTGTCAAGTACATTAATCGCAGCATGTTCTTGCTTCTTAGAACTCTTAGCAACATTATGATTAGGCATGAGATTAGAAAAGATCTATAGTTTCTCATTAGCTTGGTTGACAGTTCATGACGATCCTTTTGTTGAGCCGCATCACGGGTTTTGACCGCTTCAGTCAAATGCTCTCGAGTGATTGTATCGCAGTCAAATTAAGGATCTAGAAAAAAGTTGATGGCAGTTGTTCGTAATGCACGACATTTTTCATGAGAGTGGCCCCAATTAGCATGCCACCAACAGAATTTATTTTCATCATGTCATTGAGGAACAAGTCGATAAGGATCCAAGATCGCGGTGAATGACTTAGGTCAGCAATGTTTCAGCTCTTCCTTACTCAATGGTTGATGATAATTAGGTTGATTTTTTATGTTATTAGTTTATTGATCATTGTTGAAAACAATCATATTCGAAGAAGCAACAAGAGGAAGAGTATCGGAGACTTTGTTGTCTATCGCGTTCTTTTTCTTAGAACGTTGGAGGATTTGGACTTGTTTATTAGTTTCTCTTAAGAGGAGCTTTCTCGAAGTCTCTCATGAGATAATCTTTCCTTTTACCTTGTTCAAAGGCTTCTTTTAGAGAGGTGGGAGAAAAGGACCTCACCTTATAATGAAGGCAAGGTTCAAGAGCTCATAATAAAAGTTGGAAAAGGCTATCACTAGGCATGTTATGTTTTGCCCGTGTAGATAGGATCTTCCAACACTTGATGAAAGCTTGCACTAATCCATTTTCAGATTGTTTGCAGTTAATGAAAGTGTTGATATTGTTCTCAGGTAGATCATGATATTGAAATTCATTCACCAAGGTTGTCACCAAGGACTCTAGCTCAACAATGGGATTAAGAGGTAAAGTATGATACCAATCCAAATAATCTTTGATAAGAGTCTTAGCCAAAAGTTTGGTGGCAGCGTATGAATTGGTTATGATCCATTCCTTGTAAAGGTTGTCAAAACCCTTTTAAAAGAAGCAATGCCACCAATATCCATGCTAGCAATGTAAGGTGTTAAAGGCTCTTGTTGGACTACTCTCAAGACTTTGTTTTGGATAGGGGTTGGGTGATGGGCACCCCATTGGGCCCATTTGGCAAAGGAGGGGACATACTGCCCCAAGAGCCCGTTGTAGGGCGATTGAATAATTGAGCCATGTTGGCTTGTATTTGAACGAATTGAACCATAGTAGTGGATTATTGTTGACTCAACCTATCAATAAGCTAGAGAATGAGGTTAGTAGGGTCAGAATTGGAGGTGTTCTCATATGAACCTATTTCAGGTCCTTTCCCATTTTCTGCCCTATTGGCAAGTTGTTCAGAGACAAATTTAAGGAGACGTTTGCCAAGCATTTCTTCTTATTCAACGTTGTATTGAGGAAATTGAGTGAGGAATTTCTGAATCTTGGGAGGCTAATCAAAAGTATTGTCATTTTGATTTTCTTCTTCATCATCCCCAAGTGGGCCATTGCGGTGGGTAGAAGGTTTCTTTATAGGTGCTCCTACGACACAACAGTCCATGCAAAAGGGGAATTCATGTTCAGGATGATAAGTCTCAGGGAATGTCTGCACAACAGAATCAGAAAACCCTAGGCCCAAATACTCCATAACGGAGTAGTGATCTAGTTGAGAGCAGGTCATGGGATGGAACTTACAGACACGGCCGGTCGTGCAGGAAAGTTTACATAGGGGCCAATGGTGTCTGGAGTCAAATTTGGAAGAACATAATGGGTCGGTCGTGCAAGCAGGTTTACACAAGAGTCGAAGGCGTCTGGAAACAAGTATGTTGAAATAGACAAGATCGCCCCTAGGAGATAATGCCTGTGGTGATTGGCTTTTAAGATTTTTCTGATATTTGGTGGTTACGAATGAGATCAAATTCAGAGATGGATGCTTTTAACAAGTTGTGCTCGATCAGGAGTCTTGTAGGATTCAAGTCGGGTTCACCAGAAATGTATGGCGGGCCAAGAATGTGTCTCAATAACTTGCACTCATAAGTCTTTTGATCTACAAGGGTATTGAGCTAACGAATAGGAGACACACGTGAGCTGGCACATAATGAGTTGATTTAAAGGGGCTACAAGTGCTAAGGTCACATACCCAAAAGGTACTAATCTCTACACTAGGTCAACTTAGGGTTTCCAAGGCCCACTGTCAAGATCAAGGAGTGTACCCTCCTAGGATATCAATAAATGGGTGAGAAGTATAAATCGATGGTGGATATGACAAGCATGCACAATATAACTAAAATGTAAATAAGGGAAAGCTAAGGAGCTCATCAAATAAGGGCACTATGCTAGCTAATATCAATGTACATATAACACTAAGCTAACATAGAACAATGGGGAAGGGAAACGAACTAATTTATGTAAAATGACAAAGAGAGTTCGAGCACTTACCTGTAGGGTGGTCGTTGATGCATCTCTCTCTCTCCAAAGAAGAAGCACACCGAGAGAGTCGTTATTGGATGGAGAAGGGGAACATCGTTCATGTTCTAGACTCACTATAGTTGACCCAGTAGTGCAAGCAATCCAACAAACAAGAAGAATGTCCAATCCAATCCAAGTCAAATGCAAGATGAACCAAGGGCAAAGCGAGCAAATTCGAAGTTGGTGCAAGAGAGCGAAGCGAATGGCAGTTCCTATTATTCTAGATTCTTTCCTTACGAAATGTCAAAGTGTGATGTGTATATATACCCTATGCCATTGCAGGCGATGGCATTGGCCAAGGGGAATATAACAATGACACTATCGCCCACGAGTGATGGCATCGGCCAAGGATGCTAAAAATGTCAAAGGTGGTGCAAGGTGTCATGAATCAAGCAAGAATCAGTGAAAAAGGTGTAAATGATGGAGTCAGATGCAAGCAAGTGTCAGGAGTGCTTGTGTGTGAGACATAAAGGGACAAGGATAATTAGTGCAAGAATAACTGGTTGGGACCACAGCAATACTCTCTCTCTGTGTAATGTCTCTAACCCATAATGACTATGTGAATAGTCATACCCCATTCCCAGCAGGCCCCTTAAGGCACCCGATCAGGAAATAGATGCATTAATGACCCTTATCAAAAAAGAAATTGTTAATAACAGGTATGAAAGATGAAAAGTGAAAAATTAGGTGTATAGAAACACCACTGCCCGCTGGCCAATCTCTTTAGCTACCCCTCGAACTTGCAAGACCACCATACCAAAAATCAAGATTGGCCACCTATCCTCCCAGACCATGGACTTTTGAACCTCAAGGATTCCCCACCCTTCAGACTTGGTGCATTGAAAGATGTCATGCTTCTTAGACATGAACCCATTCACGTTCCAAGTGGCAAAGCACAATCCCTTTGTTGCGCATCCTCAAACTAGGAATTTCTCAAAAGGGAGATGCACAAGACTCTTGTTCCTCGCCCGCTCAAGGAAAGACCTTCACAACCTAGGACGGGTACCATCTCTTAAGCCAAGAGACGATACATGACGTCGAGCTCAAAGACATTGTGACATCAAAGCGAACAGACCCAGCACACCACCCATCCCCGACCCGTGACCACATAATAACAAACGACCAAAAGGGCCCTAAACAAACCTTGAGCTCAGACCTAAACACACACATAAACCAATGCCCAGCACCCCTCATGACAATCATGAGGTAATCAATGTTTTATACCGCATTACCATCCTTAGGACCTTGAGAGGTAATGGAAGAGGGGCCACATCGTGACGACGTGCGGGAGCAAAGTTTAGTCTCACTGGAGCCTAATGTTAGCTTGAGAGCCCAAGCGCTGACCGTTGTTACCAAAACCCACTCTTCGCACCCAGCTCAAAGTTCTTGTAGGGTGTTCTGAACATGTCTTAGATACATTACGGGCAACATTTGAACGCACCCCACATTCTGGTACCTTGTCAGTCCCAACTGCGAAGAGCTGGGGCCTTCCATTACCAATTAAGGTATTCGATTGGGGGGAGCGAGGGTGGGGGATTCACCCCCGTGTGATGCCCCACCCGAACACCTACTACCCTCCCCCTCGCCCTTATGGTAGTGTAAGGCCCTCACGAGGTCATCTAGGTGGGCACAAACTGATGCCCTTAATGATGGTCGACTCCATCCTGGGGATGACTTAGGCTTATTCCTCTTAGTAGAACTTGACCTCTGAAGTGTTCAAAGGATCGAGTGATGGACCGAACCTCCTCCATGTATCTCGCGGGAGTCCCTCTGGACAAGGGTGGTCCCTCCATTGCAGCTACACTTTGGTTGTTATTCACTCCCTTGTGCGATTTAGGACTTTCAATTCTTTTTTTATATTTGTTTCGGTAGGCGACATGTTTTTTGTCCATTTATTAGAGTAGTTTTAACTTTTCTACTATTAACATTAATCCTAAATCCAAACTTGGATTAGTCTTATTGCTTTGTGCTTCTAGGTTTGGATCATCCAAAACCTAGGAAGAAACTGCACTATCAAAAGCCTTAACAACAGTGTGCTTGCCCTTTCATAACGACTTGTTTTAGTATCACTACCCACCAATCTTTCCAACGTTACACCCACCACAAATTTGTCACTCTCAAGCTCCTCCAAACGCATCTCTAAGTGGCCCCTTCGAGTAGGCATGCGTCAAGGCTCACTCTTTTATGAAAGTCCCAAACATGTCTCAGTCTATTCACATTTTGTAGGGATGACCCCCATTTATGTATTGAATCATTTTTAATAACAATCCCCTATCATCCCCTAAAAGAAGGCATCCAAACAAACAATCCTAGAAACACAATACCCTATTACTTGTCGTTCCTATCATCAAAACTTGGTGTAACATAATTTACAAACCAAGAAATTGTCTCTCATACTTAGATTTGCCTAAATTTCACCCAGAAGGATATTGTTACTTCTTGTTATCTTTATTTACTATTGGTCTATGAGAAGCATCCAACATAGCTTACCACTACTTTCCTCGTGGCTCAAACTACACGATTGTCATTTGTCCATGTAAGTGACAATCTTATTTGGCAATCCAAATCTTATTTAAAACCATTAAAATGACATCCACCTGCTATCCTTGCTCTTCTAATGCGTTATGATATTTAATGGCTTTGTATAATAGATTTACCATATCATTTTCTGATTCACATGTTTGTGAACCTTAAACCGAAGAACTACAGAGTTTTGCTTGTCTCTTTAACACGAGTATTTTCTTCATCTAAATTAGCTTTGAACTTCCCAACTAAAGTCTCTTTCCCTTCCATAAAATTCCCTGATTTGTTTTTTCAAATTTGGCAAAATCATTTCATGCAATTGAATGAATATGAAAAGAGGGTTAAACCTCTAAAAGAATTAATATGTTAATGAAAAAATTATATCCATCTGCTCTCTCCTTAAAACTATTGTAAAATTCAAAGAGGAAAGAGAGCTAACTTGTTAGGGAGATGGCCCCATCAATAAAGATGAAATCTAGGTGGCCCGATGCCCCCTTCCTATTGTTGAGAATTGGACTTGGATGATACTCAACAAGCACATTTTAAAATTGTACTCCAAAAACAAACTCAACAAAAACTAGGCAAGGACTGAAATAAAAAATAAATAAATTTTAAATTAATATCAATATTATATAAATAATTGATAAAAATGTTATATTTAAATTAATTTAACATATTAAATTAATTCAACCAAAATAAAAATATAGAAGTCAACTACTCTATGTTTATTCAAAATGAATTTTAAAACACAACAAATGATCAATTATTTTAACAATTCAAGGTTTTGTCCAAAGATAAATAAGTTTACTTATTATAAAAGTGATGTATCCATAACACAATAATAATTTTGTCATTGTTAAAAATAAACAATACAAATTAACCGAGACAAGACCCAAGTACTGATGGACCCCAACTTGGCTCGGAACTCTAGTGTATCACAAACTCGCAGTCTTGATACTATGCTATATACAGATAGTCGGGCATTTAGCAAATAGTGTAGCAATTCCCCTTCGTCATCTTGTAAATAATGTAGTTCCACATAAGATAATCACTTCAGGAAATTTTCATTACAATGCTTTCTATTCGACATTGACGTGATTTTTTCAAACATGGTTGAAATCTCATGCATATAACATGATAAATTTTTCAATTCCCCTTTAGTGATTTGAGGAGCATCGCTATGAAGTAAGATCACATTCGGTCATAATTTTCTGTACTTCATGTTATATTCAAAACTGAAGTGTATGATCTATATTAATTTTTGGTTTTGGGCTGGTGTAACTAATATGCTTGAAGATTCTCTTGGCTTCCCTGTATTTGAACCACAGAAGTTGGGCAAATGTAAAATAAGCTACTTTTCCATCCCTAAATGTAGACTTGTAAAGAGCATGATCTAGTACATGTTTCACCTAACAGAAAATTCATTAAAATGAAAAGGGTAAACATTGTCAGTTCATAATGTACGCAACTCATTGACAAAATAGACCATATAGAACTTAGAAGCAAAAAAAGTAGAAATCCTTAACTTCAAACTCATGGGATTATTTCTGGTGACAAAACAACAAATCCGAAATTGATTGCCAGAGGCCTCCGACAGGAAGAAAGTAATTAATGACATCATTTTGCCAGGTGTATGTGCCCTTTTATAAATTAAAATTAAGGAACATTAAATTGAAATTGATGTCACATTGTGATGCATATTTGGCATTGGAAAATGATTGTACATCTCTCCACGCCATCTGACAGTTTTCCAAGCACTTGGACGTTCTGAGAAGTGATTAAACACCTGTCAGCAGTGACTATATTACATGTTTCCTAGAACTCCAGACATCCTGAGAAGTGTTAGTTCTCTCAATGCAAACTTTCTAAATTACATTTGATTCAATACTCCCCTATTTGACTAGAGGAAACAATTGAAATTGCATAACCTGCCCATTAATGATGACCATACAAGCATGAGTTAGTTAGAGCCAGTGGAAAGCTCTAAGCTAAACCTGGAAACACGATCGTGTTTGCGATGTACACCTTAACAAATGAGATCTCAAAAGGATTCATCTTTCATAGGGGGGATTGGAAAGGGATACCTCTTTCACACTTATTGTCACAGATTCTGTCAAACACAAACTACAAATTTTGAGGTTGTCTGTCGGTATAGGTCCAGTCCTGTTACCTTGAACTGAATAAATAAATACAAGCCACTTCAGACATACCTCTTCACAGTTGAACCGTAAGGACTGGACAAACCCAAAATGGGACCTTTTCGATTTCTCTCCTAAGTTGATTTATTTGCACTCCAATGTTGCAAGAAATTCTTGCTTGCTTCATATGTAGACCAGCAAATGGCTGCTGCAGGTGCATGAAACAACATCCTAGGTTTCAGCCCTCTCAATAAAGCTGTGGGCCCCTCTTTAGACACAATTGTCCGTACGACATTGCCTATTGAGCTACTGGTAAATCTGTCTGCCCCACAAACGCCCTGTATCCAACAATATACTCTGAAATCAGAATAATGAATATCCCTAATTATAATTGCCTGAAAAATATAAATTGCCCAAACAGTGACTTTCCTGAAGCATTCAGAGACTTATGCAAAAAAAGGTAAGAGTGTCCTTCAGAAACTTGCAATCAAGTTCTTACAGCTTGAACCAAATTTTAATTGGATGCAGATTATTAAACTGAATGTTGCAACTAAAACTAAAAAAGTTATCTATAAGAATAGGAAATGTTTCTAATCTGAGAAGTATAAACCTGAATAACAAGTCCTAAAAATTAAATGTCCCAATTTCGAAAGGTTGAGATAAATTATTGCAGTTACTCTTAAGTTACAGGCAACACAAAAAAAGGGAAGCCAAGGCCAATAAGAATGATACAGTCGAGCATCCAGTAAAGAGTGTACATTTCTAACAAAAAGCAAATCTTGCATCGAAGCAAACCATGATACAGGTTAGGGTTCCATAAAGAAATAACTGCTGAGCAGCTGGCATTTATCATATCATCTCAGTTAACAGGAAGTACTTTAATTACATTCTCATGCATCCACGTACCCACAGGCTATTTCAAAATATATGCACCCTTCTCGAGCTCCTAATTTATAAACGCCCATTCACAAAGATACATTTATATGCATAAGACAGAAGAAAGGACCTGGCACTGCAGCCGAGTCTTCACCACATCAAGGGGTGTTGTTACTGCACTTGCTAAAGCTCCAGCTGTCCCTCCTGCCATGATGTGAACAAGAAGATTCTCCTCATTTGCACTCTCTGGCGATATTCCCTTCAAAACTTTCTTCATTGCCTCATAGGTTGCAAAATGCACAGCAGTGAAGGGAGCATTCATGACTACAGTAGTCCGGTACGATGTATAGAAAGCCCTTATCCCTTCCTCCCTAAAGATCCTGGTAATGCAGTCCATAACTCCTTGATATGGACTGCTCCTTAGCTGTAATCTTTGCTTGACCACATCCATAGGTGTCAAGACAGCATCACTTGCAATTGTGGCAATTACCCCAGATGCTGCATGTGCCAAAGGATGGTGACCAGATTTATTTCCTCCAAGCTTTTCTTTGCATACCTCATATACTGAAAAATATACAGCATGAGCCGGTCCTGCTCCCAAGCCCATTGCTCCTATACCTCTGTAAAGACCAAAAGGTCCTTCTTTTCTCACAATTGACAAAAGGGATTTCCCAACACCCGAATGGGAAGAGCCACCTGCACTTGCCAGCATCTGCATGCGGGTTTTCAAAGTGTCAACAGGAAACATAGCCATATGTTCTACCATTCCAGCAACAGATCCTGCCAACATGAATTGCCCAAAACTCAGCCCATCATGCGACTCTTCGCCTACCTCCTTCACGGACCTCTCCTTCCCATCATAGCTAGTTGAAGCTTTCTGTTCATTGTGTTTAAGCAAAATTTGCTCCCTTAGTTCTGATGCTGTTTCTGCCATAACCAGATTGGTAACACTCTAAACGAGTAGTAAATTGTGCTGGAATCAAGAGACAACAGATATTAGTCATACTCGACAGTTAACAGGATATAATGATCATAATAGCATTCCATTTACACAGAGATGAGTCAGATGACACAGCATGGCAAAAGTGAAAGTGTTTTTCACTCACACAGGTTTACAACGCAAACTATACTGTAAATCACGGCAAATTAAAAAAGATGTAATATTCAAAAAAATAGACAAAATCTGATTTTGTTTTTTAATGCCAAATATAGTGAGTGGGCATCAAAATAAACATATAGCATCTATTAAATGTTTTATTAAAGATTGAATATTATGTATTAATATAGAAATAGGTTACAAAAACAGCGCTGGACTTATGTACCAACTTTCCTTAAGGGTCAACAAATCCAAGGGAGTAACTAACAAGATATTCAAACAAGCATCTCCTTAAATGAATAAAAGTACCAACCATAACCAGAAAATGGAAAGGGATACAAGACAAACTAAAAGCTATGACCAATGGTAATTAAGAAAGCTAATACATTAAGTATTGAAGCCAAGCTTCTTCCATATGACAAATGTGCCTAAACAAAATCTGGTTCCGATGCTGTTATGACTAACGTACAACTGTGACGTTGCAGCAGGATCAGTGCCACTTTAGATCAGCATCCTTAGAGAATAGATGATCTGCATCTTCGACGAACTGATGGCCTTCATGAACATTATCATTTGATTCTTTGGCCCAGAGTGGACTAGCTAGTCTGTTATGACCATAGTTACCAAGTCTGAAAATCCGGATCCGTTCTGGAGGGCAAAAGAAATTAAAACTCCGGAATTTTTTTAAAAGTTCCTAAAAAATCAGTCAAATATATACGAGTTGAATTTTATAAATATGAAAATTTGACAAATACAATGAGAAACTTTCATAATGTAGTGTAAAATGTGAAATTTTTAATATATAAAATTGATGCGTGACTGTTTTTTCCAGAAATCTACAAAAAATTAAAAACATAAAATTAAATTAGGGCCGACACAGACCGAATTATCCGGTCCAGCTAAAAAATCCGGATCCAGCCAGATTTGGTAAATATGGTTATGACTGTCGTACAACTGACACGTCACAGCAGGATCAGTGTCACATTAGATCAGCATCCTTAGAGAACAGACGATCTGAATCTTCGAGGAACTAATGGCCTGCATGAACAGTGTCATTTGATTCTTTGGCCCAGAGTGGACCAGCAACTCTGAGATTGATAAGGCAACTTTGACTGGTAGATAGGAACTTGCCTATCCAAAAATGTGGAGCTGCTAGGTCATTGCTGCTGTCGCTTTTTACTACTGTTAGTAACTTGATTGTCTTCAACTATTTCTCCAAGAGTCCAATCAAGCTTCTGAGAGCATCATAAAGGAGGAGTTTTTCCACATTTTTCAACCTAATTTCTTGAGATTGCAAAGTATTTTTTAGGAGCTCAAAGCACTCATATTGCAGGGCCTGAAGAGCAGACTCTTGAGATTGCGATGTGATCAGTGACAATATATTTCCAAATAAGAAGAGATGAGGCTCCATGGTCACCCAGCTTGGTATCATGAGAATTGAACCTTCCATCAAGGTTTTGAACAGCATGAGCTAAAGCAACATACGCATGTTTGATTTCTACAAGGGATGGCTAACTATGAGTATTAGCGGAATTGGCTTTCCGTGATCCTAGAGATGGCAGTGAAGGATGAGAAGAGTTTGATTTTGACCAAGGTCCTGATCATGGGAAGCTGGAGGACGTGGTGCTGACTCCATGGCAGTAGTAGGGGGATGGTTTGATACCATGGCAGTAGTAGGGGGATGATTTGACACCATGTCTCTTTAGAGCTGATACTTGGCAACAAAGGCCTCTACGTAAAACAGAACAAGTATTATGCCTAATGGTGAGTGTAGGTGAATAATTTGAGCAGGTATTATGCCAAGTCATCTAAGTATTTGACACTTCTAAATCAGCCAATCAATGGACTCTTGGTTGGATATTGAGGAGGCCTTTGTTTACTCACAGAGGAAGCTTTATCGTGATCTATGTCAAGGGAGAGGCCTATTGTACATACTTATGCACCTCCTGGTAAGAGAGGCAAGGGTTGAATTAGTTTTACCATGGAATTAACAGCTGCAATACCACCAGAATCCTTCTCTTCCTCATCCAAGTGAATAGTTATGATTAAGCCTCCTTTTCTTTATGCTCCTGCTGCACTGCAACAGGTAATTGGCAGCTATGATGCTTCTCTTATTAAAACCTCTCTTGTAAACCCAGAGTATCTAGATGTTGTTCAAATAATATCCGCATTTACTGAGGAAAGTAGGGTCTTTAATGGCCTTCTCTTCCTGATTCCCAAAGGTCATGTACCTTTTTATTAAAAAAAATCTAGGAGTAAAGGATCAAGAGATTTGCTTATCGACTTAAAAATTGTTAAAACAGTCCGAGCTTTCATGTTATAGTGATTGACACTCTCCTTCTGAATAGAAGTACTCATGGTGATGCCTTGAATCACAACACGTGGGATTTTAAATCTGATTGGACAGACTTTGAGGGCTCTACACTGTTTTGAATCTTGTGTAGTCAACTCTTTGGATCTGCAGCATGAACAAAATATTACTATTGCCATCCAGTGGTACCCAGTTCACCCTGTAATGTCCTTTAAAGGATGGTGTTTCCCATGCTGCTAGCCATATTGCATTGCAAAGTCAAATGTCTTAACTACAACAATCAATGGAGCAAGTGAATGTTGGTGGATGTGAAACCACTTGTGTCACCTCTTCATCATGTGACCGTTGGACTACCACTTATGACTTACTTGGCTGAGCATTCGTGTAATGGAAAAATGTGATGGCATATACAGCAAGCTTGTAAGAAGGCAATGCAAGTATGAAGGTGTTGGTCGGTGGCAACGGAATGAGGCCATAGAACTGCAGGTGGTGTCGCTTTGGACAGATCGCTCTGGAGAGATGGCATCAATAGCCCTGGTACTTGTGTGCAAAAGCTCAGCCAAATCCGTACAATTTTAGGTTAATGAATACTTCAAAAGGCAGTCACGTACTCAACATAGAGAGACCCGATGTGATAAGACTGATTAAGAAGATTGGAAAACAAATATAACCAGTGAAGATAGAAGTTGTGTAAAAAGGTCTTTAGACGAATGACGGTGTAAAAAAGAAGAGGACAAGAGGTTGTGGCGTGGGGTGTTATAAGAGGTGAAAATGAAAAGGATTTTGAAAAGTAATGTGAAAGGAGGGTGGGTAAATAAAAGGAGCAAGTGGATGAATGGGTTGTCAAAGGACCACAAACTGAGAAAATGAATGGGAAATGGTTGATCACATTTGCCTTTGTCTGCAAATTGTGTTTAACATAGGGTACTTGTGTGTGGTGGTTAGAACTTAGTATACATAAAGGAACAATGCTTTACTTATGTATGAAAGGAGACAATGATTTAAACAGCATTAACCAATTCCCGTCAAGATAGTGGACACCAATTATGAGGTGAGTTGAATTCCTGAAAGGGTGGATTCTCTAAGGCATCCAAAGTTTAAATGGAGAAGGTTATTGTAGTGCCTGAGTAGATGTAGCATATAAAATTTTATAGTCGCTTAAATTCACCAAGTCAAAGTTAACATATTTGCCTGCCACTCCATTATAGTTTCGCTCCTGATACTTAAGTCTCACCTCATCAAGTCAATGTGAATTTAAAATCATTTGGAAAGCCAAATTATCCATTCGCCAATAATTTTTCCTATGATGTCCTTATCCATTTGAAGGAGACTAGGTTGGAAGCCTAATCAAATTGGTAGGTTGGAAAAGCACCCATGAATCACCTTCAATTATGAGCCTGTAGATGCTTCTTTGAAGAACTAGATGAAAAGTTTATAAAAACCACCTGGGAATAACCTTCAACTATGAACACCTTTGCACGTCTCTTTCAATGTCTAGATGAAGAATTGCATCTAGCACATGAAGCTCAGTATGGTTGTTTGTTTGATGACCAATCTGTTGAGCATAACCAAGGAGAATCACCTTGAGAATCCTTGATTTTTCCTTCCACAATGGTTTCCCCTATTGTCCTTAAAGAGGCACGGTCAAAGTTTAATTTGAAAAAGCCCAAAGGAGGAATTCAAATACATTTTGGATTGATCATGAAGTGAGGGAAAGTGATATTCCACTCTCTAGCCATGTGGCAAGCTAACATGTTGGTTGAATCAATGAAGCCAGTAGTATGATTTTTGGTGATGGGGGTTGTATGTTGGAAATGAGCTTTAACTTGGACCACAATCTGCTTGATTTCATGTTGCCTCAAAATTCCAAGAGTTCAGATCCTTCCAAATGAATCACAGAACAAAAGTTGGAGCCATTCTAGACATGAACTAGATGCACTTCATATCCAAGGATATTTTCCTCTCAAAGAGTCTCCTTACAAGAATCCGCATCAATATTAGAGTGTCCAAAGAATAAAGCAATCTGTGTCCATGTGTTCATACTCTCAGAGCAAGCTTGTATTGGAAAAAACGGTGAATTAGAGTTTCAGCTGCTTGACAGCAATTAGAACAAACATTTGGGCCAACCCATCCTCGTTTCACACTCGATAAACCAGAGAGAATTTTGATTTTCAGGCATGTAGGAAGAGTATAGAGCAAATTCTATTTCTTATTTGGAGAAGGGCCTGAAGGTACTTGGGTTATGTACATAGAAGCAACTGTGTACTCCCCGTGCGTGATAAAAGTTCAAATTTCATATCTTGTCTGTCAGTTGCAAGAAGAGATGATTGGACAAGCGTTTCATAAAGGGTTTAGTGTAACTTGTGAGCTTGGCCTGCTATAGTGATCAAAATTTCATCCCGCAGAAGATTTTGTTGACTTATCTGGCAATAGTCTATGATGTGAACAAAACCACTGTTTTAAAGAACTGCCCTGAAAGCTTGATATTTCAGTTGAGTGAACACGGATTGGCTTCCACAACCGTCTTCCCATAACCTGACAGAATTTGATGTCCCAGAAAGGTTAGCTTGTGATTTGCTCAAGAAGAGATCATGGTTGATCAAGTAGTTTTCTTTGATAAAGGTGCTCCATGGTGAGTTCGTGTCAGTCCAGAATATCCATGCCCATGTTACATGCACAGCAAGGGCATTATTAAAGAGATGTGGATTTTCAAAAATTCAAACCACCTTTATGCTTTACTGATAAATTTTCCCCAAGAGAGAAGTGGGGATTTGAACTCTCCACAAAACATTTCGTTGAAGATTTAACATTTTCTCCTCAATTTGATTAGCAAAAATGATGAATTTTAGGAGGTAAATGGGAACTGCTAGTATGACAGACTGCAAAAGATGAAGTTCCCTAGCAAATGACAACCAACAATACGTCCAACACTTATTTGCATTTGCTGAATAGTATTATGGCATTATCCCGTAGAGAACCTTTCTATTGCAAACAAAGAGAAACACCTAAATATTGAATGGAAAATCAGTCTTCTTGAAGAATGAGACTACAAAGAATTTCACATTTACACTTAGTGGTCACATTGAGAAAAAAGGCATCGGAATTATCTTCGTTGGTTTGCTATCCTGAAGCCATTTGGAAATATTTGAGAAGATGGTTCAAATTCCTTATTTTGTTGTGAAGAAAGGTGGAGAAGAGAAGGGTATCAACAGCATAGTGGAAGTCGATCTATCACTTTTCACATTCAAACACCCCAAGTCATGAATTTGATCTGCATTCTTTGTCACTTCAAGAGATCTGCTCAGATTTTCTCTCGAAATTATAGAGGTAAGGACTGTGTGGGTCCCATTGTCCTAAGCCATGAGATGACACGAAAGAAGGCCCTAAATCCTCATTAATTGACACCAAAAATAACTGGATACAGATGCATTTGTTGATCCATGATATCACCTGCTCATTACATCCAAAAGCTATAAGAGTAGAGTCCAATAGATTCCAGTTAAACCTGTCAAAGGCCATTCAGATATCTGATTAAATAAGAACGATCGATTTGTTGATCCATGCTATCACCTGCTCATCACATCCAAAAGCTCTAAGAGTAGAGTACAACAGATTCCAGTTAAACCTGTCAAAGACCGTTGAGATATCCAATTTAATAAGAACTCCAAGTCTTGTTTGAGAATAGATAGATTGAGGGATTTCTTGAACTAAGATATTATTATCTTCTATCTGTCAGTTTGCAAAAGAATTAGACTAAGATGGAGAAATAATTTTTAGAGCAGCAGTTTCATGCTTGGAGCAATTATTTGAAAAGGATCTCAATTGCCATGTTGCACAATGCATTGGTCTACAATGTTCCAGATAATCAGCACAAGACTTATTGGGAATGAGAGTGAGATTTGTGGTGTTTAAATTTCTGAGCATAACCTTATTAAACCGTGATTTTTCTATCAGAGCCAGAAGGTCAATTCTAATGGGATACCAAAGAGATTGATAGAAGAAAGCTGGGAAACCATCCGGAATCAGAGTTTTGTTGGGTTGGAAGGAGAAGGCAACAGATTTTAACTCCTCTTTTGAAATATGCTTTACCAAATTCCCATTATCTTCATTATGATGTGAAATGGAATCTGCTAAGTAAGAGCATTCTATGTTTGAATCTTCTGATGGTTGTTTACATCATCGGTGAGAAGCTGATGAATATTAGGAGCACAATTTAAGATTTTTTATTGCAATAGAAGAAGGGAACATAAGACAGCTCGCCCTTTAATTAAAAAAAAAACTATATTCCACAGGTGTCCATGCATGTACCCACTTTCTTCGCAACCCGTTCATATTCATGCCCAAAATTTATTAAATAAAACTCTAATGGCATGCCCTTGACCTCAATGACCACACAACAAAACATTGTCACAAGGGTCCCATGTGTATCTTTATCCTTAAGCCTCTTTATCCTTAAGCCATCTATATGGAACCACGTTTGCATAAAGATTGTCTTGTAATTTCCAAATCCACTAAAGAAGATTAATGCCTATTTAAGGTGAATAAAGGTATTAAGGTGAATAAAGGTATTCACGCCACCCTCGCTATCATTCATTTTTTCGTTAAAGATCTAAGAATGGGAGTTTTATTTATTCGTTTTTTAATTTTTAAATGAGATGCTTTAAAACTTTTTTTAATAATACAAAATCTTTTTAAGATATTTCTGTCTTTAAAATCAAAATACACGCGAAGTTTTTTTTATTTAAAGATTTTGTTTTCCCATAAACACCTAAAATTGGCGAAGGCATTTATTAGTGGCAAAATTGTATAATCCTAGTATTTTGTTGATTATTGGTCTAACTCGGGCACGACTGACAGGAAACGGTGATTGGGTTTATCTCTTGTCCTGTCAACTTTTGATGGTGCCAACCTATTATATGCCTAATAAGATTGCTGATCAGGTATTTTCTATCACTAACTGATTGGCATAGGAACACAGTCATCAGCATGGCTCTAGATAAGGACGACTCAACCACCTACAAATCTTAGGGAAGAACCGATAAAGCCTTGTTATCTGAAGTTGCTCAATAAATCTCTGATGTAAAACAACTCAAACAACAATCCTTAGAACGAGATAGCCGATGAGATGCTAGACTAACAGATAATAAAGGGGGGCCCTTTCATAGGCATGGCTCTAGATAGTGTTAAAATTTGCGGAGAGAGAGAATAAACTGAATAAATGTGTAAAGAATGATTGAAGAGAAAACCGGAATACACATTGTACAAATGGGTTGTATGTCCGGGTATTTATTATGCAAAGACGGTTACAAATTAGTTAGCGGTTACAACCGCATAACCACACAAAACAATTATAAAAGGGGAAGTCTTATTCATTTATTCCTACACCCCCTCTTAAGACTTACCCTACATAACTCAAAAACAAACAATCTAACAAAACAGAACTACGCTATCTTCAAACACTTTCACTTTGAAAGCAATGCTATGATAGGATAGGGCTCCATCAAGTTGCTTCATGACCTTCGTAAAGGTGTAGCTCCCGAGCTGAATTCCTGAGTTCCCGGATTCCACCTCCCCAAACTCCCAAATCATGAATATCCCCCGAACTATTGGACCACCAATCCATATTGAGAAACATCCATGGTGCTCCATCAAGTTGTCCCATGACCCTAGTGAGAGGTATAATTCCCAAGATCCACGGACTCCCGAACTAACTGAGGCAGTACCATCCATATCGAGCTTCATCTACCCTGTAGGTCCTCTTCATGTTTTCAAAGTGTAGAGTCTTCTTTAAAATACGTATTCGTACATCAGTGTATTCTTCACCATTTTCATCCATCTAGTGGATCTTGAAAAATGGCTATAATAAATGTCATTTGGTTTGACTTTACCCTAGAGCATTTTATCTTTTCCTCGAACACGACTTATCCCATGCTCTGTAAAGAATTCTATCTTCTTAACAACTAATGACATTTAATGTACGACTTATCTCCATCAATTCTTTGATCATTGTCTGGGTCAAGAGCACCAGAAGGTAGTTTCTTGAACCTAGGAATGACCTTCTGCATGACTCAATACATCGTTTTGTACTCAGTTTTGATAGACCTACTATCATGGCTTGCCAGAGATTGATCATTGAATTTGATTGATGGTCACAAATTTCGCAGTTGCTACAGTTTGAAGTCAAGGCCAATGAGCATAGGATCAGCTTGTGGCATCTTCGCCCTGCAAGGTCTGCCGCTGATCTCATCCCTTCTACCCTTCCTTCTAGAACCAAAATCCTTGAATATAGAAGTCTATGAACCTATGAAATGCCCTTAAAAAATTTGGCTTTCATTGCTTGTCACATACAACAGTAATCGTTATTCTAGAAGTTTCCCAAATTGTGTTTCGATGATTGTGATATAGGTCTACATGATGAATGTTCATGTGCCCTCAGATTTTGAGAACAATGCCAACTGAAAAGCTTTCGCCCTTGAAAAGTCGCGATTGCTATTGCAAGTCTAAATTTGCAACTATATCGATTCATCGATTTGTAGAGTCATAGTCTGTATCCCGTTTGTAAGGCCCCAGTATATTTTTGTAATGATGCTAGTGAAATAGTGGCGATTGTGAGATTGTGCACTCTCAACGTATGCCTATTTAGACTCGTGTATTTAGAAACGGGCATTTCCATTTTAATAAAATGAACTGTTTACACATTGCGTATTCCCTCTGACAATGATCTCCAGTTTAATGCCCTCGATATATCTCACGATCTGCACAAGATCCGTAGAGAATATGGATGCGAGATGTGAGACGTTTTGATTCTGTGTCTTTACTGTCATATGTCTGTCACTCCAAATATTAAATGCCTTCGCGACTTCATGACTTCTAATCACATACACCTAGATGTAGCGCAAATCACGACTGTAGAAAAATAGACTAGAATGCTCGATTTATTTGTGACTATTAAATCCGACTATTTGTGCATGTGAATATCCTTTGAAATACTCCCTGAAAAACTTCCTCCTTCGTGACTGTATTTTCATGCTCGACACCAATGACTGTAAGATGTGAACAGAGAAATAATGAAGAGGAATCGGAATGCACTGTATTATCATGACTTTTATGTGTCCATTATTTATTTTTATGTAACAGATGGTTGCAAAATGCGTTGAAGTGGTTACAACCGTTTTGATTAGCCAACACTGTATAGCGTAATAGTGACGTGCCCTAATAAACTATAAGCCCTTGATATTCTGTCTGCAAAATGCAATACTAATGGGACTCCATGAGCACTATCTTTCTTCCTGCCTCATACATTATACTTAAGGAACACGATCCAATTGCTATCTTGTAAGTAGTTGTGGATATGAGAGAATAATGCGAATAGGCAACTTGTGTGCTCAATGATTGTTTTTGAATTCCGTGTGTACTTACTGTATGATAATATAATTATGTCTATACATTACTTTTACTTGAGGATAATATATTGTTACAACATTAGTTAGCTGTTACAATCGCATCAACCACAGTAAACATTTATCTTAGGGGACTTCATTAAATTTTTTTGTGTCACATCGTTCATTGAATTTCGATGTAAAAGTTTGAAATTTGTCAAATTCCAAAAGAAGACAAAAAATTCGTTCCAATATCATCAATAAATTTGTCTGGTATGAATTTACTTGATTTTTTTCTAGAAAACTTTAAAAAGTTAAAATAATGTTGATTAAAATCACCAAAATCATATTTAAATATTACCCTACACAAGTAGGGATATTTTTATTTTTCTTCACTGTAACAGATATGTAATGATGTATTTAATTTAAGAAGACCTCCTTGAATTTGTTGCATCCTCACTGAGGATATAAGGTTAGGGGACCAAATCTCAAGTGATTTAGAAGCAAAATACCCTAACACAAACAATAGAATTCAAAACAAACTTGATAGTTTCGTCTAAAAGGTGTAATTCCTTAACTATAATGGGGCACTAGATTGGTGGCAAGATACAACAAGATTGCTTAGGTTAAAAAGGAAATGTTGAATGGGAAAAATTTAAAGAATTACTCCAACAAAAGTATCTCTTTGATTATTTCATACAAGCACGACCAAATGAGTTCTTTAAGCTACAGCAAAGGTAACTGCACATTAAGAAATATAAACAAATATTTGAACAATTAAATTATTTATACCTTTCATAATGGGAGAGATTGACTTGTAAGATTCATAAGTGGTTTAAGAAATGAGTATAAAGCAATGTCACCCAAGACTCCGGGATGGCGGAACGCAGGGACTGTTTTCGGGAGGGCAAAAAATTTCCAAAATTTTGGGATGGCTAGGGGACGGCTACTAAAATAATATATAAAATTATAAATATTAAAAAATATACAGATAAATCTTAGAAAATTTATGAATAGCAGTTCATATGTATATATCAGTCCACCATGTGCATACAGTCCACGTCCAGACATCCATATTAAAAACTCAGCAGCATACATAGAGCTATACTAATGTTATATGTCCATATAACTTTTAATATTAATATGTAAGCTGCTGGTTTTCACAGTATGTTGTGACAGTCCACGTGTATTTGTGCTCAAAAATTTCAGTATTCATATATCACTCTTGATTCTTAAAATGTCTTTGTAATACAATACAATCGGGTTATGGTTAGCTAGCAAACATTTTTAAAGAGAAAACATCACAGATAATAATTTTTAAAAATTATTTTTACAAAAATTTAATTAAAAAAATAAAAAAATAAAACCCAAAAGTCCCCGAAACTTCCTGGGGACATCCTGATGTCCCCAATGTCCCCAAAAAATGGGGACGTCACCTAATATTCAGGGATGTCCCAGGGACGTCCCCCTTTTTACCACCCTTTCGGAAACATGGGGGGTACATTTCCCCCCCATCCCGCCATCCCCAAGACATCTGGAACGTCTGATTTTTGGGGGGGCACGTCCCTGCATAACACTGGTGAGGGAAACTGAAATCAGTTGATAAAGCTACTCAAATGACTAAACAAATTGAGAATCAAAAATATCTGAAAATAGGAAAAAAGAAGATCAAGGTAAAAGATGTCGTGTTTCCAATCAAAGAAAAACAAATGAATGGAATTGACCAATTAGTGAAAACATTCAATATCGAGTAATTAATTTTTTTACTTCTAGAAATGGCCTCTCTCCCATTTCAAAACACACCTCCATGATCAATGAAGTGTTGAGACTTGTCCAGAAAAAGATAAAATCAAGTTTCAGTCTCATAATAAATTGAATAAGTCTGATTCGCAACCTAACATGAGGATATAGATCGTTGTTGATACAAGTATAGTACGTTACCAAATGTCATTACTGGAAATAAAAGGAAACATTGAGGGGCAAGATATTGTCTTTCTTGTCAATTACAGGCATAGTCATTATTTAATCTCTCTTAGAGATGTTTCTAAACTTAAATTTTCATCCAAAACCATTGAGCCCATAGCCATGGAAATGGCAAATGGAAAAATTACCAAACACAAATGTCCAATGCTTTTGTTTATTGAGTTATCGTAGAAAAATTCACCTTGTGCAAAGACTAAATCCCAGTTTTTCTCCTACTAGGCATCACAAAAGATTACCCAAGCTCCTATTCAACACTTTCATTTCACCATCCATCTATGGATGATATGCCAAACTGAGCTGCAACTTGGTGTTCAAGTTCTTTTAAAATGTTCTCCAAAAGTATCCCACAAATTTAGCATCTTTGTCACTTATACTGTTGTACTGTCCCTCTTTTCGGTTAGTTCATATCGAAGACCTTTGGCCCATTTTTGTCTACCCACGGGTGACTAAGTTTTATTTATTTTATTATATTGTGCAAATATTGAAGTATAAACTTACAAAATGCACATATAATAAAGTAATAAAGCTTAATATTAAAATAAAAGTTAGAAAGTGCCAATGTAAAAATATAATTAATTTTAATTGTATTTAGAGGAGAAATGCGACTTGCATATGGGGTTAGAAAAATAGAAAGATGTGACGAAAGGCCCATTTGAAAAATGCGACAAGCCTAGGAAAAACCATGAGATCTCATTGGATGTTTTTGGAGATCGATTTGGGCCACTTCTCCTTTATATAGAGAAGTCAACTTAGGTAGTGATATCCACATTTTATTCATCATATTTTCCTTTGCAGTGAGCTTCTAGCTTTTGAATAAAAATTCCAAGGACGAAACCCCTTGAGAATTCAACTCTTGTGGACAAAAACCCCGGGTGTTAGAGAGGGATTTTCACTCAAAATTTCCCAGTGGTTATAATCTGATTTCCAGTCAATTTAAGCAGTGTTTTTTGGAAGTATTTTTGGAGATATATTGCAGCAGTTAGGTCGACCCAGTTTGGGACTGTTTTGGCATCATTCTAGAGGTATTTACTTCTAAAAATTATTGTCAGACATCTCCAAATATCTATGAATAAAAGAGCAGTGATTTCTTAATTTTCTGAGTTATTTTTAGAGGGTTTCTAGGCAGTGTATAATCAGTTTTCAGATCTGGTTTTTCTGAGTTATTTGGCTGCAAATAAGTCTGATTTTTACATAATCTGGTTTCTAAAATTATTTGCAATCATTCGGGATAAAGAACATAATTTTTGAGTGATAATTGTATGGAGATCCATCCCAAACCCTAGTCACATTTGCTAGAAAAAAAAACCAGTTCTGCCCTAGTTTGCTTGGCAAGGGTTTCAACAGTCACATCTCATCATTGGCAAGTCACAAAAAATCTGAATTAGGGTACAAGAATTATTGGGGATCTTTCAAATGTTGTGCAGCTCTCATTGCAACCTCCCAATTCCCTTGAAAAACAAGTTAGCTTTGTGAGTAGCATCATTAGTATTTTTCTGAGTTATTTGGCTTTCCAGGCAGTTTATAATCAGTTTTCAGATGTGGTTTTTCTGAGTTATTTGGCTGCAAATAATTCTGATTTTTACGTAATCTGGTTTCTAAAATTATTTGCAATCATTTGGGATAAAGAACATAATTTTTGAGTTATAATTGTATGGAGATCCATCCCAAACCCTAGTCACATTTGCTAGAAAAAAAAACAGTTCTGCCCTAGTTTGCTTGGCAAGGGTTTCAACAGTCACACCTCATCATTTGCAAGTCACAAAAAATCTGATTTAGGGTAAAAGAATTACTGGGGATCTTTCAAATGTTGTGCAGCTCTCATTGCAACCTCCCAATTCCCCTGAAAAACAAGTTAGCTTTGTGAGTAGCATCATTAGTCTTTTTGCAAGCAGCTAAATGAGCCATTATTGGAATGAGTCTATCACAAAAAAGATAGAATTATAGCCAACCTGCATTATAGGAAAATTCAAAACAAAATCTATGCTCAAATAATGTTATGTGAGGACACATCCCATAAATTTTGGAGGCACCCTAAACGTTTCGGAACTTTAAGACTTGGAGGGGATATCTCCCAAAAAAAAAATTAATTTTGATATTTCTACTTAAAAGTTGTAATTACTACCCAACACATTGAACTCTAATCCCAAAAAAATGCCCACTGGTTTTGCACACATGCGTCCTTAAAATCGTCATCTTCTACGTATAACTCTTTCACGGGAACTATAAATAAACTACACTCGCCCCCAATTCTATATAAATCCTTCACTCCATATTAAGATCGGATTAACAGCACGCCATATAAATGGAGGGTTTTATACATAGGGGCCAAGCCCCATATATATGGATAGGTGTCATCATATTTGTATACATGTGCCAACTAGATAAGATTAAGATATAGTTGCCCCATTTATAGATAGGTTGATGACCTATCTTACGATACCCTACTATATAGATAGAGTAAGGGGAGGAGGGGAGGGACCCTATCTAAATCTATATAGGACTTCCACATGCATCTCGATCAATAGGACACATCTTCTACTTAGTGCATATGCAACTCTATTAGATATTCCGCTCCTATGTTTCAAGACGAATAAGTAACTTTGCAAAAAATCTACCCATTTCATGTCTTTGGTTCAACTAACCTTGACTATTTATGAATTACAAAGCTTGGTGACTTGTGTACAACACAAATTCCTTTGACCATAAATTGAACACTTTTTCCTTGTGCCATTCTAATTTTTGTTGAGGTAAGCAATAGCCTTACCCTCCTAACTCATCACAACTCCAATTGTTGTGCCTCTAGCATCGTAATCCAACTGAAACACATTGTCAAAATCACACAGCGTTAACACTAATTGTTTTATCACCGTTTAATTTACATTATGGAATCCATATTCTGCATTTGCAATCCAAAAAAATTCCTTCCTATCACCCTTCATCATTTTTGTGATAGATTATGAATATTACGCTAAAGCCTATGATGAACTTCCTATAGAAGATCACCAATCCATGAAAACTTTATGCTTGAAATATGCTCTTTGGTGACATTGATTCAACAATGGCTCTCACCTTCTCTGGATACATCTTCAATCCTTCTAGAGATATCACAAATCCCAAGTACACCAACACCTTCATGAAGCTACATTTCTTCAAATTCACCAACTTCACCTCACCCAAACGCTCCAACACTTGTCTCAAGTATGTTAGGTGCTCGTCCTCGGTCCTAATAAAAATCTAAATGTCATGCAAATAAACAATGACAAACTTAACAAGGAAAGGCTTTAGTATTTCACGAGTCTCATGAACGTGCTCAGCACATTAGTTAGGGCAGAAGGCATAACCAACCACTCATACAAACCATCTATGTTGAATGCAATCTTCCATTCATCTCCCTCTTTGATCTTGATATCACGACAACCACTCTTCAAAACAATTTGGGTTATGTATCGCGCCCCACTTTGGCAATTCATCAAATCATCCATGTGCGGCAACAAAAACTTGTATTTGATGGTTATCTTATTGGCTCTAGAATCAATGCACATCCTCCATTCTACTCCTTTCTTTGGCACTAGAACTATTGGTACCACACACGAGCTCATGCTCTCACAAATCAACCCTTTCACAAGCAGCTCTTGACCTTAATTTTTCACCTCCTTTTCTTGCAACATCATTTTGTACACAACATTGTTCGGTAAACTCAAAACTAGTATCATGCCTGGTTGGTGACTCATACCACACATGGGCAACAACCCATTTGGTAAATCATTAGTAGTGATCTCTTCAAACTTGCTCAAAATCTTCACTTCGCACAAAAATGCTTCTCCTTGTCCTATGCACTCATATTGTGTAGGCTTGGGTGTGACCGCAAAACTATGGTCTCCTTCTCTGCTTCCTTCAAGAGTTGCATTCCTAATACTAATAACACCTTTGGGTCACTATCCACCTCTATCCTTCAAAGGATTCAAAGTGTACTGCTTACCATCCTTCCACAAGGTGTAAGTATTTGCCCTTACATCGTGTAGAGCCTTTCTATCAAACTATCAAGGCCTACCCAACAACACATGGCAAACATCCATTGGCATTATGTCACATGGAACTTCATCTTTATATACGCCAATCTGAAAACTGACCAAACGTTGTTCACTTACTAGTTGTTGATGCCCTTTCAACAACCAGGACACCTTGTATAGATTTGGATGCACAATCTTCTTTAGACCAATTTTCTCAACCATTACATTAAAACAAGATTATCAGTTCTTTTCCTTGATGATGGATCACAGATGTTGATCCATAACATTAAGATAAAAAACTTGTAAACAGTTATTCAGATTAAGATTAACTTGTAAACTATTATTCAAAAGTTTTACATATTAGCAATCGCATGTGTACAATGCAATGTGAACACCGAACGAAATATGTTATTTGATTTAGAGGGATAGTTATTACTTTTGTAGTTGATGTTGATGAGGGGTGTGATTGAAAATTCTGATTTTCTATTAAAGCCGAAAAAATGTTGCAAAGTACATTAGAAGGGATGTTAAATAATAGTTAGTTGTGTAATAATCGAGTACAAATGCAAGTGAGACGTGTAAGTTTGCTAGCACTCGCTCTTGAGAATGTAGTGAATGTGAAGTGTTGACGTCAAAGTAGATTTAAAGAACCACTCAATGTTTTAACATATTGGCTCTCCAAGAAACATAAATGAGACAAAAATATGCAAGTAAATATAAACGAACCTTAAATGGCTAGGGTACATTGTAGAGTGCTTTATTACCTCAAAGAGTTTGAGAGCATCATTGTTAGAGCTATTTTGTGCATATCCTACAATTATGGCATTCCATGAGACCGCATCTGTTTGAGGCATTTTGCAAACAAAAATCCACTTTCCATTATACTTTGATGCATGTTCATACCTTGTGCTAGTTCATACCTTGTGCTAAGGCTCCCATATTGATATAGAAAGGGAGTATGCTGACAAAGGTTGTGGAGGCTGGGTTTGCACTTGTCAAATGCATTCGCCTAAAAGTTTTTAGGGCATTTTCAACAAACCCATTTTATGCATATCTTGCAATCATTTAAGTCCATGAGATCACATCTCATTGAGGAAATTTATCATACAATTCACATGTTTTGTGTATGCTAACATAATGTACAGGGGCAAAATAACATCCAGAATAACCAGAGTCCAACACTTCAATGGCAAAACACCATGTCATATTTGTTGAGTACTATCGCACATGACAATGATGAGCTGGTGTATAAGGAGATTGCAGCAAATCCCTGACAGAATAGTATACCAAAATGATACTTGTACCCTGTTTTCAAGACAACTTCTTGAGCAAGAAGGGAAGAGGCAGTAAGATGAGCGCACAAAACATTTAATTATGCACTCATATCTCAAGTGTTGACTGCAGAGGAGCCTTCCAATTTTGAGGCAAGTGAAGTGAAAAGGGGAGACTTGCAAATGGATTAAGAAATCAAACCAATTCACAGGAATATACTTAGGGGACAGAATTATCAGAAGGAAAGGAAGCTATTAGGTGTAGATGGATCTAAAAGACTAAGTGTGAATCAAAAGGGGAACCTGCCATCGAATGCCAGATGAGTGGCTGAAGTACATAAGCGAAAAAAGAATTGGTTATGGTTACCTTAATAGTACTTCCATCCAAATTTGCAAATGGTCCTGAAAAGGTTCTTTCTTTGCCCATGTGCATTTTCTTCTTTAGCTAGCTTTAACAATAGCTTCTTCATCATGAGAATCTCTTTACACTTAGGTTCCTTTGTGCAGTTAATTGATGCAACACTTTCTTTATCAACATGCACAACATGGTTGCTAGCCTCGACTCTACACACACCACAATTCTAATGCGCAAGTGGGCATTCAAATGTTATGTGCCCCCACTTCTCTGTATTTGAAACATGTACCGGTACATCCTCTATCTCATCCTCATTCACCATATCCTCTTCTTCTCTATGCACAGTCATGACCTTGAGAAGAGCTGGTTTTTCCTTCATGTGCATGCTCTATTTTAATGTTGTGTGATGAAGGTCCTCTCCCACATGTAAACTTGTGTCGTTTCCTCGCACAACACCTTGGTGCCACCTAGACAACCTCTCCTCAGCCTTCAACACACATTGATAGGCTTCCTTGATTCAATTCATGCTTATCATGATGAATTCATCCTGAATGGAAATGCCCACTTTAATCATATACTTTGGGACTTTTATGCACAATCCTCCATGTGATCCTTGCGAATGGTCAATCTATAAAATTCTTGATACTCATCTTCTTTTGTCTTAGGTTCTACAACTTTTTAAAAAGATTCAAATTGTAATTTATAGGCAGAAACTTCTCCCTCCACTTGAGAACCATTTTGTTCCAAGCTGCGATTTGATACGTTATTTTTCATCTCTCAATTTACACATGATCCTACCATAAGGATGCATGTCCTTTCAACTTTGTGCACATAAACAAAACCTTCTTGGGGTCTTCTATGGATTCATATTGTACTTATCCAAGTCCACAGATCAATCTATCAAATCCTCTGGGCATAAACTTCCCAAATACTTTGGGATGTTCATCCACGACTAGCCCCTATCCTAACAATGGCACTTATCAATCTACGTTCTAGTTCTTCCTCAAAATTCATGCTTGTTCACTTCAAGTGCTTCTTCATCACTTGAACTTGAATCCATTCATCTTTGTTGAGCAGTTTCTGTTACTTCCAATCTTGCTTGGATGTTGTTTATCATGTCCACTAAACCTACCACTCTCGGTAGTCTATTTCCTCTTTCCTATGGGAAGAATCCTCTCTTTGCCCATTCTTTTCCTCTAAAGAACTCCTGCAACAATTGCAATCTCTACACCTTCTACCCAACAAGCTTTGCGTGGGAAAACGTCTTCGCTACTTTCTACCCACACTTCACAAGTGTGGGAAACAAAAATCACATGTAAGATTCAACTTGCTCTGACACTAAATGATGCAGTCACAATTCGAGAGTCCAATGAAGGACGGTTTTACACCACGCTGCCCACAATGCTTGTACACCAATACCCAAAATGGGTGCACAAATTAGTAGTTCACACGCAACACAAATGAAACGAAAAGATAGAATTAATTCAATGGAGAAAATTCAAATACAGGCACAAAAAGATCTCGTACAATCTTAAAACTCAAGGGTGCAATGATCCCAAATGAGATGTTTAAATAAAATGCTCCTATACAAGTCTTGCAAGCTTTGCAAGGATCTGCATGAAGAACTAATAGATCCTATTTCTCATATGGGTCGCAACACCTTGCAGTCTTCTCTTAGACTAGACTCGACTCTATATATTCTTACTCTAGTTGTCAACCCTTTCAATGACTTCGACCAGCACCTTTTAACTGATAAGTGTTCCCAACCATCATGGCCTTCTTTGTAAAACACAAGCCAGTCAACTCAATCCAAGACCAAATTGGCACATGAATGACACTTACCGTCTATTTAAACAAGTGTGCACAAGCAATAGAGAGGTTGGGCACCACATTCTCTAACCAGTTGTGTGCGCCACCTCACAAGCTACTTTGTTATGCAAATCTGAACAAGATTTTACGTATGTGCAAGACTCCCTTTATGTGGTGACTTCAACACTTCTACCCCTAGTGCACAACTCCAACATTGCGCAAGGCTCTACTTCTGCAAATGACCAAAGTCTTTATTCGACTATACTACATTGTGTGTGCGCAAGGACACAGAAAGAACTTTTCCCTACTGGGTATCTTTGGGATGATGCAAATAGCTTGTGCACCCAAAATGCTCCTACATCATTTTTGATCGAGAGAGAACAGCATTACAATGGTTTCTGATTTGACCTAATTTATGGAAAAGAAAATAGTGTTGGAGCCACCACATTTGACACACTGTACTTTTGAGAGTTGCCACTAGTATTGTTCTTGTTACTATAGAACGGTTAGATTGTGAATGAGTTCTTGTTTTTGACTTGTCGAGGCCTAGGTGAATCCTCCACGAATCTGGTTTTCGAGCTGCCCTAGTTGCTGCTATCTTGCAGACAATATTGCCAAATGCCATTTTGCTCTAGTGTTTCCTTTTGGCTTTCAAAATTTTTAATTCTTCCATAAATCAGGACATAAATGTCCCTAATAGGACATGCATTGGTCCACCACTGGTGGATACTAGAGCATAAGTGTGGATAAGAACTCAAGAACCACATTTGACGCATTTGAACTAGAAAATTTGAAATTCGTCGGATCTGTATAGAAGTTATCAAATTCGCCCTAAATCATGAATTTATTCGTGCACAGAAAAACAGAAAATTCCAAGGGCAAATGGCATCAAAAAATTCGTTTATATTTGTTTCAAGTTCGTCCTAGAGTTCCGCAACTGTTGTAAAATGCCCTGTTGAACGCCAAGGCTGTGAACAGTTTGTAATTTGTGAGCAAGCAGTGTGAGCCCGTGAGGCAGCTAGTAAGTGATAACTGTGACTGTGTGGTAGCTGAGCGTGTGAGGCAACTGATAACTTCGACTCTATGGACTGAATGGTCCTGCTGTATTTCTGGAGTAAATCTGGAGTGAGCCCAAGCCCCAACTACCCCAATTCCCAGTATCAACTGCCGCTGCTAGTCTCCACTCCCAACTCTCAATCTGTAGTTTGTATATATATATATAGTTTAAGTTTTAGGTTTCATAAAACTTCAATTTTCACTTTTAACTATACTTTTAAGTTAAATAAAACTTAAATGTATAGTTTAAAAAAACATTTAGTTTAGTTTTAAATGTATTATATCACTATAAACTTACATATTTTTTTTTATAATTTTAACTTATCATAATTTCTCTTACTCGAATTTAATCACAAATTTTATCTCTATTTTTTTAGCAACGAATTTTGTAATCCACGAATTCAAATGCAGTGACTAAGGATAAGAGAGTCGCATCTTTTTTAATTCGAACTAAGACTTTGTTGTCTTTTATGCCTTGTAGAAGGTGATAGAAACAAACTTATGATCTAAGAGTGGAGAATGACTAATTCCAGCAGATAGATTTATAAAATCCAAGAACCATTGATCAGAAACAATAATCCAATCTAATATTTCTGCTATACATTGCATACCCTTCCTTCTGTTGCCCCATGTAAATATACCTTGGGAAAATTTTGGATCCACTAAGGAACCTGGTGTTACCAAATTGGAGAGTATGTCTGTTGTTCTATGATTAAAACCTGAACAACCTTTCTTTTCACTCAATGTCTTGAGGGTGTTGAAATCTCCCATCAAGTTTTTAGTTAACGAATTTGATGCTGGTGATCCACACAGTAAGATGTTCTAACACTACAATTTTGATGTTGCAGATGGAGAATATATGCATTAACCAAACTCGAATACAAGTTTAACTAAAAAAAGAAAAAAAAAAGAACAGCATATATACCCCGAGGAAAAAATTGGGATGATTGAATTTTGCACCTAGAAGGATCCCTGTGGTTCATGGTGCAACTAGCAGAATGAATAATGTTATGTTTAGTTTCCCATATTCCATGGGGGATGAGTTACCCTGAGGAGCAGAATCTATCAATGCTTGAAGTGGCATCATGTTAAAACTTAAAACCTTTTGTTTTGATTTTATTTCTTAGAAAACAGTGATTGTTTGTCTAATCCTCTAAAATTCCATGGGAGATTTTGCATTATGAATGGCATGGGCGAATATGTCCACCTGTGCTTATGGCCAGCATCTGAGTTTCCATATTTGACTCTTCTCTTGCTCCTGATTCAGGGGTGGCCATGATATCATCCTCTATGAGTCCTTTGGTAGGGTTTCATTTTTCTATTGGGTATTTCAATTTGTGAGACTTTTGGGATCAAATATTTGTAGAGTTTTTTGTATAATATCCCTTTAAGATTGTAGAGAAGATTTTCCTTTTCTGTGTGATAACGAAGAGTGTGTCAGAATTGTATTTTCTATGAAAGTAACAAGAGTTTGAGATTCACCTTGGGCATTTTCGGGGATGGTTTGAATCTTATAAAGGTGGGCATCTGAGCCAGAAGATGAGGCTGATGTGCTTGGTATCTGCTGATATGGTAGGGATTTCTGACTCGCCTTTTGTTGTTGGACTGAATGTAGAGATTTGGATTCACTCTCTTGTTCCTTGCTTTCCTGAAATGGAGACACCCAAAAAAGATGTCCATGCTCATGACATACGCAACATCTGAAGGGGATATTATCATAATCAATGGGTTGTTCCCTTACATTCGTCCCATATAAGGATGATTCTATCCAAAGAGGCTTCTCCAGATCAAGATTAACACAGATTATGAGCAAAGTTGAGGACACCTAGATTAAATGTGTGGTCAGAGACAGCAATGTATCCACCAATGGTATTACTATGTTTTGAAGTACATCTTCTTGCCAGTATTCACTAGGAAGCAGGGGGAGCCGAACCCGAACAGTGACTGTTGTGGGAAGCTATGTCACAAGGTTCGAGTTCGTGTTCGAGTTTGACAACTTGAATAAAGTTCGAAAAAAAATTTGCCATTATATTTGGCCAATACATAAAATAATAATAAAAATATAAGATAAAATTAAAAAATGTAATTAAATTTTAAAACATTAAAAAAGAAATAGTATAATTATTTTTTAAAAACTTGAAATTTTTATCGTATTAAATAGATTATTAATAATTTGAAAATAATAATTAAAAAATCAAATCATAATAATTTCTAAATTCTTAAAAAATAAAAAATATATAATACAACTAATAATAAAAACATACATAGAAAAGTTTAAAAAACATATACAAATAACATCTAACTTAAATCAATTAATATTTTTATTAGTTCAACATGCAATCGACTTTAAGTATATAATTTTATTTAATAAACATAAAATAAAAAACCTAACCTAAAACCTAAAACTCGATATAATAAAAAAAATATGACAAAGCTAAAATGAAAAGCAAAGAATGAGAAAATTATTCTCGACCCTTCCGTGACGGGCTTCACGCAGGTGACAGCGCTTCATGCAAGCTTTGAGTGCTTCGAGCAGGGTAAAGGACACGGGCTTTGAGGGCTTCACGCAGGTTAAAGGATGCTTGTTACCACCGCCAACACTCCAGCGACCCAGACAAAAACCCACTGCGAACTTGGACAATTTTTGGCGAATTTTTGGTAACTATATAAAAATCGATGAATTTCGATTTTTTTCTGAAAAATTCGGCGAACCTTGTGACATAGGTGGAAAGTCCCTCCACTGTGTTTGAAGCAGGTGCCCAATGCTTCATGAAGAGACCAGATTTCCTAATAAAGCAGGTCCGCCTTTGAAAACTTAATCTCATTCCACTCTAGATGCAAATACCGCCATAAAGTAGCCTTTTGGCATCATCAAAATTTCTACAGATCAGATGGGCTTCCAGCCATCTTGAACCCAATCATGAAGAGCTTTTGGCCCAAGGAAGGCTCCCTAAATCTGCAAATTAGAACCCTTTTTTGATAATCAAGAGTCTGCTTCATTTCATCCAAAGTAACAGAGGTCTTTGGGGGCTTATCCAGCAGGAGATAGCACCCATTCTCCTTTTCACAAGGGAAGTTTGCAAATATTAGCAGTTTCAATTAAGACTGCAGATATGAAATTGTGGTCTGGACAGAGAGATGGAGGGAGTTGAGAGGAGGCCATGGCCTCCAAAAGCAATTCTGACATAGAGCCAATAATCACAAGTCAGATCCATGCCTGTTGACAGAGGAAAGATAGGAAGCTGGTCCGGAGGAAGAAGAGGCAAGAGAGAGGCTAAGTTGGAGCTCATATATTAGGTGTAAAGTGATTGATGTTCTTTGACAGGAATAACGTGTATAAAATATGAAAAATATGACTAGGATAAAAATTCCGGCAAACAGATCAGAAGACAAAGTAATTCAATGTGGCAGCCTTACATAACTGGACAAACGCCACATTTTTTAAATAAATCACATTTTTTGTTTGCACGCATTCAAAACACAGCTTTTAGAATTGCACGGCATTTTTTTGAAAAAACACGGCTTTGACCAGGTAATTACCAGGTTTGACCGCTGTGCCATGGGATGGATTCGACCTGTGTCATGCGGAGTATCAAAACGGCACAGGAAAATTCAAGTCCACAATTTCTCGTGCTCTTTTGTCGAATGATACTATTATGCAAATGATAGCATCCAAAAGTTTCATGGAGTCCCAAGCAACATAGAAGACTCGGATTTTAAAAACTTGACCTTGTAATTTATTTTTAAAAAGACTCTGAGCAGCCATCAGAATAAAAACAGACAGAATTAAAAGGATTAGATGACGCAAATGCCAAACCAAGCTTAAAGGCACAGACAATGACAAGAAAGACTTATGAAGATATCATTGCCAACTAAATAAATTAAAAAAACTTTCAGAAATCCTAAAATGTCTAGTGCATTAAACCAGGGACAATATGTAAATAACTGCATCACCATACTGCATGTGGGATATAATTTCATGGCCCGGGCATCTGCTAAATTAAGAGGAAAATTATTAAAGCATTCGTGCTTACCAAACCAAATAGGGATGCCATTTTATAATTCCAAAGACTTCAATTAAAAAGGCAATAGCAATATTTTAATAACCACCAATGCTCTTTAAAAATATTTGTGATAGAAAGGCATTTCAACCACAAAGTGCCCTTAAAAAAGGAGACAGTCAAATTTTGCAAATTACTGATGCTCTTTAAAAATATTTAAAATACAGGCTACGGCAGCATCCCTCCAATTTGAAAGCAGTGGGTTAAATTCGCTATTCTTTGACTAGTAGTCAAAATAAAGTTAATGATGAGGCAATGATTAACACTTAGGATAAGGAAAAGGATAAGATGTTATTGAGCGAGGTATTATTTTAGCAGTCACACGTGTTCGATGATATTGGAGCTAGTTTCAAAAGAACTCATTTATGTTTTTACTGTCACATATGATGTCTTATTTCAATCATCAAAACAGAGGATATAATTTTGATTATGTAAAAGATATGTATGCTTTTTCTGCTCTCTCTGAAATGAATGTTTGGTCATATCTTTGTGGGTTTTATTTTTCTGTTTCAAGTAGTATCAAAGTAAATTGACACATAAACTGCTTAGTCTCAAGGAGTTATTAAAATCTTTCATTCATGCATCCATTCCTTATTTTAAGAAAGTTTAAGTGAAGTGCTTCAGGTTTGGGAGAAGTGCAAAGTTAAGGAGAATGTCCCGTAATGCAGGTGACAAAAAATACATGGTTGGAGGTTTTTTTCCGTGGCAAGCAATTATGAGATCAACATTTATACGGAAAGCATGCAGTTAAAAACACCCTGAAGCAATTGGAAAAATGGTACTAGTTGCCAAGTGTGGCCAAATTGAAAGTTTAAGTACTGGAAAGGTGTCATGCCCATCAAGTTGCCAGCCGTAGACAACCATATATACTATATACTGATAACAGCAGCAAATAAACAAGGATTGTTTTTGTCATAATTGCCAAGAACTAGATGAGGCAGTGACATTGTATTTTCTGTTATAGCCTATTGTTATTATTGCGGCAGCCAAAAACTATGAGAACATGGAGTAGAATGAAGTGGAAGCAGCTGTAACAAAAATTAATTGGATTTAAGATCGAAGTGATTGCTAAAAAGTAGAATTCTGACGCCACAAATAATCTTCTAAACAAAAGTGATTGCATTAACCTTATAGTGACAATCGACGCCGCCAAAGAGAAAACTGGACCTGAATTGTCCGAAGTATTCAGTCAAAGAATTATCTTATACTATAAACAATGAATTGGGATGTTAAAGGCTTGAAAAAGGAAGGTTTGACATAGCAACCTCACTCCAATTTGAAAAAGAAAATTTGTAGGTCAGATTCCCCATTATCGGGATGGTAGATAAAAATTACAATAGAGTTAAATATTTTTATTTTTGAGATAGTTTTAACAAAGTGTGTTAAATCATTTCTTAGACGACCAATTTTCATGAACAGTCATTCCTTTTTATGACCTTCCTCTCATGTATATTGGTAGTAATCATGTAGACACGGGGACCCACAAAACAATCAAGCATTGCCATGTGATGTTAGTACAGTAGAGAATGAAGATGCAAACATATCAAAAATATAAAAATCTAGTAATAAAGTTGGCCATGGAGGCTCCAAGTAATTAATAAAACAAAATCGACAGTGGAAGCTCCAAGTAAAAATAAAGAAAATAGATGGTGAAACCTCCAAGTAATTAACAAAATAACAAAATCTTACCTTTTAATTATAGACCGCAAAAATCTTGATCGTCAAATATAAATACAACGACCAATTCCGAATCGAAGGAGCTCAGGCCTAGTTCTACCAATTAAATTGAAAAAAAAAGAGTTAGGTTTTCAAAATACAATACAAATCTCTCTCTGAATAATAAATAAACCGATCAAACTTCATGATTTAACGTGAAACCCGAGCCAGATTTGTTAAACAAAAGCGGTTGAATGCATTTATATGTAAGAGATAGACTTACCGACCAAAGGTCCAATCTGGCGACGGATTTTACTCAATACGAAACCTTTCTTTGAATTAAATCCCATCATTTTACCAGCAAAGTTGACAGAAAGACATTAGAATACTGGATTTTACGGACGTGACAAATTACCGTAATGGCATTATTACAATAGACGAGGGTTTGGAAATTAGGTTTTGTAGTTTCAAGGGTTTGAATGAATGACTAGGGTTTATTCTATAGCTAAGGCGACTGTAATATCCCTTGTTTGTACGGAGAATATGGAAGTTTGAAAGTGTTGTGGGGATGGTTTCAATTGGGGACGAAGCATATCTCGGTATTTTTAAAAAACGATAGAATTTTAAAAAGAGAGTTTTTAACGAGGAATTGTGGTCAAAGGTTTATTGGTCACAATAATATTGTTGTGACGAAGAAAGAAGTTTAAAACACTACTATATAAAAACTAGCAATTGTATGTGAAATGTACGTTGGGAATGACAAAGGTGATTTTTTGAAGGATTCATATCGGAAGGAGAGAAACATTGGAGAGGAAGAGGGTGAAGATGAAGGGGTTAGAGGATGGAAAAGTGCGGGTGTAGCGAAAATAGAAAGTAGAAACAATGTGAAACTCAAACGTAGAACAACATGACGTTGCATATGGAAATCATTCAAAGGAGAACAAGTGTATTGTTTAATACGTTGTGGAAATAATTTATAGGTATATATGTGAATGTAAGGAGTGGTAGAAAAAATATTGCGGAAGTGAAAATGCAACACAAAAGATAAAGGCTCGCTCCCTAAAAGAAAAATCAAACCAAAACAAAACTACTCCCCCTCATGGCTTTCATATGTATTGTTGATCTATTGTTACATGATAGGTGAAATATTGTTTAATAAACACTCTTACACTACACATTAAATGTGTGTCCTCTTTTGCCAATCTTCAATCTACTTGTCTTTTAACTACATATCATTTTATAATAAAATATTTATGCATCTGCACCTCTTGGTAACTACATATTAAAACACACCTGAATCTCCCATCCTCCTATCAAGCATATATATAAATACAGCACGTTGTCATTTCCCAATAATAGAAATAAAATTAGTGTATTATCACTAGTAAGTAAGGTAAGTCGCTTGCACACATTGTATTGGTGTTGGGAGCTTTCACAACAATTAAATGTTACCCACATCTTGTATGCCTTTTTATTAGTATTTCCTTGATATTAACACGTGCAGTTGGGCAAAATAACTTAATAATAATGGAAATAGTTTATTTTGATCATATGCTTATTTTTCACCATCAATAAGGTGGCAATGAGATTTGGTTATTTATAAATATATTTCATTCTATTAGAAATAAAAATAAAACAAAACATGTAGTTGGGAAAAATACCAAAATAGTAATAGAAATAGTTTATTTTGACCATGTGCTTGTTCTTCACCATTAATATGGTGGCAACCAGATTTGGTTATCTATAAATATATTTCATTTCATTTAATCACAAACTTTATAGTGATAATGTTAAGGGATGTTAATATTTAAATTGACCATGTAAGTGGTGATGCAAAACTTAATTTTGTTAATCTTCTATCAAGGATTGGCGATCCACGTAATATATGGAGTTGGTATTTAAAACTCGCGATTCTAACCACATTAGTGGTAGGCAATTAATTTTTCTTATATATCAGTCTCGTGTGAATGGAAATATCATGGACTGTTTTAAACATCCATGAATGAGTTGTAAATACCGTGCGTTGGGATAGTGAGACTTGGTTTTGTTTTCGTGGTTGTCAAAATACTAAAATAATATCCAATTTTGAGTTCCATTCAATGTCATTTATAATTGGAATACCTTTAGAAGAGTTTATCATTACTTGTGTTTAGTGGGGATTGAAACATTCAACAATATGCAAATAAAACTATAATTATTTTTTTAAGCGTTGCCTAAGCATGGGAAAGACATGCCACTACTGCGTTTATCATTTTTTCACTCGCCCAACACATCTACACGATTCTTACTATTTTGGTAGAAGGAGATTCATATGAATTACATAAGTAGAAATGAAATGAAAATTTTTAATGACGTCCATGAGATTGAAGAGTCTATGGGACCAACGAAACCGATACATTAAGCAGTTTTCAAACTCTTTGCCATATCAGCTCTTATACTGTGAATCTTGAGCACTAAACCAATAATATTTTTGAAGTTTTGTTTCTGCAAATAACTCATTTAAATTGTCCACTTTTAAATCGCTTTCATACTGGATCCGGATATCATCATATGCTAAACACTCCATAATGAAATAGCAAAGTGAAAAAATGGGCGATGAACTTCCGAAGATGAGGCGATAGACCAAGAAGGCCCACTAGATAAATGGTGACAAGATCTTTCAAGGTGCCAGATCAGTCTACATGAGAGTGGCTCGCCCTTTTCAACACGACCACATGTAAGTCATCAAATCGAATACTGGCAGTGGAATTAGACACAGATTAAAGTTCTCAGGATCCGGACGGCAACCATGTTAGTATTGATGTCAATAACATCATTTCCGTGGTGAAGTACGTTCCGCATTGGACTGAAATGCATTCGGAAGACTGTTTACCACATTGCCCATATAAACAGAGCAGTCATAAGACTTTAGCAGTAGTGTTAAATGGGTAATCATGGATTCAAATTTTTTACAGTAATTTTCTAGGAACATATTGACAAGTTACTGTCAATCAATTTGAAGACAGAAAAATGAGACGCATGGATGGATTATGACGGCAGACGGAGAAAGTTACAAGTTTTTCTTTCGGACGGGGAATTGATCGTGGGATAAAACAAATTGCAGATTACGGAAGAAGAGATTTAGCAAGCCTCAGGACTGCCCATCTCAGGTAAACATGTCCTCTCCCTCTACAGATTACGACAGAGTTGAGTTTACTAAATTTAAAATCGGCGCAAATAATTCGGGATCAATATCTCCTCATTTTACTATATACAAATTGATTGATCTGGCTCTGTATCTGAGCGGGTTCAATGGTCTTTGAGAGGAAACTACTGCCTCCCGATGTTTTCTTTTTTGTATATAGAAGAAGAAGATTGAGGATTAGGAGGCGCTTCATTAGGGCGTAATGTCTAGTTGTATTGATTTTGCTTCATCTTCTTCTGAGCACATATGTCACACACATTGTAACCTTTGTAGCACAATTCTCGAGGTACACAATGGCAGTCCTATGACAGATGTGGACTGGAGTGTGAAAGTTTGTTCAAGGCACCAGTCTGCAGTGGCACATAAGCATTGGATTTCAACGCATGTACTGCAACCTCCCTCTGCACCATTGATTTATTGAAATGCGCCAGTCTTGGCAAACCTCCACCCATATACATTCTAACTATGTATACGCCTTCGGCGTAAATATGTTTTTGTGATCAGTTTTGTTAAATAACCAAAAACAAATAATAATATTAATGTGGATTGTTGATTTCTATAATAATAGTCTATGTGACTTATCTATTCTCAAAGCCTATTCTCAAAGCCTATGTTATTTTTTGGAGAAACCATTTTGCAACAACTTATTTTGGATTGTTGGCATTCTATTGTAGGACAACATAGTTTGTGAAGTTCATAATTATGAATAAGATGGCAATTTTTGGGGCTTTGTGCATGATACTAAACATAAACAAAGTTATGTGTTATAATGAAATTTTACCAATGGCAAAAAGAGAAATAAATTGTGTTATGACTTGAAGCTTCAAAAAGCATCCCTAGAAAAAATATTTTAGAGAAATTTCATTGAGGAAAGGAAGATAGGTTGAAATGTGATTTTGATGTTGATATTCCCGTTTTAAATGAAGAAATGTTGATTAAGATAGTGTGTCATTGTAACACCCACAAAAAAAACATCTGCACGAGACCCAAGAACAACATAGGGTTAACTAGAAAAATTATGGATTTTTTTTTGAAAAGCGTGCCCACAAAAAGTTTCAAAAACAATGATTGCTTCATTAAAGTTTCTAGCCAATTATATTTAATAGATTACATTTTCTCATTATAATAAATATTAAACCCACATCAAAATCTAATGAGTATAATTAGTCCAAGCATGGTTAAATTTTCTCTAAGTGTCAATTAGATTTCTACTATAGTTAAATATTCCATATTTAAATTTAGAGAGTTAAAGGGGCCAAATTAAATAAATACTCGAGATATTTAATTCCACAAGGTTTGAAGAATTAACAAGGTTCCCATTTTACATGGGGTTAGAATTAACATTCCCTTACCCCATAAAGTGACCCCTTAAAAGTCAACTCATGTTTTAAAATTAAAACATTTAAATTAAAAAGGTAATTTCCACTCACCCACTCTCCACCTACTTTTTGTAGGAATGAATCTCATCCCTTTGATGGATTTAATTAGGACCCTTGATGAGTAAAAAGGCAATCTAACCCTAAAGCAAGCTTATAAAGGCTTCTTTCTCTTTCATTTGGTTCATTATTTTCTCTTTTGTTTTGCAGGTTATTAGAGGGGGAAGGGAAGCCATTTGAAGCACTTTTAAGCTTTTGGAAGTGGCCTACAAGGGCTTTTTAGCGAGTGTTACAGTCATTCACTCAAGCATGCATTGGACAAACAATTTCCAAGTGTGTGCATTCTTCACCTCTGACGAAAATTTGTTATGGCTATATTCTTGCCATAAGACAAAAATCATCATTATCATGACCAAAAACAAAATCCAAGTGCATCAGAAGAAGATGAACAATATCGCCTCTAAAACTCTTCCTAATAAGAAACATGTTACTAAAATTGGCATAAACATTTCTCCATGGGTCATATTGAGGGTGAGAATATCAAAGCCATCGAAGAAATTCCATGGAGTCGTCAAAAATAACAAGAAGGCTATGCTCCAAATCCTATTTGTAGTTCATAGAAATTGATGCAATGACATAATTGCAAGATTTAGTTTAGGCATGAAAAGTAAATTTTTGGGTTGTCTAGGTCTATGGAGGGGTTTAGGAGTCATTAACAGGCCTTAGTAATCATTTCATAATATTTAGTTATGCTCTAGGAGTTCAAAATTTGAATAGGGAAGTTTTCCTTCATTTTGGTACAAGCTTGAAAATTTGAATTTCAGAGCCAATTTCAGCTTTCTAGGTTAATGTAGGAGGTCATAAGGTGTTTTTATCACGTGTGTTGTAGTTTATGGAGTCCTATTATTGTCTTAGCGATCCATTATGATCTTAGAAAGAAATATTAGAACTCCCAATCTCGTGTAACTCCTTTCATTGCATGTGACTTACATGGGTGACCTAGTACATGTAATCATGAGGGCAGTTACAAGGAGGATTTCGAGTGGTGAGGATAAAAACTATTTTTTTGTAACAGTGAAGGGCATTGATCAATCAAGGAAAAATACAATTTGGAGCTCCAAAATTCGAAGGCACAGTGACACGGTTTATTTGATTTGTTTTCAAGACTATGAAATATAGACTTTGAAGTTACATGAATGTTCTTAAGCCAAACGAGAGATATAACAAGTGAGTCAACATTTGTATGAACTTGTTTGTACCATATTTGATGAAGAGTTATGAATAATGTGGCTGGGAGTGAGTAGGATAACCATAAGAGGTCTGTAGCTAGACATTTGTATGCACAATCCAATTTTAAGGTAAATGAAGCTAATTTTTTGGAAGGAAAGTTTGAGTTTATGGTGTATGATTGATAAGAGAGTGTGTCATAGGTCTTAAAGGACCCCCTAACCCAAATTGGTGAGATAAATCTATGTTACCTTGAAGAAACTGTGAACTGTTATTTAATACTCTATCTTCTAAACCAGGGTAGGAGGATTTTTGTTGCAAACATGGGGATGATGACCAACAAGGGCCTACTGGTAAGATTAGGTGCTAGGAGGAATTAAAAATAACCTAGGGAAAAAGGTTTAAGACCTTAGAAGGAAACACCAAGAAATATATAAGAAGAATAAGCTCCTCAAGTTAAACTATAACACACAATCAGTGTTTGGCTAGGGTTTGTGAATAGAATCCCTTGAACAAAGACATTTGACTTAAAAATTTAAAGTTACCCTCTAGAAGGTATCTTAGAATTCATTGTAAATGACCCAGCTGTGCTGGCACATCATTCAGCTTGAGCCGAGCACTCACCCGAAGCACGCAAAGGCGTTAAGTCCCTCTTTAGAGTTGTTTGTTCAGAATGTTAGCACGACAATGCATATGTATATTCAAATTCATAACCAATAGTACACAATCCATAGTGCACAAACCAGATCTAGGTCTAGAATTTATGAAAGATAAACTAAACAATTACTATAATAAGATTTACCATACAAGAACCAGATTCAGTCATGTTCAACACCATTATCCAGCTAATATGTTCCATTGCATTAAATATTGTAAAACACAAAGCAAGGTTTTTTTTAATGGCGAATATTCCATTTTTGAAAAAATTTAAAAGACAAATTTTATGGTGCGGGTTAATGACATGTTCGCCTAAAAATCACAGTTTAATTTTTTTAGGGCTCGGCTTCACCTACCCTTGAAAATATCCCCTATATAATCCTAGATTATTCGCTAGGTAGAACACTACTAGCTCACTCATACCACCCGGGGGCATATGTATTATCAAGTACAGTAAACATGCGACAGGAAGGCGGAGGCTACAGACGCGTGACAAAGAGTTTGTTGTCAAGTGAAAGGAGGGCGGAGGCTACAGATGCGCGATAGATAGTTTGTTGACGCGCAACATGGAGAGTTTATTGATGAGCGACATGGAGAGTTTGTTGACACGCGATAGGAGTGCGGACGCTGCAGACGCGCGATAGAGAAATTGTTGACACGTGAAATAGAGAGTTTGTTGATGCATGACATGAGGGCAAAGGCTGCATACGCACGATAAAAGATTTGTTGTCGCATGGCAACAAATATCATATCACGTGTCTGCAGCCTTTTTGTCACACCACTTGAAAATTAGGTGAAAATTTTGCATACGACCCCCAAAAAAATTTCCTTCCCACGAAACCGGTTATGGGGATATTCACTAGGTATTTTCCACCTCTGATTCCCAAGAGATATCTTAAAATAAACCCTGACACAAAATCTTCTTACATTGCAAAAGTATCTCCACGAGTCATGCTCATGATAAAATCTGTAGCATAACCCTACAATGATTCACTCTCTCCCAAAACCGTGCAAATTAATTCATATATATAGGGGTGGGGACTTGCCCTTCACTACCCATGAACTTTCTCAAAATAGGCCACATGCTAAATAATAGCCATGCACCTTTACAAAAGGATGCAAAACCATGCAAGTGTTATAACAATAGACTTTCTATAGTTAACTCTGAGTAGAAATCCTATTATTAGCCTAAACTATGCATGGCGCTTAGCTAATGCTTGTTCCCAAAATACCATTGCGTGGACCGCAAGTCTTCATGTCTTTGTGTGCCTAGCACACTAACTCCAAAAATATCCAGGACCCACAAAACAGCTAAGTTTTGAATTCAAAGTGTTCTGGCGTCCGCTTGTTTTGCTATTCTTCTGTGCATTAAATGTGCCTTTCTCCCACACGTGCATCCTTTATGTGTCTTTACTTTAAAGCAATATTTCATCTGCTAAAAAATAGACACAAAACCATACAATCTAGACATTATTTAGTCATGGTCTCATACTGCTATTTAGAAGGTTCTTGAGTGAAGAAAGTATTAATTAACCCCCGTCTTTTGGCCATCTTGTTTTATTTTATTTCATCATTTTAGATATTTTACATCCACATGCCCAGTCTGTTTCAGTCATTTTCTCTTATTTTAGCCTTGACTGGGGCACCCAGGCTAGTACTGAAGCACCCGTGGGTGCCCTGGTCCCACTAGAGGTGCCCCGGTCTTTTTCACACTTTCCTGCCACTTTTTGGGCTCTTTCTAGCCATTTTAGATCCTTATCTTTTTGGTGGTCGGCCATTTTGGGGTTAATTACAAAACTAGATCAAGATAACCCTATAAATATAAAGTTATGAGACCATAACAAGGGACCAAGCTCTATCACTACTATCATCCATCTAGAGTTGCATCCATCTATTGCATTGGAGATCACTTGTATCCACATAGCTCCATCACAAGGCACAAGACTAGTTCATCTGCATCACACACAACATAAAGGGAGGATTCTATTTTATTCCATGCACACATTCTATTACATTTTATACATTTAGTTATTGCTCGCCACTTCACAAAGTGTAACTGACACAAGAGCACCTAGGGCACATTATGCACACACTCACCAAAACTACATTTAGGTCTGAAATATAGTGCAACGCTTAGTTAGTAAGCCCAATGTCATGGCGGCTAAGGTTAGTGTGACCCATTCATTTACATTCTTCTTTTTTAGGGTTTTGATACTCCCTGGTCTTTTGCAGTTCTTTTTATCATCCTTGAATATTAACGACATCTGAAGCAGTGTAGCGAAGTTAGTGCGACAGATAGTGAGGGTTTCAGAGCATCTACCGAACCTATAAATATCAGTTTCAGAGCTTTTACATAGACCATGGCACCCATTTTGTAAACCAGAGCACCTATGGGCACCTCAGTCCCTCTCCAAGTGCTCCAGTCCACCTAGATACTCCAAATCCATCCTTTTCGGAGCTCCTGCACAGTCGTTCATGCTTCTAAATTTTCCAGTCACCTCTATGACATAGTCTCGCAAGCATGTGCTATTCAACTGAGTTATTTAATCTTCTCTCTTGCATATTAGGGTTAACATCTCCCTTTTCATAGTTGTTTGGGTCATTTACATACTTCTTTACTACATTTATTTATTGTATTTATAGTTGTTCATAGCTTAGATTAACTAGTATCCATCTTTCCATTTTTAGTTAATCAGTATCCTTGTATAGAATAAGAAGGAAATTTGAGGTTCTATTGGAGGCAAATTGAGATATTCTTAACAGTACCCTAACACAATCTGCCACTATTCCTTGAGACCTAGTAAAAACCCTAAAATATGGGGTTTGAGCAACCTTTTCCAAAAATATTCCACTATAATTGATTGTGCCCTGAAAGAATGCCCAAATGGGTATTTGAAACAATCCTTGGTTGAGGAAATAAAGTCTTTAATCAAAATCTATGTCCAACTTTAACTTGGGATAGGGCTAGAAGGTAAGTTAGGCTTGTAGAGGAGTTAATGTGAAGGAAGTGACTTTTGTACTAAGAGTTGAAGCACACACTTTTTCCCACACTTTGGCACTGAAAATGGGTTTTCAAGATGGTTATATATGTGTTAGGTCATTTGTAGTCAACCCCAACTGTGAACTCATCTCAGGCAATTCCTTAAGGAGTTAGACAAGACAGTTTTTCCTAGAAGCACAAAAGTTATTAACTCTTATGCTTTCCCTCAATTATGACTAAGATAACATGGTAAGAAAGCTAGTATGAACTTATAGGCCAATATACATGTTTTGGGGGTTGTTTGACATAAAGAGTAAGAGTCTATTTTTTTGCAAGATTAAGACAAGATTGAAGTAGCTTATCTAATTAATTTAGTTGAGGGTGTTTCAAGGAAGCATATGCTCTACATAATTTGGTATCGAAACGTGAAGATCAAGGAAAATAAGTTGAAAGAGTGGAGGAAAAGGTTGATACAGTGAAAATAAGAGAGGTAAAGAGATGAATAAGAAGACGCGTGAAGAGGAGAGTGTGAAACTAGTCGTGGACCAAGGGTACGGGATGACATAGTGGATGAAGAAGTTAGTAGCAGAGAGAGAAGAGAATAAAGCAAAACAAGTCCATGAGAGGATAAGAGGGCAAGAGTAGCATAGAAGAATAACAAAGATGATGGAAACAAGGAAAACATGCAAATAGAGACAATTAAGATATGTTAGTCTTATACATTAGATTTGTCTCATGAGTGGGATGAAGAAGAACCAACAACATAGATGGTTCATGGATTGTTAGAGTTACTGAGGTATAGAAAGATAAAACAAGAGGAGAGAGAGGAAAAGGAAAAAGGAAAGGAGGAAGAAAAGAGAATTGTGGTTTCAACTGGAGATAACATCGTTGAAACAAGATGTAGAACAATTGATGATGCTCATTGAAAAGGGGAGAAGAGTAAATATAAGAGACAAGAATAGTGATGATAAAGAAAGCCAAGTGGCCAGTTAGACAGCTTGTAGAGAAAAGGCAAAAAAGTAGTGAAAATAAGGATAAGACAAGAAGAAAGAAGACTGAGACAGATGGGAAAGAGAACGAGTAAGCAAGAAACATAGGTGATTAAAGAGATGGTTTTGATAGAGGATAAGAGCGAAGAAGAATAAGTGATAAAATAATTTTTGGCTTCTCTTGAGATGGATGAACATGATGAGAGCAATTGGTATGCAGAGATAGAGGAAGCAAAGTTCAAGAGAGAACAAAATGAAGTGGTGGCAAGAAGGGAAGAACCTCCAGGAGCAGAAAGCCTAATTTTTTTTAATCTAACAATGTGTGCTAGTGTTTGTTTTCAGGAATGTAGAATGAGCTTGAGATAGAAAGTGAAAGAAAGAAGGATACAAGTCAAGAATAAGAAGAGATAAGTGAACAAGAGAGTGTATTTGTTTATGAAATTTTAGAGAAATTGTAAGTAGAGATAGCAACCTTAGAGCATGTTATAAATATAGTAAAACCATGTGGAAAAGAGATGGAAAATAGTTCCAGGATGGAGGAAAAAACTAGTACAGTCAGGAAAATGTGGGAATGGGTAAGTAGAGAGCATGAAGACCAAGGTCATTTGTAAAATAAAATGAACATGGAAGGTAATGAAGGTGAATCTACATATCATGCTGAGAACAAGGATAAGAAAGAGATTATAGAAGCAGTCATGGAAGTATACAACTCAGATCTTGGAAAGGATATGAAGCAATCAGACCCAGCCATGGAGGAGTACAGTCACGACAAACATGATAAGACAATTCAAAAGGACATAGTGTGGCAAGAGCAAGGAGAAAGTAAACATACAAAAGATATGGAGGTCAAGAATGAAGGAAAACCTCAGACTTTACAAACTAATATTTGTTCTAGTGTTGATTATGCAGGTTTCATGGATGACATGGAGTTGGAACAATTATACGAGGAAGAATAAATCAAGCAAAGGTCACAATTTTTCAATTTTGAAGATGAAATGGACCAAGGAAAGAAAAAACAGAATGCCAAAAGCAATGTAACAGTCAAATAACTTGAAGAACCACCACAAGTGAGCATGGACCAAATATATAAACTCACTCCAGATGTAACAAGGACAGGATACAATCCTTTTATAGTGTATGAATTCATAGAGATAGTTGATTTCAGAGTAAGAAGACTTGAAAGGAGCATGGCATAGTCATTAAAGACCCTTAAAGCAACAATCCCAGTCAAGGAGTATCCTCATAAGGCTATATACAATTGGAAAGAAAGAAAGAGACCAGTTTGCAAGCAAAACTCCATGGAAGCTTCTTTTTCCCCCTTTGTAGTATGATGCAGGGGAATCACTGCAATAGTTAGTTCAAGCATGAAAAGACAATTTTTGGGTTGTCTAGGTCTATGGAGGGGTTTAGGAGTCATTAACAAGCTTTAGTAATCATTTCATAATATTTAGTTATGCTCTAGGAGTTCAAAATTTGAATAGAAAAGTTTCCCTCCATTTTGGTACAAGCTTGAAAATTTGAATTTTAGAGCCAATTTCAGCTTTCGAGGTTAATGTAGGAGGTCATAAGGTGTTTTTACCAAGTTTTTTGTAGTTTTTGGAGTCCTATTATTGTCTTGGCAATCCATTATGATCTTGGAAAGAAATATTGTAACTCCCAATCTCATGTAACTCATTTCCTTGCATGTGACTTACATGGGTGACCTAATACATGTAATCATGAGGGTGGTTACAAGGAGGATTTCAAGTGGTGAGGATAAAAAATATTTTTTTGTAACAGTGAATGGCATTGATCAATCAAGGAAAAGACAATTTGGAGCTCCAAAATTCGAAGGCACAATGACACTGTTTATTTTCTTTGTTTTCAAGACTATGAAATATAGACTTTGAAGTTACATGAATGTTCTTAAGCCAAACTAGAGATATAACAGGCGAGTCAAAATTTGTATGAACTTATTTGTACCATATTTGATGAAGAGTTATGAATAATGTGGCTAGGAGTGAGTAGGATAACCATCAGAGGTCTGTAGCTAGACATTTGTATGCACAGTCTAGTTTTAAGGTAAATAAAGTCAATGTTTTGGAAGGAAAGTTTGATTTTAAGGTGTATGATTGATAAGAGAGTGTGTCCTATGTCTTAAAGGTCCCCCTAACCCAAATTGATGAGATAGATCTATGTTACCTCAAAGAAATTGTGAGTTGTTATTTGATACTTTGTTTTCTAAACCAGGGTAGGAGAATTTTTGTTACAAACACGGGGATAGTGACCAACAAGGGCCTACTGGTAAGATTAGGTGCTAAGAAGCATTGAAAATAACTTAGGGAAAAAGGATTGAGACCTTGGAAGGAAACACCAAGAAATATATAAGAATAATAAGCTCCTCAGGTTAAATTGTAACACACAGTTAGGGTTTGGCTAGGGTTTATGAATAGAATCCCTTGAACAAAGAAATTTGACTTAAAACTTTGAAGTTACCATGTATAAGGTATCCTTGGACATAATAAGAAGGAAATTTGCAGTTCTATTGGAGGCAAATCGAGATATTATTGACAGTACCCTAACACAGACTATCACCATTCCTTGAGGCCTAGTAAAAACCTTGAAATATGGGGTTTGAGCAACCTTTTCCAAAAGCAACCCTATGTGATTGTTTATTCCCTTAAAGAACACCTAAGTGGGTATTTGGAATAGTCCTTAGTTAAGGAAACAAAGTCTTTAATTAAAATTTATGTCCGACTTTAACCTGGGACAGGGCTAGTAGGTAAGTCAGGCTTGTAGAGGAGTGAATGTGAAAGAAGTGACTTTTGTATTAAGAGTTGAAGCACACACTTTTTCCCACACTTTGGCACTGAAAATGGGTATTCAATATGGTTATATATGTGTTAGGTCATTTGTAGTTAATCTCAGGTAATTCCTTAAGGAACTAGACAAGACAGTTTTGCCTAGAAGCACAAAAGTGATTAACTCTTATGTTTTCCCTTAACTATGACTGAGATATCATGGTAAGAAAGCTAATATGAGCTAGTATGAGGTTATAGGCCAATAGGCATGTTTTTGGGGTTGCTTGACATAGAGAGTAAGAGTCCATTTTTTCGCAAGATTAAGACAAGGTTGAAGTAGCTCATCCAACTAATTTGGTTGAGGGTGTTTCAAGGAAGCATATGCTCTATATCAGAAACCCCGACTCTTGTGGTGATAACCAATTTTGGGGAACATTGATAAAACTATGGTAACAAAGAAAAACCCACCCACAAACAATTTTGACCAAAAAACCGACGATGGAAGAAGGAATTGATTTACACTTCTTAAGTAAGGAGACCTAGCTGCAAAAGTGCAACATATCATGATGATCAGTACAAATCAAGGATTAATTGTAAGACTATGGTCACCCATGTCAGTCAATACAAATATGAGATTCAATTTATTGAAGTAAAACTTTTAAAAAGTAGTTATTGATTTTGTTACATGATGCTTCGTACTGTAGAAAAAAAATCATGCACTTTAAACATTATTTAGTATTGGTCTCATACTACTATTCATATGGTTTTGAGTGAAGAAAGTACTAATTAACCCATGTCCTTTGGCCAGATTGGAATTTTCTTTATGTCATCACTTCCAACCTCCCTTGCATCTACTCACCTAGTGTAGTTCTACCATTTGACATCATTTTATCTTTGATTGGGGAACCCGAGCCCAATACTAAGGCACCCCAAGCACCCTGGTCCCATTTAGGGCATCCCTGAGCCTTTTTAACTTTCCCACCACTTTTTGGTCACTTTCTAGTTGTTTGAGTTTTCTATCTTCTAAGTGGTCGGCCTTTTCGTGGTTACTTACAATATTATAACAAGAGAACCATATAAATATAAAGTTATGAGAACATAATAAAGGAATAAAGCACTAAGCACTATTATCATCACCTAAGCTTGCATCCATCAAAGGCTATTTGCATCCATCTATCCATCACAAGGCACAAGGTTGGTTCATCTGAATCACACTTCATATGATAGAAGTTTTATCCTATTCCATCCACCATTTTATTACATTTATACACATAGTTATTGCTCACTACTTTCACATAGTGTAACTGGCACAAGAGAACCTAATGCATGATTATACACACAACCACATAGAACTACATCAGGTATGAGATGTATTGAAATGACCAGTTAGTAAGTCCACCATTTTGGTCATTGAGGACAATTTGAACCCCTTCATATGAATCTTTCTCTTTTAGGGTTTTGATACTTTTTCTTAAGTTTTGTATAGATCTCTCTTTCATCACTGATATCTAGTGACATATTGCATATTCTAATGACACTAGTGAGATAGGAAGTGAACACATGTAACCATCTTAAAGACACCTTGGATGATATTTTTAGAGATCTTTTCACAAACCATGGTGCCCATATCTCCCGACTAGGGTGCCCTATGTACCTCTCTAGGTGCCTTAGTCCAGCCTATTGCTCTATATCTATGCCTATTCTAAAAAAAAATGTGTATCGTTTCCTACATTATGTTCAACTAGTTTATTCTGCAAAACAATCTTGAGGCATCTTCGAATTAGCTAAGCTCCTTATAACTCTCCTTAGACTTTAGTGTTTTATATGTTCACTAGCTTAAATTTGTATTGGGTCATTTTTCTTTATGCATGTATTTGTTATTCACTTCTTGTTCTTAATATTTTATTAACTATAGAATTAGAATAATTCAACAATTTTAGTTAATCATTTTGGTGAGCCCAATTTTTATCATCACTCCTTTTAGTATCCTTCTTTCCCTAAGATTATTGAATAATGAAGGTCTCCATTCATACTTATTTTCATAATCATCCTGATTATATCAATAAGCTCAAATAGTACTTATCTACTAATTACATCCCTCCTCACACATCACCTAAATATGTATACGATAGGTTTACTTGGGCCCTATCCCTCAATGAGGATCAAATAAATTTCAAAAAAGAATACCTTCCTTCTCAAGAAATTCTAGAACATGATCCCCCTTTATATATTCAAGTTTGTGTTCAGAATGTTGGGGTCTAAACATGCCTTAGTTGATAATGGATATGGACTTAACATTTGTAATATCAGTTTCCTTTAACATTTAGGTATGTCAAAAGAATCTTTATCACCTTCCTTGATCTCTATTCGTGGTTTTGATAGTATACCCAAGTGTGTATTAGGTATCTTTCAACCTACCCGGTCACTATTAGTCCATGTATAATCACTATTCCATGAAATGTCATACCTAATAATATTAATTATAACATTATTCTAGGACGACCTTGGATCCAATGATATGCATGTGGTCCCCTCCACGCTACATGCACAACTTAAATTCTGACATCAAGGCGTTGTCTATGATGTTCTGACCGATCCATCACCTTTTGAGTATTGCAACTCCATATAACAATCTAATGATACTCTTATTTCCTTTGATACTACTTAAGACTTTTATAAAATATGTCTTATGATTTGAATACTTACATTGCCGACTATAGTTTTTCTGATACACAAGAACACAAGGTCACATAACTTTGGGATCTCCCTATATAGTAACAAAAGTTTTGACTGGGATATCAACCCCCCTCTTTTCCTCTTACAAATGCTTACATTTCCCTTCATACTTAATCACTTCCCCTAATGCACCTTGAACTCATCAATGTTGATGCATCTACCAATTAGTATACTCTATATGTTGTTCCTATTGATGATGCTCTACTCGAATATCTTTGTGTCTATGATCATCTTCCTTCATTTTCACCATAAAAGGCATCCCCCATCATGTCTCAATGCTATGGCTTGACTTCATAGAATCTAATATATCCGTTGACAATGTTGATCTTCCAAATACTATTCCTACTAAGTCCATACATTGAAGATCGCTCAAACCTTCTCAATAAAGAGAAAATACCATACAACTGGGGTACATCTGAGAAACCACAAGTATTTTTTCTAGCTGCCTCCCTCACTGCAGCTATAAAGAAAGATATAAAACAAGTATTGCATGATTTCTATGATATTTTTTCATGGGACTATAATGATATGATAGGAATTGATCCATGTGTTGTGAATGCATAATATTGTCCTCAATACAGGTACTAAACCTCTCCAACAAAAAAATTGTGTAATGCATCCTAATGTAGCAGTCTTACTCAAATAACAAATTCTAGAGAACTCCTCAATTCTGGTTTTATCCATGCTATCGACTATCTTGGATGGGTATCTAATATTGTGTCAGTCGTGAAACTAGATAGCCAAGTGCATTATTGCACTGATTTCTGTGATTTAAATAAATCTTTTTATAAGGATAGTTTTCCTTTACCGCTCATCAACGTAATTTTTGATCCTACAGTGGGATTCAATATTTTCTCTTTCATGGATACATTTTTGGGTTATAATAAAATTAAAATCAACCTCGCTGACCAAGAAAATATCTCTTTTACAACAACGTGGGGAAATTTTTGTTACACCGTCATGCCTTTTGGCCTTAAAAATACAGGAGCTACTTACCAATGGGAAATGACGCATATAATCCATGATTACATCCACAAGATCATTGAAGAATATTTTGACGATATTTTTCTAAATCTCGAGAAATTTCTTCCTATAAAAAAGGATCTACGAACACTTTTTGAATGTTTATGATAATATTGTGTACTCTTAAATCCCAAAAAAATGTTTTTGGGGTCACAACAGGTAAATTCCTTGGATATATTATTTCCCAACGTGGCATTGAAATTTATCCTAACAAACTAAATTCATTGTTGATATGCCTTCACCAAAAAATTGACATCAATTATGATCACTACAACGAAAAATTCAAGCTATCTGGTGATTTATTCAGCAACTTGCTGATAAAACTCAACCTTTTACAGGCCTCAAGAAGAATTAAACTACATTTTATGGGAAATGTCAACAGGAATTTTATGATATAAAATCTTATTTGTTGCACCCATCTGTCCTAGTCCCTCCCTTAACCGATTGACCTTTCTTATTTTATATTTAAGCTACATTTCATGTATTAGGCACTCTACTATCACACCATGATGATTCTGGACTTGAAAGAGAAATATACTACATCATGCATACATTACTCTCTTATGAATATAACTATAGCTATAATGCAAAGCTATGTCTTGGCCTCATCTTCATTACATATAAGTTACAACACTATCTTATTTATAATGAAATGCATTTCATCACCAAATTTAATCCATTACAATACCTATCATGTAAACACACATCTTTCAGGATACTTTACAAATTAGGTCATGTTGATCACTGGGTTTTATTTCAAATTCATACCACAAAAATCAATCAAAGGAGAATTCATAGCCAATTAATAAGTTGCGGAACCTGTCTTAGATGTATCTACCATCTTTGATTCTTTTTATAACAATTTCACTATCTATACTGTGGAGCCACACACATGGAAAATCTATTTTGATGGCTTTCATTTTCTCTCTAGCACTTTATTTGGGAAATTATTCATCACCCCACATGGTGACCTACTCCCCTTTACATATCATTTGGGGTTATTTAAATGAAATGCTATCAATAGGAGATGGGAGAAAGGTTTCCCCCAATGTATTTGTGAAAGTTGAAGTCCATGTAAGTAAGTGCACCCTCAAAAGTCATGTTTGAACCTAGAACAAGAGTGTGTCATTATATAACAAGAGGGGAATAGTATTCCCCTAAGTGTGAATGACATGGTGATATAAGTGATATTATCAAGAACATCATTTAAATATGAAATATAGCCAACAATATTTGGATTATATGTATAATATGAAAAATATTTTGGCTTATTGTTGAATTAAATCGTGAGTTGTAAGTCATACATGATCCGAAAATACAAGTCAAAAATTTTGACTGACCTTGGACCCCTATAGGCATTAAATTATTTTACTGAATTCACCCCGTTTTAAAATCAACTTTAAAGAATGTAATGCAAAACAATAATCACAGTGCACATGGGTTGATAACAGAGTTTGGAAGAATGCCTATGTATCCAGGTTCATTAATCGATTCGATTTATTATCCACTTCTTAATTGCAATTCTAGTACAAAATTACAATAAAAGATATAATAAAATTGAATACAAAAGGAAAAAGAACCTTTTTCCATGACCATCGAGAAGATACCCTAGCTTATGAAACAAATCTGATTTGAGTATTCTCCTCCACGACACAATTCTCTTTTCTCCTCAATCAGAATTCCAGATTCGCACTATGAAGGTGTGGGGCAATGGGCCTATTGGTGAGTTTATGATAACTCCTAGTTTTACAATAGTTTGCCTATTAAATAAATAAGACTTAATTACAATATTGCCTAAAATATTTTTAGGTCTTATTGCCCTCAAAATTACCTTTAAAAAGGCTGCTAATATCTCTCTTGGCTCGTTCTTCTCCCCTCGAGTTCACAAGGTTGTACAGATAATATATCAGATCTAAGCATACATGCAATAAAAGTGGATATTCTACTAGAAGAAATATACAAAACAAGAGATATAAATCAACACCAGATTTAATGTGGTTCACCCAGTGTGGGCTACATCCACCAAGAAACAAGCCAATCTATTATCCAAAGCTTTCAGAAGATATACAATGAAGATTTACAATCTTCCACACCTCTCACGATGTACAATACTTTCTTTCTCTCAAGCTTCTCCTTCTTCTCCAAGAATTCTCTCTCTCACAATTATTTTCACAATAATCATTAACTCTCTCTTACTTCTAACCCTAGCTTTCTATGCTTATAAATACCTTATACAAACTTAGGGCACTTAGCCATGCAATTACAATCAATAGATCTGCTTTAATACTAAAATTAGATCTAATTCCCGTGAGTTAAATAAAACACTCATGCACACATGTAACCGACATCCGGTTAGCCCTAACCGATGATCGGTTCCTACTTTCCTGACTGATGTCAGTCATAGGTGACCGATGTCGGTCCCTTCATAACTGATGTCAGTTACTGTGTTTTCCAGCAAGTTTAATATAACATGCTAAACTGAAGTAATTGAGCTCCACATCTCAACAATCTCCCACTTGGAGATAAATTACTGCACTATACCTGTACAACGTCATTCTTGGATCCTTTCCTTAGCTTTGTTTCTTCCTCTTCAAGTCTCAAACTCGAAGACCAACAAAAGTGGAGTGTAGCTCCAACTTCTCTTTTGCTAATGGCTTCATTAGCATATCCGTAGGGTTTTCACTCGTATGAATCTTCTCCAGTTTCAGCTGCCCATCCTCCAATACCTGCCGTATGAAGTGATATCTCAACTGAATGTGTTTCATTCTAGAATGAAACGTTGAGTTCTTTTCCAAATGAATTGCACTCTGACTATCACTGAACAATTTGTAATCATCTTGCTCCTTTCCCAACTCTTCCATGAACCTGCTCATCCATATCATCTCTTTGCTAGCCTCTGTAGCTGCAACATACTCTACCTCTGTAGTAGACAAAGCCACAACCTTCTGCAATCTCGAAATCCAGCTAACTTTCGTCCCACCTACTGTGAAAATATATCCAGTAGTGCTCCTTCTACCATCCAGATCTCCAGCCATATCTGAATCAACATAGCCACATAAAGAAATATCCGAACCTCCATAGCATAACTACATGCTAGATGTCCCTCTCAAATACCTGAGTATCCATTGGACTGCTTTCCAATGCTCTTTACCTAGATTGGCCATAAATCTACTCACAACTCCCACTACCTATGTAATGTCTGGTCTGGTACAAACCATAACATACATGAGACTCCCAACTGTTGAAGCATATGGTACTCGTGTCATGTATTTGACCTCCTCATGTGATGAAGGACACTGATCTTTTCTCAATTTGAAGTGTCCAGCCATAGGTGTACTTACAAGTTTTGAATTCTACATTTTAAACCTTTCTAACACCTTGTAGATATAATCCTCCCGAGACAAATACAATTTCTTGTTCTTCCTGTCTCTGTGTATTTGCATGCCAAGGATTCTTTTTGCAGCTCCTAAATCCTTCATAGCAAATGTGTGAGCTAGCTTTCCCTTAAGCTCACCAATGTCCTGCATACTAGATCCTGCAATAAGCATATCATCCACATACAGTAACAAAATAATATAGCTCCCATTTTCAAGCTTCTTGAAATAAACACAATGGTCAGATTCACATCTCAAGTAACCATGCTCATGCATGAAACTATCAAACCTCATGTACCATTTCCTTGGAGCTTGTTTGAGCCCATATAGGCTCTTTTTCAACCTGCACACTAATTTCTCCTTACCCTTGACTTCATACCCAAGTGGTTGTTGCATATAAATATCTTCATCCAAATCACCATGAAGGAAAGTCGTCTTCACATCTAGTTTCTCTAAATGCAAATCATGTACTGCAACTAAACTCAATACAGTACGTATGGAAGTCATTTTAACAACAGGAGAAAATATTTCACCAAAGTCAATACCTATTTTCTGTGCAAATCCCTTTACTACAAGCCTTGCCTTGTACCTTTTCTGTCCACCCTCTTCTTCCTTGATCCTGTAAACCCACTTGTTCTGCAATGTCCTCTTACCTGCTGACAACTTAACCAAATCCCAAGTCTGGTTTTGTTCCAAGGAGTCCATCTCCTCATCCATGCCATGCTCCCACTGTACGTGGGTCTCATCCTGCATTGCTTCTTCAAAACTTTCTGGTTCACCATTATCAGTCAATAATAAATAAGATAGAGAAGGTGTAAATATTTCTGGAGGTTTACTTACCCTTTGTGACCTTCTCACAGGAGTTTGGGGTACCGAAGGCTCATTCTGGACCTCCTGGACATTTGTTTCCAATTCTGATAGTGACCGACACCGGTCACCTGTAGCCGACACTAGTTCTGCTAACCGATTCTGGTTTGGCTCTTCTGTAACCGATACCGGTTCAGCTGACTGATGTCGGTCAGGGGTCAACCAACACCGGTTACTGTGTAACCCTGTAGGTATGAATTTTAAATCTGAGAGTTCATTTTCATTCACAAAATTCTCAACCGGTTCATCCTTGGGTACCAAAATTTGATCCCTGTACATTCTCTTTTCATTCCATTCAATGTCACGACTCCTAATAATTTTAGAATTCTCTAAATCCCAAAAATGGAATCCAAAATCACCAGATCCATAACCAATGAAAGTGCATCTCTTGGATTTTGCATCCAACTTTTTTCTATTTTCCTTATCAATATGCACAAAAGCTTTTGAACCAAAAACTTTAAGAAAAGAAAGATCTACCTCTTTTCCGGTCCAAGCTTCCTTTGGTATTCCTCCATCTAGTGAACTTGAAGGCCCACGGTTAATCAAATAAATTGTTGTATCAACTGCTTCTGCCCAAAACTACAAGGGCAATCCAACATGTATCCTCATACTTCTAGCACGTTCCATGATTGTCTTGTTCATTCTTTCTGCAACACCATTCTCTTGTGGTGTTCTTGGAACCATCCTTTCTCTACGTATTCCATTCACTAAACAATAATCATTGAAAGCCTTGCTACAATATTCACCACCATTGTCAGATCTAAGGCACTTTAACTTTGAATTTGATTCATTCTCAACAAGGGATTTCCATCTTTTAAAAGTCTCAAAAACATCATATTTATGTTTAATACAATAAACCCATACCTTTCTTGTAGCATCATCAATGAAAGTAACATAATACTGGGATCCTCCATGAGAAGCTACCTGGGTTGGTCCCCACACATCTGAGTGTACAAGCTCCAATTTCTGCTCCTTCTTAGTTGCCCCAACTTTGAGAAATCTCACTCTCTTTTGCTTTCCAAAGACACAATGCTCACAGAAATCAAGATCTAAATCTTTCAAATATGATAACTTACCCTTAGCCTTTAAGATCTGCATTCCTTTTTTACTCATATGGCCCAACCGATTATGCCACATGCATGCATCTGAATCTGAAGTAGATAACATAGAAAAGGAATCAGTAACACAGGTAGATAAATATAATGTTCCTACCTTCTTGCCTCTTGCCACAACAAAGGCACCCTTGGTGACTTTCCAAGAGTCTGTTGTGAATGTAACCATGTAACCAACTTCACCTAGTTTCCCTGCAGAAATAAGATTCCTCTTGAGGCTTGACACATGCCTCACATCTTTCAATACCCATGTATTTCCATTCTGTAATTTTAGATGAACTTCCCCTTTACCAGTAATACTGCAAGGTTCATCATCACCCAAATAAACATGCCCAAAATTACCCTGGACATAATTTCTGAAATAACCCTTATTAGGGGTTGCATGGAAAGAAGCTCCTGAATCTAAAACCCATGATTCTATTCTATTATCCAAAGAAAGAATAAGAGCATCTTGCATTACCTCTGCTGCAATATTTTCCTCTTTACCTTTTTTGGGTGTTGGTTCTCTTTATCCTTTGACCAACAATATTTCTTTGCATGTCCTTTCTTTCCACAATTCCAACAGGTAATTCCCTTACCTCTAGATTTAGATCTTCCATTCCTTGACTTTGATTTCCCATTATTCTTACTCTTGGATCTCTCCTTCTACCTGCCTCTACTTTCTACATTCAAAGCATTCCCAGATGATGATTCCTCTGTACTTTTCCTGCGAATTTCTTCATTCAAGATTATACTAACCACATCATCAAACTTCAAAATATTATTAGCAGATGTTGTATTACTAACAACCATTACCAAGTTATCCCAACTATCAGGCAAAGAACATAAGAATAAGAGTGCTTTCACTTCATCATCAAATGGAATATCAACCGATTTTAACTGATTTACAATAGATCAGAAATCATTCAAATGACTAGATGCAGATCCACCTTCATGCATCTTAGAACTAAATAGTTTCTTCATCAAATAAACTTTATTTGAAGCACTAGGTTTTTCATATAAATTAGCAAGAGATTTCATTAACTCTACCATAGATGTCACTTCTGTAATATTAGAAGCCACAGATGCTGCCAGGCTCAATCTTATAGATCCCAAAGCCTTTCTGTCAAGAATCTTCCATTCTTCATCAGTCATCTTCGTAGGTCTAGAATTTTCATCCAATGGTAAGTACAAATCTCTTTGATACAGATAATCCTCAATCTGCATCTTCCATAATTGATAATTTCAGCCATCAAACTTCTCTACCTTGTATTTGTTTTCTTCTGCCATTGTTGTAGCTCCCACTCAATCAGAAAACCCTCTGTGAGTAAATCTGTCAACACACAAAACCCTCAAACAAATCTCTGATACCAGTTGTTGGGGTTAGCACACAGGTTGTACAGATAATATATCAGATCTAAGCATACATGCAATAAAAGTGGATATTCTACCAGAAGAAATATACAAAACAAGAGATATAAATCAACACCAGATTTAACGTGGTTCACCCAGTGTGGGCTACATCCACCAAGAAACAAGCCAATCTATTATCCAAAGCTTTCAGAAGATATACAATGAAGATTTACAATCTTCCACACCTCTCATGATGTACAATATTTTCTTTCTCTCAAGCTTCTCCTTCTTCTCCAAGAATTCTCTCTCTCACAATTATTTTCACAATAATCATTCACTCTCTCATCTAACCCTAGCTTTCTAGCTTATAAATATCTTATACAAACTTAGGGCACTTAGCCATGCAATTACAATCAATAGATCTACTTTAATACTAAAATTAGATCTAATTCCCATGAGTTAAATAAAACACTCACGCACAGGTAACCGACGTCGGTTAGCCCTAACCAATGTCAGTTCCTACTTTCCTGACCGATGCCAGTCATAGGTGACTGATGTCAGTCCCTACATAACCGATGTCGGTTACTGTGTTTTCCAGCAAGTTGATATAACATGCTAAACTTAAGTAATTGAGCTCCACATCTCAAATGAATAATTGACCAAAGGATTTGGGCATCCTACCACTAGAGGAAGAGTGTAGGGAGAAAAGTGTATTGTTCTCCAATATCTAACTACATCCTCAAGATCTAGCCATTGCTGACAGACTCAGATCAAAGATTTGTGGTTTTTGGATCCAAATAATTTCGATCAAATAATTGACCCATATAGAAGTGTTATAGGAAAGGCACTCTTGCCCCCACTCCACGGGTATCACCTCAATGTGATGGTTTCCAAGTTAGGTCATCTAGAAGTAAACACGGAATGGATGATGACTTCCAAGTTAGGTCATCTAGAAGCAAACACAAAATAGATAGAATAACTTCCCAAGTTAGGTCATCTAGGACAGTAAAGCATATAACTCCCAAGTTAGCTCATCTGGGAGGCCATACATAACTCCTAATTTAAGTCATCTGGGAGTTTGATTGTGTTGTGTTTGTTTCAATCCTTTTTGCATATAATTGGAGACTGAAACAGATAAGGGTGTAGGGTGTAGGGTGTAGGAGGCATACCTATTGTTTGGTGATGGGTAGAAGGTAGAATGCACGTGTGTAGACTTCTGATCTTGGTCAATCATGTGAACTCCCTTTTGGCTGGGAAGGACTACCTTGTAATAGAAAACAAGACCATAAGAGAGTTAAACAATATATGGCAGTGGACTACCTAGAGTATGCTAGATCTGAGAAGTGCGATACTTCCTAGAAGGTTGTCAATCCACTGTTTTATAAATTAATATTAAATAACTAAAACATGTAAATAAAATAATCTAGTGGTAGTGTTCTAATTTGGGTGCCTCAGATTACTATCAGCATCGATCCAATTAAATACTAAAACTATGTAGGTAAAAAGGGTCTTCGAGTCAGGTCATGGGTAGTTCAGGTGGTCTGCAGGTCACATATAAGGTCTTGTTGGGGCTGGGTAGGGCATTTTAGGTTGTTTGGGTAAGAAGGTAGGTTGCTGGTCTGCACTGTGTTATCAGACACAAAGACCGATGTCGGTTTATTTGAATGATGTCGGTTGAGGCTAGACCGATGCCGGTTAAAGGTGACCGGTATCGGTCATTGTAGAAGTGACAGAGGTTTGGGTAGATGGTGTTTGGGTTCTACTTTGTCTCAAAAAAAAGAGATGGAAGGGTGTGGGTGAGGTTCAGAGGAGGGGTAGGTTCAAGATAGGTGTTTTTGGGTGTTGGGGGAGTTTTTGGATGTGTTTGGGTAGGAGGTGGGGAGCTCGACAGACAACAAGGTAACCGACGGCGGTCGGGTTCAACCGACCACAGTTATAGTTAATCGGCGACAGTCACTATAATCTGGCCAAAGTTTGAAAGTGGAGGTTAGGGTGCTCTCTTTGTTTGGACAGAGAGTTATCAAGGAGCGTTATGGGATGAAAGGGGTCTTGCAGATGGATACGGGTTGAATAGGCAGGGTTTTGGGAGGATAAGTGATGATTTAAGGAGTAGGAGAGAGGTTTTGCTCTTGGGGGAGGAAAGTAGAGAAACAAAGCACGAAAACACCAGTGAAGGATGAAGGGATCCACTTACCCAGAGTCCAACGCGTGTATAACTTTGAGTAGTTGATGAAGAGAAGTGACAAGTGTTGGTGAAGGCTGGGAGGTGGTTAGAGAGATCCTGCTTGAGCTCTGTTTGGCTTCAGGTTCCTTCAGTGGTTGATCTCACAAAGGTTCTTGTGAATGCTTTCACCTCTAGTCTCAGCTTGGAGTTCTGATGGCTCTACCATGTTCCAACAAATTACCAACGAGAATGCCAATAGAGAATGCAAATGCCAATGCCCAAATGAAACGCCAAATCAATCAACCAACGGAAATGTCAACCAATCCCTTGGAAAGAGCTCGAACTAAGCATTTACAGGTGACCGACACTGGTCCCACCTGACTGACATCGGTCAGACTATGACCAACACCAGCTATGTCGGGGGGGTTGTTTTTTCAAAAGTGGGGAATATGCCTTCCCCACTTGATTTTGAGTGGTGGATCACATGCGTCCTCCGCTCTTAGAATGGGGAATAGGACAAAGAGGGGTCCTATGAGTGGGGTAGCCACTATTAGGGATTCTTGAAGAGTATGGGCTAGGTATGGGCAAGGTGGGGAAGTGGAATGGTGAGGTGGAGGGGCAAGTAGGGTAGTGGAAGGGTGATGTGGAGGAGCAAGTGGGGTAATGGAATTGTGAGGTGGTTGGGTGAGGTGGTTGGGCCAGTGGCAAGGTGAAGTGGCTTGATAAGTGGGTAAAAGGGGGAATTTAATTAATTGATTTTAATTAAATCTTTAGGTGTGTGAATGAGGGTCATTATGGTGTGTGAAAGGGGGTGTGAGTGATTGACTTAGAGTTAAATTGATTGCTTGTGTAGAATGTGGTTGTTTTGGTAATTTTGGAGGAGAATGATGAAATGTGACATGTTTTTGGTGTCTACATTTTGCCCCTTTTTATTGGGAAACTTGTATTGGTAGGTGGCGTGACAAAAACAAAGGTTGGTTTTTGCCCCAAAAAGAATACCAAAGATGATGGACTCTCCAATACTCTTCCTCTTTTTGCGTTTTTGAATAGGACCGTCTTTAACATTTACCAAGAAATTAACAAAAAAATCAGCCTAACTATCATCAACCATTGAGCAAGGAAGAGAAAAAACACGGCTTACCTAAGTGATTTAACATGATCTTAGATCCTTCTCGACCTATTCCTCAATGGCATGATGAAAGTAAATTCTCTTGGTGACATGCTAATTAGGGTCACTCTCATGATAACTTTCATGCACTATGCACATTTGTCATCAAATTATTCTAGGCTCCCAGTTTGGCCATGAAACCATCACTCATGAATGTTTAATTGAAATGGTCAAATCCCTTTATGCAATGCAACAAAAATATTTTCACAAAGAAATTAAACAAGATAATGAATAATTATTGGTCTTCTCTAATCCCATACCTAACCATAATACAAGTAAGAGTTCCAAAAAGCAGGAACAAGCTATGACTGATATAGTTGAGACAAACTATCCTCCTAAAAGCACAGTTGTCATGAATGATGTTAGGTGTATCATAGCTTATATAAATCCTGAATACCTATTATCACCATTAAACAACACCCTATGATATGTCATAAGAGGTGGATGAGAATTCAATGTTTTTGGGTAACATGGGATTGTCTCAAGGTGTGGGACCCTTGAAAATGAGACAAACAGAGAAGGCTAGTTCCTCTACCTAATTCTAATGCTTAAACTACTCCTAGAAAGGGAAATATAACTACCTAACACTAACCTAAAATTACAAGGGACTAGGGAAAGAGATATGCATGAAAGGAAATCCTAAGCTAAGGGAGGTAATAACACCAAGAAAAGGGCTAGAGAGATTCCTAGTGAGTGAAAATAGGAAGAAAACAAAGTAGAAGAGGGTAGAAAAAAGTGCCACATTCCAAAACAACATTTAAATCTCCATTTTCACAGAGCACAATAGGTTCGAGTCCTGCAAGAAGAACAAGGTATGCACAGTATATTTGTAAATACAAAGGAAGGAAAGAAATGCAATATGACACAAATTAGGGTAGAAAAAGCCGCAAAATGTGTTTTATTTCTCAAAAGGATGCACAATCCATTACAAAGTAGACATAAGGCAAGAATCCTTTGCAAAATGTTCGAATTTGAGGCCTGCAACTCATAAAAGCTCTGGAACAATTTTAACAGAGTTCCTTTACATTTTCATAATATCCCCCTGAATAATAAGGGGTGTTTTACATTATATAGAGATAAATCCTCAAATTTGCTTCACCGACAACATGCATTAAATTTATGAAAAGAAGTATGAACACCCATACAAATTTATTTCCCAATGGTACATTGCTTTCATCGACAACCATGGATGTCATACCTCATTAAACTGGTCATTGAGCTACTATGTACCATGTATATTATTACTTGGCCCATTGTTGATATTCCTGTATTTAGCTGGTTACATCCATTTTTTCCCCCAAATGGTAACATTCTATCTTTAAATCACTGGTTGCATAATCTTGATGGTGTTAGACAGGAGCATGTTTCTCATGTTGGCCGGTTGCATTCATTTACCTTGCTTTCCTACTATTGGCTGGTTGTGAATTCATGTAACCGGTTGGTAGTGACCGTACTATCGCCTCCTTAATTTCCTTGATCTTCTCTACCCTCGTAACCAGTCGGTAGCATACTTTTACTGTCGATCGGTAGCATGAATTTTCTACTGGACGATAACATCCGTACGTGCTACTGACGCCCCTCACATCATTGTCTAACTAGTGATCACTTTCGCCATCATGGTATCGATGGGTAACATCCATAAATGTTACTGTCCGGAAGCGTCCGTACATGCTACTAGCCGATAACATCAAAATATGCTACCAGATGGTAGCATCCAAATATTCTACTAATGGCCTTACATCATTTATCACCCATGACCTACTAATCCTTCGTCACCCACTTGCTCTTACTACCGGCCAATAGCAGGATATAATACAATCAACCGATAGCACCAAAAATGCTACCAGCCATTAGTATTTTTACTACCTGGCTTATCTTCTCGACCTCGACCAGCTCAGCCACGATTTGGCCACCATGACTCACTCATCTCACCACATCAACTCAAATCGGTCACAACTTGGGAAAGTTACCCATGAGATACCCTATTATCTGAAATACATGCACTCCTTTGATTACTAACACCTAGGTTCATCAAGTCATCGATTTTACAAGGGGTACAAAAATGGATAATAATTTAGTGACTCACGGGGTGATATGCCTACTAGATTACAAATATTAGTATCCCTGAAGCATTCATTGGGCATGAAGGCAGCCTAAAAACTAAAACTGATATGATATTTGAAGAATTCACCCCTGAATCCATGTGAAGCACTCCATGGATATGATTCTCATCTGGAATTTCCTGAACTGGTAACTAATTGTTCCCATTGTAAGAACCTTCCTGAAACTGGAAAGTGCAACAACAACAAAATGAACAACTATGTACAAACACGAAAATCATACATATCCCGAATGGGAAATGTAGAGAGTGCAAAAGAACTTATTAAAAAGTAGACCTAAAGTACCAACATAACAATGTGTTGTAAGCACTTGGAGGAATTGAACTAAACTACTATGTACATGGAAGATTTTGATTTAATAACAATGCTTGAGGTAGATTCCATTAACATGAATCTGTAGTTCTTCTCCATCCAACCTTGCCAACAAGAAAACATTGTTTGCCTTGTATCCTAAAATCATATAAGGACCACTTCACATTGCATAAAAATTGGAGTGTCTTCCCGGTTTGGCCCTATCTACATCCCATATTAAGACTAGGTGTCCCTCAAGGAAGCTACTAGCTTTTTCCTTCTTATAAAATATCATCTTAATCTGGGCTTGGTATTTCTATATTGCTTACATAGCTTGATTTCTGATCTCTTCCAGCTCTATGAGGTTTGTATATCTCACTTCCATGGCCTCAAATTTAAACAACTCAAGCTTCTTGACAATTTCCAATGCTGGTAATTCCAGAGATACTAGTAGCCTTTCTTCTTTTCCATAAACCAATTTGTAGGGAGAGCTACCAGTTGACCTCTTGGGTGTGATCCTATCAGTCCACAAGGCTGATTTCAATTTTTTTTACCATGTCCTCTGGTTTTCATCTATAGTACTCTTTATGATCCTCAACAGAGTCTTGTTTGTGGACTAAGCTTGTAAATTACCCTAAGGGTAATAGTTTTAAAATGTTCTCAAATATATACCATTCTTCACGACCTAATCAGATATCTTCAATCCAAGAAAAATGAGAATTATGATAAATATTGTGGAAGGGACACAAAATATTGCCACAATACCTTCATAAAAATCCATAATGCCGACCTCATTTGATTCCTTGAGTGAAAGTGCCTTTGTCCACTTGGTGAAGTAGTCTGGGACTGTTAGGATCCACTTATGTCCCGAGCTTGAATTGGGATTGATTACACCAACAAAGTCTAACCCCCATTACATGAAAGGTTCATCTACAGAGATGCGTGGAGTGATAGGGGTGCTAATTTTTATTTTCATGTGAAGAAGGCACACTTCTTGTACTTCTTAACCCACGAATAACAATCATTGAAAATATTAGGCCAGTAATACCCAACCTTCATTATTCTAAGTTTTGTGACCCTTGGGGGAAAGTGACCACCTACTTCTCCATCATGGAATTCATGCAACACTTTCTCCATTTGATCTATCTTGACGCACCTTAAGAGGACACCATTTACATATTTCTTGAAAAAATGCCATAAAAAGTACATATGGAATGGAGTGGAACTTGAAGTACCTCCTTTTGGCCTTACTAATTCTTGAGGGCATTAGCCTGTTTGGAGAAAGTGCACTATATCCCGTGTCCAGAAAGAGTTAGGTAAGTCATTGGCCAGTTGTGGTTGGTCATCTTGAAATGCTAAAACAATTTCCTACCCAATTTTTTTGTTTGAAGCCAAATTCTCACATAGACCTTTACCTCTGACTAGCTTGGTGACTTTGATATCAATGTCATATTCCATGACATTAAGGTTCTTGTTTAAAAGGAAATCCTTTGCACTAGCATTTGAGACTAGTAGATGAATTTTGTTATTTGACACTAGATACCTGAATTTATTTAAACTTATTATTACAGAAAAGACATGTTTCTCAATGAAATAATATCTTACCTCATAATATTCAAGGCCTTAGCTGAAGAAAGTAATAGGTTTCTCCAGTCCTTCCTGATTCAGTTGCATTAGCACAAATGAGATTTTCTTAGCACAAAGAAAGGCATACAAAATGAAATCCTTTGATAAATTTGGGTTAACAAGAGTTGGGGCCTATGTAATAGCCTACTTTATGGCTTCAAAACCATCATTTCCTTTGGTAGTCCACTTGAAAGTTATGTTCTTCTTCAACATTAAAGTCAGTGGCTTGACAAGGCTAGCAAAATTAGGAACAAATACCCTAATGATGTTGATCCTTCTAAGAAGGATTTTAAGGGATTTTATATGACTAGGAAGTGCTAGTGCAAGAATGACAACAACTCTCTCTAGATAAATGCTTAATCCTTCTTTAGAGACAATGCGGCCTTGGATTTTACCTTCATGAGCCAAGAAAATGCACTTCTTGGGATTGAGAGAGACCCCAAATTTCCTACACCTTTCAAAGACCTCCTTGAGGAGAAGGAAGTGATCAGTTGCATCTTCGGAGAACACCATGATGTCATCAATATATACAAAAACAATATTTTTGATTAACCCTCGAAATTCCATGTCCATGTCCCTTTGGAATGTTGCCCCTGCATTTGATATGCCAAATGGGATTTTCCTATAAGTATAGGTTCCCCATTTTGTAGTGAAGGTTGTATTGAACTGATCCTCCCCTTTCACCATGATCTGATTATACCCTAAGTACCCATCAATGAGATACAATCTTCCAGAACTTGCTACCATTTGTAGAATCTATTCCATGGAGGGTAGTGGGTAGGTTTTAAAGAATTTTAATGAGGCCCCTTAGTGTAAGCTAAATTATACACAAACCTCATAAGCTTGACGTAGCAAGAGACCATTGAAAAATAAAAACAATTCTTTCTCTTTCTTCTTATTATGGCCTTTAAAACTTGGGGCATAGATGGCCTCAAAAATGACAATTAAAAACAATATAGGTAGTGTAAGGTTCATGTACTACTAATATTAATTATAATTTGTATGGATTTAAGAAATTATAATATTTCATGTAATATGTGTAGGTATTAACTTTTATACAAATGCTTGACAATGGATTTTACTAAATCATGTAGATTCCATCTTGACACATGATTACCTTGTCAATCTGAAGCTATCATCTCTTGTTATGTGCAAATAGTAATGCGATAAGTGTCTGCATCATCATTATAATGACTATGTGACCTAGATTCTACTCATAAATGCAACATATACTTTCTGAATATAGCCCCATTGGGCTTTAAGGTATTATGAATCCAGTGAAGCTCGTATATATAGCCCCTAGATGATTTTGTTTTTTCTGAGTTAGACTACTTGATCCCCATATTATTCTCTCAAACTTGACTCCTGGTTTCTTGAAGAGAATTTATACTTCCTATTGTAAGGAAGTTCATGATATATTGGTCAATTATCAAACAATTTACCAACTTATATTATTATTTGGTGTCCAATATAGTAGGTATCACTATTATCTTTGATCTGATTGCTAATGTCTTGTCTCTTTTTTATATCTTTAGACAATGTGAAACCTTGCCCCAATTTCATGCAAGTATGTCAACAAGCTTCATTTATCCTTTGTTAGGTATGAAATGAATGTTGAATCCTTCAAAATATTCATAAGAGATCCCGTACACTCTATGCTATTATAGGATTTAAGTAATATCATTCTTGGCTGAGCATTGGATCCTCTATAACTTAATTTACAATCAATTCACTATCCCTGAAATACTACACAAGTTCTTGATATTTTTCTTCCTTGACCAATGTAATCCATGGATAAAGGAATCTTAATTTGTTGTATGTTATTTGAACAACCTGAAGTTAAATATGGAAATTACAGTAAAAATTTAAATACCTTTGGGAGATATAAGTAACTACTCCTCCGCCTTATACCTTTTCTTCTCCTTGATCCATCAAAAGTACATTTTCCAAAATGCCATCTTCATATTCCTCATTATCTAGCTTGGTGACGTTAGGAAGAGGATGAATTCTTATTTATGCAGGAAATAGATCCCAAGACCAACTTCTTCAATTCTATTTTTCCTCAAAGAGAGTTTAACTTCTTCAAGATCCTTGTATGGATCATAGCTATATCTACTTATATGTGCACATTCATCAAGTATCATAATCAAGAATTCCCCCAATTTTAGTCTTTTCCTCTTAAATGCTTGGGAAATAATCCTCTTGATCAAAGATTGTAAAAATTTTCATTGATAAGGCTAGGGGTGTAAGGCTCCAACATAGTATGTAAGATTTAATAGTATCCTTGGTGTCATGCCTGGTCCTAAAAAGCATGTGAGACCAATATGTTTATAAGTATCCTCCAATTTTGGCAGTGAAGTCCCTAGATAGAAATAGGGAAAAGAGTGGAGGTAGAATAATTATGGACACATCTTAAGAAACTAAAACATTGGGACATGCATGAAGTGTGAGGATTATACCTATAATAATTCCAATAGTTCCCACTGTTATTACATCCAGTTGCACCAAACCTTTTGAAAGAGGCTCATACTCGATTCCTAATTGGTTTGCAATCAGCTTCAACATCACTGAGTCGCTTGCCCCTGAGTCTATCATACATTTGTGCAATAGATTATTTCCAATGATCAAAGACACATAAAATGGTGGATACTTTATGTTTATGCTTAGATGACCTTCCTTTTGTTGCATGGTATTGGTAAGAACCTTGTCCTGATTTTTGGATGTCTCATTTGGGGAAGACATATTGGTTATAGTTGTTTGTCATAGATCTCTTTTTCCTGAGATAGCCATTGACTCCCACATGGATATTCTCACATTAATTTTCTTCATTTTCTCAAGAATATTAAAAGGGGATGAATTATCCTTCTATTGCACCCTCATTGTAAGAATTTTTTCTTGCACTTGGGCTTGAGTTGAAGGCACCTTGTGCTGATTTTACACATTTGGGGCTGTACTGGAACTGCCATTACCTTGGGTTACCAAATAAGGTTGGGATGGTCTTATATTTGATGCTTTTCCTTCCTCTATAGCCCTCTTCTTGGATCTAGTATTGACAACCATGCCTTGATGAAGGGTCTAATTTATCCCACAAAAGTAGTTTGCTTGTCAATTCACAAGTGAAGTGTCACTTGGGGGTACCTCTTGAGTGACAAAATTTTGTTGGTTTTCTTCTGCAGGAATTTCTTGAGAAACAAATGCACTTTGCACCATCAAATATTGGTTCAAAATTCCATTAGGGCATGTTTCTTAGTTGTGTAGAAGATGACAAGGGAAACACCACTCATAATCATGCACAAGATTGTTTTGGACCAGAACCAAAGCTTGGGATGAGCTAACTGCATTGGGGTTATATGGTTGAAATGAAATAGCAGGAGGGAATTGGTTTTGCTTCTGATTTACAGCTTGGGCCAAAGGTTTTTTTTGGTTGGTACGAGGGTTTATTGGGTTGGTATGGAGGCTGATAAGGTGTGGAATTTTGAGCATGTTGCCTCTTAATGGATACCAACTCATTCGCAAGATTTTGAAATTGCTTCATTACTTCCTGGAATTCAACTGAGGTACTTGAGGAAGTGGATGCTTCACTAGAGCTTTGATTTTTTGGGGTTGGGATAGGTGCTAGCTTAGGTGTCTAATTGAGGTTTTCAAATTTTTAGGTAAATAGGCATGAGAGTCCTGGAAGTAAGTTTCCCCACTTGAATTAAATAATTTTCGGCCCTAATGGCCATAACATTAGTACCGAGAAATGTTATAGCCCCCATAAATTGAATCATGACAATAATATCAGAATTTAAGATCTCAAAAATTAAATAAAATCACCTTCCACCATTGGTCTTACGAGGGCTGGAATTCTCTCCCGCGTCTTCTGAAATTTGAAATTGAAGTCTGCCATGAGCTCATTAGGAGCCCTCTTTATGGTTATCAATTGTTTTAACAAAGAGAGGTTATCTTCCTTTTCTCCAAACTGAATGCAGAGAGCAGTCCCCAGCTGATTCTAATTTTGGATTAATCATGCTGCCAAACTCCTGAACCATTATAGAGATTTTCCCTTAATTAAAGAAGCTAACAAATTCATAGCTACATCCAGGTCAATAATTTCATGGATAGAAAAAACATTAGAAATGTCCTGAATATGGTCTACAAGAATTGTCTAATTCTCCCCAGTGAAGAAAGGGATACTATTGAGTGTAAATGTTGGAATAGGATTCTAATCATTAAGAACAAGAGGATTGCTACCAGTAAAATTAACAAATCCTTGATTTTTTTGTGCAACCATTATGATAGGTATAAGAACTCTAGTTGATTACAGAAAGGTCCTACTTGGGGTGGAGTGGATAGAGTCCTATTTGGAGGTGAAGGTGACCTTTAGATTGATCTTCCTCTTCTTCCTTTTCCTAGTGACAATTGCAAATAGTCAAAAGCTCCTTCTTGTGTTGTTGTTGACCTTATATGAATTATTATCATAACCTAAGGCACTTTGGCTGCTAAAACCGGTTGATTCGATGTTTGGAGTCACAAGATGTGTTACTGCAGAGCCTCCAAAGGATGAAATTTTACCAAGTACACACCCAAAGTTGATAAAATGGAAAATTGACTTATGGTCCCATTGGGCGTGCCAAAACTGTTATCACTAAAAAACAACACCCTATGATATGTCATAATATATGGATGAGCATTTAATGTTTTTGGGTAATATGGGATTGTGTCAAGGTGTGGGACCCTTGCAAATAAGGAAAACCTCTAGAGAAGGTTGTTTCCTCTACCTAATTCTAATGCTAAAACTACTCCTAGAAAGGGAAATGCAACTACCTAACACTAACCTAAAATTCCAAGGGACCAGGGAAAGAGAGATGAATAAAAGGAAATCCTAAGCAAAGGGAGCTGATAGCACAAAGAACAGGGTTAGAGAGATTCCTAGTGAGTGAAAATAGGAAGAAAATGAAGTAGGAGAGGGAAGAAAGAAGTGCCACAGTCTGAGACAACATTTAAATCTCCATTTTTGTGGAGCACAACAACTTCAAGTGCTGTAAGAAGAACAAGGTATGCACAATATATCTGCAGATACAAAAGAAGGAAAAAACACAATATAATGCAGATTAGGGTAGAAAAAGCCAAAAAAAAAAATTGCTCAAAAGGATGCACAATCCATTACAAAGTAGACATAAGGCAAGAATCCTTCGTAAAATATTAAATTCGAGGCCTGAAACTCACAAAATCTCTGGAATTTTCTTGACAGAGTTCCTTTACGTTTTTAGAATATCCCCTCGAAGAATGAGGGGTATTTTACATTATATAGAGATAAATCCTTGAATTTACTTCACAGACTGACAACCTGCATTAAATTTCTAAAAAGAGGTATGGGTAGCCATATAATTTTGTTTCCCAATTGTACGTTTCTTGCACGAGGAGCCATGGGTTCTATATCTCATTAAACTGGTCATTGAGCTACTATGTACCACATTCATTATTACTCATCCCATCACTGATATTCATGTATTCAGCTAGTTGCATGTATTTTTTCCTCAAACGGTAGCATTCTGTCTCCAAAAACCCAGTTACATAATCTTCATGGTGTCGGCAAGGAGTATGTTTCTCCTGTCGGTCAGCTGTATTCATTTACCTTACATTCCTACTATCAATCGGTTGTGAATTCATGCAACTGGTCGATAGCGAACGTACCATCACCTTCTTTATTGCCTTGATTTGTTATGCCCTCATAACCGGTCGGTAGCATACTTTTGATGTCAGCTGGTAGCATGAATTTGTTATCGAACGGTAGCATCCATATGTGTTACCAACATCCCTCGCATCGCCACTTAACCAGATGCCACTTCCACCATCGTGCTACCAGATGATAGCACTAAACTTACTACCGTCTGGTAAAATCCATAGATTCTACTAGCCGATAGATTCCAAATATGCTACCATCTAATAGCATATATAGATGCTACCGAAAACCCTGCACCATTTCTCACCCACAACCTACTGATACTTCTTCACCCACTTGCTCCTTCTACGTGCTGGTAGCAAGCTATAATGTAATCAGCTGGTAGCATTTTTACTACATGGCTTATATGCTCAACCTTGACCAACTCAACCACGACTTGATCATCGTGACTCGCTCAGCTCGCTGCATCAACTCAACTTGGTCACAACTTGGCCAAGCCACCCACGAGCTACCCTATTATCTGAAATACATCCACTCCATTGATTAACAATGCCTATGTTTGTTAAGTAGTCCATTTTTTAGGGGGTGCAAAAATGGATAACAATACCCCACATCATTACAGCCTCAAACTCACAGGGTTGCGTACCATTTTGTACCTCAAAATTAGGTCCTAAGATAGAAATCTCCCTCTTCTATACGCCATCGATATTTTTAGAAAATCTCCTGCATAAATGATGGTACCTAAAACTACTTCCATAACTACAAACACCATCGCCCCACGATGACACTTGTTTCTTCCTGATCTGTTCCTGGGGACTCCCATCACTCTCATCCTACTGCACAACTATGTCATGATGAGTGGGATCCTCTTGAAATACTTACCGAGATTCCTATCCAAATCCCTTTTTTTGAACTCATGCGTATGTCTCCTCGCCATTGTAAGAATATCATGATAGCCTTATTTGACATGAACATCCTCTTTCCTCCCGCTTTGGGGCAGTGTACCACATTACATAGCTCAGAGGATTTTTTTTTTCATCAGTGTGAGGAGCTCTTTATTTATACCACCTTGCCATAGATGCCTAATCTTGCATCCATTTCCATATATCATTCATGATCCCTAATGAGATCTTGCTCTGTGTAGATGATCCACCTCTTTTCATCTCAATCTATATTGGCCACACTACGGTTAAACGTTCTCTCATCGACAAAGGTTCCGACACATGTTTTGCATCATTAGACTTCATTAAGACTCTTGGCTACTCCATATACAACCTAAAATCTACACATAACACTTGCCAAGAGTATGATCACTAAAAAATGACTTCCATGGGATGTATCTAGTTACCCATTAAAATTCCTCCTAGGATTGTCTGCATTAAAGTCATGATTTTCAACTTTCCCCTATCTTATAATATCCTCCTAGGACAACCTTGGACTCATCGCATGCATGCAGTCTCTTCCTCCACTTGTCAATATGTAAAATTTTCTCACCTAGGAGTTATTTATAAGATTTAAGGGGATCCTAATCCTTGGAACTATGATAAACTCCAAAAAAAGGGGACATACAAACTCCCAACATTAGACAAGTTATTTGCCATCCCCTTTTAGGAATATCATTGTTTCAACTATCCTATAGATTATCTCCACCGTTATGTCGTTCATCCCAAAATGGTTGGGTTTACGACCCCCAATCTCTTGGAGTATGATGACGATGAGCCCGATGAGATCACACTTCATATTAACATTTCAAAATCTTCTAGAACTTATCATTTCATAGTTACCTCCTTACTTATGAACCCATTCTCGCAAGAAGGCCCCCTTGGTTCCCGTTATCATCTAATGTACACCACAACCTCCATTAGAACATGTGGTATAATTCGAGACTATAGTAAAATCTTGTGCAGTGGATACCTCCACATTAGAATATGATGACGCTTATGATTTATATGATCCCCACTTGTCTAGTTATGTCAAGATATGTGATAGGGAATCCTTGCATTACCAAAAGGTCCTTTACACCTGAAACACTCAAAACATAAATTTCATTCTCATATAAGCATATTCCTCGAGTTTAGTTGATCCTTCTTCCATCCATCTGGTGCCCAAGCCTCAGTTCGCTCTACCGAACTCTTTACCACATATTACTCCTCCATACTCTACCATCCATCTAGTCGATTCATCTTCCCTTACAAAAGCATATGATCATGTCGCTAGTTTTGACTATGAAGTTGATGACCTCATGAGTGATGAAATCATCTATTGTGCCTCAATGAATAAGCCAAAAAGTTATCCACTAACACCATCTTTACCCATCACATTGGCACATTCCTCGCATATTCTCATAGATCATATATTGGATCCTTCCTCTGAACCAATATATACTACATCCTTGATCATCTGTAGTGGGACTTGAACATCCCCACCATGCATATGTTGCCTTTAACCATGCCTTATTGTCACCTATACTCTATGGGGCCATAGTGACGGTACCCTCACCTCTTCTCCTACAACCTCTCTAACATGCCAAAGTTTGTAGGGTGGTAATGGTGGTACCATCACAGATGTTGGTTTACCAAAATATATTGGGACCCTACTCGTTGAGTGGGTCTCCACCCAATATAAATAATTCCCGGTTACCTCAATAATGGAATCTATGTGCTTTTCTCTTGGCCAACTGGGAAAGTTATCCATATGCCCTATATAAGGATGCCATATTAAATCATCTCAACCCACATGTACTAGTGGTTGGTATTCTCAAAGTGCTCTCACTACCGACCCTTGTGTCCATTGGAATACTCTTGGGGCATCTACTGCTATCGCCAATGGTGTACCTGTCAATCGATACATAGGGAACCTATCGTAAATCTAGGTTTTTAGTAGAATGATAGGTCCCACAACCCTCTATCATCTCCATCTGACCCTATAGATATCATGCACTAAATATACCCATATGGTGGTGCCCTAACTAAAGGAAACCCCATGGTCTACCACATCCCTGCATACTACTACTAAAAAATAATGGAATGGATCAATTCATCTTGTGACACATTATCTGTGCTATAACAATCCCCATAACCACCTTCTAGATAAGAAAAATTTCGGAGGCATAAACTACACTTAGTCAGATGCATAACATGCCCTTGTCATATGTCTTGCTCTCAGTAGCCCATACAACTAAGGCCTTCTACTCTGTAGAATCAAGAGTCAAATCATAGTACATACGGGTACCTCCAATGGGTAACCCCAAAATCCTATGGAAATCATGTATGGTCAAGGCCATCACCATGGTCTCATATCCTATCTACCACTAAAAGGTGTCGGACCTAGTCTCCCATGTTTCCAAAAACATTTGGATCAGGTCTAGATCTAAATGTATCTTAGGCACCTGCATGATGCCCCTAAAGCCCCAACCCTATAATTGGCCCACCTTTGCTTGGGTCAAATTGGAAATCAATCCACTCAGTCATGCCACATCAACACTTCTCCATAGGCAGATCCTATGATCTCCCTGCATGCAAAAAATGACACAAAATATGAATTAGAACCTAAAAAAATCAATTAATTACCTAAAATAAAAAAGAAAAATGATGCCTTAACAACTTTGAAAATGCAAAAACAAATGACACTTAATCGACTGAATAATATTAAACATAACAACTTACCCATGATCTCACTTGCCGCGTGCACCATCTTGTCGGCCCATATTGATGCCTCGAACGCATGCCATGTCGTCATAAAACACACCCAAATTTGGAAATTATAGCTCAAATCTCTCAAATCCAAAAATATAAATAATCAAATAAAAAACAAAATATTTATATAAAAATGACATTTCTATTCAAATTCGGTTGTGATAACCCTAAAAATTCCAATGAATGATTTTTTTTCTCTCGATCTCTAAAAAATGCACCTTTTATTTTGTTGTGACCATAACCTCGAGCCATTCATTTTGACCTATTAAACTTATAATTTTAATGACTTTCTAATTTTAATTATTTTTGACACCTTTCCACACCACTATGACACTACGACACTATGCCATTACGACATTATGACATCTCGACACTATAACATGACATCTATCCCATGGCCCCTATCTAGGTGATTTACCTATTATTTTACTGATGACCCTCTAGTGTTTATTTTCACTTTTGTTTCTTTAGGGTTCTTGCAACGTTGATTGTGCCTGCACATGGCAGGATGGGAAACACTATCAGGTATGCATTGGTGGGTATATTTCATTTTAGTTGGTCCTTTATTACTTTCAACATTCCTTTTATAAACTTACTTTTAGTATTTACTTTATATTTTAGTGTTATAGACTATTTCATTCTGTTGAACACCTCATGTTTTTCTATTGTGACATGAAGTGATCAACGACTGGGTAATAAACATATATCTAATTTTCACTTTGTTACTAACAACTCCTTTATGCGGATAAGGGTTGCTGATGTATCTATTTCTCAAGTAGGTGCCTTAAGGGGTTTGTCGGGAATGGGGTATGACTATACACATTATGATTATGGGATTAAATATAGTACACAGAGAGATGTACTGCTATGTATCCCTAGCCTTAGTTACCCTTGCCTCAGTTAGTTATTTTATGTTGCACACACTAACACTCCCAACACTTACTTACATTTGACTTTGTCATTGAAACTTATTCCACTTACTTACCCTTGGTCCATGATACTTTTTTAGCCCACTTGACATTAAGGTTGTCCTTGGTTGATGCTATCACCTATGGGAAATGGTGTCGGTGTTATGTTTTCCCTTGTCTGAAACCATCGCTAATTAATGATGACTTCGGGTATACATGCACATCACACCCTCACATATCATGGAAGAAAGGAATAACATGAATGAATAACCATATTCTCTTCTCTTTTGCATCATCTTCGCATCTGTTCACTTTACTCTTGTTCTATCTTGCATTTGATTTAGATTAGACACCCTTCTTGTTTATTGGATTTATTGCATGATTGGGTCATCTATAGTGATTCTACGACAGGAACGACATTCCCCTTCTTCACCCATAATGATTCTCTCTCAACATACTATTTCTCTGGAGAGATAGATGCATAAGTGACCACCCCGCAGGTAATTGATCTTACCCTCTTTGTAAATTTTCATAGATTAGTTCATCTCCATTCCCATTTATTTATGTTAGCATAGTATTATATGTACATCGGTGCTAGTTAGTGTTATTCAAAATTTACCCCCAAGGTACATTTGATAACCGACATAATTTCTTTAGGATGGAGCAAGCAAAAATGGTTAAAGGCCAAAAATTTGGATTTTTGGGTCCCCTTTGCTTTCCTCTAACTTCACTACCCAAGAAAAATCATAGGAGTTAGAAAAATTTGAAAAAATGAAGTCTAGGGCCTATTTCAGTGCAAATCAGATCTGGGGGCTGCGGATGCAACCAATACTGGTCATACCAGGGTTCTTCGTACCAAGTTCAGGGCTGAAATGCTAAGGAGATAGTAAAATTTAGCAAAAGCAAAAAAAATTATCTCACGCGGTTCGCATGACAGCTGGGACAAAATTACATGCGGGACCTAAAATGCCAAAATCGCCGCAAGTCAGTGTATTGTGTATATGGCGGAAAAAGTTGTCTGGGATAGTCGGGCCCAAAAATTTTGAAATGGCCACAAATAAGTACAATGTGGAAAAGGCGTAAGAAAATTTCCTGTGCTGTCCGTGTGATAGCCGGGACACGAAAACCTGAAATCGTCGATCGAAGCGCATGCTTAGTGTATCGCGGGTTTTTCAGAAAAAATTGTCCTAGGTCGCACAGGGACAAACGTGACATCCAAACCAGAAATCACTGCACGAAGAAGGAATCAGAAAATGTCGAGAAAAGAGGCCCAGACGGTTTGAGTTCTGTAGGGACATAAGTTCCCCAAAAACCTGCATACCTATAATACAAAGGAAAAGTCAAGGCCCGACCCCCAAACTTCAAACAGTCATAACTTTTGACCCAGAGCTTCGATTTTCACAAAAATTGACTTTTCAGAAAGGGCATGACATCCTTTACACAAAAAAACTAGATTTATTAATTTTAAGGAGGGTGGATATGTGAAAATAAAGGAAACATATCCAGCTCTCAAAATTTAAATACTCAATCTCGTAAAATGCAAGAAATCCCTGGCAGACTCAAAATGACTGTCCACACTTAGAAGTCCATAATGTTTGCATTTCTCAACAAAATCACGCAAAATTGGTACCATTGGAATCATGAATCTGAGAACAATGCATAGATATCAAGAACTTTCAAATTTTATGAAGACCTAATGGTGATTTTTCTGAAAACGTGGCCAAATTTAGAGCAATGATTTTATTGGTGGTTGGGAGGACATAAAATAAGCACAGGTAGACATTTTTCACTGTTGCAAGTCATGGGACATCACGGGGAGGCTTTTGCAAGCAACATACCATCATTCCATGACATTTATTACATCTTGTAAGTGGTGAGAAGGAATATTTCAGGATTTTCATTTCTCCCTTTCTCTCTCCTCTCAAAACTCTACAAATAAGAATGTTGGGCTCATTGTCAGGGGAGATAGTTTTTGAGCAACAAAACTCTGTCAAATTGGTTTTGTGAAGCCAATGTGGTGCAGGAACTTGTATCAAATTGAACTGTGCATATCAATGAAGTAATAGATACAACTTTGTGGATGTATTTTCCCTTGCTGTGTTTTTTTATTAGATACGGTAAAAAACAAGGATCGGCTCCCAGGGGCCATTATTGCAAAACGAGGAACAAAAAACAACAAGCAAGAAGGAAACAAAAAAATCCTAGAAAGGATTTAAACATGCTTAACTATTACAATTAAGAACTAGACTTTGTAATAAGGTGGGGAAACCAGAGAGAAGGAGAAACAGTCTCTAAAACATCAAAACAATAGAAGTTCACCAAAATTCTACCAACAATCCAGAATCATAAGTTAATTTTTTGGGGATCTCCCACTACTACCATCATGGCTATCTTTAATCATGTCACCCTCAGCACCTTTGTCATTAATATCATCCTCCATCTCGTCCTCGGAGCTACTGATGCGCAAGTTAAAATTACTTCTTTTAGTTCCCTCCTCCATCCCTTCCAACCTGTCGCTTAGCTTTTTGACCTGGTCCTCTGGCTCTAGAAATTTCTGCTTGGACTTCACCTGTGTAGTGACAATTTGCTTAGAAGAATTGATGACATCCATAATTATTTCCCTTTAACTAGTATTGGTTTCTTCCATTGCTTGAAGCACCCCTTTTAAGTGTTGGACCTTACTACTCAAATCCTCGAAACCCTTTAAATTACCATCCCGGTCTCTTTTTCTCAAAGTGCTCACTTCCCCACGACCATACTCACCCATTTCTTTACCAGAATCCTCCCCCACAATTTCACATTTTCCGGCCTTCATCTTAGTAAGGCAATCAACGAGAGTGAGGTCATCCTCATCCACACACTCTTTCAGGGAAGAGGACAGAGCAAGTTTCCCATTTTCAAACATAAGAAGAATGAGCCCTTCATGTAGAGGCATCTCCACTTTCTCCTGCTGGAAAGCCATTAAAGAGTTAGTTAGAGACATAAACACAAAGAAGGGGATGCTCACCATGACCTTATGGTAGAATATGTTTAGAAGGGTCAAATGGTGAGTATAGAGTTTTTTGTATTTTCCCTCCAGAGTGATGTACTTCATGATTTGAAGGCACACCTCTCTCCATATACTCGGAATGCACGACCTAGCAATACCATCCGTAAAGAAAGAACATCTTTCCTTGCCAACAAAGAACAACTCAATTTCTTGTTCTCTACAGGTTTTATCCTTAAAAATTTTAAGCCCATCCATTTTCATGTCCGTGACCAAGGCGATGGAGGACTCAGACACCTCAATTTCCATCCCTCTGACAACAAACTTATCCTCTTTCCAAGCTTTGCCAAAATCCTTAGACAGGGAGGGGTCGTGACCATGTAATTTGGTAATGAAATTATTGAAACCCCCAATCCTAAGCATGTTCCACAGAGGCTGATTAAAAGATTCAATGCTTTGGCTAGCAGGTTCAACTCTAATCCTATCGCCCCCCATTTTTCACCAGACTGAGCTTCTTTTGTTTGTTGACTAAAATTCAAAAAAAGACCTTCTTTCGCACTAGCAGAAATCTTGAAAAACAAGATATTAAGTAAGTTCGTTGCTGCCAACCATAGGGGCTCGCACTCGTGCCAACATTATAAAATTTAGTGCCCTCGTATCTCTACAAATTATCTCATTAATGTTTGTGGGTAATATATCCAACTTTACACCATACCTTATAATCATTACAATTGCTTCCATAATTGGACATCTTATCCGCCACATTTGTTCCCTTGACATAAGGTATGATTATAAGAAATGCTATAAAAAAAATTGAAGTTTCCTTCACATTCATTAAGGATATTACTAATGGCCCAATTAATAGAACCATGATTATTGAGGGCATTAATTAAGAGGAGAGAGTCACCTTCGATCTGGATGTCCTTGAAGCCGTTATCTTTAGCTAGCAAATACCCCCCAAAGAAGAGCTCTAGCTTCCTGCCATGTTATTAGTTTGGCGACCTACAAGGACCCACGTAGGCAAACAACCAATCTCCTTCATTGTTCCTTAGAATTCCTCCTCTCCCTAGTAGGACCCCAGATTCCCTTTTGAGGCTGCCGTCAAAATTTAACTTAACAACATTTCCCCCGGGCCTATTCCAACTAGAGTTCTTTTTAGGAATGTGATATTCCACGCGGACCAAGGGTGAACTTGTCAAGAACTTTCTGCTCACTATTTAGGCAGGGTTTCTTGACTTTACCTTTAAAGAGTTTAATGTTTTCCTTTATGGCAATCAAAAATTTTCTTCTAACTTTCGAGAGAAGAGCTTTCTGATCACAGAAGATACCATCATTCCCGGATTTCCATAAACCCCCAGAAAAATGAGGAAGGGCAATATTCCAGGCCCAGGACAAGATAGGAAAATGGAAAGGGCTCTCCCATTGAAAGCAACAATATTCAATCATCAAGGGCAGGATCCATTGGATATTGAACATATCTAGAATAGTAGCAAAGACAACATGGGAGAAGGAGCAATGAAGGAGGAGATGGTTGACATTTTCCTCCTCTTTCTTACATAGTGAACATCTATTAGGAATCTTCATTCCCCTTTTCCTGAGATTGTCCACAGTCAGGATTTTATTCTGGGCAGCCAACCAGAAAAAGATATTAATCTTAGGGGTGAGATCCTTCACCCAAAATTTACCCCAATAGTCCTTGTGCAAATCATTCTTGAAATTTAACATGTAGGTTGATTTAACCGTGAAATTTCCAGACTCTTATTCTTTCCATTTGATGGAGTCCTCCTTGGTTTGGAACATGAGGATGTGGAAAGCCTTAAGTTTATTGTTGAGAACCCAGAAAGGTTGGATGTCACCATCAAAATCCGGAGGAGGCTCAATGATTTCCCAACCGATAGAATCTTCCTAGATCTGAAAGTCTTGAATCCAAAATTTTCTAGATTCCTTGTAGTACTAAGCAACATCTTTCCAGAAATCCAAGTTAGCTAAGGGGGAATCTCCAAGCCAATTATCGAACCAAATTTTTTTCCCTTGCTGTGTTTTTTTGCCTTATTCTTTCCCCTTTCAACCTCATTGCAAATATATTGTGTCTATTTATGATCTTACAGGGATTCATTATCATTGTGTGTGTATGAAATATTGTTATGAGTGCAGTTGCTAGACTGTGGAGAACTTTCATCACTCTCTCTAGTATGTACTTTACTTCCAGGTTTCACACATTGGAAAGCTATTATCATTCCCTCCTTTTTTGGTGTATCACCACTTTAGTGTAGGCTTTGTTTTCATGCACTCTCTCTCCATGGTCCCTTGGAAAGTTAGATTAGGACAAGATAGTTTTGCCTGCATTAGAGTAGATTGTGGCAAGTAGTTTAGGAGCAAGAACCAACTTTCTCTAGAGGTATATCTCAAGTAGCAAGTCCCACAACTTGGAGATAGTACCCATGTTATCCAGTCACACCGTGAGATCAAGCACACACACTTGTGAAAATTGGAGGGTACTGTGATTCAGTGATAACAGTTAGCATATTGCTCTTACATGATTAGTTCCTTAACTTTCCTTCATTTTCTTTTCAATTATATTTCAATTATATAGAGCATGCATGCTCATGTTATATTTATATCGATCTACATCTCTCCCTAATTAACCAATATCCTATAAGGGTACCCTCCTTTAACTTGACCGTAGGCCTTGAAAACCCTAGGTTGACCTAGTGTAGGGGTCATTGCCATCTGGAGATGTGACCTTGTCGCTCGTTGTAGCCCCTTTTAAATCAATCAATGATGTGTTGGTCCATTTGTTTCCACTCTTCATTGTCTCATACCCTTGTATAATGGAATACCTAGGAGTGCAAGCTAATGAGACACATTCTTGGCTCACCATACACCTTGTGTTCATCAATACTTCCACCTATTTTTACTTCATCTTGAAGATCCATTTGCATCCAATCATATTCTTCCCTAGTGGAACATATACAAGTTGACATGTGTTATTATTTATTAGTGAATTATACTCTACATCCATAACATATTTCGAAGGTTTTGAATGTAGGACTTAATGAACTATAGAGGGCTTAATAGATTCACAAATATACTCATTCAAGCAAAATTAACCTCTCCATGATCCATATTATGAGTCCTTGGTTGAGTGGTGGATGTGTCTGGGACACCATCCAATAATGTATCTCATAACATACTTATATACCATGTGGGCATACAATGAGTGGTTATAGTGGGTGGCGGATCTTCACCATATTCTCCATCATGACTATCCTCATTCTAAGGATTACCATATTATGTTTTCATAATACTATTGTTATGTTCATTAGATGAGTTTGTGGAAGGATCCTCTTATTCTTTCTTCTCAAAAAAATAAACATCCTTGATAGTGTAGACATTTTTAGATTTTGAATCCATCAATATCTAACCAAGTGTCTCATCACTATACCCAAAGAAGATATCATTTTATGCTTTCATATTTAGTTTAGTTCTCTTATTTTTAAGAATGTGCATACTTTATTTACATCTAAAAACTCTGAGATGTATAATTGAAGGTTTTCACCATGACCATGACTCTTGTTGTGTTATCCCATCAAGACCTATAGTGGGAACTCTATTTGCTAGATACAATTCTATTTTATATGCTTTGGTCCAATACGTTTTTGTCAAGCCATAATCATCAATCATACATCGCACCATCTCTATGATAATACAATTTATCTATTCAATAATACCATGTTTTTGTGGTGTGTATGGGGGATCCATTCGATGATGAATTATATGAGTTTCCAAGAATGATTTAAAATAATTACTAATCTATTCACCCCTTGATCTGAGCATAAGTTTTGATTTTATGACCAATTTTGGTTTCAGCAACTTTGAATTTCTTAAAATTCTCAAAGGCTTCATCTTTTATATGGAGACAATACATTCACATTTTTATTGAAAAATCAGCAAAGAGCATAAAATATCGAAACCTAATATTCTTAGGTCTCATGGGTCCACACAAATTGGTATGCACCATATTAAATTTTCTTGGAGCCCAAAATGTACTTATATGAAAATGTGCTCTATGTTGTTCATACGCCAAAAAATGTTGACACTTATCAGTATCATTTTTGATAGGTGGAAACTCCCTCACCCTCTTATTTTTTTTTGGATTGAGGGTAATTTGAGGGTGTTTGAAAGGACCCACATCCTTGTACACGTGAGGATTTTTGAGAGGATCCACAACCTGGTTACAATGAAGGGGAACCACTCATTAGGAACCCAATTGAAGCAACCATGAAACCAAAGTGAAGATGCAGCGACCGTCGACAACGACCGCAGCGAGTGGGACAACATAGAGCAGCTACCAGCGTCGGCAGCGAGAGGAGCAGCCACCAGGATCAGCAGCAAGCGGAGCAGCCACAAGTGTCAGCAGCGAGAGGAGCAGCCACGACCGCAGCGAGAGGAGCAGCAACAGTGAGCGGAGCAGCCACCAGCGTCAGCAGCGAGAGGAGAAGGAGCCACCAGCATCGACAACGAGAGGAGCAGCCACCAGCGTCAGCAGTGAGGAGTAATCACCAGTGTCAGCACGAGCAGAGATGCCGCCTCTAGCGGCGAAACCACCTCCGAGGAGGATCGTGCCTCGGGGGGATTTGAAACCGGGTGGGCAAGCACACAACCAAGTGTCTTGACCGCACCACTCCCACCCCATCGGCAACCCCCTCACCCTCTTATATCAGAAGAGTGTTTCGAGATATCAAAAAATGACATGAACATGTATTATATGCCATAATTGTGCCAAAGTAATGTCTTTAGCCACAAGGGTTTGATCTTCTCTCTGAAAAAATCTAGTTGAAACATTCTTTCCACATTGGAAGATCATGTAACAATTTGAGATACGCGTGACTTGTATCGAATGAGGCACATTGTTCTATTACATTTACAATCAAAATCAATTTTAAGATTATGTTCCAATAGTTGAATGATTACTAAGAGTTTTTTAGTTGAATTAGGGACATATAGTACATTATTTATTTTACAAATGTGAACCCTAAGAGGTAGTCAAATGTCGCCATTATATGATGTATCATCACCCAGATAAATGTGATTTTGTGTGGGTGTGTTATTTAATGGGAAAAATTAATATTCGTGTTTAGTCATGTGGCGGGTTACACCCAAATCAACATACCAAATATCACTTTTTGAAGGGTGTTCTTCATGGGATTGTGTAGCATACATGAAGTCCCCATCATTAAAGTGGTCTTCATACTCAACAAAGTTCCCTTTTGGTTTTTTCTTCCACTTTCTTTTATTTTATCCTTGTTGATTGTTACGTTATCTCTATTATGATTTATGGTTGTTGGGATTATTTCTACTAGTAGATACCTATTGGAATACATTATACCAACAATATTTTATTTCACGGTCCTTATAACAAAAAAATGAGACATTGTTTCTAATGTTTATTTCCTTGTTGATTTTGTTAGTTACCTTTCTTTTGGGTTTGCTTATATACTATCATATATTTCCCCTTATTTTGATAAGAAGAAATGGCTTGATCCTTTTATTCTTCTATTGACTGCATGTAATATTCTTGTTGCATCATATTCACTAGTTTCTCAAAAGTTACAATTTAGTCAGAAACATTTAGTGAAGTCACACAAATTCCTTATGATGAGGGAAGCACTCTCAAGACAATGTGTATGAGAGAATCATTTGTCACTTCCACTTACAAGGCTAGAAGTGGCACCCTCTTTGCTACAACATGCCTTAAAAGGCTTCAAGTTTCTTATTTGGTTTGAGTTTGAGGCTATCAAATTGGCTTAGGAGGTGAAGAATAGTGTTTTTGTTCTTGGATTCACAAAAAATATTCATTTTATCCCATGTTTCCTTATATATTTTTTCATCACGGATATGGGGTCACACCTAATTAGACACTCTAAATAAGACGATTAATTTTACTTTTTGATTGGCCCTATCAAACAATATCTATTAAGAAAAATCTGCTTTTGGTCACATTAAAGAACCATCTGCTACTACCCAAATGTCTATAAATTCTAATTGAGCTCTTATTTTTATTTTTCAAGAAACATAGTTGTCATCCCTAATGATCTGTGAATAAAGCATAAATAATTTTGGAGTAACTTAGGTAGCCATTATGTAGACCATAGGAAACATATGACTTCATGTTCAAACTTGTAGCTGTGGAAAATTGATGTTTTTTACATTTTTTTGAGAAATTGAGTAAGAAAGTAACCTCCCTTGTAACAAAAAATTTATGTTTTGTTTTATTTATTTTTATTTTATGGGATTTGTGGCCTAAACAAATATAATATAGCTCCCATTTCACTGAAAAAAATACATTTTTCAAATTGTTTCTATACAAACATTACTTGAAAAAATGAAAAAAGCAATAGTGGGCTCTTTTAGCCTCTTTTCATGTTTACGAATTGTCTAAATTTTTAATTTTGCATTTTTTTTTGTTTATACTCCAATTAGGAGTTTTACAACTAAATTTACCTAGATGGCCACTAGGTTATTTGAAGGAAAATAAATTTAGATATCAACCAATAGGTTTAACAAGTCTACTAAATTTATCCTACGTAAAAAGATGGTTAGAGGGGGGGGGGAACCATTTGAACTACCTCTAACCAATTTGTTTACAAAATCCAAGTAGGGGTGTAGGATACAAACGTTTCCAAGTTCTCTTTTGGGTGCTTTTTTATATAAGGAGTAAAACAACTAGGTTTAATTTTGTATATATAAAATTTGCAAATGCAAGGGAGGGGCTGTGTTTGAACCCATGACCTTACAACACTAAGACACTCCTTATAACCAGGTGAGAAAGCCTATATTGTGCATAATGAAATTAACTAATTACTATTTATATTTTAATAGACCATTGTAAATAAAAAATAAAAAAAATAAAACCCCACCGACCTTGGCACAAAATGGAGGAGTATAATGATAAGTGTAAGGTCTAAATGCATGTATGTAACATGAATTTTAAACCTTATTTTATCTACATAAACTTAAGTGTCCCTCATTTTTTTAAAGTGTTGCCACTTTTCTCCACTTTGTCTATGGGTTGCGTGAGGATAGAATCTTTCCTTTCGTTGAATGGGTCTAAGTAGATGAAACATTCATTTCCTTTCCTCTCAATATAATCAAAAGTCAAATAGAAATCATGTTCAACAAAAATCAATGCTATAATGGATCTTTACAAGGAATTGCAATGCATAGAAGCGTGAAGATCTTAGTGAAGAGAATTGGGATATGCCGAAACAAAAAACAAATTAAATCAGTATAGAAGCACCATATCCATGGTTTTTAAAAGAAAATTAATATTAATTTAATTATTCAAATTTGGTGTTGTGATCTTGAACCACGAGGATATAATGGAGCTCATGAACATCAAGATCATTGCACTCCAACATAATAAAAAAATGTGCTAAAAGTAATCAATAAGAAATTAACCATAAGTAAAATTGACGTGCATAAAAGAATAGGCCTACTCATACGCATAAATCAAAATAAGAAATAAAAATAGGAGTGTTCTGTAACTGCTAATGTAGGACTCATCATACTATTGGAGGAATGACAAAGATCTGGAGGGAATCCGTGAGCATCAAAACATTGCACTCAACCGAAAAATGATGTAGCTTCAAGATCGAAGCAAGAAATCACCCATGAGAGCAATGTACATGCATTAAGGGAAAAAAGGCTCAAATCCCATACTCCATTCCATTATATTGCTCAAGATGAAAGGGTGTACATATAGTAGTGGGGTGTGTAACTCCCCCACAAATGTAGATGTCAAGAGGTGGGAGTTACATTCCCGGAATAACTGGTCAAATGTAACTCCTATGATGCTCTATGACGCGTGTAAGGCCATAATGACACCCTAGGACACCTAAGCATGGTAAATCACCTATGTGGAGGAATCCCATGTACTTAAAATATATACATGGTAAATATCCTACACCAACACCCCCCTTGAAGCATAGATTATGTGGACACATAGATGAAAACAAGGAGAAATGGGTCCTGACAAAAAGCCTGATGAGGTACCCACGTACAAGAAACTCTCAAAAAATGGATTAAAAGGAGAAAACCTAGTGGAAAAAACTCCCCCCAAAAGAGAGACAAGTCCACTCTCTAATCTAAGAAAGATGCCAAAAATGAGTCCCGGCCATAGACAAACCTGTAAAGGTACCCATGTATAAAGAGGCAATCTCTCAGAAAGAAGAAGAAGAGAGAAGAAGAGGGAGACGAGAGGAATGCAGAAGATGCCATGGATGAATATGAACTCTTCAACTCTAGGAGGTCTCCCAAAAGAATATCGATCACAAGATCCTCTGCCTTTGGACTGAAGAAGAGCCATTCACAACGAACTGTGTGCCTACCCTTAGGAAGGACAAAAATGATGTGCTGTAAGTCTATCCACTCGACAAAGGAAATCAAAGGTAGCAACACAAAGAACTTCGAGTCTGGTCCATGAAAGTGTGACATAGGTCTAGTAAGTGAGTGCGAAGGAACCGAAGGTAATGTCACGAGTGCAGAACTGCCAGAGTATGAAGGGTAAACAACTGTAGAAAGGATGTCCAATTGATGTGAAGGAAACAAAACATCCCCCACAACAGAAAATGAATCCACAAGAAAGGGTGGATCAATGAAGGTCTCCAGAAAAGTGGAAGTGGTAAGAGTCCCAAAAGGGGCACTCCTAACAATGGAGATGATGAACTCCTCTGAAATACCTGTAGATGGATGAGAACCCTGTAGTACATCACAAGTGTACTCTGTGAAAAGGAAACTAAGGTCAAGCAGATACTCGTCCCAATGAGGGGGCTCAACAAATAGAATAACGATGTTAGATAGGTATGAGTCATCCAATGAAGGTAAAGGAGTGAAAGGGGCCTCACACACTGAAAGCGGAAAGGAGGTGGGTGTGATGACTGTATGAGACTGCTTGATATCTGATGAGATGTGGGATGTGTTAACACTCTCTAGAATAGTGAGAGAAGGAGGAGAAGATTCCTTTGTAGTACTCTCGACATCAGAACTGGGTGCACAATCCTCGTTATCAGAAGTAGAACCAAGGGAGTTTGTGTCAGTGGAAATATCATCACACGAAGAAGAGGAGACAACTGGATCAGCAGCAACAACATTGGAAGTAGTATGTGAAGGGTCTCCATAGAGGGACTGAAGAATGCTCCAGACACGGTGGGGTGGATCTGAGTCTGCCACGTGAAACCAAAGAGATCTGGAGACATGCATCATCAAGTGACCAAAAACATGGTCGCACGTGTCAAGGAATTCCTCTAGATGATGATGATCAGTGGGTGCAGGAACCGACCCAAGTAAGAAGGGTGAAATACCCTCATGAGTGAAGTAACATTCCATGGAAGCACGCCAAGTTGAATAGTTCCCTCTCCTAGTGAGAAGTAGTGGAGGCTGTAAAGTTATCCTACGACACTCAAGTTTGGAAAGAGCACCCTCTATGATGCAAAAGAAAGAAGTGCAAGGTGCAAAAATGTAAGACATCGGACTTGGCTGATAATGCATCTACGTGTGAAAACCCAAGAGTACTAGTGAACCCCCCAGAATGTGGCACTTTATAAAGTAGTGCATTTACAAAATTGAAAATGTCATCACATAATGTGTGAAAAATCATGCAACTTTGACTAAATAAGTGCTCAAAACCGAGCAGCGAATCAAAAGTTATAGCAAGAAAATGATTCCCACAACTGATGGAAAATGCTAATAAGCCCTACAAACGGATTAAAAAAGAGCCCGAAATGGGTGCAAAGGGTGTCGTGTGGGTACTTGTTGGAAATGGCATCAAATTTTAGGTAGGGTTTATTTTTCTTGCGAGGGGGGATTAGCCTCCTGCCAACCCCGGACCTCGCCCTCTGTCTTTGACATGCGTAGGAAGGGCATTAATACAAGCAAAATAAAGCCTTAAAATTATTACAATCCCATAAAATGAATGTTTTTGCCTTAAAACATTAAAAAGGAGGGATTGTTTTGACTGCTAAACAATGTCTAAAAGGGATGTTTTTAACCTTAAAACATTAAAAAGAGATTGATTTTACCTCCAATCAATTCTAAAAGGGATGGGGCTAGCTGATGGGTGTTGCACGAGTTGACACCAAGTTGCTGAGTTGTTGTTTGGGAGCGACCCGTAGTGCTAAGTCAAATCAAGGAGAATCCCTAAAAATAGGTTCTGAGTACTCAAGGACTCATCGAGTGGAAGGGCTACGTGCAAGATGGTAGGTGCAACGGTCATGCAGCTGTGCAGGCTCAAGTTTAGCACAAAATCTGCCAAGGTGGGTCAAGGTACCCTGTAGAGTCATTGGTTTGAATGTGGACTGAGATGGGTGTATATTGGTCGATCTCCCAGTAGAAGTGGTGACCATGTGTCACCAATTGAGCACAAAATGGCTCAAAATGGTCGTGCAGTGTGTATGTTGAAGTGGAGTTCCACCCCGAGTTGAGCTGTGTAACGGAGGGATCCGACAAACAAGCCAACGACCTAGATGCAAGCCCAAGATGCAGGTAGCGAGTCGGGAGTACAAAACACGATCGAGTAAATAAAAGACAATGGAAGAGTCTGGATAGGTGAAAACGAACTAGAGTCGAAGATAACACATATACCAATGCGGAATCGGAGGGCCCAGGCATACAAACCGGATGCAGAGACCAAAAAATACATAGGATAAAGATCCAATGCAAATGAACCTGTAGAAGATCAAAACCACGACCACACAAAAGTAGAATTCGAGCTAGAACTAGATGCCAATATAACGAGTAACTCTGAGTCAGGACCAAGGCTACCAAGCAAGTGGACAACACAAAATGCACAATGAAACTCTAAATCACGAGTCACCAACACAGAGAGGAAAAAGCTTATGCAAGAGGGAGCTCATTCAAGCTGTAGACTGAGCATGAGGTGCCAAACCAAGGGAGGTTGATTAAAGAACCAAGCCAAAATTCAAGGTCGATGTAGAAGCAATCACGAGCTCAGCAACTGATAGTGTAAATCAACCAAATACCCTTTAAAAAATGCAAGTAGAGCGCCTGCAAAGGAGAGCTTGCACAAGAAACTATGAGACAGAGAGTAGTAAGCAACTATTGTGAGCAACAAGATTCTGATCCATGAGCTCTAATACCATGTCATAGGAATGACAAAGATTTGGAGGGAATCCGTGAGCATCAAAACATTGCACTCAGTCACAAAACGATGTAGCTTCAAGATTGAAGCAAGAAATCACCCATGAGAGTAATGTGTATGCATTAAGGGAAAAAAGGCTCAAATCCCATACTCCATTCCATTATATTGCTCAAGATGAAAGGGTGCACATATAGTAGTGGGGTGTGTAACTCCCCCACAAATGTAGCTGTCAAGAGGTGGGAGTTACATTCTTGGAATAACTGGTCAAATGTAACTCCTATGACGATCTATGACGCGTGTAAGGCCATAATGACACACTAGGACACCTAAGCATGGTGAATCACCTATGTGGAGGAATCCCATGTACTTAAAATATATACATGGTAGAAAAGAGTTACAATTAAAAATGGAATGTAACTTCTGCATGATGCATTGATGAATATGAAAAATTCTATGATGAAATCTTTCATATAAATCCTAATGACACATAATGACCTATGAATTACCTAAGTGAGACGAATTACCATGTGTGAGGTAGAAAACACCCCCTAAATGAATAAAGGGCAAAAATAATATTTCACACCAACACCCCCCTTCATCAAAGCTTAGGGAGAGGATTGAAAAGCCAGAAAGAGAAAGAGGAATCCCCTAGAATACTAAGAAAGATGCATCATATGGATCCTGAAAACTAAAGGCCTGATGAGGTACCCATGTATAAAAAAAATATTTCTATAAAAGAAGAAGAGGATAAGAGGAATAGAAAGCTTGAAGAAGATGAGCAGTTGCATAGGACCTCACCCCAAGAAGAAAGCGTAAGTGAAGAAACTTGGCTTTAGTGAAGGGCTTCGTAAAGATGTTTGCAACTTGATATAGAGTTTGACAATATTACAAATCAATGATGTCTCCATAGATCTAATAATGTATGAAGTATATGTGGATCTCAATGTGCTTTGTCTACTGATACTGAAGCCGATTTCAATAAATTGAGATGGTGCTCATGTTGTCACAATAGATGATAATACGCTGCTAAAAGTGAATACTAAACTCTTCTAGAATTTTCTATAACTAAACAAATTCTGTATAAGCATTGACTGATTCCCTACAGAAGTTAGAAAAGTCACATTTTTATTCCTTCTCAACCAATAGACAAGACTCGAACCAAGAGAGAAACTATAGGCCAAGGTAGCATTTTGATGATCAAGATCATTGGCCCAATCAGAATATGTGAATCCAACTATATCAATCTCTATCCCTCCTAAGTAGTTTATGTCATCGGTATGAGTGGAACAAATATAGTGAAAGACCCCACTTTACCACTTTCTAATGCATCTCATGAGGCTCATTCATAAATCTAGACATCGATGTCAACAATGTACGAAAGATTCAATAGAGTGTGAGTCAAATAGATCAAGCTCACCACCAACTAGTGATAAAGGGTACCATCGACTAAGGGAGTAGGATTAATCAACAACTAAATTAACCCTGGAAAGGAATGGAGTGGGAGATGGTTTACAATTAGACACGTGAAACTTGTCTAGTAAATCAATGGTGTAATTAGATTGAGAAATTAGAATTCTTGAGTCATACTAGGTAATCTATATCCTAAGGAAGTAGTGAAGAAAACCTAAGTCAGTCATGGAGAACTTATTGTCTAAGGAAATCTTCACAGAATCAATGATTGAGGAAGAGCTACCCATAATCAATAAGTCATAAACATACAAAATGAGGATAAAGATGGAATAATATTACCATAGAATGTAAACATTAGGGTCAGAGTGACACTTAGTGAACCATGATGCAAGAATAAAGGAGTCCATCTTGGCATACCAATCCCAAGGGTAATAGAGATACTTATTAAACTTGCAAATGAGGGAGGAATCATAGACATAACCATGACGTTGTTCCATATATATTGTTTCCTCTAGTCCCCCATGAAGGAAGGCACTCTTAACATCTATTTTATGGAATTTCCATCTGTTAGCAGTAGTGATGCTGAGGGTCAGTCGAATAGAAGTCATATTTGCAATGAGAGAAAATGTATATGAATAATCAACCCCAACTACCTCAGAGAAATCCTTAGCTAAAAGTCATGCTTTATGCTTCTCGATGTTCCCATTAGCACCATACTTTTTTTGGTACACCCATTTACACTGAACTATTTTTATTTCTTTCGAAAGAGTGGTAAGATCCCAAATATCATTCTTCATGAGTAGAATCCCACTCAAGAATCCCATAAGTCTCCCAGAAATACGTAAGGTTAAAAGCGGAGGTGAAGAAGGTGTGGGGTCTAACAAAATATGAATGATTCTATCTATCATTTGAAGGATTCCTTATCCAATCTACAATACTCTAGAAAGTGTACCTAGCTATACAAAAATGAGGAGGAGAGTCAGGCTTAGAATATATAGATTCTTCACTTGAGTGAGAAAGGAAATAGTCATCATCATCACTACTATTAGAATTCAAAATATTCTAAAGCATGAGGAGATGGAGGAGTAGAAAGATCAAGAGGAAGAGTATCAACATCATCATCATCATCAGAAGAATCAAAATCAAATCAGAGAGGGGGAAAAGAACCTCAGCTGGTGGAGAAAATGGAAGTAGAAGATGAATCATCAAACTTAAAACTTATCTCAATATAAATATAATGAGTAGTAGGGTTTAATAATCTATAAACCTTTACGCCATCAGGATACCATATAACGATACAAGGTATGGATTATGTTTCCAAGGCCTTGCATCTCTTTTTAGGAATCTAAGCCATAACACTTGATCCAAAGACATGAAAGTTCTTGACATCAAGCTTACATCCATAACAATTCTTAAAGAGTGTAATCCCTTTTACTTATTTGTGTGTAATGTGGTTCTGAATGTAATAAGAAAATTTCACATCTTCTGCCCAAAATAATGAAGGAAGGGATTTATAATGAACCATATAAATGGTCATCTCCTTGAGAGTTTGGTTCTTTCTTTCCACAAGTCCATTTTACGAAGGGCTATAAGAAAATGTACACTACAAATCAATACTATTGGAGGTGTAGAAATCATCAAACCTATATCTCACACACTCTCCTCTATTGTCAATTCAAATAACCTTGATAGACCTTTCAACTTTTTTCTCAGCAAGATCCTTGAAGTCTTGAAAGTATCGAAAACTTTAGATTTTTGTTTGAGAAGATACACCTAAGAGTAACATGAAAATTCATCAATGAAGGTAAGTATATAAAGATATATAGTAAATTAAAGAGATGGGAAAGGGCCATAAATGTCGCTATGAACAAGATACAAAAGATGCGAATCTCTCCAGGATTTTCCCTTGCCAAAAATTTCTTTAGGGTGTTTCCCGAGGGCTCAATCCTCATAAATAACCTTAGAAAATTTGACCCAAGGCAACTGTATGGATGAAAATTGACATGCAACCTTCAACCACACTTGACCCCCCCGAGGTCGTGCTGGAGCAACCGATGTTGAATGTGTGTGGCTAACTATAGGAGGATCAATGACTAAGATATGGTCGTGTGATCTCCTGGTAGTTGAGTTGGTAAAGGGGAGACTTAGAGGCTATGTGTGGGTAGCGTAAATTCCTTATGGTTTGTTTGCCTAACTTGGATCTAAGTGCTAAACTAGTTTGAAGTGTCTAAATTAACTAAGTTGAAACTAACAATCTATGCTACTGCTGAAAGAAAACTAATCTAAAAAAATCAGAAAATTGAAAAATTATAATCACAAACAACAATTTGCTTCTATTCTAAATAATTAAAATATTTCTACACTAAAACTAAACAAGAAAAATAACCCGTTGTGGTTATTCAGCAGTGCTGAGCGTATTGAAACTAAACTAAATTAAAGCAAGAAATTTTCCAAGTGATTTACAATATGTAGACAACCTCCTACAGATATTCTCTCCTTCAGATCCACAGGGATAAGAAGAAGGGGATCCATCACCGGGGTTTGATATGAAAGATTCAAACCCTCTTGGAAATTAACTAATTACTCGCAAATGAAAGGAAAATGATTTATACTCTATTTGATATGATGTAACAATGATTAATTGTAAGAATGAAGGAAATCAAAAAACAAATCCAACCTAGAATTCACAGAACAAAGATAAATCCAGCTATGTAGTAATTTGTCCCCTCAAATTGTCCTTTCTTTCTTTGTGTTTCCATATGAGTCCAAGGGATTGGGAATGCAATGACAATAGCAGGAGGATGGCGCTTGAGCAATGGAAGCTTGAAGATAGTCTGGATGTAATGCAAGTAGAAGAGAGATAACACAAGAGATCTGAGCTTGGCTATGTAATTCCTAGCAAGATTGTGGGAGCAATACAATGCAAGATACATAAAATTCTACGGCCTTTTGCTTGAATACAAGCATAGAATATATAGGAATGGAGGATGGGAGGTACCTTTAAGCTCAAGGTAAGAAGGAGCAGTTCCAATGAATTAAATCTATTTAAATATAGGAGGAAGGAGGACCAAGCAATTAAAGCTAATTTTAGACCATTTAGCTCACAGATGCATGCAAAAAGTGAAATTAAATGAACTGTCACATGTTAAAACCCACGTGAGGGATTCTAGAAAAAGAGGGTAGGATTGCCGCCCTACACAGGGTGGCGGTTTTAGGACCACCGCCCTATTTTGGGTGGCAGTTTCAGAACAATTGCCTAGGCAGGGCGGCGATCCTAGCACTAAAGGCCAAAACATATGCAGAAAGAGGTAGGAAGCTGGAAAAAAGTGTGGGAAGACTAAGTAAGGACATCTAGGCAATAAATATACACTGAAAATGAAATTTGGAGCTTGAATACCTTCTTGAAAGGACTTGAATCATCATTGGGGACTCTTGTAACTATTTTCCCACAATGTAGCACATGTAATTTTGGGTGCATACATATTGCCCCCTTGGAGAAGCGTTTTAGCCATGAAAAGGCATAAAACGCAGAGTCCGAGTATGGTGTTCCCAAAAAGGGGAGTTAGAAGTTATACCTGACATGCCCGTGTGTCAAAATGTCACCGCCCGAACTCCCGCTACCTGCAAGAGAAAAGAAGGCTCAAGTGTAGATAGATAAAATATTGAAAAATAAACACTAAATCAAAATGATAAGAGGACTTACCATTCGTGCGGGGATATAGAAATATAACTGTGCCAACACTCCAACCCTGTGAATATATACACTCATAATGAGGTTAAAAATAACATATATATCAAAACAAACTCACTTTTCAATTCATTTGTGCATTGTTGATTTGGTGAATTTGGAGCTCTGGATTCACGGTGACCATTTCTGATGAGAGTGTAGACACCTGAAGTATGCTTACACTTAACATTTCCTCCAATTAAATTGATTGATGACACTTCGTTAATCAACCCTTCTTTGCCCCACTCTCGGATGCCCATTTACGACACCTTCTCAGTCGTATTCCTCCTATAATCAGCTTATTTTTCTAATATCTCTCTTATTAGCTAAACATTCCTCCTTTTGACAATTCAGAATCTCCCTAGTTCTCTCTAGACCACTTCTATTGGCTTCGTAGGCTATCTATCAGTCACAATTGGTTATCTAGACGCCTCTCGACTCTCAATGAGTCTCTAATCACTTGCTAATCAAGTTTAACTAGCCTAAACCCTAGTTAACTAGCCTAAACTAAGCTTAACTAAGCCTAAAGCATGTTTATCCTAATCTAATCGTAAAGTGTTTTTTGAGCTTTATTCCCACATGCACCCAAATTCCAAACTCTCCCAAGTTGAAAACTATAAATAGAAGGGTCACCCCTCCCTTTCAACCTTACACCTTGTTTACATAACAAAAATCTCTCATATTTAGAGATCTTGGCATTAGAAATAATTTGTGATAGCTTTGAGCTATAAAACATTTGGATCTTGGCCATACTCCATTGTTAAGAGTTCCCCTATCTTGCATCCATCCACTCCAAATATAGTTAGTAAGGGAAGATCTAAAGCTTGGCCATGTAGCCAACTTGGAGAGATCTCCTCAATATGTTTGAGAGTAAACAACACATAATTTGATTGCTTAGAATCTAACTAGGTTCACTTTCATTAAGATTTCATGGAGTAGAGAGTAGTATATATGCTAGGGTTTGAATGTTTGTTTCAAATTTATATATGCATAGATAGTTTCTTGTTTAGCCACTAATCTTATGGCTGCATGGTTGTGTTTAGTCAAGCTTGAGGTTCTTTAACCTCATCCCATACTCTTAATGCAAACCTTTCCATTGCATACATCAAGAGTACAAGCCGAAATGGCCGTTGCGGAATAGTGCTCATGCCTCCACATGCAGGAGATCATCCTAACACGGTCAATGGTTTGTTATTTTTACTTTTGTCATTTTATACCCTAAATGTAAAAATGTTGAAAAGTTCACCTATAGGGGATTATTTTCAATTTTTTTTTGTCTTAAATGAGCCTCTATGCTACGCCCTTAACCTATTGCTTGTATTAGGATATGAGTAGCCGACTTGTGGCTTACCATATAATTTTATTATATCATTTATACTTTCTCATGCTTAATAGTTCGGCCTGGGTAATGGCCATAACATATGAATGGTATATATAGAGGATTGTAGGTAGTAGTTCATTATCATTTGAGCATTTGAGTCTTATTATATGGTTTAGAGGTTGCCCCCTCGAAGTGGCGAAGCTATTAAAATTGCATATTGGATCATTATTCTAAAATATTGTGTTATTTGGTGTTATATTGCTGCTCATAATCTGAATTATACTAGTAATTTCATTACCTCCCTAGTGGTATCAGAGCTGCAATCTGGGCCAAAATTAGGGCAAAAACCCTAATTTTTTAACGTTTCCGCAATATATTTTGAACCAGATCGAATTGGTAGTAGATATTTTTACCAGAGTTTTGAAAAATTTAAAGTAAGGTTCCCTAAAAATTTCAGATTTTTTGATTTATTTTGCACAATTTATTACAAATTTAGGTTTTTTTATAAAATTGCTCCCTAGGGTGCAAATTATGGAATTTTTTCAAGTTCTTTACATTTTCGGAAAGCACTAAAAAAAATAGTATTAGTATCTTCTCTATGTTTTTTTTCCTACTTAGCCGAATTTGTATCAAAACCCTAAACCCTAAGGTTTGATATCATGGTGGGGCCTTCCACAAGAGAAAAAAAGAATCCGGTTACTCTAGGTAAAACCCCATATAAAGATGAGATAGTGATTGAAGAGATGGATTTAGAAGGGGTAAATATAGATTCCTCAGCACTAGGGTTTACTTTAGTTGATCATAAGGTGAGCCAACTTGATTATGAGCTGTGAAATGTACAATCTGAGATGACCTCTAAAGGAGACATAGCCCAAATCAATCATCAGGTTGGATGATATCATGCAACATGTTGGGTAAATCATATGGCCCAAATCCATCCCATATCAACCAAGGAGGATCTTCAGTTCAAAATCATGGACAAAATAACCATGTTAGATCACTTTTCCAGCCCAATCAGAATCCAGCTTATTCGAACCACGGAACATGATGCCGAAAGTGGATATGCACAAATTTGATGGTAAAGATCCCCTGAATTGGATAAATCAAATGGAGAAATTCTTTGAGCTACATCAAACACCATCAGGAAAAAAGGTGACTTTGGCATCCCTGTATCTTGAACCAGACCAATTCGTTTGGTATCGATGGTTATGTGCTTAGAGGTAGAAGAATGGTCTCGGTGTCACTTGGACAGTTTTTACCGAGGAGTTGCAATTGCACTATAGTTCCAGTGTTTTAGAGAACTAATTTAGTCAATTAGCAAAGTTACGACAAATAGGATTAGTCAAAGATTATGTGCATCAATTCCAGAACCTATCCTTAAGGGTGGAGAATATACCAGAAGAGAATTTGAATGACCTATTTCTTGGGGGTCTTAAGGACCACATCGAAGCATGAGGTGCGTATGTTTAATCCACTCAAGCTTTCTAATTATATTATCATGGCACGTTGAGAAGAGGAAAAAGTTCTTTGTAGTAGGAGGCCACCTTTCATTAACACCAAAGACCATTGTAATATCTCTTTCCCTTCATTTTCTAGGCCAATTAGACTGACTCCTCAACAAATGGAAGAAAAGAGAGCAATTGGATTATGCTTTAACTGTGATAGAAAATATGGACTGCGACACAAATGTGCTGAGAATAAGTTGTTATATATTGACGGAGGTAATGAGGATGATGAGGATGCTGAAATTATAGGAGAGGTTGAGGAACCAGTAGAAGAGGAAGTAGAGGATCACCAACCTACAATTTCTTGCCATGCATTGTCAGGTATTAGTACTCCTCAAACACTCAAGGTTATTGGCTATCTCAAAAAACAAAAGGTGATAGTGTTGATTGACTCGGGGAGTACTCATAACTTCATAAATAGTAAGTTAGCTGCTCGCCTCAATTGTTTTATTTACCCAGCTCCAGAAATGAAAGTTATGATTGCAGATGGTGGGACAGTCAAGTGCACAGGAAAATGCCATAGTATCAAGCTTTCCATGGGAGACTACATGTTAGACTCACCTATGTTTGCTATTTCTATGGGAGGGGTAGATATTGTTTTGGGTGTCCAATGGCTCACAACCTTAGGTACTATAGAGATGAATTTCCAAGAATTGTTCATGCAATTTCATTCAGATGGAAGGACAATACAATTGAAAGGGATGGTAGCTAAGTCTCCATAGATTATTAGCTCTCATCAGATGCAGAAGGTTCTCAGAAAAGGAGTAGATGGATTTATAACAAAGTTATTTTCCATAGAAGTAAAAAATTCAGTCTTCAATGCCACCCAATCTTCAAGAAGATTGTTGATGCTCACTCATCTATTTTTGATGCAATTCCAAAGGGACTACCACCAGTTAGGGATCATGATCATGCCATTCAGTTGATTCTAGGGAGCCAAACACCTAACATCAGACCATACAGATACCCATATTCCCAGAAAAGTGAGATCGAGAAAATGGTTCAGGAAATGTTGAAGGCAGGTATCATCAGGCCTAGTCAAAGTGCCTATTCTTCCCTAGTGGTCATGGTACGTAAGAAGGATGAAACATGGAGGATGTGTCCAGATTACCGAGAACTCAACAAGTATACCATCAAAGATAAGTTTCCTATTCTAGTAATTGATGATTTACTTGATGAATTGCATGGTGCTATTTATTTCACAAAATTAGATCTTCGTTCAGGGTACCATCAAATTAGAATAAAAGAGGAAGATGTTCATAAAACGGCTTTCAGGACTCATGAGGGCCATTATGAGTTTTTGGTAATTCCTTTTGGTCTTACAAATGTGCCTTCAACCTTTCAAAGCTTGATGAACACTGTTTTCAAGCCATTTTAAAGAAAATTTGTATTAGTTTTCTTTGATGACATATTGATTTACAGTAAGACATGGGAAGAACACTTACAACATGTAAATAAAGTGTTGGAAGTTTTGGAGAAACATACTCTCTATGCAAATCCATCTAAATTTTCTTTTGGTGTACAAGAGGTAGATTACTTGGGTCACATTGTATCCCATGAAGGTGTCAAAGTTGATCCTCAGAAGATCAAAGCTATGGTGGAATGGCCAAGACCCAAAACTCTCAAAAATCTTCATGGGTTCCTAGGACTAACAGGGTACTACAAAAGATTTGTGCGGGGATATGGTAGAATAGCAACCCCACTCACTGCATTACTAAAGAAGGATGCCTTCCATTGGACAGACTTAGCCACTAAATCCTTTGAGAAGCTGAAGGAAGCCTTGTGCAGCACCCCAGTTTTGGCTACTCCCAACTTCTCAAAAACCTTCATTGTTGAATGTGATGCTTCAGGATCAGGATTGGGAGCAGTTCTAATGTAAGAAGGAAGACCAATTGCATTTGAGAGTCACCAATTCAAAGGAAAATATCTGCTCAAACCGGTCTATGAGAAATAAATGATGGCTATTCTTCATGCAGTCAAGCAATGGAGGCCCTATCTCATGGGTAGACACTTCAAGGTAAAAACTGATCATGATAGTCTCAAATACTTTTTGGAGGAAAGGTTATCATCTGAGGAACAACAAAAGTGGGTAACAAAAATGTTGGGTTATGATTTTGAAATCATATACAAAAAGGGTAAAGAAAATGTAGTAGCTGATGCATTGTCCAGAAGGGATACATCCGTAGATGCCTTACTATGTGGAATGTCCATGTTGACAGCCGATTGGGTGGATGAAGCAAGATTGGAATGGGATCAAGACAAGGATACACAATCTCTAATACAAAATATCAAGCAAGGATCTATGACATCTAAAAAAAATTGAGTGGAAAGGTAATGCCCTATGGTACAAAGACAGGTTATACTTGAGTAAAGATTCTGAGTTGAAGCATAAGATTCTTGCAGAGCTACATACCTCACCTGTTGGAGGACACTCTGGGTTTTTGAAGACATATCATAGAATAAAAAGAGAATTCTTTTGGGAAGGACTCAAGGGGGATGTACAAAATGTTTGTATCAGAGTGTTTAGTGTGCCAACAGAACAAAGGGGAAACAATTAAGACACCAGGTCTGTTGCAACCCTTACCAATTCCTAGCCAGAGATGGGAGGAGGTCTCCATGGATTTCATCACCGGATTTCCTTGTTCAGAGGGTAAGAATGTTATTTTTGTGATTGTGGATAGGCTCACAAAATATGCCCATTTTTTTCCCTATCACATCCATTTGTAGCTAGTACAGTCGCAACTATTTTTTTGGAGACAGTTCAAAGGCTACATGGAACCCCAAAGATAATTGTAAGTGATCGTGATCCTATTTTCACAAGTAATTTTTGGACGGAATTATTTTCATGTTTGGGTACTCAGCTAGCTCACAGTTCATCTTATCATCCTCAAACTGATGGGCAAACGAAAGTGGTCAACAAATGCTTAGAGGGGTATCTACGTTGTTTTGTATCAGATAAGCAGGAAAGATGGATTAAATGGCTACCACTTGCAGAATGGTGGTATAACACATCTTTTCATACCTCTTCTCAAATGACCCCATTTTTAGCATTATATGGTTACCATCCACCTTCTATCACTTCCTCCTTGAGGGTGTAAACTAAGGTTAGAGATGTTGAGGAACACATTCAACATCAACAACAGGTTTTGGCTAGTTTGAAGGAGAATTTAGCATTAGCACAAAACAAAATGAAACAACAAGCAGATCAACATCGTAGTGAAAGAAATTTTGAAATTGGTGATTGGGTTTTTGTACGTCTCCAGCCTTACAAAAAGATGTCTCTAAAGCAACAGAAAAAGGACAAAAAACTTGCTCCTAAATACTATGGCCCTTATCAGGTTCTACAGAAAATTGGCAGTGTTGCTTATAAACTAGAGTTGCCTCCATCTTCACACATACACCCAGTATTCCATGTTTCATGCCTGAAAAAGGTTATTGGATAGAAATTTGAAGCCAAGATAGAGTTACCAGAACTTGACGAGGAAGGAAGAATCATTTTGGAGCCAGAGAAGATTCTGCAAACACGTACTAAGAGGCTGAGAACCAGAGACATTAAGGAATATCTGATCAAGTGGAAGAATCTGAGCATAGAAGATGCCACTTGGGAGGATAAGGGTTTTCTGCAGCAACATCCAGGATTATTCAATGTTGAGGACAACGTTGGTTTGAAGGGGAAGGGCATGCTACGCCCTTAACCTATTGCTTGTATTAGGATATGAGTAGCCGACTTGTGGCTTACCATATCATTTTATTATATCATTTATACTTTCTCATGCTTAATAGGTCAGCCTGGGTGATGGCCATAACATATGAATAGTATATATAGAGGATTTTAGGTAGTAGTTCATTATCATTTGAGCATTTGAGTCTTATTATATGGTTTGGAGGTTGCCCCCTCGAAGTGGCGAAGCTATTACAATTGCATATTGAGATCATTATTCTGAAATATTGTGTTATTTGGTGTTATATTGTTGCTCATAATCTGAATTATACTAGTAATTTCATTACACTCTAGGGGGCACCCATAGGGCATGCTTTTATTTTGTTGAAAATGGTCACTTTTTGTACTTTTGAATGCTTTTAGGGTTAAGGGCATGTTTGGAAAATCAATTCAGGACCGCCGACCAAAGCAGGGTGGCTGTCAGATTTGCATATATTTTGTGGGTTTGAACTAGAAATAAGCTTCTTTGATTAACAACTAACCTATTTTTTTTTGAAAATTTCAAAATCGGTGAATTTTGTATGTTTTTTAGGGGGTACACATAGGTTTCTTAACTAGGCGCATCTTTTTCGAAACCCTAGCACTGTCATTGAGTTGGCCGTGCACTTATCTGAGCATATTACACAGTTGATAGTTCATTTTAGATAGGGTCGCGTCTCCATCGAGAGGTGGACATCTGCGTTGGTTGGTGAGTGCACTTGTCATGTTGGCCACATTGGTTTCTACTATCCTACTGTGTAAACTCTATCATTTCTGACCTAGCCACGTCTCTGTTGAAATGTTGGCATCTCCGTCAACTTTTTAGCATCTCCATGTCTCTGGACGCGTTGGTGTTTTCTGCCATATTGTGTTTTTTGACATTTTTACTTACATGCGTACTCGTTGAACAGAGAGTGCATGCGTTGAAACCCTAGCATACCTATCTAAACAAGCCCACGTAGGTGTTAAAACCCTATGTCAGTTTCTCCTATCATACGTCTGTGTCGGTTAGGGTACGTATTCATCGGATGGGGTGCGCTGGTGTCATTCTGGGCGCACATGCGTTAGTATTAAAATTTGAAAATCTTTCTCCAAACTGTAAACTCATTTTGTTAAGCATTTCTAAGTTTTGTTTAAGACTAACCAAGTAGATGCAGGGTTTTGTTTTATCATTTCAGCTTGCATAGCTTAAAGTGTTGTCATTTCTCGGCTTGTACGGAGTTTGTAAAGTGTGTATGCTCTCTCCTCGTGCCTTCTAGGAAATATTGGAGATCAAAAGCACTTGTACAACTTTATGTCACATTAAAAAAAACACTTGTTCTATGATTCTAAAGAGTAAAATAATTTCCATATGATTTGTCTTAGTAGAATTTTCACATTGCGTATGCTCTTCCTTTGCGCCATTTGGCGATCTTAGGAATCAAAAGCAAGGTGTCAATTCTCTGTTCTTGATATCAATTTGTGACATGGAAAATTACTAAACTCATTATCTGCAAGACCACGCTTACTAAAGAAAGGTGTCAAAACAAAACATAAAACTTCTAATACACGTGTTTACATGCAGATTGCCAAATGGTGTGCTACTTGAAACCACATTTAAGTTAAAAAGATAAAAAAACACACCACTTTCATCACACTGTATTGTAGGTTTCAGAAAAGGGTACGTCCCTATCCACTCAACTGGAACATAACCCCTTTGGCATAATGCCTTAAGCTACAACAATGGGGGTGGTTCCAGGAACCCTAAAGTAATCCACCGCTGAGTAACCTCGTGGATGAAACAGGAAGCGCTCCGCTTACCCACTTGACTAGTACTACCATTTGTGAGATTAGTGTCACAAGTTATCTGTATGGTGACCCCAGTGATGGTACAATTGAACACACTAGTTTCTCATTGTATCAGAAGGGGGTAAAGTAAAGTTGAGATACTCCCAAGATAGTCAGGGTGACTATTTGGGTAAATCGAGCTCGCTTAAGATGGCTTGTGATACCTAGTTGAGAGAACTTATTAAGGAGGCAATTTTGTCTTGGAGCCCACTTTTCTATTCTGTTGTTGCGTCAAGCCATCATGAAGTGATGAATCACTTGGAGTTTGAGCCTTGTTTTTCGAACAAGGAAAATAATCCATGTAAGTTTGATCTAAGTTTCCTTCATCACGAAATTAAACTATGTCCCACTTTAGCTCAGTTTTATTATTATTTTCAGATGAGGTGAAACTCTGCCCAAGTGGTGCTTAGTTTATTTTCATCTTTTTTGATCTATACCCTTGCGTTCTCACCACCCATTTTTTGGGGTGAGAAAGGAGCATACCTTGCACATTTTTATCAGAGATAGTACTTGCCACTTTTTTGTCCATTTACGCCCATCCATGTTTGCGGCTGGGTTGTTAAACGTCTAAAGTGCATAGGTACATTTTTTGTATCTTTGATAAAGTCCTTCGATCTTGATTTCAAGATCATCTTCACTGTTGTGAGTTTGGTTCATCATTTGTCTCTTCTTGAGTTAATAGTTTTTCTCACATTCTAGTCACACAATCTTAGTACTTACATCATGTTTTCATTTTTTGAGAACGTGATATAAGTCCCTTTATTGCGCGGTTACGCTGCTCGCACAATTAAAAACTCCTTGTTATACTTATTACTTAGTTTCAGTTTTGACGTCATCTGAGTCTTTTAAAAAGTGTCGATATCACCTTATATATATCACAATAATGTTGTCATGATACTAACATTGGGCTTGCTTGGTTAATGTATCACGATAGCATTGTTACGCTATATCTAGTCATGACTTCCATTTTTTAGAAGACTTAGCTTTCATCGACATTCAAACTAATTTTAAGTATACCTCGTTGGGAGACTGCGTCAATACCACTTTGATATTTAGGTCTTGTTAGAATTCTAACTTGACCTACGCATTGATACGATATTGTCACTATTCATTTTAGGGTATAGGCTTGGTAGCAACAAAATTGAGTGATCATTACATTTAGGTGTGCATATGAGTGTTCTGTGATAAAAAAATTGGATAGCATTACATCTAGGACACACTGTGGTATATTTCAAACATCACCTTGAATGGCTTGCAAAATCACACATTTAGGAGTCATGCTAGCTTCATACAAACGTCAGCTAGTAATGCCTAAAATTGCAAAGATGGAAACCAAATCAAATGAGCATGACTTAGGAGAAAACCCTTTCAAAACCTTCCCATTTAGCGGAAACAATTTAGCACCTCTCTTTTCTCAAGTCAAGGATGTGGAGCCATTAATTGACCATAGTGGAGAAGAGTCAGACTCTTCTGGAGAGCAACAAAGATTAGACCTAGGCAGATTTGATGAACTCCTATATTATAATAAAGATCAAGTACTCAATAGAGTCTTAGAATTAGGAGCTAAACTTCCACACGAACGTGAAATAGAAACCAAATTCATTAATCACAAAGCAGGAGAATGAGTATCACTCTTAGACATAGATAACCCCTTTGAGACAGGGTATGCTTCTACTTCTAGGCAACATCATGCCACTGTCGAAGGGGACCCATCACGAAGACCTCACTACAAAGCTTCACATAAAGTGAAAATTGAGTGTAAAGCTTCACCTCCTCCCAAATTTGATGAAGAAGAGGACCCTCTGGTTGAAGAGGAGATCCTTCAAAAATAGATCTTGAAATTGAGCCAAAAACTAGAAAACTTAGGCTCTTCAAGAAGAAACATATACAAAGACAAAGACAAAACTAAACCTAGCGAGTTTCACTTTGATCCATACACTGACAATACCTTTAAGGTGACTCAAGTACAAAGACCAATGTCACCTACTAAAGAACAACTCATTCAGAAAGAGTTACAATCAATGAAAGATATGCTTACTACGTTACAAGAGGGAAACGTAGGCCAGAATAGGAAATATTCATATGAAGAACTATGCCCTTACCCCTTCGATAAGGACATGTTACGAAATCCCTTCCCAAAACACTTTACCATTCCCAAGTTTGATAAGTATAAGTGCAAGAGTGATCCTCGTGATCATATAAAATACTTTTACATGGCTTGCCAAGAGGTCGCATATAGTGATAACTTCTTAATACAACTTTTTCCTCACAGCCTAGGAGCACTGGGATTGGAATGGTTCTATAGTATTCCCAAGGGCTCCATTACAACATGGCCCACATTAGCAGAAAAATTCATACGACATTATTCCTATAACATGGAAAATGATATCACAATGAATGATCTATGTGCAATACGAAACAGAAACCCAATGAGACCTTTGCAGGATTTTTACAATGATGGTGAGGGTTAGCAAGTTGTTTCCCTTGTGCATTACCGGAAAAAATGCTAGTGAGCATATTTTTTCCTAACTTAAACCCAGAAATAGCCTTCCATTTACAGATGCACTGTGGCTCAAACTTTGAAGAGGTCATAGAGAAAGGTAGTCAAATCGAGAAATCCCTCATCGTGAAGGGAATGCTTAAGTCTTGTTGTTAAAGACAAACATGAAGCCAAATCCATAGACAAACCAAAATTCTTCAATAAGAACAAACATGTTGTTGGTGATGGCATTACGGACTCCAAGAGAGTCCAAGCCGTACAGATGGGCCCACTTTTAAAGCTTTCACAAGGACCTCATCCCAAGGCACCCACTAAACGCACATTCACACCATTAATAGAATCCCTATCATCCATACTAAAGCAGTTAGATAATGTAAAAATGGTGGAATATCCAACTACGACAATACCATACCCAGAGGATGCTCCAAAACCTGGTTGGTTCAAAGACCATGAATACTGTGACTTCCACCATGTTAAAGGACACAAGACAGATAGGTGTTTAAGACTATGTCACTACATACAAGACCTCATTGAAGAGGGTAAGATCACCGTAGATTCTCCCCCTGACTCAGGACAAGGTCCAAATGAGAAAATGGGTATCTATAAAGAGCCTTTTCCTAATCATGCAGATAAAAAGAAAAGGAAGTTGATCATGGGAAAACCTCCAATGACTATAGAACTTCCGCTTATGTTTACCCTACTAATGATAGTCCCTTTGATTCTCTCATAGGATGTATTCACTCATCTGATGAACAGGTCAACACTATCCAGATCTTAGAAAAGAGTTGTGCAGTAGGGACGAGACGTGCTCGTTTAATCATACCAGATCCCATGCCTATCCCTCAGGAAGGTCAGTATAATTTGATAGATCAGTTAGAGAAAACACCTGCTAGGATATCCATTCTCGATCTCCTCAAAATCTCTACTGCCCATAAGAACATATTGTATAAAACATTGCAAAATTTGGGAGTCTCTATAGATGTAGATCCCACACACCTCCAAGCCATGATTGCACACCTCGACTCCAATGATCATATTACTTTTGATCGCACCACAATCCCACGTAACAACCCAGAACACAACTTACCCTTATATCTAGAAGTGGTGGTTACCCATCACAAAATCAAGAGGGTACTTGTGGATGGTGGATCTGGTCTAAATATTTACACTTTGAAGCTGGTTAAGCAGCTAGGCCATTCAGAAATAGATCTGGGAGCTAAGACTATCACGATCACAACTTACGACAATGAAGAACAAGATTCAACGGGTACTATAGTAGTTCCCATGGAAGTAGGCCCAACTTGTCATGACACGACATTTCATGTCCTTGACTTAGACCTTCCATATAACATGCTCTTGGGGTGCCCATGGATTCATGCCATGCAGGCCATTCCATCGAATTTCCATCAGTGTATCAAGCTATGTCATGAAGGACAAGTGGTTACCATTCTGGGTGACCCAGAACCATTCACACATTGTAGGGCATTGCACAGTTTTTCTCGTGTGGCTTATGAGTGTCCTTCGGTGGATGTTGTTATCCCCCTACAAATGGAAGCTATTAAGAAACGGGTAGATTCAGAGTCACTCACACCTTATAATCAAGATTTTCCTTCGTTAGTCAACCCATTCTCTTCATGGGAGGCAACGTCAGAAAAATATGGCCCAGGTGAGCCATTCACTCTTGAACAGGCTTTGTTAATATCAGATTTATCAGTATCTCCCAGAACATGGGGTAAGCCTTATTTTCAGTTCAAGAGCACTCAGGAGCAGTGTCCTAAACCATTGGAAAAGTTTTTCCATAGTGGTCTCCTATCTGAGGAGAAAATGTTAGAAGATCCTACTAGCAGAGTGCCAGAAGGTACCATGGCTTCATGCCATCAAGCACCCCAGTACATCAAAGGTCACCGCATGATGTTTTTCATGGGCTACAGTGGGTTTGGATGTGGCATCAATGCACAAGGCCGGCTAGAGCCTATTCCCATCCCTCATTTTAAGTCAGATAAGCATGGCCTGGGGATAAGGCCTCATAACACTCTACCCTCTGAGATTGACACCACCTCTTATGAACGTGAGGACGTTTCATCTCATTCTGATAGCGACGTAGATTCCCAATGTAGCCTCTTTGAGGATCTTTCTTCCACTAACCTATTCCTAGATTCAGCGGTCCTTACCTTATCTAAATCCAACCCCCTAACCAATCATCAAATAACCCTTGTGTATCCTGAACTTATAGATTGGGATCAACAACTTCACGTCCCACTAGATTTCTTTGAAAATGATGAAGCATTTGCGGAGTTCATGGGACTCATGGATTCTATTCCAGCTGGGGACCATAAGAAAGGATTTTCAATTCAACTAAACACCTATGCATACTTCAGAGAAGAGGTGGAGATGTGTGGACGTTTGAATAAGAATGTGGTAAGAAAGAATACAAACACTTCAGAGAAACCTTGCAGAAAAGATAAATGGAAGTCTCACAGTGACAAACTCTTTGAAACACTCATAGATAAATAGAACAAAGAGTCTAAAGATGAAGTGGTTTATCCATTTAAAGATGATGATGAGCTACCACAGGAAGTTGATCTTACTCTTCCCCCTGATCCTACATGGATGGAAGATGCATCTAAGATGCTTGTTGAGGAAACAATTAATGTCAACATTGGCTCAGAAGAGCAACCTAGAATAATAAAGTTGGGAGCTTCACTCTCAGCTCAAGAACAAAAGGTCTTTGTAGAGCTCTTAAGAGAATACACAGATATATTTGCATGGACATATGCAGATATGCCTGGTTTGGACCCAGAGTTAGTTGTGCACAACCTCGTTGTGCACCCAGATGCCAAACCCATCAAGAAAAAGTTGAGAAAGATGCACCCTAAGGTGGCGCTCCTTGTCAAAGAAGAATTGGAAAAACTGTTAGCTGCTGATTTTATTAAACCCATTGACTATTCAAAATGGATCTCTAACATAGTCCCTATACAGAAGAAGCCTGTCGGCATAAGAATTTGTACTGATTTCCATGACATCAATAAGGCATGCCCTAAGGATGACTTCCCTTTTCCTAACATTGACATGATAGTGGATTCCACCGCTGGTTATGAAATGTTGTCTTTAATGGATGGGTTTTCAGGTTATAATCAGATACAGATTGCAGAAGAAGATCAACATAAAACAACCTTCATTACCCCTTGGGGAACATTTTGCTACAAGGTCATGCCTTTCAGACTCAAGAATGTCGGGGCTACTTATCAGCGGGCCATGACTGTTATCTTCCATGATATGATGAATGACATCATGGAAGATTATGTTGATGACATCCTAGCTAAATCCAAGAGTAGAGGAGAGCACCCTGAAGTGCTGAGACATATTTTTCAGCGTCTCCGAGATTATAAGGTTCGCTTGAACCCTAAGAAATGTGTCTTTGGTGTTTTATCAGGAAAGCTCCTAGGGTTCATTGTTTCACAAAGAGGGATTGAAGTGGACCCTGCAAAGGTTACGACTATCACATAAATGCCACCACCTACCACTCTCAAACAACTGAGGAGTCTACAAGGGAAAATTCAGGTGATTCATCGCTTTATTTCACAACTGGCAGATAAGTGCCACCCCTTTACCCATTTACTAAAGAAAGATGTTGCATTCAACTGGGGACCAGATTGCCAAAAGGCCTTTGCACTACTAAAATAGTACTTGGTCAACCCACCTGTACTCATGCCGCCTACCCCAGGTGAACCTCTCCTCTTGTACATTTCCACTACCCAATTTGTTATTGGTGCACTGCTTGCCCAATATGACTTAGACCATAAAGAGAGAGCAGTTTACTATCTCAGTCGCACCTTGATTGCTACAATTGAATTACCCACAGATTGAAAAGGCCCACTTGGTAGTTGTCTTTACCTTCCAAAAGCTTCACCATTATCTCCTAAACAATAAAACCAAACTCATATCCAAAGTTGACCCTCTCAAATACCTTTTATCCAAACCTACCCTCACAGGCCGAATGGCTAATTGGATCATTCTCCTGAGTGAATTTGATATCAAGTTCATAAATCAGAAATCCTTGAAAGGACATGTATTGGCTGATCAATTGGTAGAAGCTCCTCTACCAGGAATGGAACCTTTGTGTCTGGATTTTCCAGACGCATCTATGATGTACATTGAAGAGTCTGTAGAATGGCAGGTCCATTTTGATGGATCTTTCACCTTCCATGGATAAGGAGCAGGAGTGGTGCTCATCACTCCCACAGGGGAAGTCATACCAAGAGCATTCCAGTTGGGATTTCTGTGCACTAATAACATTGCAGAGTATGAGGCACTCATCGTTGGCCTCAAGCTAGCTATTACTTGGAATATCAGACAACTACGAGTCATTGGAGACTCTCAACTTATCATTAAACAAGTTAATGATGAGTATAAAGTTAAAGATGATAAACTCATTCCATATAAGAAAATGGTTGAAACCCTGAAGGAGTACTTTACACAGATCATATTTGAGAAAAATCCAAGGTCACATAATAGATCTGCAGATGCTATGGCTACAATTGGGTCTTTGTTACGCATTCCACCTCAGGAAAGTAAGATGCCTTTCTTTGTAGAGCATTTACAAGTGCCCGCATATGATATGCCAGAGTCATGTTTGGTATGTGAAGTTGTTGGTCCATTATCCCCCTGGTATGACCCTATCTTTCGATACCTACAAGATGGCACTTTTCCACCAGACATCACCCATTCTGAGAAGAAATCCCTTATCTCACCGTATAGCCCATTATACCCTCCTAGGAGGCACCCTTTATCATCGTGGCTACGACAAGAATCTGCTTCGTTGTTTGGATGTTGATGACTCAATCCACGCTATTAAGGAAGTACATGGTGGTATTTGTGGAGCACACACTAGCGGCATGGTCTTAGCTAAAAAACTATTAAGAGTAGGCTATTATTGGCCTACCATGGAATCAGACTGTTGCAATTTTGTAAAGAAATGTGAACTATGTCAGAAGTATGGAAACTTAATACATGCGCCAGCCCAGGCTTTGCAGCCTATCGCAACGCCCTGGCCATTTTCTAAATGGGGTCTAGATCTCATAGGGAAGCTCCATCCTTCTTCTTCAGATGGCCATACTCACATTATCACTGCCACCGAGTATTTTACCAAATGGGTAGAGGTTGTGCCTCTTACTTATGTCACTGGTGCACAAATTTCTAAATTCATTATGAACCATCTCATCTTCCGTTATGGTATCCCCTCCACCATTATCACAGATAATGGTAAATCCTTCAAAAATAAAATGGTTAAGACATTGTGTCAACATTTCCATATCCAACTCAAGTGGTCTACCCCCTATTACCCCCAAGGTAATGGACAAGTAGAGGCTACTAATAAAACCCTTGTACGGATTATGGAGAAAATGGTCAGTAAAACCGGTCGTAATTGGCACTTACAGATACATCCCACCCTCTGGGCCTATCAAACTTCCATCCGCACTCCTACTGGTGACCCCATATTCACTTGTCTATGACACTGAAGCCATCATACCTCTGGAAGTGGAGCTTCCTTCCCTGAGAATATCTCTCAGGGACTATCTTGATAAAGACGAGGACTACAAAGTTACTCGACTGGACAGAGTTGGAACTATTAGATGAAAAGCGTATCAGAGTGCTCAATCACCTAAAATTCTATTAGAACAAATTATCTAGGGATACAACAAACACATCATTCATCAGGAATTTGATGTAGGAGATCTAGTCCTAAAATAAAATCAGAAGAACACCATCAAAGACAGAGAAAAGAAAGGTAAGTTTGAAGCTAACTGGCTAGGCCCTTATGTGGTGGTTGCTAAGTATGGATCAGGAGCCTATAAAATTGGCATACTCAGATGGTGAATAGATTCCAGAACCTATGAATGCCATGCACCTCAAGTGGTTCTATGCTTAAGCATGACAAGAATATCAGATAAGAACTAAAAAATAGAAAAACAAAGAAAAAACAAGCAAAAAAATGGAAAATTGAGAAAACAGTAAAGAAAAAGTAGGTCATCCACATGTGAAAACCACACAATTGTGGCGCAGTGGGTAGGTCTTTGGGTGAAAACCAGTTTCTGGCACTCAAGGAGGATTCACCAGTCGCAAGTCACTCTTACAGCAAGATGGGTAACTCTCACTACTTTCTAGATATGACTCCCTTTTCTAGGTCTAGGAACCCTATTGAATCCACCTTAGCCGAACCGTGATCTGGTTTATTTGCTCTTATATCTAAGTGAAGGAAATTTCCTTTGTATATTCCCATCTAACGTTGGGGGCACCTTCACATTCCACTTTCTCGTACATACACGCGTGGCATTCTGCCTTTTGTATATTCCCACATCACGCTGGGGGCATCCACGCTTCTTTGTCCTTGTACATTGCTTTCAGAACATGACCTTAGAAAATACCTAAACATTCAGAAAAGGGTACACAAAACCTAAAAATTTAAAAAATCTCCCTTCTAGGGATGAAACTACACCAATTGCATAACGTTGTCTTTGAGAAGCCTCGAAACAATGTGAACAATAGCCTTGAAAACTTATCTTTTTTTAGATAAACCCAAAAACATTAGAAAATATATCAATGTTGTCCCGCAAAAACAAGGTAATAATTTAATTGCTTTTAGTTGTTGGTTTGTATAGTTTTGATTAAGAATACTCTTTTTCATGTGATGTTGTGACTCATTTGCTTACCATGGGTTGGATCTTGTTTGAATTAATTGTATATGGCATTAGGTTCATTCGTAGCTTGTATGCATCTATTGGGATTCATTTTACTTAGATTAAATGTCCATTTGATCTCTTTGGTATGTTTAATAAATTCATGTAGTTTGCATCTTGGTTATGTTATGTTGTATAGGTACAGTTGTTTAGCTTTGTTAACTTTTACTTGTGTATTTGTTTCTTGCACAGTTGTTTGTTATCACATCTATCACCTATCATTCATCACATATAAAACATCATCTACTACATCATATATACAAAAATGCTAAGTATTACATCATGCATGTATGCTAAGCTAATCATCACATATTGTATCATCAATGGGGGCAAGAGGGGTTGCGCATAATAAAAAATCTATCCCCCCCACACCAATATCATCTAGTATCATCCCAAGTGCTAGAATAAGAAATCAGAAACATTCCATAAATCCAAAACATGTGATACTATCTACAGATATATCATCAATATGAAAACATGAAACATACACATCTCTAAATCTAAAGTATGTCACATACATAGAGGAAAGGGAAATCATACATCATGATACAAAGTAATAACCATAACTCATACATGGCATAATCACGGTATAACATGAAAAAATCACTATCAAAATGTCCATATGATACATATATAAATGTCCATCTCAAAACTCAAGTGTACATCATCGATACAATATGCCATCTAAAAGGGGCATGCATCAAAAATTGAGCCTTCATCAAGAGGCGTCATCAAAATAATGGTACATGAATCTATACATCAAAAATCAGCCTTCATAAGAGGCATGTATACAATACATCTGTACAAAAGGAAAAGTGAAGAGCTCAACCACAGCTCGCGCCCTCACCGGGGCTCCCGGGTCCATGACCTGGAGGACGGAAGAGTGGTGAATGTGATGGACTGGCACCGGGGGTATCACCTTGCTATTTGGCTGGCTGTTGTCCAGCTGGCTACTATCTAGCTGACTAAATGGGCTGTCTGACTGATCTAACTGAATGACCTGATCGCCATGACCTGGAGCCTATGTCGTGCTCACACCTGACTGCTCGAAAGGTACTACTCGCTGCCCTACCGGGACTGCTCTGAAATAGGCAGTCCTATAGTATAAGGCCTCGCCGCCAGCCCTCATAGCATCTTGTATCAAATCGGCATCTCCAGAAGCAATAGCTGCCTACAGAGCAACATCTTGCTCGCCTATCAATCTGCCCATGTCAGCATGAGCCTGTCTAGTAGCAGCGGCCTCTTGGTCTCTATCTGCAGTGATAGTATACACCTGGGCTTGTGCATGATCTCTCTGGATGATATACCCCTGTGCCTGTGTTTGGGCGTGGTCCCTTTGAGCAACAAACATCTCCACCTAGGTCTAGGATTGATGTAAAAGGCTCAGTATTTGAGCACCCTGTGCGGCCATCTCACTAATCTGACTCTGCCATGAGGCACTATCCCCACCCTGAGTGGCTTGTACTCTGGCATGATCCCTCTCCACTGTCAAAATCTACACCTGAGCGCTGGCCTGATCTCACTCTGCTGTAAGGGCCTATACCTGTGCCCTAGATGCATCTCTCTCTCCAGCCACCTGTAACTGAACGAAAATCACCACCTGTAACTGCTGCTGAAGAGAAGCCAACAGATCACCATCACCACCACCCCCTGGAGCATGAGGTGGCGGGCCCTGCTATGGAAATACCTACTGAAGAGGGGCATATATCCCTACTGGAATGCCTACTAGAGGAAACTCTATGTCAGGTGCCTTGAAATCCTGTCTCAGCCTATGCCTAGGACCATGTCTCTATGGCTTCTTGTAATACAGGACCCTGTCCCCTACCCCTAACATAACGGTGTGATTCAGGACCACCACCACCACCATCATCATCATCGTTATCATCACCACCAATGGCTCCACCCTCATCACCGTTGGGAGGCCCCACTGGAGGAGCTCTCACACCGGCATTATACGCCACCCTGGAAATAGTCAAACGATGTGGAAGCACACCATGGTACCATGGTGCATACTCAGGTGTGGTACCTAGATCTCTGATCTATCTCAGTGGCACCCACATAATAGGTACCACCTGTCAGAAGCTAGCCAGTGCTCTATCTTGGGCAATCTGTGGACCCATATCAATATACTCTTGGGCCCTGTGAGCATACCATATATCTGGCCCAGGAACATCTTGGGTAATGCCAAACTATCTCTGACACCGATCTACCCTATACATCTCCCGCATATAGCTGTGGCTGCCCAACATAAAGTGCTCAACTATAGCAGTGTCAAGCTCTAAACCATCCTCAGGCCACTGGAAATGTTTGTAAGGCCTCCATACCATAGAGGCCTGCTATAACTCATCAAGCTCGTGGTGGTAATGATACACATCTCCCATGTATGGCCACACATCATCCCCAATCGGGACCCAACCCATAGTAGAAGGCTCCTCTGGAACCCGAACTCTCAAAACACCTAAGGGGCAACCAATAGCAATGTGGTCCCATGCCCAAATATGAAGCAATCTGGCTGGCCCTACCGTCTTCTGATGGTAGTAGGTAATCAAATGTAGGTCCCAGTATAAATGTGCTAGAATGCACTGGCCCCAGCAGTAGGTCTCTCCCTCTATCAAACCACATATCACTAAAAGGATGCCAAGCGGAAATGAAGCACTTGTCTTGTCAGGGAGTAGAAATCCACTGACAAAGGCCATCATATAAACCACCACTCGGTCTAGCTCTAGGTCCTCAATACACCGTGACAACCTAATAGTCATCCCACACCATGGTATCATTAGGACACCAAACAACTCTAAGATATACCGCTGAATATCAGGCCAGTGGCTCGTAGAATGGATGAGCTGACCCTGGATCGGGACCCGCATAATGCACCACACATCCTCGAGAGTAATCGTAATCTCCCCAGTCGGAAGTCGGAAGCACTGACTCTCGCTATGCCATCTCTCTGCTATAGCTGTCAGAAGGCCATGATCTAATGTGATCTGGGGCATATTAGCCACATGATCTAATCCCATAACATATAGGAGGCTGTCCAATATCACCCTATCATCATCGTCAAACTGGGCCTCTATCATCGCTAGATGACCATATCGCTCATGAGTATGTAGGACAGGGTAATATACTCTTGCAAACAAAGAAAACACACATGTATCAGTTGCACATTTCTATCTACTTCTATCTAAAATTGCTGGTAAATCCTTCATTCTTCCATCTCATTTCCTAAATTTACACTTTCTTTTAGTCTGCTTTCTTTCCTCCTTGGCTGTTTGGCAGGAATGGTGTTTTGCTCCCTTTTCCCTACATCGTGTGCACCCTTCTCGATGCATGCATGCCTTTCCTAATGCATATGCACCTATCTTAGCATGTACGCACCCCCTTTATCTTTCTTCATCCACACAGGATGCCTATGCACCCAGTGTGATGCCTACGTGCCATTTTCGGTGTATGTGCGTGCGCGCCCCTATTTCCTTTACCCAAGATGTAGATGCATCCTCTTCAACAGACGTGCGTACAAGTCCTTGTTATTTTCCCTTCGGCATATACACATACACATGTTCATTCTTTTCGATGGATAAACATACGTGTACCCTCAAGAACCGACGCATGTGCATATGCATATACGTCAAACTGATGCATGCGCGTACGTGCATACGTCAAATTTTTCCTAATCTAGCCTAAAAGTTCCCTAAAGATGCCATTAAATGTGTAATTCACAAGGAATGATAGACCACTCACACAAGGTCCATCTGTTGGGTCCCACACAAACTCTCAGACGCGATCTACTCATCTCCTCCTGCTTGGTAGCCTTGCCATCTCACTCCAAGGTTATCGCTCTCGCTCGTGGTAAACATTTGCAAGAGCTCTAATACAAATGAACTGGTCATGATTGATTTACCCCCGGGTGGGTATATTAGGCTGCCGTGATGCCCTTGGGGCATGTTTTCTCCGCCGTGGTCATTCTGGCCCTTCTTCTATCCGCCGAGGTAATTATTTTTCTATTAAAATAGTTTTTTTAACTCCTTTTTTCACACTGGGGCACTTAGTGCCACCTGCGGTCACTTCTTCATTGCACTGGAATGATTTACACATATTCTAGGCACCATTTTCTTGTGATTTTTTTCTATTTTTCCTCTCTTTCACCTGTTGTAATGATTATTTTTATTAAATAATTATTTTAACGCTTATAATTCTTCTCATCAGGGCATTTTATATTTTGAGTAATGCCTTTTCCTTCGCCTTTAGGTAGTTGCGTAGGTTTTTAGGAGATCTTTTATCTCTTATACAAATTCTTCTGAACGATTGAAAAAATTTAAAAATTGTAAAACCATTTGAAAAACCAAAAACATCGAAATACTTCAAAAATGAACTAAAAATTGGTAAACAACTCATTTTGCGGTTGAAATCTGTGTCTCTCGCATGACACTCATCTCGTATCTTGCTGGCATTTTCACATGTTTTGAAACAATGACTCACGAATCATCTTAATCTTCAATCATCTACAAAAGTTACGCTGCTTACTACATCTTTACTTTGGGGCACTATTAGTTGCTTGGTATTGTTTTCATCGTGCATGTCACTTTTTCATTGGACCTAAGTGTCCTCCATCTTTTCCCTTGGATATACAGATTGATTGGGGCATAATTTTTTTAACCCTTGTCATTTATCAGAACATTTGGGACTACGTCTTGATAACAAAATATTTGTGCAACTATCTTGACCGTTGTTGGTTTGAGTGTGTGTGATTGTACTCATTTCCTTGTTAGAAGGGCTTGTTCACTTCTTCGTATTGCATTGCATTTTGTATGTTGCATGGAGTTGGTGTTTTCAGCAATGGACATTTGTTCGTATATGGATTTTCATGTCATATTACACTTTTGTTCATTCTTTTCAATAAGGACCGATGATGAAGATTTTAGCAATATGATGAAAAATAAAGTTGTTTAAAAGGCACTAGATGGATGTTAGCTCATTCCCTCTTCCTCATATTCCTTTTTCTTCTATATCCCCTTTCTTGTCTTCTTCTTCACACTATTCTTTCTTTTGTTCTCTTTCTGTCATCTTTTCGATTGTCAATCAAGTTCTTCTATCACCCCATTGATAATCGAGGGGCATCCTTTATTCTACTCATTTTTCTTCTATCCCTTCAAAATTTTCTACTTGTTTATGCTTGTCTACTTTCTTTGAAGTGACGTCGCTTACATCACCCCAAAGAGGGGAAAATGTAGACACCTAAAGTATGCTTACACTTAGCATTTCCTCCAATCCAACTAATTGACGACACTTCGTTAAACAACTCTTCTTCGCTCCACTCTTGGATGCCCATTTACAACACCTTCTCAGTCGTATTCTTCCCATATTCAGCTTATTTGGCTAATATCTCTCTTATTAGCTAAACATTCCTCCTTTCGACCATTCAAAACCTCCCTAGTTCTCTCTAGACCACTTCTATTGGCTTCGTAGGCTATCTATCAGTCACAATTGGTTATCCAGACCCCTCCCAACTCTCAATGAGTCTCTAATCATTTGCTAATCAAGTTTAACTAGCCTAAACCCTAGTTAACTAGCCTAAACCAAGCTTAACTAAGCCTAAAGCATGTTTATCCTAATCTAATCCTAAAGTGATTTTTGAGCTTTAGTCCCACATGCACCTAAATTCCAAACTCTCCCAAGTGGAAAACTATAAATAGAAGGGTCACCCCTCCCTTTGAACTTTACACCTTGTTTACATAACAAAAATCTCTCATATTTAGAGATCCTGACATTAGAAATCATTTGTGATAGCTTTGAGCTATAAAAAAATTTGGATCTTGGCCATACTCCATTGTTAAGAGCTCCCCCATCTTGCATCCATCCACTCCAAATATAGTTAGAAAGGGAAGATCTAAAGCTTGGCCATGTAGCCAACTTAGAGAGATCTCTTCACTATGTTTGAGAGTAAAAAACACATAATTTGATTGCTTAGAATCTAACTAGGTTCACTTTCATTAAGCTTTCATGGAGTAGAGAGTAGTATATATGCTAGGGTTTGAATGTTTGTTTCAAATTTATATATGCATAGATAGTTTCTTGTTTAGCTCTAATCTTATGGTGCATGGTTGAGTTTAGTCAAGCTTGAGGTTCTTTAACCTCATCCCATAGCTTTGCAAACCTTTCCATTGCATACAAAGAGTACAACCGAAATGACCGTTGCGGAATAGTGCTCATGCCTCCACATGCGGGAGATCGAATAACACGGTCAAAGGTTTGTTATTTTTACTTTTGTCATTTTATACCCTAAATGTAAAAATGTTGAAAAGTTCACCTATAGGGGATTATTTTCAATTTTTTTTGTCTTAAATGAGTCTTTAGGGGGGGCACCTATAGGGCATGCTTTTATTTTGTCAAAAATGGTCTCTTTTTGTACTTTTGAACGTTTTTTAGGGTTAAGGGCACGTTTGGAAAATCGGTTCAAGACCGCCGCCCAAAGCAGGGTGGTGGTCATAGGACCATCGCCCAAAGCAGGGTGGCAGTCTTGGAACCACCGCCCTACGCTGGGCGACAGTTCTGAACAGAATGACCACAATGGTCACTAACTTGGATTTTTTTGGTTTTTTTAATCATGTTTTTAATGATCTTGTTTTCTTGTATACGTTACTAACTTACCCTTTTCTCATGTTTTGATGAATGCAGAAAAGAAGGAATAGATCCACTGGAGTAAAGAGAAAGAGAGTGTGATTGGCTCCTTGGGATTTTGGATCAGCTGACCCAGGTTGACAGGGACACATTGCAGAGAGTAGGTATTTGGAGGATTGCTCAGGTAGCACACGTTGCCCTTGCCAGTCACATATTGTGTGACTTGTTCTCCTATTGGGATGTAGATCATAACACCTTCTAGTTTCTAGGAGTTAGGGGTGAGTGGACCATTACTCTAGAGGATGTATACCACATCCTTGGGTTCCTGATTCTTGGGAGGAGACTGAATTTAGAGACTATAGGATCCAGGGCCGCGATGACATAGTGGGCCACATATATAGGAGACACTATTGTCTCATCTAGTTTGAAGAAGGGGATGAAGGTACGGTCAATTTCTACTACTCCTATTTCAATCATCCGAAGGGCCATTATGTGTATCCTGTCCTCATGATTTATCGGGGACAAGGGAGGTGACACACTTCTCTACTGCTGGGCTCCCATTATCACTCAGATTAAGGGACATGGCCGTAAGTACACATGGGGAGTGGACATCTTAGGGACTACTTACCATGACCTGTACATGGTAGTCCGATTGCAGGGGCAGTCACTGAGCCACCCCACTCTTGTCATGAGTTTGGTATATGAGCATATCACTCCCTATCGAAGGGGAGTACATGTATTGGACCCAACGGCCATCTGGACAGTGAGGTGGCTGCTATGTCGGTTCTTAGGACACCTTACCAGCTAATGACTTCGCTGACTATAGAAGACATGGTTGCTACTCCCTACTAGGACATGATAGGGTTATGGGGACATGAGGTGACCACAATGGTAGCTTTTTCTACCATAGGCCATTTAGTTGACAGGGATGGGAGATTTGAGATCCACCCGTTTGATCGGGTTCCTCAGTAGTTCAAGCTGCCATATGTTGACATACTTCCCCTAGTGGTACCGGTCTACATGATCATTCAGGAGGCCCAAAGAGGCCCTAAAGGAGATCCTGACTAGAAAATAGTCACTCCAGGTGTGCCTATTATAGTTAAATGCGTGGTTCATGCTTGACGGACATCTAGTGCCCCTCGAGCACATTTAGTCTAGATTGTGGCCGCTCCTGCCCACATCGGAGAGGAGGATGAGTCCATTAGTGTAGACACCAATTTTGAGGAGCACACAGGGAATGAGATGAAGGAGGAGTCAGTCGGAGATGAGACTGAGGAAAACGAGGGGGGGATTCCGAGACTAGAGAGGCAAATTGTACGGTAGAGGAGGAGAGTGATCCTGAGTGGCATGATAGTTATGAGATGTTGAGAGCCGCACATGAGGAGACTAGTGCAGAGAGAGAGACCTTAGTTTGAGAGGAGTCACTTCCTCTAGGTGGGGAGGGGGGCGATGAGTCTGTGATTGGACAACATTTGGCCTTTAGATTTGGGGAGGCCCCACAACTACCAACAAAATCGGAAGTAACAGTCACTGACCCTACTTGGATGCCCGAAGATCTGAGTATGTTTGACACTCTTTTCTCACCTTTGGTAACTTGAAATCTTGGTTTTTATATTCTCATTTAATTTGTATTTTGTTCTTTTCTAATTTATCTGCTCCTTCTCCTTCCCTTCTCGTAGCGACTGCACAAGAGTGGAGAGAGCTCATCTGATGGGTGTGTGTAGATACTTTGCTGATCCCCTCGGGGAAGACATAAGTCGAGCTGACTGATGATTCGGGTTAGCCGCTAGCTGCTGGTAGACACACTTACATGTTTGCTCCTGTTTGGAGGATAACGGAGGTGGTAACCTCCCTTCGTACTATGATGGTCGGATATGAGGCCACTGAGCATCTGATGAGGTGGAGCCATTCCCGTAGTGAGACCACAACCAACGGCCACCACCACGAGCATTCATGCCATTTGGTCCACTCTCAACGGTGTCACAACTGTAGCAGGAGTCCTGGATGTGGCCGTGCACCATCCGAAGGATCCCACAGGGATTGACAGACCATTGGGCCATTTATTGTTTTGTTGTAATTTTGTCGGGAACTATACATTTTTTTTTGTATATTTTGGGCTCATTGCGAGCGTTTTGACCATGCCTTAGCACGTGATGGCATTGTACAAAACTTGACCTATTATGATATATAAAGACTCTTATTTTTGGTTTGGTAATCCATCGTATTTGAATTGACTCTCTTTTGGTTTATCTCTCATGTGTACTCTAGATGTTTAGAATTTCCACTTTTCTATGCTTTTTAGAATGCATGAAATGGGTGTGAAATGATAACAAAATGATTTCTTTTTGTATTTTATAATGCTGATATATGATAATTCAAACACAATGTGATGTCTGAACTTTAGTTTCTTAAAACATATCTTTGATACTTCATATTGTCTTGGAAAAACATGGTGATACAATGATATGATAAGAAGATGTACTTGCCCCACTCTTGACCCCACACAACCAGTAGGATGCGAGGGCTATACACCAAGAGCTAGAAAGGGCACAAGTTACAAAATTTTTGTTGAATGGAAATGATGAGGGAAAGACAATGGTTTGACAGGACCACATTGGGACACCACAACTTCACTCTACTCAATTTTTCTTCATAGTTTAGAATGTGAATTACTTTCTAGTTTATCTAGACTGAGATCCATAGATGGCCACTTGGTTGACAAAATCTGGTTTTGGGGTTTTAAACTCTTTTGAAATTTTAGACATCTAACTCACTCTGTTTTGATTTATGATTTCACAACATTTGAATGAATTGCTTATAACTTTCAAGTTTGTCAAAGAGAGCCCCTACACCTTGCCCCATGCTATCAGTAGGAAGCATGAGCTCATCACCATGGGAAAGGCATAGGCGAGTAAGAGAATTTCTCTCCTTTTGCAACCCTACATCACTAGTAAGAGACACAGGCTCAACACCGACGGTTGGTAGGGAAAAGAAATGTATAAAATAAAAATTTCCGGTGGATTTGCATTTGAATTATTTATCAAGGAAAAATGTCTAGAATGTTCTTATTTCCAAAGATATGTTTATGGGATAGATGTGACACCATGAAGCTTCTAGAACAAACTATAAGCAAAGACATCTAACCTAGAAAGAGAGTATAAGTACAACCAAGTATGCAGGCCTTGGTATGGTTACTTTCAAAAATTTGTCTTATCTTGTTTGGATCAATGAAATGTTTCGGAAACAATTGATGATACTATGAAGATTTGAAGAGACATGATTTTAATGTTTTGCCAATATTTTTAGAAGTTTCTAGGAATTGCTATAAGAATAAGACCCTTAATCACAAATTTACGAAATGAACTGACAGATGCAGTAATGTACATATGGAAATGTAGGTGAAACTACATGTCATGACGCCTAAGGTGAAGAAAGTTGATGAATATATAATTCTTCACCCCTAAAATTACACAACGGAGAACCATTATCCTCAAAATTTACATTCTCTTGACAAGGGCCTACCATTCTGGGTTTAAACTTACAACCCTTACTCGGAAGTGTATATGTCCAATCATTAAAATCATTTTTGTGAAAGAGATGTTCTTGCACCTCTTTGTCACATTCTTGAGACATGGTGTGTGGGTGAGCATGACTATACTTCTCGGCCTTGTTTCCTATGTGGAGAATTGTGTTTATTTGTGACTCTAGCTGAATGATGAGGCCTTGCCCCATGGATATGGCAAGCTTGGTTTCAGACACACATGGGTTGAAATTGGGGTTTAGAATAGAACAACCTTCATGGATGGTTTTGATGAACATCATTTCAATCTCAAATTTCCCTTCTTCGTTTATTAATTCTATCATGTTTACACCTAAACCTAGGTCATTGGAGGGAAGTGATGATAAACCAAGAAGACTACCCATCCCCTGTGGTTCAAATGGGAGGAAGATCGTATCATTACTCTCTAAGAGTTCCATAATTTATGTTGTGGTTTTAGTGGACACTATTTCCACAGATATTGAATTACCCTTATCTATTTTTGCCACCTCAAATGTTTGTGGGTCAATGAATTCAACCTTTGGCATACCCGGGGTGATTGGGGTTAAATATTTTGATGGAAGTGGTTTGTTCAATTGAGTTGCAGGAATTTCATACCATATATGGACTCCTTTATTATTCTTGAGGTTTTCTAAGTGTATATCGAAGGGCTTAGGATGCCCTTGAGCGATGAAGACCTTCCCCAAATGGAGGAATCTAATCTCATGGAACGTGGTAGAAGGGATAACCTTCATTCGATGAATCTAGGGTCTCCCAAGGATCATGTTATAACTCGTTTCCTTGTCGATAATGTAAAACTATGTCAAGATGGTTTTTGGACCAAGCGTGACTGGAAGAACTATGGTTCCAATCAAGGTCACTTTAAGACTGTCATACCCTCGTAACATGTTTCTTGTAGAGGAAAAATTTGTCTCTCCATATCCAAACTTCTACAAGAAAGAGAAAGGAACCACATTTATTACAGCTCTGTCATCAATCATGGCTCTCTTAATGCAATTATTAGAAACCTAGACTTGTAAAAATAAGGCAGAATCACCTCTTCGAGCAATTTCAACATCAGATGGCTTCTTGTCTATATCGAAAACAAACCTAGTATCCCTATAATTCTATCCTGGAGGATGTATGTCAAAGTCAATAAGATTTATTTGAGCGTTAGGAGGTGGCGTAACATGGATTAGATGACCAAGACCTAGTGCATTGAGCAACGTAGAATGATGTGCATGTGAATTCTTCAGCAAATCTAGAAATGAAATGTGAGAAAAGGTCTTGTTCAAATCTAATATTAAATCATAGGCTCTTACTGGTTTCACGATTATAGGAACGTCATCTTGTGGGAAGGAAAGAGTTGGAAGGGGTTGTGAAACATAATCCTTCGTCTGAGTTGTTGCATTAATTTCACGCTCAACCTCTAGCTCAACTAATCCCAAGATTTTTTTGTTATCATTTGAACAAAGGTTAGGAGCGACTTGAGAGTTATTGGAAGTTGAAGCTTCATGGTCATTGTTTCCTATAGGAATGCCTTTGTTTGTGTTTTGTGAATTCACCTTGAAATTTTTAGGATGCGTAGGGAGCATATCTCAAAATATGCTCACATTAGCGTTCTAAGGAGCTACAGGTCCTGTATAGTCAGATTACAAATTTGTTTCAGGATTTTCTAGGAACATGTCCACAAAGAGTTGCCTTTGGTTTTTGGGAAGCCTTTGCAGAAACTTATTACAATCATGGAAATTCCTATTGTCATGACCTCGAACCTTATGGAAACCATAGTACAGGTTAGGGTCGTAATCTCTTGGCCTTTGATAAGCATCTTGTTGTTGTTGATTATAACCTCGATTGTAGTTTTGAAATTGATTATTATAACCATGATTCATTTCCCCTTGGCCAGAGTTTTGATGCTAGTTTGGTCCTTGGGTTTGATTTTGTTTTTTTAGTGGACGATTTACATCGACCGTGTTGATAGAAGACATAATGGTAGGGGTTTTTTGATTGCCCAAGTTGTTGTTATTTTTAGTGTTGCCATTGTTTGGAAAACCAATGTTCTTGGCTTGATCAGTAGCACCATTCGTGGTAGACCATGATTGTGATTCACACCCTTAGGTCCTTGGTTGTTGGCACCATTGTTTTGATAGTTTGCATTATTTTGATTTGTGGGCACTAATTTCCCATTAGGACGATAGGTCTTACACCCACTGTCTATAGAGGCTTTGTTAATCCGAAGTGCTCCTTCCAATAATTCCTCATAACTACAGAAAGGAAAATTTTGTACCTCTTCCTTAGTCTCTCTATTGAGAGAGTGAAGGAAAAGATCACAAATTTCCATCTGGTCCATGTTGGGAGAACTTGCAAAGGAATAGAGAACTTGGCACCATCTCTGGATGAAATGGGAAACAGATTCATTTTTCTCCTATCTAATATGCAAGAACTCCCTAATCCTTGTACTCAACAAATTTTCATGTCAAATGATTTGATGAACTCAAAAAAAAGTTTGAAGGAATGTATTGAAGCTTCTGGTATCCTATAGTGTCAATCTAATGTGATTCCTTCGAGAGTATTTGGAAATATCTTAGCCACTATAGCATCCCAAGGAAGAAATTCCCTGATAGTAGTAGCGTAGGCCTTGATATGAGCATTTGGGTCTCCTTCTCCCTTAAATTTGGGAAGATCTAGAAATGGGTGCAGAAGCATGACACCACATATGGTGAAGTCAAGAGGCTCCTTTAAGTACTTAGCGTATGTACCCATTGCATAATATTCCACCATCAAAGATCCTTGATGAGGAGGTGGAGGAGGAGGAGTTAGATAGGATGCATTATAAGCATTGATAGGAACGTATGAGGTCCCTTGATATGGCATGTATGGAGCAAGAATGGTATATGGGTCCATCTGGGTAGTTTTTGAATATATATGCATGTAAGTTGGGATAGTTCCACAATATGGACTAGTAGGTGTAAAACCGGGGAATGTCGCATTGCCTATTGTGGTGGCATTCAAGAATGCACTTTCGGCAAGCCCTTGCGTAGGATAAGCTTGAGAAGGATGAGGGCCCATCCCTAGTGTGTCTAACCCTATGAGAAGATCACCTAGATTTGAATGAGCTGGATAACCTTGTTGTACATGCTATTGCGTTGGTTTCTCATTGAAAGGGATGCATCCTTTATTGTCAACTAGATACCCCATGTTATGCCTTACTACATGTGTTGGTTGTGAAGTCTAGGCACTTTATAGTTCTCTAATCCTCCCTAATAAAGTAGAAATAAGATCGTTGGGAGAGGATTGAGTCCCTTGTCGGGGTGCCTGTGGCATAGGGTTTGATTGAGAAGGCTCATGATACCATGTTATGAATTGTTCAACGTTATAATTCTAGACTTCCTCAAAAGTAAGAATCTTGGGATAGGCATTCGAAATATCAGAGGAAGTAGCCTTCAGTCTATCCAAAGACTCATCTATCTGACGAAGAGGATTAACTATTCGTGTAAATATATCATCTTCCGTTGATTGCATGGCAATGTGAGGTCTTGAGAGGACTCCATGGTAAGAACATGTTCCATTTGTGATAACAACGTGGTTTGCATTGGGTTGACTATATTGCATGTTTAACGGTTGATCAACCTCCTCCATCCTTACATAGCTAATGGGGTTTGAAGTGTAAACAAGGGAGGTTTGAATGTTGCTTGTGTATTTGTTTCCCCATCTCGAAAGAGAAGGGGGGTGTTGTGATTGCACATTGGTGTAATATTTATAAGAGCCAAACGACCCATTAAAATCTCTTCCAGACATATTTTAAAAGGTATAAAATACCTTCCAAAATAGGGGAAGAAATGGAAAGATGAGGTAATAGAAATGTAAGAAAGGAAACAAGAATGAATTAATCCTTCACGTCGGGTTCACCAATTTGTATGGATTAAAATTGACATGCAACCTTCAACCGCACTCGACCCCCCGAGGTTGTGTCAGAGCAGCCAATGTTGAATGTGCTTAGCTAACTATAGGAGGATCAGTGACTAAGATATGGTAGTTTGATCTCCTGGTAGCTGAGTTGGCAAAGGGGAGATTTAGAGGCTATGCACGAGTAGCATAAATTCCCTATGGTTGGTTTTCCTAACTTGGATCTAAGCGCTAAACTAGTTTGAATTATCAAAATTAACTAAGTTGAAACTAACAATCTATGTTACTACTGAAAGGAAACTAATCTAAACAAATCACAAAACTGAAATATTACAATCACAAACAACAATTTGCTTCTATTCTAAATAATTAAAATATTTCTACACTAAACTAAATAAGAAAAATAACCCGGTGTGGTCATTCACCTGTACTGAGTGTATTGAAATTAAACTAAATTAAAGCAAGAACTTGTCCAAGTGATTTACGATATGTAGACAACCTCCTACATATATTCTCTTCTTCAGATCCACAGGGATAGGAAGAAGGGGATCCGTCATCGGGGGTTGCTATGAAAGATTCAAACCCTCTTGGAAATTAAATAATTACTCACAAATGTAAGGAAACTAATTTATACTCTATTTGATATGATTTAACAATGATAAATTGTAATAATGAAGGAAATCAAACAACAAATCAAACCTGGAATTCACAGAATAGAGGTAAATCCAACTGTGTAGTAATTGGTCCCCTTAGTTTTTCCTTTCTTTCTTTGTGTGTCCATATGAGTCCAAGGGATTGGGAATGCAAGAACAACAACAGGAGGATGGCATCTTGAAGGTAGTATGGATGCAATGCAAGTAGAAGAGAGATAACACAAGAGATCTGAGCTTGCCTATGCAATTCCTAGCAAGATTGTGGCAGCAATACAATGCAAGATACACAAAATTCTACGACCTTTTGCTTGAATACAAGCATGTAATATATAGGAATGGAGGATGGGAGGTGCCTTCAAGCTCAAGGTAAGAAGGAGAAGTTCCAACTAATTAAATCCATTTAAAAATAGAAGGAGGAAGGAGAACCAATCAATCAAAGCTAATTTTAGACAATTTAGCTCGCAGATGCATGCAAAAAGAGAAATTAAATGAACTGTCACATGTTAAAACCTACGTGAGGGATTCTAGAAAAAGTGGGTAGGACCATCACCCTGCGCAGGGCAGTGGTTTTAGGACTGCTGCCTTGTTTTGGGCGGCAGTTTCAGAACCGCTACCCAGGCAGGGCGGCGATCCTAGTACTAAAGGCCAAAACATGTGCAAAAAGTGGTAGGAAGCTGTAAAAAAGCATGGGAAGGCTAAGTAAGGATGTATAGGTAAAAAATATACATTGCGAATGGAATTTAGAGCTCAAACACCTTCTTGAAAGGACCTGAATCATCATTCGAGACTCTTGTAACTATTTTCTGATAATGTAGCACATACAATTTTGGGTGCATACAACAATCCATTGACCATCTCATGTTGGATCCACTATTCAAGGTAACGATAGTTTAAAAAACCAAAATACTAATTTCATAATGCACTAACCTTATCTGCATGAGTGAGTAAGACAGTGGGTGAAGAATCAGAAGTGGGAGAAGGTGTATAATTATGACTGATGATCCGCCTTTCCCTCATCCAGTGTAGACTCACTTTGAAGCTCACGAATAATCACCGAGTTAGGGTTTAATTCCACTCACATTCCTTCACCAATATGAGTGATTTGGTAAACTAATAGGAGATTAGTAGAGATATTGGGAACACTTAGAACATTGTTAAAGGTTCCACCATCTACTTCTATTGATCCACTACCAGTAACCGACACCAAAGTGTTATCACCCAAAGTGATTTGTTACATACCACATGGCTCAATTTTAGAAAAATCAACATGTGAAGAACCCATGTGGTGCAAGGCACCATCATCTATGACCCACATCGATGAAGGAACAACTCTAGCTACAAGGGAATTTCCTTTCTTCATATCATATTTGGATTCCTTTGCTTTGGAAGACTCAGATTTTGGAGCATTTTGCTTTATAGAATCAATAACACCTATATTCTTCTTATCAAGTAAATGAGTTAGGTTATTTATTTTATTTATTATGAATTGATTCTCTTCATGTCTTGAATTCTTACAATAGGAACACTTATGATTTTCCTTCTTTGCTTTAGGCTCAAAAGTAGAAGCGTTCAAGTTAGGTTTGGCTAGTATTGGTTTATTTCTTAGGTTGGTCCTTTTTCTCTTTCTTCTTTTCCTATTTATTTTCCTTTCCTTTAGCTGTACTTACTACAAGGAAATGTAACTTGGACTTGATTGTTTCCATTTGAATCAACTTGTCTTGTTCTTGATTGAGTTGGGAAGAAACGTTTTCAAATGTGGGCATCTTCCAAGTAGTCCCTAGAGCTTTTTTGTGGTGTGGGAAGTAGAAACAAAGATGAAGTTTAACAAATATGAAGTAGAAACAAATGGAAGATTAGAAATAATCAACAAGATCAATTAGACATCCTTTTTGTCAAATCCACATTCTTTTAATAGTAATCTAGTGTGGAATTTTTTTGAGAAGAAAGCATGTAAGTTATCAAAATTACTAGGTGTTAATCCTAGCAGTTCATTCTGTAACTCATGGGATGTGATTTTAAATAATTAGACATCCTTTTTGTCATATCCACATTCTTTTAATAGTAATCTAGTGTGGAATTTTTTTGAGAAGAAAGCCTGTAAGTTATCAAAATTACTAGATGTTAATCCTAGCAGTTCATTCTGTAACTCATGGGATGTCATGTCATCTTATTTTACAAACATAATTTCAAGAATTTTCAAGGCTCTATCGGATGTTAAAGAAGACTCAATGTGGAAGAGCAATTTAGAGAGATAAACATACAAATAAGACCTAAGGCTTTGTCACATCCTATATTTCTTGGGTGTAGTTGGTTATTTTTCTACTCCCATAGTGATATAGAACAACCCTTTACCCCATAATGTTATAATCATCTTTAATATCCATTCAAATAAGTTAAATGATGTGAGAAACATGTGAGAAAAGGAATATCACAAGTATTCATCATGAAGAGATAGAAAGTAAGAATGCAGAAAACAAGGAAACACGTGTTAGGAATATTTTAGAGTTAACATTATTTGTAATTAATATTCTTAGTTTATTAGTATATTATGAATTGTTTAGAAACAAATCATAATTATAATAATCATTATTTAGATTGTAAGTGAAGTTGTTAAAACAATTTCACGTATTTAGTGAGTTGTTATAGGAGGTTTCCTATTTTATAGGAAACTCTCCTTCTATATATTTACCTTTGTATCTCAACATAATACATAAAATTATTATTTCTGGTGTCAATCTTGTTTACGCTCCTACATTTTATATCAATGGTAATAGAGTGTTGCATTCTTTCAATGGATAAATACTTTTCTAGAGGGACAACTTTACTTTGTTTCCTGAGTTGTACGAAGGTCTCAGGTTCATTAGCCATGAGAGTCCAGTAAATATATTGTTGTTATGTGTGTATCATATAGTGCATCCAATTATGAGGTGTGATCAATGAGAATAATTAATTGTGGTCTTCATCTATATTCTCTTTGGGGCTTGAACCATTTTATAAAAATATCTTGTTATTTTTTCTCGTGTTTTTATGAAGACATTGATAATAGGGGATCGTGGGTTTGGCGTCTTGAACTACGGCTCATCATTCTGGTACATATCTATAGTCCGGACAGGTCCATATTATAACCTGCATCAAAAATCACGTACCCTATGATCTAGGTTGTGGAACAGTGAACTTATCTACACATTCCTATACACAATTGTTTCATTCGCCACTGGTACATACGTGCATCGGGCTCAAGATAAGAATCCTGATCTACATTCGTGATAGTAAATTGTTTCACGTATTTCCTAATTGTGAATTGTTGGGTGTATACGTGAAAAATATCTGATTTTCATGCATTCAATTTTACCATGATTGCATATATGTGGAACCTGGAATGTTCTTTGGATCTGTTAAATCTTGTTATTCAATTTTTTCTTTAGTACTGCATAAAATTTACTGCGACCACGCATTTACTATTTTTGACCTGCACTCCTGATTGGTTTGATATAGCTCTCTCAAGCTTGTAAAATTTAGAAAGGTGGTTTGAAGAAAACTTGCATTAGATGCCTACACGTTCCAGTAGAAGATATCCATATTTTGATAGAGAGATTTGTCAATCATCTCTAATCTCATCCATCTTGGCTCTCTATAGCAATACGACCCCTGTCCACCTCATACACAATTTACAAATTGAAATCCATGGTATTTAGTTCGTGGTTTTTGATATTATAAGTGATTTTAGTTTTTTTAAGTTTAGTAGTATAATGATTTGTTATTTGAAGTCATTTAATTTTTGGATGTATAATCAAGTCTAGTGAGTAAATTTTATTTGTTGGTCAAAGAGTTTGTGTTATTAGAGTAATCATTAATCACTAAATCCAATCTATAATTGGATTGAAGTTTTGTTCCTTTTGTGTAATTAAATTGTCATTGTCAAAAGTCTTGTAGTCATCAAAATTGAGTCAAAAAGTTGTTAAAAAAAGGAAAAATGAGTGCATTTTCAATGTAATCTGACACTCTATTTTAAAGGGAAAATGCAAATGAAAATTGCTCCTGGCTTCGGGGGCTCTGCCCCTCGACCTCTCCCTGTATCGCAATAGGAAACACGTATCGTCCTTGACTATAGTTTCTGCTGAGTTAGCAGTGACATTATTGGAGGCAGGAGGTAACAGAGGATGTATGACGATCAATGCCTCTTTTCAGTTACCAACGATAGGGTCACATTCAAATTTGGTGGTAATATTTTATATTATTTTAGTTGTTTGGTGTGTGAAAAATAAAGTGGTGTGTTGTTTCCTTCCCCTATTTTGATTCAAATGAGGAAGATGTGCATTTTGGATGCTCAGAATAGTTATATAGGAGGGCAGCTAAATTGGAGTGATCCTCTGACTGCAGAGATTCTTTGACTGTCGTACGTCTAACATCGATCGACCGATGAAATCTATCATTCACTGGAAGTGAAAGCGGGAATTGTTGAGTTCGCGTATGTAGGTGAATCGGTGGAAGTGTGATCATCCGGCATGGGGTTCACTATGGTGAAGCGGATTGGTCATGTGCAACAAGATCCAAACAACAAGATCCAAGCCAACAATATGCAGACCTAAAATTATGCAGAGGCATATGATTCTGGTTCCAGTCTATGGTGCATTTTTTCCGTGTTCACATTAAGGGGGTGATATTAGTAAATAATGTTCACACTAAGGGGGTGAATGCTAGGCATATTTTAGTGTTAACATTATTTGTAATTAATATTTGTAGTTTATTATTATATTATGAGTTGTTTAGAAACAACTCATAATTATAACAATAAAGTACGAATATTAATTACAAATAATGTTAACACTAAAATATGCCTAGCATAACTCATAATTATAATAATCATTATTTGGATTGTAAATGAAGTCATTAAAAAAACTTCACGTATTTAGTGAGTTATTATAGGAGGTTTCCTATTTTATAGGAAACTCTCCTTCTATATATTTTCCTTTGTATCTCAGCACAATATATAAAATTATTATTTCTAGTGTCAATCTTGTTTATGCTCCTACATTTTATATCAACACACACATACCAGAATAATATTTTCACACCTATTTGCGGCACTTTATAGTTTAGTGTGTAGATTATAATCTAATGCGATTGTGCATCATGAAATAGTTGGCCACTCACCTTACAATTGATGTAAAAATGCGCAAGTGTGGATACCACAATAAGTTTCGAGTGATTATAGAAAATCAACACCGTAACAAACATGAAACAAGAATAAGGGAAAAAAACTAAGTCATGTGTGAGAAATAACATCTCACATTGCAAGGAATTCTCTTGCTATAAATCTATGGTAGACGCACTCACAAGCCCACAAACAATAATCAGATTTCGATTACAAGGAAAAATGACTCCAAATGGAGCCAAAGGACCTCCCGAAGCACGGAAAAGGTCGAGCTAGAAAGTGAAAAACACCCCTTCACAAGAAAACGGTTAAAAACATCCAATAATGCTAATTTTCAAATATTTTGACCAATTAATCTAATTATAAAAAATGATAAAAAAATACAAGCGTTTAATTTAAAAAATAGCTAACCTCTTAATTAATTTAAATGACATGATTAAAAAGTTTCCCTTCCTTTTAATAGACTAACCATGATCTTTAGTTTAATAAAAATATAAAATAAGCTATTAAAATTTAAGATTTATTTAACCTAGGCTATGCTATAAAATAAAATATCCTAAGTTAATTTGAATAAAGATTATATTAAAAAACACAAAGAAGCGGGGCCAACAAAATGAAAAAGGAGGGAAAAGGGTTGAAAGACGGTCAAAGGGGTTGTTGGTAATGCCACGTGGAAGGGAGAGAGGGGCTTGAGGAAGGGAACATGGGCATGACTCGCTGAACGAGTCAGGATAGTGATGGTTCCAATGCATAGTAGACATGGATATTTGACTCGATGGGAAGAGGCGGTTAGGAATAGTAAAATTCATGCAAACTGCAGGAGGTGAAATGGTTGACACAGGGAAGCCTGCACAGAGCCGAGGCTGAGTCCAACTCAGGTGACAAGGGAGGAAAATGAGCATGAAGTTTCATGGTGAGCACATAGGTAGGCATAGAGAGGATGATACCAAACACGAGTGATAAGAAACCTAATGAACTCACGTGAGTCCGAATAGGGTTGAACAAGGGCCAAATAAATCGAGGTGAGGAAGTGTGGGAAACCGGTGATATCTTGCATGTAGGGACAAGTCAAAGACGATGCCAAGACAGGGTTGAGAGGAGCTTGATATATCTTGGAGGTTGATGCTGAGTTCACTAATGGCCAAGCCCCCAAGAATAACAATGATCCAAATAAATAACACGACCAAGCTATAAGCAAGACACAAATAAGATGAAGGAAGAGCTTAGGACAAGATGGAGGAAGGAGGAACATGGTAGGAGCTCTCTAAATTGAGAGAGATCTCGGGGACATAGAGCTTGAGGAGTAAAGCAAGGAGCTTAGCAAGGTGAAGGGTAAGTGTAGGAGGATATGGAGAAAACCATGCAAGTTTTATACGTAAAAAATGCAAAACATAGTAAGAAAACCAAAACCAAAACAAGGAGCATAAATACCTCTAAAAACAACTTCTTTCTAAAGATAGTTGTAACTAGCCGAATCTAGCTAAAAACCCCCTAATTACACAAACAAAAAGGCAAGACCACAAAATAACACACTCCAAAATAGAGATTAACATGAATAAGCACAAAATAATAAATGATTAATGAAACTTACATAAGAATATATTAAAAATTAAAACCATAATTAATTAGTAACAACTAATAGTGAGTACACATTTACTAATAACACATCTTTGATACCAGGTGAGTTTGAACCATGAGGATCTAACAGAACATGTGAACATAAAGATTGTTTCAATCCAACATAATCGAAAATGTGATCCAAGTAACCAGTAATAAATTAACTATAAGCCAAATTGATGTGGATAAAAGAATAGGTCTACTCATACTCATAGATCAAGATAAAAAATACAAATAGGAGTGTTGTGTAACTTCCAATGTAGTACTCATCCTACTCCACTAGGAAGAAAGGAGTTACAATTCAAAAATGGAATGTAACTCATGTATGACGTACTGAAATATATGAAAAAATATTTCATATAACTCTTAATGACACCTAATGACCTATAACTCACCTAAGTGAGACAACTCACCATGTGTGAGATGAAAAATGCTCCCTATATGGATAAAAGGAAAAAATAATACCTCACACTAATAGGTGCAGGAGGTGGTGCCTTGGTGGACCCTCCATTTATAGAGTTAGATTGAAAACACTTGATATTTTCCTCACTTGTAATATTACACCATTGGCTAGAAGAACCACCAGGTTGTGTAGAGGATCCTCCCTAGCTAGTTTGGTTTAGATTTAGTTGTGCATTGCTTGAGGAACCTACGTGACTTGAATGGAAATTCATGCTAGTATTCATGTTTGAAATATTTCTTATCATCTCCTTCCTCTTTAATTTAAATCCTAGTTGCACTTCACCCTTCATTTCTTTGAGATTTCATTCCAATGCTTGAAGGTTATTTCCAATTGCTTGAACGTTAGTGCCAAGTTCTTGAAGGTTACCTTCCATTTTATCTTCCAGTATGTGAATATTGTTGTGGAATTCATCCTTACCATATTAATACCCCTTTCTTGAAGTTGATTAAATACATCTGATACTTTAGAAACTAAAGATTCCAATTCCATATCTTCCTTATTTAGAGTCATTCCTATAGTGGCTTGACCCTTCCCTCGGCCTTTTTTTGATCTTCCAGTCATGATATAGGGTTTGGTTGTTGGTATACAAGGATTAGGGTAGAAATTTAGGATTTGGATTTTTTGTAAAGTTATTGTGTGAATAAAGAGAAAAAAGAGAACAAACCCTAGATTATTTTTGGAAATATTTCCAAAAATATAAAACTTAGAAGAATCCCAAAATTACAACCTATGTTATGAATTAATGAAAAAACCTAAAACTAATATAAATTGTGTAAAAAAAGTCAAAAAATCTTGAATTGTGGAGAGGATATTACTTGACTTATTTCACAACACTAGGTAAAGAATTGTAGAAAAATTCACTACTGTTTTAGATATATATCTAAATCTTCACAGTTAGGATTTTGATCTAGTTCTGGCTAAGATCAAGCTCTAATACTACTTGTAGTGATATTACTTAGATATATTTGAATATCAGTATAAATAAAGCACAAAAGTACACTAAAAGAGAGATAAATGATCACAATATGAATGTATAATGACTTATCCACTTCAAGGGGAAACCTCTAAACCATATTGCAAGACTCTAGTGCTCAATATGATGTTCATCTACTACTCTCTAACTCCTATATATACCCCTATTATGTTATGAAATGCAGCTAGGATGACCCACTAAGCATATGAAAACATAAATGAATATGATATGACATGATAATAAATTATGTTAGCCAAAGGACACATATCCATATCCCGGTATAAGACCTAGGGCGAAGGGTGTAACACCTTTTACCCCATTGCCAAGATGGATTTTGTGTACCTTGTGCTTTCTCTAACTACATCACAGGGATATTCAACATTAGATGGATGTGAAGAGTAATTTTCTTTATGTTTATATTCATGAGGATATTTATTTGGATCATCCACAAGGATTTGTACAAAATTATTCACTTGTATGTAGGATTCATCATCAACTCTATGGTCACAAACAAGCTCCTAGAGCTTGGTATGAGAAGCTGGATTTTTTTTGCTTGCTTCTAGTTTCACTCATTGTTATTATGATCATACAATATACATTCAAAGATATGGGGATAATCTATTATTAATTATGCTCTATGTTGATGAATTTATGCTCATAAGAAGTTTCCCTTCTTTGATACAAGATATACATCACAATTTAAGTAAGTAATTGGATATTACCAAATTGGGACTTTTGTATTACTTCCTCGGTTTATAGATAATTAAATATTCATATGGGATCTTCATTTAGTGTAAGTATACCCATGAATTATTTCATATCTTTGGCATAATTGATTGCAAGATTTCCCCAACACCATTTCATTTCGGAGTTATATTATTAATGTAACGCCCATAATTACACATATAAATACAACAGTAATAATACGAGGATAGATATTTTTTGATTTACATTCATTTCTCACTACACAACACCACAAGGGCTCCAAGTAGAGAAACTCAAAAATGCATAAGACACTTACATAAGTCATCGACTCACATAGACACATGACAACACAATATACATGTCGATTCCACACTTTTCCCAATGAATGAATGTTAGTAATGACCTAACCACAAGAAAGGGACCCACCGATTGGCAAACCCACAACAGTACATCATTACCATGATTACATCTTAGTTACGATTAACACTCCAACAGCATTATTATGCAAGGATAATTTTATCTTTTTTTTTTTGTTTGCCACCTACAGATTCTTAAATTCCTTTCACATTCAACTTCCAGCTCAACCATTTAAGTTGGCATCTTTATCCCTTACGACAATCTCCATAACGTATATAATTATTAGCCATATTTCAAATTGCATACAAACATCCTAATTCTTGTCATTCTTATGTTAAGCTTATGCTTCTCAATCGTTTATTCAATGTTTAAATTTTACCCTTACTACATAAGTGAATCTAACGTGATGTCAAGCAAGAAAATCTTAGGATTTTAGGGAGATTTAGATTCAAGAAACCTTTCTCCCACGAACATTCTTCGATCATGGTATCAATATTTCCCTATCGCAGTTGATATAGTTTATTAACTCATTGAGTCCGATTCAACATTGTCTGACATTAAAAAATTATATATATATATATATATATATATATATATATTTTTAAAGATATAGATAGATAGATAGATAGATAGATATATATTTTGTTTTCTCGAAATTTGATCTCACCAAGGGTAATTCATATTCTTTGTAACACAAGAAAATCTTGAATTGAGTTATAAGGACTCCAAGAGTGACATTATTCCTAACGTCAAATCTACGTTTTATTCTTATATGTCTTTACTCCTACATTGCACACTATGGTCTCATTATTGGCATCACTTTATAACAACAATTGAATTACGAAAGTACTTGTCTAACATCTTGAAGAAGTACATGATTGGGAGCATTAGAAACTACATAAGAACCAAAAGTGAATTGTTTTCAAAGTAAGATCCCATGTTTCTGCATTTTGTGATTCCGCATGTGAAATTTATTTTATTGATAATGTCATAAATGTCATAACAAGGGATTACAAAACCAAGTTTTATAGTTCCCTGGTTTCACTTAAGTCAACATCTTTCAAATCAATTTTGTTTACAAAGAGTTACTTACAATTTTTTTATGCACAAGTTAACCCCTGTAATCAACTAAATTTTAGTTTAATTCCAATTTGCACTTAGGGATCTACTCCCTAACTATAGATCAGATTAAAGTGTAAAGTACACATAGTTACCCTATATAATCCTCCATAAAATACCAAGTTGCTATATTGTCACTAGTCATGGTAACACATTTAGCTGTGAGGGACTAAAGAGATCATTAACAAGAGTTTAAGTCATAGCACAACTATTTCATTAGCTCCATTTGTGTCATCTTGATCCCATAAGAAATTCATTCTATCATGAAGTTAATTTATAGATCTAATTGCGTAAGACTTGGCAATCCTTACTAGGACAAACAATTTCCCATCCTGGAAGGGAATTAGTTCTTCTATGCCCCAAAAATAGTTGGACCATGTCATTCCTATTTGTTCGGGTTTACAACGATGTCGGTAAACATTTCGAAGTTGTGACAATAAACTCAAAGTAGGGATCGTATTTACCTAAACTTAGGAGGTGTTTCATCGAGTACAGAAGTTGTATGTTCATTCCTACGGTTACAATTTCTTTTGTGCTAAGACAGATCATACGAGCAGGGGTAATTATAGCACGAGTTTTAGACTAAGGTGTAGCTATTGTCGTTAGATTTCGTTTTTACATTTTCAAGGTAGGAGACATGCAACACACCAATTATTTAATCGTCTGTTACAAACTGGAAACACACCTACAAGATATTAAATTCAAATTTATTTTAAACATATATATCAAACCTTTTCACCATGCGTAAATATGAATTAAAATTGCACTTATGATTAAATGAGCATTTCCCAAGGTATTGGGCTAAAACTAACATCTCATACATATTGCAAAAATTCAAATATAACCTTTTCTGTAACATGGAAATATATATATATATATATATATATTCTACAATGACCTATATGAATTACAATAATAAACAATGAATTACACCACACATTTTTGACATCTTTCTCGCATCCTTCAAAACCTTGTGAGCATGAAATCAACGATAAATCGATGACAGGGGATCCACCTAGATCTAGCATAATTAATATATATAGTTTCAATTTACATACTAATAATAATTTGCATTTGAAAGGAGAGGGTTAGAGACACATATTTATTTCATTTCACTTCACTTCATTATTTCATAACCAAGGAGGGAGAAAGAGATAGGGAGAGATAGAAACCACTATTTGGTCAATAGTTCAATTTCACACAACAAGTCACATGATAGATCTTAAAATAGTTTTTTGCAAGTGTCAAAAGTTTCCATGATGATTTGGTTACTCGTTGGAGGTCTTACAACTTTCTTTTTACGTTTTCCTGCTAGTTGCAAAAACATTCAATTAAGGCTCAGAGGCTGAGAAACCACTTTCAAAAATTGTCTTCCAGTGAGAAAACATACCACATGTAGGTTTCTTACGTGTCCTCCTATACAGTAAGAATTCATAAGAACTGATTGAAATTATAACTGTCGAATGGTTTAGGATTGGTAGCCAGCTTTCTGAGTCCATCGGGCGTAATTGTCCTAGTTGTAAATGATCAAAGGTTATCTCGAGGACTCATAAAACCACATCTAAAACTAACATTCGATGGATGAACACGCAATGAGAAACTTCTTATGAGTTCCTCTATATATGGAGAATTCACCAGAGTTGACGGGACTAAGAACTAGCAAAGGGTTTTCAAACGGCGACAAGTTTGCTGGAGCCACTGGTTGTAATTGGTCCAATTTTGACCTAGTCAAATTGCGATCAGAGGCCTACAAAATGGCTTTGCCAAACTATCAAGAAGAGTTTTTTCCCCAAACTAAAGGTTCTAGGAAATTTTCTAGTAAAAATACTAGAGATTTGCAAAGGCAAGATAAGCATTTCATTGTCAAGGATTCAAACAGACGATCCGATACAAAACCCAAATTTTCAATTTTTAACAACTTCCTAAAAGTGCAAAACGAGGTAATAGGGCTCCTAGAGGAGCGATGAATGGAATTTCAAATGGGAAGATGAGGTCAAGCTAATGATTGACGCAACTCTCTACATAACAGGGAACACATACGATGCTTGACATCTCTTTTACGGGGTTCATGAATGTTATTTTTTCTATGTCTCTATATGTGGTGTTTTTCCAACTTTGCAAGTAAATGAAAAAGGTTGTGTTTAGTTGAAAAAACATCTAACTCTTGATAATATCAGCAGACATGAGCCCCTAATTAAAATACCCGAGTTGCATCGTATGAGGTTATGGTGGCAACCACAGTTGATGTTCAAATGGTAAAATAGTTTCAAAATAAAATCACAAGGTGGGGTTCTATTGCTTTACACTATTTAAATTTGTTTACATATCCAATTGTAAAATTGTTCTGTGGTTTAATGTTTCTAATATAATGCAAATGAAGAACCAAATTACAAAAATTATAGAAGATGGAGGTAAGGAGACCAGGCCTGAGGGACAAACCAATTGGCCCAAGTGGTTGTGAACAATACAACACACACAAGCTACCAGGGTCTGAAATGGTTGCCGAGATTTGTAAGAGCCAACTCATCTTGCCAAAGAAGCGGATCAAGGTATAGAGGCTGAGGCAAGGAGAATCCTACTCTCATTTTGTTGCTTCACCATTACCCTCTCTCTAAGTCTTAACTCAAAACGACAAACATGAATATTTTTTTTGGGTGATTCAATGCAACTCCTTCCCCGAAAATGTCAAATTGTGAGCATGAAGAGAATAATCCTTGATGTTTCTGACATCAATCAAAGCAATAAGTTGGAAAGTGGGACTATAATTACATTGGCTGCTATTTGATATGCAAGAATTTTTTTTATATGATTCACATGAAATCTCTCCCCCTTTCATAATAGACTCCACACCTACTCTGGATCTTTTCTAAAAGTGAACAAAAATATTAGTACTCTCTCAGGGCATCTTGTCAAAAAATTCACATATAAGTTAACCCCACCCTTCCATTTATCTAGCTAAAAAAATGAAACAATGCTTATTCCATGTGAAGTTCCATACCTCTTTATTGGAACATTAGTGGCAGGGCAGAGAAGAGTAGGTAGAAGAGATGGTCCTTTATGATGTGGAGTTTTGGCTTAAACCTTCAAATTGGACTGCATTTTACTATTTTTTTTCCTATCGTTTGTATTTGGAAACTAACCCATTTTCAGGTATAGCCTTAAGATTATTCTAATCGTTGTCTAGATATACCCACGCCGCCCCCTTTTATTTGATAACTGATTTCGAATTGTTTGTTTTCCTTGTACCATGTTCCACATATATTGCTTCATGCGCATCTGCCTCACCATTAATGGAACTACACCATTTGACAAAAATTTTAGTATATGTGTCATCGGTTTTATGGATGTTCACATTCCTTGTGTCTAGCACTCTTAGTGTTGTGCACATTGCTGAGAGAGATTTGGCAAAGGTGAACTGCATATCAAATTTCCGATGCCTAATAATAATGCATATGCTTTGAAGTTTCAACATTTATTTCACACAGAATCGCAACTATTTTTTTTTTCTTTTTTAAAGACCAATTTGTGTTCTAGATTCTTTAATATTAGAGTTTCAGATCATTTTTATTATCATGACGGATGACATGATCATGTCCATATTATAATCTAACTATAATTTCCTATTTGTATGTTGAAAACATTTAATTTTTGAAGCTCCCATTTAGCAGTATTAACAGGAAGTTTTAGATGTATGAAGGCTGTGTATATTATTGAAAATAACATTACACCATACCAATTTTTTATATTTACAAAATGATGTCATTTCCATAAAAAATATTATATACAAATTATATTGATCTGCTTAATAATATAGTATAAATTATGTAAATATGCTAAATTTATAGAGGTTTCATTATGGTCATATGCCTTAGATGATTAGTTAGAGTCACTAATATTATAAAAGAAGGGAATATTAAAATATCACCCTGGACGTTGAAATTGTTTGAGATAGACATGTCTCCGATCAACTCACCTCAAAGCTAAGTAGGACAAATAAACCCAAGCATTCCTAATAAACGCCAACTCAACCCACTGAAATCAACGTCAATCTTACTTTTAACCTTTTTGTTACTACAATCCGATTTTTAGGAAGAAAACCTAGAGATAATCACTTGAAGTTAGAGATTTCTCTTTACTAGACTCATAATTTTTAGATTCATGGACCCTCAAAATTCCCCTCATTTTTCAAGTCAAGTTTTGAAATTTTTGATTTGGTACCTTAGAGAGATGTTTGAGCAGAGTGAGAAGTCTAGAGAGATAGAAAAAATTATTGCTTTGAAGAAGTTGGTGCTTATTTTCAATCTCACCATGTAATTTATAATCTTGCAGTCCACATGATTTGATAAAATTTGTCTTCCCGTCTGGATGCTTGAAAATTGTTTCCTCCATTCGAATGAAATTTCAAATCCTTTTTCTATGGTCATGGATCACATCAAGTCAAAAATGGTATTGTTTACAGTTCTTCTTTCCACGAGGAGCAATTTGTTTTTTCAGGCGGAAAAGGGACAAAGTCAGCCTGTTTAATCGACTAAGTATAAGAGGGTCAGCGGAAGTATCCATGTGTCTCATCGGTGAAATTTCAAAGGCACGACCCAAAGAAAAACCCCCAAAGATGTGTACGTCAGCTCACCACATGGTCAGAGTAAAAAATAAGATAAAGTCACCATTGAACATTCCAGGACCAAAGGAAGGATCCATGAGTTAGCTCAGCACACTTTCAGGGGGTTAATCCAAAGCAGAGACTCAAATGAGCACCAACTGTCCACATGTCTAGGGTCCAACAGAAGTCAAGTGGGCAGCAGGCCTGAATCAGGCTAAGTATAAAAGGACCGGTGGAAGTATTCACGTGTCTCATCGGCACACCTTTAAGGGTCGAAGCCAAAGGCGCTCCCCCAAATGAGCGCCAACTTTCCACGTGTCCCAGGTCCGAAAAGGAGACAAAGCCAACCGTTGAAAAGTCCAAGCATCAACAGGAGCCTCCACGTGTCTCTTTGGTGCAACTTCAAAGGAAGAATCAAGAGTGGGTCCCCAAGTGTGCGTGGGCTCGCCATGTGGTTTGAGTCAAAGGAGGGGTGGAGAGCTGGATGTTGAATCGGACTCTAAGTATAGGAGAACCAACGGAAAGCCCCATGTATCCCTTTGGTGCTCTTTTAGGGGGTGAATCCAAAAGCAAGTACCAAACGTGTGCTAGCTCTCCACGTGTCTAACCAGCGCACCTCTGAAGGTTAGGTCCAAACAGAGTCTCCAAATGAGTGGGAAGCCTCCAAGTGTCCTAAGGTCAGACATAAAGCCTTTCCAAATAGAGGGACTTAGTCAAAACACAAAAATACAGAATATGCCCGCAAAGGGACACGTGGCCATGTTTCAAGCGGTGGCAAAAGCGGGCCCTTTTTGTGTTTTGATGCTTTGAAAAGTCAAAACCAGGAGAGGTGGGTTGTCGAGACACTTTAGGAATTTTACCTTTTGTTTCCAAAAGGGCATAAAGTTATAAAGTGACCCATGGCCCTACTCATGCCAAGGGATAAAGTCAAATGTTGAGCCCGCATCGAAAGTCAAAAGTGCGAAGGCAGGTTGCCGGAGCAATTTGGGAATTTTGGCTTTATTTCCAAAAGGAGAGTGTAAAGTTATAAAGTGACCCACGGCCTCACTCATGCCAAGGGATAAATTCAAATGTTGAGCCCGCATCAAAAGTCAAAGTAGGAGGGTGGGTCGGTAGAGAAATTTGAGTTTTTGAGATTTTGTTGAAAAGAGTTAAAATTGTAAAAGTGAGCCGCGACTCCATCGCCACTCAAGTAAAGCCATGTGTCAGGCCTATATCAGAAGTGGATGGGCAGACCAAAATGTTCTAAAATGCCATTTCTCTATAAAAATCATAAAATGCAAAAGGTGCCCCCAGGCCCGCTTCAACAAATCTCTCCCACGTGGATGGCTCAAATTCAAAGTTTGTGGAAGCAGAATGAACGACTGTGATATGATGCATCTGGTTTTGCCGCCAGGCATGGAAATGGTTGAGGCATTAGAGAAGTTTAGACATCAGTTTCTTGAATCAGTTTCATCATTTTTTGAAACCGAATGTAACCATTTTTTAAGATTATTTAATGGCTTCTCCATGTCATTATGTGGGTTGGATCCTGGTACTCTGTAGATGTAATAGATTCAAAAGTAATCAATACAAAAGTTTTTTCCCTTTCTTCCTCTGCTATTCCTTCTTTCCTTGTCTGATATTTGTGAATCATTAACATTTTATGATAAGAAACTTTGTGTTCTTGTTTATATGATTTCTGGAACTTTGCATCTGTGGAATTATATCTGTTATGAAAGTGAATGATTCTATTCTGCATCTCCCTGGCTCAATACGTATAAGGTTATACTCTGCTATCTATATTTCCTGAAAGTATTGTTATGTTCTTCCTCTCTCATCTCCTTAGTTCTTCTATTCTTTCGTATTGATGATCTTTTGGGCATAAAACATTTCAAAGTATCAAGAATCCACACTTTGAAAGTTGTACATTTGTATATAAGTTTTGCTGCTTGCTTTCAATAAGGGAACCTCTCCCATTAAAGAGGAGGGACTTGTTGTCCCTGACTGTGGTTTGTTAAAGTACCATTTAAAAACCCAACAGTTTTTGGCGACTCTACTGGGGATTTCATTTCAAATGTATCCCTTTCTAAAAGAACAACTTCAAGATCATTTTTGATCTGGTGACTCTAAGATATACTCATGGTAAAAAGGCTCTCGGAATAGAAGATTCCCATTTTCAACTTCTGGAACAACAAAACTTCTCTCTTCTTCCAGCAAGAAGGAACAAAAGAACTCGTTCTACAAGCACACCTCCTGTTAAAGACATAAATTCCAAGAATAGCATTCCTCAAGAACAACTCAGTCCTAATCTTCATGCTTTGATACTTGCTGGTGTTTCAGTTCCCCTTCAGTCAATTTTTCCAAAGATGGCAGCCCCTTTGCCTTGGGGACAATAGGTTGGGCCTCTTGCTCTTCCTTAGCCATTGCATGAGTTACCTAGGGGTAACAGGAAAAGTTTTCCCAAATTCTAGGGTGATGGGAAGGTTCATCTAGATGAACACATTGCAGCCTTCATTGTTGCATGTGGGATTCTTGGGGTTGAACATGAAGATGTCTCTGTCAGGATTTTTGTGGAGACATTGCAGGACAATGCTGCTGATTGGTTTTATCATCTTCCTGTTGGGTCGATCACTAATTGGAATACCATGACAACTTAGTTTGAGTAGCGTTTCAAACTTGCTGAAGATGTGCATGCTCTATTAGCTCAAATCTCTCATATCAAGAAGGAACCATTCGAGCCCATGAGGAAGTTTTTGGCTAAATTCAACAAGTTAATTCATAAAATTCCATAGAACACTCATCTTGTGGATCAAATCCAAAAGTTCTTCTTCCTTAATGCTCAGTTGCCTGAAGTGAGTTATGCACTAAGGAGAGCTAACCTTGCAACTCTGGATGCTGATCAACATTTGGCTATCAGTGTTGAGGATGATTTAATCATGTCTGGTAAACTGAAAAGAGAATCCTCCAAATCTAAAGCATCTTCTTCTTCCTCTTCCCCTGGAGCCAATTCTGATCAGTTAGTACAGAAGCTTGCAAATGATCTCATTGCTATCAAGAAACAATTGGCTCAGCATACTCCTTACCAAGATATTCCAAGGAAGAATTTTCAGCCCAGGAACCGTTTTACCTTCTTCTCAGACTAGATTGGCTATTGAAGGCCCACCCATCAAGGTTCCAGTCAATGCAACTTGTGAAGTTCAAGAACCTGATGATGAGTTTAATGAACTCTATAAAGAACCAGAAGAAGAGGTTGATGAAGAACTAGAGGAGCTTGGTGGATCTCAAGTTCATTTCCTCACCACTGAAGGTATGGATGATGAAGATGAATATGATGAAAGAGTGGAAGATATGAATAGTGAGTCATATGTTGTTATGACTCGGGAGTAAACAAACAGAAAAGAAAAAGTGGTGCAGCCTGCTAAGAAATCCAAGGAGTTTCCTATAACTATTCTAGTGGTTGCAAGAAGAGGAGCTCCTATTCCCACTACCTCCACACAAAAGGTGAGTAATGCTAATCCTCCTTCTTCTACTTCTGTTTCCAAAACTTCTTGTCCTTCAAATCCTAAAACTTGATAAATAAAAAGTCTCTCAAGTTCCTAGCAATGATTCCCCATCCACCTCTGGATCTTTTGATATCATTGATCACCTCAAAAAGACTAAAATCCAAATTTTAGAGGCAGAGTTTTACCAAACCCATCCAAAAGCCTTTGCTAAAATGGTAAACTTTGTCAATTCCAAATCCAAAGCTTCATCCAATACTTCTAAAGGTATTTTTCCCACTCCCTCTTCCTCACCTCAACAAAGCCTTGTGGCTACAGTCACTTCCCCTAATGAGAAAATTGAACCATTCTATGTGACTCTCCTCATAGCTGGCCATAAACTCAGTAATTGTGTTATAGACTCAGGAGCATCAGACAATGTAATGCCTGCAAAAGTAGCTCATGCTTTGGGCCTGACTCTAACACGTGCCTTTGGTTCCTGCTATTCCATGGAGAGTAGAAAAGTGCCTTTGGTTGGAAGAATTAAAGATGCACAAGTAGCTTTTGCTGATTTTTCCAGAGAAAAGGGTCTTAGCCACTCTTTTGGTAGCTGATATTCCTCCCTCATATGGGATGTTGCTGAGTAGAAATTTCTGTAAGGAGGTAAGAGGTAAAATTCAGATGGATTGGTCATATGCTTTGATCCCAGTCAATGGAAAAATGAAGAAGCTGCTACCTAAGAAACAAACTGAATACATTGTGTAAAAGATTGATGATCCAAAAGCACAGATACTCTATGAAGATATAGGGCATGGTAACTACATGATCATGTCACAAGATGAGGAAAAACTTCCTAAGGGAGTGATTCATGATCCCAATGGCATTTGGACTCTGGAGTTTGATGGAAGCTGCTCTTCAGCTGGTTCTAGGGCTGGTGTGGTGTAATCTCTCCAGAAGGGAAGATTCATCCTTTTTCATTCAAGCTTTGTTTTGAAAATACAAACAATACAGCTGAATATGAGGCACTCATACTTGGATTGAACATGGAAAAAGAAATGGGAGTGAAGAATCTTTGTGCTCGTGGTGATGCAGAGCTGATTGTGAAACAAGTCAGAGATATTTTTCAAGTGAAGAATAGGAGATTGAAGCATTATAGAAATCTTGTCTGGGATTCCATTGAGTTTCTTGATGCTTTCTCCATTGAAGCTGTGCCAAGAGAGAAGAATACTAGAGCTGATTCTCTAGCTGTCTCAGGATCTTTGTTGATTCCTCACCCAGATTTCTCTCAGGAGAAATTTACCATTGAAATGATTCATAGGCCCAGTGTACCAGATAATGCAAATAACTGGCAGGTTTTCAATGATGATCAACATTTTCTCTCTTTCTTGGAGCTTAAGGACAACTTCAACCAATTATATTTTGAAGGAAGTGAGACTTTTCCTAGAGAGTGTGTATCCTCTAATGAAGGAGATATCAAGGAAGAGATGGATCAAGATGGTTGCATCAAATTGAAAGGTAACAAGATCCCTAAAGGGCTGGTGAGTTTAGAAGATCTGTTTGATAAGCATGATAGGTACATTAAGTCTAAAGCTTCCCAAGGAGCTCGACAGTCTGCTGAATGTGAAAAGGTTAATATTGGAAGTCATGAGGAACCCAAGATGGTGAACATTGGAAAATGCTACACTCAAGAAGAGAGGAAGAAAGTAGTAAATCTATTAAAAAGGTATGCTGATGTTCTTGCCTATTCATATGATGATCTCAAGGCTTTTCAACCAAAGGAAATGCAACACTTTATCCCTCTGAAACCTGGGATCAAACCTTTCAAGTAGAAACAAAGGCAATACAATCCCAAGGTTGCTGACACTATTTTTCAAGAGATTCCAGAAGTTACTAAAGGCAAATATTATTTTCCCTATACATCATTCAACATGGATTGCCAACATTGTGCCTATCAGGAAGAAGAATGGTGAGATCCGCATCTGTGTGGATTTTAAGAATTTGAATCAGGCCTCTCTGAAAGAAAACTATCCTCTCCCCATGATGGATCAAGTTTTGCAAGATGTCACAGGATCTGAGATGTTGTCTATGCTTGATGGATTCTCTAGATACAATCAAGTGGAAGTCAGTACCCCAGATCAACACAAAACTACTTTTACTACTCCTTGGGGCACCTTTGCCTACAAGAGAATGCCTTTTGGTCTTATCAATGCTGGTGCCACCTTCCAGAGGGAAATGGATTTAGATTTTGGTAGTCTAAAGGGAAAGTGTATTGTTGTGTACCTTGATGATTTGACTGTTTTCTCCAAAACAAGGGTAGATCACTTTCAGCATCTTGAAGCAGTCCTCCAGAAATGCAGAGAACATGGAGTTTCTCTCAATCCTAAGAAGTCTTTATTTTGTGTTACTGAAGGCAAGTTGTTGGGGAATATTGTCTCCAAAGAAGGAATCAAGATAGATCCAGAAAGAGTTCAAGAAATCTAGTAGATTCCTCTTCCCACAAGCAAAAAGGGTGTTCACTCTTTCTTTGGTAAGATAAACTTCCTGAGGAGATTCATTCCTGATTTTGCAGAACTGACTATGAGCATTGCTCACATGATGAAAGGAAAGAAAAAATTTGGTTGGACTTCTCGAAGGTAAAGAAGCATTTGAAGGTATCAAGAAATCCATTGCTAAAACTCCCATCTTAGCATGTCCTGATTTCAACAAGGATTTTATCATCTATTGTTATGCTACAAAGAGTACCTTGGTTGTTGTGCTAACTCAGAGAAATTCTGAGGATCATGAACTTCCAATTGCCTTCATGAGCTATGTTCTGAAAGCTCATGAATTGAAATATACTATGATGGAGAAACATGCTTTTGCAGTGGTCAAAGTTGTCAAGAAGTTTCATTTTTATATTCTTAATTCTCACTCTGTTGTGCTTGTACCTGATACAACCATCAAGTCTATTCTTACACAACAAGAGTTTGGAACTAAGAGAGGCAATTGGGTAGAAAAATTCCAAGAATATGACCTTGATATCAAGCCAACTAAGCTAGTCTGGGTAAAGGCTTATGTGAGCTTATTGCTGAAGGAGATAATGTAGAATTGTCCAAAGAAGTAGTTGATGTTCCTGTTGTCCTCTTCCTCAGTTCAACAGATGAATGGTATGCTGATATTGCACATTTTCTTACTTATGGAGAGTGTCCATCCCACTTGAGTGCTAAGGAAAAGAGAGCTATTAAGTTAAGGTCTACACAATATGTATTATGGGAGAATGCTTTGTTCAAGCGAGGCATAGATGGAAGATTCTTGAAGTGTGTAGACAAAGAGCAATAAAGAAGTTGTTCTCAGCTTTTCATGATCAGGCTTGTGGAGGGAATTTCTCTTCTACTGTCACTACCCATAAAATCCTTCGTGCAGGGTACTATTGGCCTACATTGTTCAGAGATGCATCAAAATGGGTAGGTAAGTGTGAAGCCTGTCAGAATTTTGTTGGGAGACCTAAGTTGGCTGCTTTGCCACTAAAACCAGTAGTGATTGATGAGCCTTTTCAATAGTGGGGATTATATTTCATTGGAACTCTTAATCCACCTTCCAGTGCTGGGCATACTCACGTGCTAACTGCTACAAACTACTTCATAAAGTGGGTAGAGGATTTTACAATCAAAAGCACTACTTCTGAGGTGGTGTGTAATTTCATCAAAGAGAACATCTTGATAAGGTTTGGGGTACCAAACAAGATTGTGATTGATAATGCTTCGAATTTTTATTCTTCTGAGATGATGGATTTCTACTATGGTTATGGAATTTCCCTTGCTCATTCTTTAGACTACTACCCCCAAGGGAATGGACAATTAAAATCAACAGATAAGAATTTGGTAACCATCGTTCGGAAGCTTGTCAATGACTCTCAGAGGAATTGGCACAAGAAGCTCTATGATGCTCTTTGGGAAGATAGAATTACACCCAAAAGAGCAATTGGGATGTCTCCATTTCAAGTGGTGTATGGTGTTGAAGCTCAACTACCAGTAACAATGGAATTACCAGCCTTGCACTTAATGAAGGCTATTGAAGATTCAAGCTTTATCAGTTCCCTAGACAAGAGGATCATGTATCTTCAGAAGCTGGATGAAGACATGATGCAAGTTTTTGATAGAATCTTAGCTCATCAACTGAAGGTGAAAGCTTTGTTTGACAAGAAGGCTAGACCCAGAGATTTTCAAGTGGGAGACATTGTTCTGTTGTGGGAAAAAAGACATGAACCTCGAGGAAGCCATGGTAAGTTTGATTCTCTTTGGCTTGGTCTTTTCAAAATCAGGCACTTTGCTGGAGAAAACTCTTTCTATTTAGATTATATGGATGAATATCCTCTCCCACTTCCTTATAGTGGGTATTATTTGAAGTTGTTCAAGTCCTAGGTGACTAGGCGGTCCTTTTGTATATTGTGTACAATGTTTTGGTTTTTGGCCGTTCCTTTGTGTTCTGTTTTTGGTCTTTCATTTTTTGTTTGTTTCTTTTCCTGTTGCGTGTGTGTTGTCTTCTATATTGGTTTTTACTTTGAATCTATTTTCCCAATGGATAAGGCACTGGTTTGATTTCCTTGAGTTTTCTATGGTTCTTGATCTTGCTGTGTTCCTCTGTCCCAACCAAGTCATCCCCAGAAAGAGCCAGCTATTATCACCCTCAAAATTCCCCTCATTTTTCAAGTCAAATTTCGAAAGTTTTGAGTTGGTACCTTGGAGAGATGTTTGAGCAGAGTGAGAAGTCTAGAGAGATGGAAAAAATTCATGCTTTGAAGAAGTTGGTGCTCATTTACAATCTCTCCCTATTAATTTAAAATCTTGCAGTCCGCATGGTTTGATAAAATTTTTGTCTTCTTGTCTAGATGCTTGAAATTTTTTTCCTCCATTCAAATGAAATTGTCAAATCCTTTTTCTATGCACATGGACCACATTGAGCCTAGTATTATTTACAGTTCTTCGTTCCACGAGGAGTAATTTGTTTTTAGGGCAGAAAAGGGACAAAGATGGTCGTTTAATCGACTAAGTATAAGAGGGTCGGTGGAAGCCTCCACGCATCTCATCAGTAAAATTTCAAAGACACGACCCAAAGAAAAACCCCCAAACATCCGCTAGGTCACCACGTGGTTAGAGTAAAAAAGAAGACAGATTCGGTCGTTGAAGAGTCTAGGACCGGTAGAAGGAGCCACACGTCAGCTCGATGCCCTTTTAGGGGGCGAATCCAAAGCAGAGACTCAAATAAGCACCAACTCTCCACTTGTCTAGGGTCCAACAAAAGTCAAGTGGGAATCAGGCCCGAATTGGCTAAGTATATAAGAACCGGTGAAAATCTCCACGTGTATCAACGACGCACCTTCAAGGTTGAAGCCAAAGCCAATTCCCCAAATGAGTGCCAGCTTTCCACCTGTCCCAGGTCCGAAAAGAAGACAAAGCCAACCGTTGAAAATTCCAAGCGTCAATAAGAGCCTCCACGTGTCTCTTTGGCACAACTTCAAAGGAAGAATCAAGAGTGGGTCCCCAAGTGTGTGCAGGCTCGCCATGTTGTAAGAGTCAAAGGAGGGGAAAAGTCAGCCGTTGAATCGGCTAAGTATATGAGAACTAGTGGAAAGCCCCATGTGTCCCTTTGGCACTCTTTCAGGGGGCGAATCCAAAAGCATGTCCCAAATGTGTGCCAACTCTCCACGTGTCTAATTGGCGCATGTTCGAAGGTCAGGTCCAAACAGAGTCTCCAAATGAGTAGGAAGCCTCCATGTGTCCTGGGTCAGACATAAAGCCTTCACCATATAGATGGCCTTAGTCAAAACACAAAAATACAGAACAAGCCCACAAAGGGACATGTGGACATGTTTCAAGCGGTGGCGGAAAGTCGGGCCCTTTTTGTGTTTTGATGCTTTGAAAAGTCAAAAGCGAAGATGCAGGTTGTCGGAATACTTTAGGAATTTTACCTTTGTTTCCAAAAGGGCGTAAAGTTATAAAGTGACCCGGGGCACCGCTCATGGCAAGGGATAAAGTCAAATGTTGAGCCCGCATTAAAAGTCAAAGGTGCGAAGGCGGGCCATCGGAGCCATTTGGGAATTTTGGTTTTATTTCCAAAAGGAGAGTGTAAAGTTATAAAGTGACCTGCGGACCCGCTCATACCAAGGGATAAAGTCAAATGTTGAGCCCACATCAAAATTCAAAGCGGGACGACAGGTCGGTGGAGAACTTTGAGTTTTTGAGATTTTGTTGAAAAGATTTAAAATTATAAAATAGAGCCGTGACTTCATCACCCCTCAAGTAAATCCACATGTTAGGCCTATATCAGAAGCGGATGGGTGGGCCGAAATGTTCCAAAGTGCCATTTCTCTATAAGGCACAAAATACAAAAGTTTTCCCCAAGCCCGCTTCAGAAAATCTCTCCCACGTGGACGGATCAAATTCAAAGTTTGCAGAAGCAGAATGAATGACTGTGATATGATGCATCTGGTTTTTACACTAGGCATGGAAATGACCAAGGCGTTAGAGAAGTTCAGACGTCAATTTCATCATTTTTTGAAACTGAATGTAACCATTTTTGAGGATTATTTAATGGCTTCTCCATGTCATTATGTGGGTTGGATCCTGGTACTCTATATATGTAATAGATTCGAAAGTAATCAATACAATTTTTTTTTTACGTTTCTTCCTCTGCTATTCCTTCTTTCCTTGTCTGAAATTTGTGAATCATTAATCTTTTATGATAAGAAACTTTGTGTTCTTGTTTATATGATTTCTGGAACTTTACGTCTGTGGAATTATATCTGTTATGAAAGTGAATGTTTCTATTCTGCATCTCCTTGGCTCAATATGTATAAGGTTATACTCTTCTGTCTATATTTCTTAAAAGTATTGTTATGTTCTTCCTCAAGGTATATTTTCTTATAAAGGTGTTTGTATTCTCCTACTTGAGATTCCATATATTCTATAAGCATAAGGGATTTATGAATGTATAAGGCATCATTTGTAGATAGGTTCCTATATTTGGAGAGATCAAGGTAATTTACAAGTAGCTCCCAATTTATTTTATTAGATCAAGGGTCACGAGATCAATTGATGTGTCTTTAGGAGAGGAAATTTGATCAAGTACCGCATGTAGATCCCGCAATGATATCAATGTTGAATAGAGATTCTATTAGAGGTAGATCAAATCATGATGACATAAGGCAGTAGCCCCATAATATTTTAAATAATTCACAATATAAGAAAGTTATAGTGACATCCACAATTCATTGCAACATTAACACATTAGGTAACATTGTAAGAATTGTGGATTTTATGCAAAAGAATGGGTAACATATGGTAATCATGACTTCAAGTAACATGAAACAAGTGTTATATGGGATGAGACAAGATATTATTATTTTACAAGGAATTTTAAGGAACTTGTGACACTTTACAATTTGTGCAATATATGTAGTATTGTGTGAAAAGGAAGTTCTATATAACAATATGTAGCAAGGGAAAGATTTTGCACCTTATGATTTTTTGAAATGTGTGGAAAATAGACAAGGTTATAGGTTTGAAAAACATGTTTAAAGAGTGGTATGAAATTGTGAAAGAATTTATTTATATATTTATAAATATTTTTGGTTGACACAAAATTATGCTTTAAGCCAAATCTTATGGCTATACCACATGAGACAAGAACTTATGGTTTTTTACAGTGTCATTAGGAACTTGCAACGCTTTACAATTTTTTGTAGAATAGAAAAGGTTGTGTGGAAAAGGAAATGTTACATGGATAAGTATAAGTCTGCACAAAAATGAACATACTTTTTGGGTTTGATAGGATTTTATGGCATACATGAAAAATAGACAAGGTTACAAGTTTATGATTAAAGAGTGGTGTGGTATTATGATTTTTTAACTAATTCTAAATGTTGTAGGGTAACACAAGATCATACATGGACTTGGTTTATCCTACATAAATTCCTAAGATTAAGTGAGAGGTCAAGACTATACTCATCAAAATTGAGAAGTCATACAACATAAACTTAGGGAGTGATTGAGACGAATAATATATTTCTTCTAGTAGATGTGAAGTTTCCAAGTAGTAAGTAAGAGTTTCATAGTGGAAGCATGATGAATTCATATCCTATAAGTTATATATTGGGTTAAGGTAATTATGAGATGATTTAATGATAAATTAAGACTATACAAGTTAAGTTATAGGTGTTAAATTATGTACGTTATTTCTCCAGTGACTTGAAAAACATTTCTAACCTATTTTTTTGGTTCCCTATAGAGATTGTTACTTTATGTAGGAGCATCCTGATTCATAGGAAATCATATATAAACTAAAAAATAGTTGAATATTTTGAGTTAGTTGTGTTTTTATTTTGTGGAGCATTATGTGGGTCATGCATTGAAGCATTGTATTGATGGTGAGATTTGGAGTATAATGTTGCATCATGTTAAGTGCACAAGTCAATTATCCAATGTTTATTGAGTGTGTATGTCCTTTATGAAATGTATGGTATATTATAAAATCATCTGGTTTGAAGAATTTTATGTACAATCCTATTCAAGTTATGAACTTGGAATAATTGAATGTTTGAAGGAACAAGTTTCAGAAGAGGTTGATTCCTTTTACTTTTTGTAACTTGTTGGGTCATTTGGTCCTTGCATTTGAATTCTATAAGTTTACAAGAATTAGGAAGCTCTATAAAAAGCTATATAATTAGAGCTCAATTACCTTAGGAAAGTAGTTCAAGTTTTGGGATAACTCGATTAGGATTTTATTAAGGGTAGAGCATGGATGCATGCTTAATACTAACTATGAATAGAGAGGTTGGTAAGTAGAGAGTTTCAAAATGATCTAATATGTGACATGAGTATGGAAATATGTAACATGTAGAATCCTTAATATGAGAGGAGATAAATATATGACATATATTGTTTGAAGTTGTATCATTGGAGACCATTTTTATGATGTTATTTATTTTAATGAGATATCCCAAATATTTGTTTTTGTTTAAATATAAGTTCATTTGAGCTTTCTATAGGTAAATGATTTATTTTTGTTGATGTGGTATTTTGTCATATTATGAGGGATGTGAGGTGCAAGGTGGGTACCCATTGAGCACCTTGACCCCATATATATCATTTGGTATTAGACAGAGGGATGTGGTCCTAGAAAGTAGAATTAAAATAGATATTTTTGGTTTTCTATAGTGTATGTGTGGGTAGAAAATTTTTGTGGACATATTATAGTGGGTAAAAACTAGGTAGAAGGTGTTAGAGAGAGACACAATGAATTTTATAACTTTTCACAATGTGAGTTATGGGTAGAAGGTTACTGCATGCATTTTATGAGAAGAGGGTTATTGGGTAGACGATTGGGGATATTGTGGTTTTAAGTTCCAGAGAAAGAAAAATAAAAATAAAAAGAAATATTGTATAATAAAGAAATGTCGATGTAGGCAACTAAAATAAATGTGTGAGAGTTGAAGGCTTGGTTGAAATAATGAAAACTATGAAATCTCAATTGGAGGCCATATAAGCCACACAATACCAAGGTCTTGTTGTGGAAGATTATAGTTTTAATGAATGTAGGACCACATAGTAGGGAGCATAAGATGAAAATGTAAATTTAGAAAAAGAGGAATTGCAAGATGGTCCAGAAGAAAGTCTACTATATGTAATTCATAAAGTGGGGAAAAAGCCTAGATTGGACAACCCTTGTCATCATGGTAGTTTTGAACCAACAAAACCCATGGATTAATCTTATTGAAATAACTTGTTGTAGTGTATATTATTCATTTTCACCAACGTTCATGGGCTAGGAACGTCCTTATTAGGTATGGGGAGGCTCTCAATATTGAATGTAAACTAAATAAAATTGTGGGGTGGTCGTTGGGTTGGGGATCACACAGGAATACTCCACCAAACCTATGGAAAAGTGCTTATACAATGTACAAGGGAGGAATTTTCTTGGGAGATAGATGAAGGGGAGTAGGAGAAATAATGAATCAAGGACTAATAAATTAGAGACACAAAAATTTATATCCAACAGGTAGTGGTGTAACGGTTCTTGGGTCTCCTAGTAATTGGGAGATCCAAGGTTCAAATATAGGCTCTGTGTTAATGCAACCTACTATTGATGGTTTGGCTACCCTGATGATAGGGCACCACAATAATGTTGTTTAATCTATGGGCTAGTTGAGAGCTTAAACTTCCATCCTTCAATGGTTCCACGACTGGTGTGGGATGGTGATGCAACAAAGGGCTAGGGCCCTCTCCTTAAGTAACCTCAGTAAAACAAAGAGACACAAACTTCTGTAAATCCATCAATCAAGGAAACAAATTTCCTTCTTGGTTATACAAGATCTACATGCTTGCAAAGTTAGAAAAGAGAGAGTATGGAGGAACATAGACAAAGGAAATAGAAAAAATGTTGTTTTATTGCTTGCAGTAGTAGTGATAAAAATCCCAACAACATACACCAATCTACAATTTCCAACCCTTTAGAATAAATAATCCATTCCATTTTATATCTTAAAAAATTCTCTTCCTCTCCCCCATGTGACTTTTCATCTCACCACTATGTGAATTTTAAAATTCCCTAAGAATGAAACTAAGTCCTTTTCTCATTTTTGAAAAGGGAATTTTACAATAAAAATTTAAGTCACTTAAGTGAATAAGCTGAAAGAATGAAAAAGTAAATTCTTAATGAAAGAATAGAATATAGACATAGGGATGAGAGAGAAAGTAAGAGAAAGAGAGAGAAAAGTGATGATCCGAAGACGAGAAAGTTTCTGTTGATGGAACGATTGAAGATAAATCTTGAAAAGATCTGCATTATTTTGGAATGACCATCACCATAAAGTGCTCATGGGAAATGTAATTTTCATGGATTGGTTATATTTTACTGTGAGTTCATTAGGAGCTTGAGTGGTAAATGTGCACTAATTATGAAGGCCATGAGAGGAGATAGGAATAGTTTCATTTGAAGTGTAGGTGCATAAAAGCATATTGAAGAATTGAAGAGAAGAATAACCAAAGAACTAGTGTTGGCATACCAAATTTTCTGAAAATGTTTTATGCTGATTACGATGCTAGTGGTATAACTATTGGTAAAATATTGAGTGAAGAGAATAGAAGTTTTGTGTATTTTAGTGAAAACTTTAATGATGCAAGGAGGAAGTATAGTGTATATGATAAATATTTTTACATAATGATGTAAGAATTGAAGAAGTGGAGACATTACCTGTTATCAAAGGAGTTTTTGTTATACACTAGCCATTAAAGACATTTTTATTATTAGAAGCCAGAGGAAATTGAATCATAATAATGTAAAGTGGCTAGAATACTTACAAATATACACATTTGTGCTGAATCAAAAGTGTAGAAAATCTAACAAGGTGGTTGATGCGCTCAATAAGCATAGTCGTCTATTGAAAGAGATGAAAGTAGAAGTTATGGGTTTTGAATCCATGACATAGTTGTATGTGCAAGATGAATATTTAAGAGAAGCATGAGATGCATGTGTAGTACTTGCAAGAGTTGAAATGGCATCTTGGTTGGAATTTGTTTTTTGTAATTTTTTTTTAAGAGAAAGACATTATGCATCTTGAAACGATCAATACAAGAAAATTTGGTGAGAGAAAATATTTCATACGATTAACAAGGCACTTTGGATTGGATAAAAACTTAGTGTAGATAGGGGACAATTATATTTGGTTGTAAATAAGTGTAGATGTATGAAATCTTGTGAAAACATGTTATGTCTATCAGTGGCTAAAGGAATATCTCAAAGCACATCATTGTATCAACATTTTCGCATTCTAAATGCGTCTTGTAGAGATGTAAGTATTTTTTTTTGGGTTTTACTAAGAAACAAATGTGTTGATTCCATTTTATTAGTTGTAGATATATTTTCTAATATGGTACATTTTATTTCTTGTAGGAAGACAAATGATGCAACACATATTTTCTTCAAGAATATTGTGAGATTGCATGGACTAAATTCAAGTCAACATAAATCTAAAATTGATGGACAAGAAAATTTTGTAAACATAAACCATAAAGATTTTATCATATGACTGGTTTTATATAATATATGAACTTGGGATTTGGATTTAGCATGAGTCAAATTTTCTTATAACAATTCAATAAATAGGAGTGCATGGAAAACACCATTCTAAATTATATATCAAATAGCCCAAGAAGGGTTACATAATTGAGAGACTTACCAACAAAAATGGAAGTAGTTATGAAATGGGAGATTTTATGGAACACATGAAGGAACACTAACAAGTGTAAAATCAGTTGTAAAAGGCGAATGCAAAAAATAAAAAAAGTGCATATATGAGAAATGAAGAAGCATAATATCATATTGGAGGCATGGTCTTAGCATACTTATGAAATGGAAAGGTTTTCTAAAAGGACATATAATAAACTTAAGTGGAAGAAGATAGGGAAATGTAGAATCATCAAGAAAGTTCTCATAACACTTATAGGTTGATTTTTGTGAAGGCATTAATATCTCTAACACATTTAATGTGGAGGATCTATATCCATACCACATAGAACATAAAGGAGATGAGGAACCTAAATCTTAACATGTAATAAATTAAAAAAGATAGATGCCACAAAAAGAGTGTGAAAAATTGGAAGGGATAATAGATACTAGGATCAAGAAGACATACCAAAAGGATTATACCAAGTATTTGGGAAAGATAAGAAAATTGAAGATGTGACTTGGCTAAGTGTTACATCTTCCATCCAACATGATATTTTTATTCCTTGAGTAGGAGATCAAGTTTTAAAAATTACCTAAGGTTTGTTATGTAAGAGCATTTGGATTCACAAGAAATTTTATATCAACCAAAAATAGGAACAATTTGAGTTATTTGTGTTTGCATTTTTTGGTCACACATTAAAACATTATATTGATAATGATCCATGAAGTATATTGTTGCATTTTATTAATCACGATTCTAATGCACAATGTTTATTGAGTGTGTCATTTCTTTATGTGATGTTTGGACTATTACATAATTTTCCAATACATAACATCATCTAAATAATCATGTTTGAGCTGTGAATGTAGAATAATTGAATGTTTAAAAGTACAAATTTCAAGGGACGTCGAACAATTGTGCTTTGGGTCAATTGTTGGGTCCTTTAGATCTTGCATTTGAATTTCACAAGTTAAGAGTCTTAAAAGGTGGCATGAATGACTATACAAAAAGAGCCCAATTTCCTAAGAAAAGTAGTTAAAGTTTTGGGAGAACTCAATGAGGAGAGATAATAGATTGGATGCAAGCCTTAAGGCTAGTTTTTTATAGTTAGAGAGTGTTACAATGATATGATATGTGACACCACAATACATGGAGAATTTCTCGTATGAGATAACATAATTATATGAGGCTATATAGGGTCAATTTGATGGTTCCATTTCTTTGAATTAAAAATAAAAATAAAAACTTTATTTTTTTAAATTAATGTTCATTTAATGTTTATGTCAATGATTATTTTATTTTTATTGATGTGATATTGCAATAATATTATGAGGCATTTGATGTGTAATATATCTCTTCATTGAGCACCATGATCTCATCTATATCATTCTTACCATGTATTATAATAAATATGACATTAATACCGCTTATTGATATAAGCTATACACCTAAGGTCATTAATATTATTTGGATATAAAATGTACACATGTGGTAGTGCCCACAAAATACACGCACAATTACAACATGTGAAATACCAGGATTTTTTTTTTTTGACTTACATTGCTCATTGCAAAACACCACAAGGACTCCAAGTAGAACAACTCAACAACATATACGACACCTACATCAGTCACCAAATCACATAGACACATGACTACGCCATATACCTGTTTATACCACACTTTTCCAAATGAAAGAGTACTAGCAAAAACCCAACCACGAGACAAAAGACTCAAGGATTGGCGAACCCACAACACATCATTTCTTTAATTGCATCTTAGTTACGATTAACATTCTAAGAACATTATTGTGCAAGGATAGTTTTCTCCTTTTAAATTTTTTATCTACAAGATCTTAAGCTCATTCCACCTTTAATTTACAGTTCGATCAATTTAGGTTGGCTTCCTTTATGCATCGTGGAGATTTCCACAATTTAATTACTTATTTGGCACAATTCAAATCACATATACATTACTTGATTATCTTGTTCTTATATTAAGAATATGCTTCTCAAATGTTTATTTAATGTTTAAAATTTACCCTTGCTACACAAGTGCAACTAACGTGATGTCAAGATGAAATCTTGGGATTAAGGAAGACATAGGATTTGAGATAGCTTTTTCCCCAAGAACATCCATCGATCACGGAATAGTTATTTCACTACCATGGTTGTTAAAGTTCAATAACTTATGGACTTCCATTTATATTTATATATCTTTTGTTTTCTCAAAGTTTGGTCACACCAAGGCAATTTATATTCTTTGTAACACATGAAGATGTTTAAATTAAGTCATAAGGACTCCCAGTGACATTATTCCTAACCTCAAATTTTGGTTTTACTCTCATATGATTTACTTTTGCGTCGCACTAGGGTCTCATTATTACTATCGTTTTAAACATAAGAGTTACGAAAGTACTTGTCTGACATATTAAAGAAGCACATGGTTAAGCTTAATTCCAGTTTCACCCAGGGCTTCAATCTCTATTATAGGTGTGATTAAGGTTAAAATGTATTTACCCTATAATCCTTTCATGAAAGATCAAGGCACTAAATTTTCACAAGCCCAAGACAAGACATTTATCTACGAGGGACAAAAGGGTTCACTAACAAGAATGCAAGACATAGAACAACTATATCGCGATCTTCATTTAGGTCATTTGGATCCAACAGGGATTCATTCACTGATGAAGTTAATTTCTAGATCTAATTTCGTAAGGCCCGGAAATCCAATAGGATACAAGGGAGTAATATCTCTACCTACTCCACAGATGGGAAGGTTACACCGCTTAGTCATTCCTTCTAACAAGGACTCATAAGGTGACTTCCAAGGCGGTCTTCACCACTCAGCCTGGTGTCGGACCTGAAGAGAGGACATTCTTCTCGCGATTACCAAAACTAGAAGGAAACCGCATACTCTGGATAAAGTTGGACCATGTCATTCCTAAAATATGGGTTCACGACAATGTCGCTAAACCTAATGACTATGACGGTAACTCCAACTAGGGGTTTTATTTACCTAACCTAGGAGGTCTCATCGAGTGCAAAGCTTAAGTTCGTTATACGGTCTTAATTTTCTTATATGGTAAAAAGGATCACACATGCAGGCAAGTTATGCACCAATATTTTATTAAGGTTGAGTGTTCCCATTAAAACTCTTTATTATGTTTGCAAGGTAAGAAGATAACCCAGTAATTAATTTAATCTTTTATTGAATACTGAGAAAGTACTACAATATATTAACTTCAATTTCAATTTACTATGTATAAATCAAACCCTTTTTTCCATACACAACTAAGAAACAAATTGAACCAGAGATTAGATGCACATTTCCTAAGTATCCCTAAAACTAGCATCTCATGCATATTAACAAATTTCAATTATAACTTTTCAGTAACAAGAGACTACATTAGACAGTTATTCATTTTACAATGACCTATAAAAATTACAATAATAATAATTAAATTACACATCACCTTTTTTGTCGTCATTCTTCCATCCTGCAAAACCCACGTGAGCATGATATCAGCGATAAATCGCTGGCATGGCATCCACCCTAATCAATCATAATTATCATTTTTCAGTTTCCCATTTACATCTGACAATAATTACAATTTGCAATCGAAATAAAAAGGTCTAGAAACATGTATTCATTGCATTTCATTTTTCTTCATTTTGTAACCCAGGAGAGAGAAAGAGAAGGGAAGAGAGAGAAAACACCATTTTGTCAAAAGTTCTATTTCACACAACAAGATACACTAAAGGGTTTTAAACAGTTATTTACATGTGTTAAAAGTTTCCAGGGTGGTTTGGCAACCCTACGAGGGTCCCGCAGCTTTCTATTTTTACATTTTCTCACTAACTACAAAACGTACAAAATGAGCTCGAAGGATAAGAAACTGCTTCCAAAAGGTTATCTTCTGATCAGAACAAACACCACAATCAACTTTCTACGTGTCCCCAGATATACCAAGAGTTCATAGCAACTGACGGAATTGAAAAAGAGCGAACGGTTTGCGTTTGGCGGCTAGTTCTCTAGGCCACTGGTCGTAGTTCACCCAGTTGTAAAATGACAAAAGTTAGCTCGAGGGCCCAGAAAACTGCGTCCAAAAACTGACGTTCGATGGAGGAACACGCAACGAGACATCTCCTACTAGTTCCCCTATATAAGGAGAATTCATCAGAGTCGACGGGACTGAGAACTAGAGAACCATTTTTAAACGGCAACAAGTTTTCTGGAGCGACAAGATGAAATTGGTCCAGTTTGACCTCGTCAAACTGCGACCGGAGGCCTACAAAATGGCTTCGCCAAACTATCCCGAAAAGTTCTCTTTCCTATACTGAATGTTCCATGCATTTGTCTAGTATAAACGCTAGAGGTTTGCGAAGACGGGACGTAATTTCTCCATCTAGGTTTCAAATGGTGGTTCAAAACGAAAGCCAACTTTCTAGATTTAACAACTTTCTACTGTTGTAAACCAGTGTAACAGGGCTCCTATAAGAGCGTCAAAAGGATGTCATATGTTCATTTCGGGTCAAACCAAAGGTCAAGGTGACTCCTCGTATACCAAGGTACACGAATGAAACTTCACATCTCGTTTCCAGAGTTGTGAAGGGTACTTAGTGAGTCTCCGAAAATTGTAAAATTTAACTATTTAAAACAAGGAGAAGGTCAACTTTATCAATGGGGAGTCAAATTCGTCTGGTCGATAAAACGATATTGGAGCGATCAAGAAGGGTAAGAGTTTTCTAAATCATCTCGAAGTGAGGGTGATAGTTCATGGTTTAAAGTAGACGAGTTATAATGACTTCGAGAGTTACGACACGACAATTTATTGTTTTGCAATGAGTTGAAGGGACATTTAACTGTATTAAAATCCTAATAATTTAAAATTCTATTTAGTTGCAAAAGAGAACTAAAACACGAGAATTATGAGAGGTAAGGGAAGAAGAACCATGCCTGGAGAGTGAAGTCGGTCGAAGCCGCAGGCTTTGGTTCAGTAACTTGCTTGGGCACTTCGTCAACCAGTTCACGAGCATCCTCAGCTCCACCACATAACATACACGTCTATCAAAAAATCTGTAACTACATACTTGAAAACCATTCCGCTACTCTGATCACATTTCTCCTACCTTCTGGATTTCGACCCACCACTTGCTGAGCATGATCAAATGGTTTCTTATTAAGTTGTTTGGGTAGGATGAGATCTTCCTCCTTTTGTGCATAGCCTCAAATCTTGCAACCATTAGACCATGATTTTTGAAGGCATTTAGTCAAACACTTCACATGCCTTAAGCATGCCCCCAATTTTGCACATTCTCATGTGCTCATCAAAAACCAGCAAACATAATGATTAATTCTAGGCATGATTTACAAGAGGCACTCATGCCATCGAAGTATTTACAACCCTCATGCACTGAACCTGCATGCCTGAAAGCTAATTAAACCAAAAATGAAGCTTACAAGGTCAGGGTATGTTCCATAAGACCACATCTCTTGAGGCATTCTGAACAGACCACAGACCTTTTCTACACATCCATTTTGTGCATATGCTGCCATCATGGCACTCCATGAGACAACATTTTCCAAGGCATTCTATCAAACAGTTCAACAAACATACCCATTTTTTTTTCATATCCTGCTATCATTGCAGTCCAGGAGACCACATTCTTTCAGGTATTTTGTCAAACAGTCGCATGCATTGTTTATGCCTTCACATTTTGCATACAACTGATCTGGGTACCTGACAAGACATTTAAAATATATCTTCCCATGATGCTTTGATGGATGTCCATGTGCCTATTCTAAAGCTCCCATTTTGGCACAGGCTGGGAAGAATCAGCAAAGGTTGTGGGGTGTGGCTTCTAACCTGCCAACCGTATTTTACTTGGAAAAGTTCCAATGCAGTTTCAACAAAACCATTTTGTGCATATCCCAAAATCATTGCAGTCCATGGAACCGCATTTCTTCCACACATTTAGTTGAATAGGTTCGCATGCTTCCATGTTTTACATATGCATCTACTAGGGCACTCGCGACTGCAACATCTGACCAAGTTCCTCTGCTTTTTTTTTTTTGATTTGTTGGGAGCCCACGCAGGTCTGGGCACGGCTGGGAGGATGTTGGCAACGTGACAAGCTAAAAAAAACAAAAATCCTCCTCCATTTGCTTTGATGAACGTCCATACGTTGTCCCCAAGCATCTGCGACTGCAACACTGTCAGAACCCCCTCTTCCCATTATACGCTGATGGAAAATCCACACTGGACAGTTTGGCGCGACCTGGGAGGATGCTGAAACGGTTGTGGAGTTTGGCTTTACACGAATCAAAGGCATTTACTTGAAATTTTCCAAGGCCTCTTCAACAAACTCATTCTGAGCAGATCCCTGCGCCCCCAAACCAGCCGCCCCATGCCTAAAACAACTCATTCCAAAAGCCAAAACGATAAAACCCTAACTGCGTTTTTTGATTTTTCGCCTTCTACACTTTGCCCTAATCCGCCCCTTTTACGGGAATCACATTTATCTTATTTTTAAAACCTTTTATATTTATTTATCTTTTTTTTTTGTTTGTTTTAATCTAAAAACGTCATAAAACCCTAAAACGAAGTAGATAAATAATTAAAATATAACTTAAAGTCAATCCATTACCAGAGGTGAAATTTCGACACAAAAGCGACTGATCGAAGTCAGCAATATGAGTTATAATAGTATTATAAACATTATTTTAATAATTTTACGGCTTAATAATGATAATAATTATTAATCCTATTAATGTTGACGACCTGACAAACTCGAAGAGCCGAGAACCAAATTTTCCTTTAACCGAATAACCGTCCATGACGCTACGGGGTCCACAGTTTGGGGTGTCGACAATGACCCGAAAGGCAAGAAGGAGAGGGAAGGTGAAAAGTCTTCACTGCGACCTGGACACGGTCAACAACGGTCAACGAAAACACACGCACACCAGTCTCCCAGGCTTAGCAACAAGGTCGTCATGCCAGGGACTGGGGGAACATCAAACGGGGCATTATGTCAAATTTATATCAAATTTAAGATATCAATTTATATTTAACAATTAAACAACAATATTTAATCTAAATTTAAAGTACAGAGGAAAAAATATTTTAACTAATATTAAGTTACAACATCCCCTATTAACTAACCTTACTAATATACTATAAATTTTAATTAAGCTACACCATTCATTTTAATATAAAGTTATAGGTATAACTATAATTAAGTAGCCATATAGAGTTATAGTTATAGATAGGGTTCAGTTTTTATCAGGAAGTCTCGAAAGATCTATGTACATATCACCGTGGTAGTGTAAGACGTACCCTATCTATATATGTTGTTACATCCCTATATATATATATATATATATATATATATATATATATGTTGTTGCATTGATATGAAGAGAATCACATGGTAGCGTAAGATGTTGTACCCATATCTATATATGTTATATGTTGTTGCATATGTATCTATATATCTCAAATATAAAAAATTCTATAGTTAGAGTTCTTTGACCAATTTGATCTCGACTTGATAGATTAAAAAGAAGTTATCGAGAATTGGATAACCCATTCATTGGGGAGGGGAGATATTTCCCATCTGCGAGGGGAATGGAGAGAGAGATTTTTATAATCCTCCCACCTCACATCTCCCTCCTCAATATTTTAATATAAAAATTCTTTTAACATATATGAATTAACCATAAAACACATTGTCACCTCATTAATATTTTAATATAAAAATTATTTTAACATCTATGACTGGAATAACAATTTATTAATAATCCCAAACATAGTTTCTCATTTTATTATCATATTTTACTATTGGAACTACCCATTATATTAAAAATATAAGAGAGTTACAAGAGTAGGGGTGACCAGAAAACTCACGGTCCTACAAAAATGTCACAAAGGCACCACAAAATGCCCAAAGGGAAAACAAAAAAGTGTCGCAAGGGAAAACATCAACACCACATTAAAACAAACTAGAGAACATTAAGCACATGTCTCTGCTCTGGGAGGAGGAGGATCATCCTGAGGAGGGATGTAAACCCCAATATACAACCTCCTTATCATATTTTAATAACCAAAACCGAGGATGAACTCCTTGATATATATATATATATATATATATATATATATATGGATTAGGTAAATGAGTGATTTTGAAGGGATCAATAACCCTGTACAACCGAAAGATGAGCATTAGAGAAAAAATAAAAAATCAAGAGAAGATAGGTCTAAGACCATAAAAGAACTAAACCAAATCACCACCCGAAATAAAAATATAGGTTGACAGAGAACATCTCTAGGGGATTGGTAAAACATACATGAAGAACCGTAAGAAATATTCTAAAGACCAAACCTAGCTAGAAAAAAGGGCGACTTACCCATGAGACACCATTCCATGGGATCTTAAGTTAATCTTAAGTGGGTCAATTAAAGATTTTTTTCTTTTTTCCTTTCACAACCATATGATCCTCCCCCTATTAGGATCCATGTTTTCATCATTGTGGATTGATAATAATATTTGAAAATTATCGTTATTTCCAATAGATTCCTGCTTCAAGTTGATATTCTTAGTGAGATTAGATGTTGACCCCGAAGGGTGCGACACACCACAAGTATGTTGTAGAGAATTTGAACCATTAACCCCCAACACATGATGAGAAATGAGGGTTTCCTCCATATGTTGCAACTCCCCTTCTTCTGACTATGAATCCTCTGAAAAATCATCTGGAACACTCCCCACAACCAACATACTGGGTTGGGAATCTTTCCACTAAGATACCTTATCATTCAGTTTGTGTTTCGAACTAGTACAGTCATAAACTAAGTGACTGGTTATAATAAATGGAATATGAAAAGAGTGTATTGTTAGTATTAAACAATGCTATAAAATGAACTCGGGATAGGTTTTCTATTGATCTAGTAACCTTCATTTTTCTTCCTGTGAATTTTCCTCCTTGTAACGAGAGTATTTTTCCAAACCAAGTAAACATGGCTCTCTCAAACAAACCCTTAAGTCAAATATTATAAGACACGTGTGTGTATACGTTCCTAATCAAAGCCATGTTATATAAATTTATTTCCACAAGAAAACAAATGAATTCTAAAGGAACCACTATAGGTGGAATGTTAAACAAAATCATGCAGCCTAGTTGTAAAGGAACGAAGGGTCCCATGTTATATGTCCTTCAGACAATTATAGTCAACTAATAAAAATAGTATTGTAATAAATGTTTCATCATGAATAATGATGTGGTGTGGGAAGTTTCTATGAGTAAGTGTATATTGTAGTGGGTCGTTGTGGTACTTTTTCATTTTGGAAATGTGGCTTTGATGTGCATCATGTATTTCATGTTATATATGTGGGTCCATGGTTATGCAAACGTCTCATGTGTTATACATTATCCTAAGTGATCCTATGTGATGTTATGTATCGAGCAATGTAAGCCCCCAAAAAAAAATCCTATTATTATGTGTGTAAAATGTGGGTGTTACACATGCAAATAAGTAAAACACATCAAAAAACAAGAAGACATGCAAATCACATGCAAATCAGTAAACACATAAAAAACCAAAACTGCATGTGAAACAGTCAGATATTTTATCATAATCATTATGAAAAAATTGTAAATAATAACTACATGTGGGATGGTAGGATCTCTTATCAAAATCATTATGTAAATAATAATTACATGTGGAATGGTGGGATCTCTTATCAAAATCAATTGTAAATAATAAAATAAATAACTTTAGCTTCTTATTGATTTTAATGCTAATATTAAAAACCATTTGGATTCATATCACTTCAATAAATAAAAAACCATTCAGATTTTAACTCCTCTAATTAAAACCCATGTAAATTTCAACTAGTAAAATGCATTAAATTCAATTTTTTCAAGTAAATTAAAGAAAATGTGCATTTATACATTGAAACACACACACTAATAGATATGAGAGATTCTTGGTCAAATTAATGTATTTCCAAATTAGATTACTCCATTAAACACACTCACTCTTCATAATCCTCCTTGAATGTGTTTGCAACCCTCTTCTTAACTCCTTAGGCATGTAGTTTAGCTGCATTGTCTTGAGCACACATGTAAATATAAAATTCTTATTTGCCTCCACATCATTGTTATTGAATAATGGTTACAGAAAAGATGCCAATGATGACTTGAAGGGTTTCTTTCAATGGAATTTTTTTTTTGTTTTTTTCCATGCTTTTCCAATCTACAAATAACTCTTCTCCTATGATCTTAGATAGGTCCAATCAACCTTTGTATTAGGGAGCAACCCGACACTTAGCTCAGTTTTCAGTTTTTATTTGCAAGGGTTGTGATGAGTGAGCTCTTAAAGTAACTTGAAATTTATTTTACCTGAAAGTAAGCCCTTACTACCTTTTCCTTGAGCTCCTCCATTACATACATATAGAGAATCATCTCGTCCCCTAGCTTGTCTACATACCGAGCACGAATTGATCTGAATGATCTAGATCAAGACCATTGCGAGCCCATATTTTCCCTTTGGCACCAACGTGGCACCCGTAGAGCCTGCTCAACACCCTACATTGCGAGTAAAAAATTGAAGTCACCCTTTGAGATCAGTTCAACAATTTTATCCAAGTGATATGTTCCAAGAGGTTGGGGCATGCCTTGCGCTCCAGGGTGGGGGCCAGATATAGGTGGAGGGTAAGTGATCCTAGATAGTTGTGGGCTGGGCTCCGCGCCTCGCGCGGCCGCGCAAGGACTGGGTTGGGGCACCGGGGGGAGGGGGCAGGACTGTGTTCGGGTGATGGGGTACTGGGTAAAGAGAAGATAGCGGAGACACAAGAAAGGGCGAAAGCAAACGGGAGAATAGAAGGAGGGGCCAAGCCTCGGCCAGATTAACCGTAAAGACGGTGGAGGGACGTGAAAGGGCGTGGAGTTTGTGGGGGGGAGGGGTGCGGGCTGGGTGGCGGGCGTGGGCTCGGACGCTGGTGGGGACCGCCATAGGAGAAACTTGGATTGGTCCGACGTAGAGTAGGGAAAGAGGTACCATAAGAGGGGGTCGTGAGGATGCGGGGAGAAAGGGGGGTGGGATTCAAGGCGGTGACGTGCGGTCGAACGCGTGTGTTGGGTGGGAGTAGCATCTACGGAGAAGATGGAGGTGACGTGGTCAGAGGGTGGAAGAGAAGTAACAACTAAAGAAGTTCAGAAAGGTAAGACCGCAGTAAGAAAACAAACAGCGTGGGGTCACACACAAAACACCAATCCCGGAATGGGGAAAAGGGGGCGTAGAGATGGAGGAGTGATAAAAATCTCTAGCATAAAAAACGAATTACAACACAGGAGTGCGACGGGACAGGGGCAAACACACAGCAACGCCATCGGGTGTAAGTGAGAGAGGAAAAGAACGCTGGGGCACGACAAAAACGAGGGTTCGAAGTATGGACGATTGGAGGGTTTTCGGGCAGCGCGTCAGGTAGGCAAGGCAGGGAGCCCCACACCTCGTGTGAGGACATAACGAACTGGCGCACGGGGGAGTCCCGGCGCCGGGCGTATACTAGAGAAGAACGGAGGCAAGGGACATGTAGCGGAAAGACAGGGGAAAGGAAGAGGAGGCAAAGTGTAGCAACGGGTGCAGGAGGTCTAAAGGAGAGCCTAAGAGTATGATTCTGAAAGTTGGGATTCCAATAGAGATAATATTATGGGTTAATACACGATTATGCCAAAGATGAGCCGGAGATGTAGGCGGGTGAGGGAAGGGAGGGGGACGGGAGAGGTAGAGGGGGGCATCACCACCCCCTTACTTGGACCCGACATACAGTTGGTGCCCCCCTCTCGGTCGTGGTGGCAGGCGAGTGATCATGGGTGAGCCGCACTGTGGCAGTGGCAGTTTCGAACCACGGCTCATGGCGGGTAATGTTGGTGAAGGGAGGCGGTGTGGTAAACAGAGCCGACTCTGGGGGGTGTGTCTAGCGAAAGCTAGACTGGGGAAGGGGGGGTTGTGGGAGGTAGATGTGGGGTGGGCAGACGAGCAGTGCTCATATTCCCACTATCCAAGCGTGGCGCTGAGAGAGAGGCAGGGGTCGCCCAGCGCAAAAATGGGGTGGATTGTGGTGGTTGTGTTGTCTTGAATGGTGGGATGAGTCACTCTAGCCACCCTACCGTGAGGCAACCAAGCTGATTCTATCCTCTAAATATTTCCCATTTTGTGACCTGATAATACTAAGGTGAACCTCCTGGTAGAAAAATCCTCCAGCAGCTAAAACAGCTCCTTTTCGTTACCTTTGGGATGCATGTGGTTTGAAGGAGAACACTGTTCAGCAAACATGGTATATTTTGTTGCTTTAGAGCGAACTGTGGCCTGATCTTCTGCAGCTACATTCCTGGATATCCTTGAATGACCCCTTTATGCAGAGGTAGAAGAAAAAAAATCTAACTTGTGGGAATTTTCATGAGTCACCGTCCTTCTTACGTGAAACCGTGGTATCCCTTCTTTTAACCCTAACACCAAACCTTTAATGTCAAGTCCAACTAGGTGCATTTAGCCTCACCTTAGCTGCAATGGTTTTGGGGATGAAAATTTAACTTTCCATTGGAAATGTGCTTTGGGGAAATGCCATGATATAGATACAAAAAATTGAAATTGTACAGCTCACAACTACTTATGCCCGTCATACTGAGGATATCGAAAAAATAGTTATCTCCTCAATCTATGGAACTGAAGGGTGTGGTTGGATTAGGTATAACCTAACCACTAGGACTATTGAGGCTTACCACTTCAAATTTAGGGAATTTTTTTGCTTTACTAACAATAACCCCTCTTTTCATTTCATTATTATAGTAGTAGACCAACTATTAGGTTACTAATTAAAGTTGTTCTTCGTGATTCACATTTTTTGCTCCAATTAGACTGTCATATTTTCACAATCATATTGAGCATGTAATGTGTTAATTGACCACTTGTGTTCCCTTGTAAGCATTTTTCTTTGGGAATTTAAAGTGAGATTTCACATTCCAAAACTACTTTTGTTTCATTCATCATCTTAGAGGATTACTCATAATAACTGGTTAATATACATGTTTCATCAACCGATAATTCACTTCTTGAGTGATCCTAGTGTAATAATCATTTCCTATCTTCGCCAAGGTTTTCTAATAAATTTTACAAATCCAACTAGAGTGCAATTTCCTTAACTTTCAAGACCTTGGCTACATCTAAATTATCCCCTCTTGGCGAAATATTTTATTATTTCATAGGTCATCGTTTTATTTAATCAACTTATGCAACACAGCATTTGATTATGCATCATATATTTGGTTTTTCTATGTATTAGGTTGTTGTATAATCGTTGGTCAGCTCCTACTCCTACTCTCTATTATATTCCTTTTTATGATCACATTTGAAAATTTAGTTGTTTTTAACCATCATTCAATGGCGTACCATTTTTTTTGTAGTTGTCATATCTCATTTTAATATTATTTACCCTTTTACTAAATACATTTTGCGATTACTTTACTTTGGTCCTGTATTTAACATCATTTTTGAACAAATGTAAATTCCTATATACCCCTTACGCTTCTTCGATGTTTGAAGTTTTCATACATTTCTATGACAAGTGGAACTATTGGCTGAGATCGAAGGAAAGAATTATTAGAATTTTGGGTGATTTAGATCAAGAATCTCTTCCCCAAAAAAAACCCTCCCATCATAGTACCGCTATTTTTCCGTTACATTTTTTATAATCTAAGACCTATTTTAATTAGATTTACCTTTAAACATCAGAAATTTCTTTTTTTGTTATAATGAGAGTGTATGTATCTTCAAATTCTGAGTTCTCTGAGAACCATTCAATTTATTTATTATTATTATTATTATAGTTAAACCAAACAAGAGAAATGCCTAAATCAATTTATGAAGACTTCAAAGCATAACTTTATACATGCCTAAACAATATCTTATTTACTCTTGTTCCCCATTAACTCTTACAGTAGTTATTTGGAATCTTATGGGCATTGTTTTTAGAAACAATTGTAATTCCAATACACACATACTTTACCTTAAGGATTTAAGACTAAAGGAGTAAAACCTCGCACAAGACAACTCATCATTGCTCTTTAGACATACACATTAATCAAGTGTAATTTGCAAAAGGGGGTTGGTTTTTAAACAATATCCTACTCTTGGTGTTGGTTCTAGGCTGAAATCGTAGACTGGTGATGGGGGTTTGGAGTTGTTTGTTGGTGGCAGACTAGTTCTAGGTGGCTCATATTCCCACTCCCGTGGCGCTGATAGAGATTCAGTGGTCTCCCCTATCTCGAAAAATGTTGGTGGTGGATTTGGTGCCTTGAATGGTGGGGATGAGCACTCTACCCTACCTTGAGGCAACCAAGACTGATTCATAGCCTCTAAATATTTCATTTTGGGACGCTGTAGTGACTAAGGTGAAACTCCTGGGAGAAAAAATCCTCCAAGCAGCTAAAACATCTCCTTTAGTTACCTTTGGGATGCATGTGGTTGAAGGAGAACACGTGTTCATCAAACATGGTATGATTTGTTGCTTTAGCGAACTGTGGCCTGATCTTCTGCAGCTACATTCCTGGATATCTTTGAAATGGAATCCCTTTATGCAAGGTAGAAGATGAAAAAAATCTAAGCTTTGGGAATTTCAGAGTCACCTCCTTCTTATGAAACCGTGGTACCCTTCTTTTAACCCTAACACCAAAACCTTTAATGTCAAGCCAATCTAGGTGCATTTACCTCACCTTATGCTGCAATTTTGGGGGAGGAAAATTTAATTTCCATTGGAAATGCTTTGGGGAAATGCCTTGATATAGATACAAAAATTGAATTGTACACTCACACTACTTATGCCCGTATACTGATAGATATCGAAAAAATAGTTGATCTCCCAACCTCTATGGAACTTAGGGTGTTGGATAGGATATAAACCTAACCACTAGACTATGAAGGCTTACCCTTCAGATGTAGGAATTTTTTTGCTTTACTAACAATACACTCTTTTCATATTCCATTTATTATAACCAACTATGTAGGTTAACTAATTAAGTTGTATCATTCTTGATTCACAATTTTTTGCTCCAATTAGGAATTCATATTTTCACAATCATATTGTGCATGTAAGGGTACATTACACTTGTGTTCCCATTGTAGAGATTTTTCTTTGAATTTAAGTGATGAATTTCACATTCCAAACTACTTTTGTTTCATCATCTTAAGGATTTACTCATAATAACGGGTTAATTACATGTTTCAACCATAAATTCTACTTCTTGAGTGATCCTAGGTTTAATATATTCCTATCTGCGCCAAGGTTTCTAATAAATTTTACAAATCCAACTAGAGTGCAATTTCCTTAACTTGCAAGACCTTGGCTACATCTAAAGTTATCCCATTCTTAAGGCTATATTTTATTATTTCATTAGCATCGTTGTTTAATCAACATTTATGCCAACAAAGCATGTGATTATGCATCATATATTTGGTTTTTCTATTTATTAGGTTGTTGTATAAGTCGTGGAGCTCTACTCTATTATATTCATTTTATGATCACATTTGAAAATTTAGTTGGTTTTAACATCATTCAATGGCGTACCATTTTTTTGTAGTTGTCATATCTCATTTAATATTATTTACCCTTTTACTAAATACATTTATGCGATTACTTTGGTCCTGTATTTAACATCATTTTGGAACAAATGTAATTCCTATAACACTTACGCTTATTCGATGTTTGAATTTTACCATTTCTAGACAAGTGGAACTATTGTGAGATCAAGGAAAGAATTATTAGAATTTAAGGGTGATTTAGATTCAAGATATCTCTTCCCCAAGAAAACCTTCCATCATAGTACCCTATTTTTCCTGTTACAGTTTTTATAATTAAACAATTATTTTAAGTAGATTTAACCTTTAAACATCAGAAATTTCTTTTTTTGTTATATAAGAGTTTATGTTAGCTCAAATTCTTGATTTCTCTGAGAACAATTCATATTTATTTATTATTATTATTATTATTATTAAACAACAAGAGAATGCCTAAATCAATTATGAAGACTTCAAGCATAACTTTATTTCTAAACAATATCTTATTTACTCTTGTTTCCCATTACTCTTACATAGTTAATTTGGAATCTTATGGGCATTGTTTTAGAACAATTGTAATTCAAATAACACATAATTTACACTTAAGGATTTAAGACTACAAGGAGTAAAACCTCGCACAAGACAACTCATTTCATTGCTCTTAGACACACAAGTATTAAGTGTATATTGCAAAAGGGATATCCCAAATAATCTTATGCATTAAAAAAGCCTCCTAAGGACCTATTTCAAATGTTGGGTAAATACGCAAGTAATTCAAAACATAGTCTCCACTCACATAATTTAGATCTCACGAGATATTAATCGTAGGTACAACCACCAACTATTTTTCAAGGCTTTGGCCACCCACTAGGTTACGAAGGGAAATTACACACAAGGGGGTTAACTTATTCATGATATGGTCATACCTAAAACACCTAGACATGATCACCTCACTCATCCCAATATGATAGGTTTCACAACGTAACATCACCACCTCTTAAAATATTCATGTAAAAAGGTCCTTAATAAGATGCCTTAGGTGCAAATCAAGAAGATGATTAATGAGATCAGAGTATTTTATTAACAAGATCAATGTTTTATACCCTGGAAAAGACTCAAATGGGGGAAGGAAGGACAATAGGAATTATAACTCATTCTTTTAATTTCGTTAGTTTTGATGACAAGCAATTCTACCTAGCATTGTGGGTGTTAAGGAAATATACCAATAATTAACATAACAAAAGATTAGTTTAATATCTTTATAACATAGGTACAACATTGAGTACAACTTCACATCCAATTCGACACTATAAAACATTGCCACATTTGTATTCCCTTTTCAAAATATACCAAGAAAAATTCTTCGAACAACAATACATATATGTAATTCTATGTTAATACATGTATTGCAAGATGAATAAAACTTTACAATGACAACTCATTAATTACAACATATCACATCCAGAAAATTCCTCTTATTCAGAGTACCTGCAACCAACGTTGTGCTAGTCCTAGGATTGAGTATGGAAATCCCCTACACTCATGCATAAATTCTACGCATCCATCACTTCAAACAATTGGAACACACACAAAGAGAGAGAGAGAGTCTAGGATTCATTTTATTTTCAAATCACTGTAACATCCTGTATCCAATTTTTATTTCATTTCAACTCATATAAAATTTTGACCCATTTGTATTTTCAAAACCGAATCATTATTTTCATAATTATTTCTAGAGAGGGAAAGGGGAAGAGAGAGAAAGTATGGATTTCATTTTATTTTCTATTGATCATATCATAATCACATACATTATCAAATTTTCATTTCATTTCCAACCTATGAACATTTATAACTCATTTACATTTTTAGAACCACTCAAATATCAGAGCTACTTCTATAAAGAGAAAAGGAAAGATAGAGAAACATCATAATTTCCCAAAAAGTATTCATACAATAATTTTATTAATTCATACTATATAAAGTGAGGAAACAATATGTACAAGGTTCCACGGTTAGTTAGGAGTCAACAGAACCCTTAGAAGGTGTGTTTAGCTAAAGTTGCAATTTTAGTGCAAGCTGGCCGAAACATCTAAAGTGTTCACAAATTGGGCCTTGAAAACACTCGTTTTAAGTTTGAGCACAAAGTTTGATGATTCCTGTGTACTCTCCCATATACATAGAAGTCATCGTGTTGAATGGAAATTTATTGTGAAGAGTAGAGCTCAAGTTACAAGGGCAACTCTAGGGCCATTTATCGTAATTGTAACAACAACTTTTGTCGCTCAGTGACAAGTGGACCCCAAGACCCACTCACAAAAATTGCTTAGTTCGAGTGAAAATGAAAACCACTTCCACCTATTCCTAGAACACCAGTAAGAGAATCGTAACTTGGTTAAGTTTCCCCATAGTGTCTCATGTTACCAGGGGTCATGCAAGGAGTTTCAGGTTTGCGGTATATTTTGGTGTGGCGCTCCATGTGCATAAATTTTGGGGTCATAATTTTTGATGTTTGACAGTTCCAAATGAAGTAAGGTTTTATCATTCATTGGAGTTACATTTCCTAATAATTAACATTTAATTTCCAAATGCAAGAAATGATGAAAGCGGAATGTAGTACAAGAGAAAAGGGAAAGTCCATACCTATTTGACGCAAAACTTGTGGTCACCACATTTGATGAGGCCAAATCAGCTTCAGGAATTTCGGCAACACTTTTTGGGCTTTCTCATGCATCCACAACCCCTCCATATGTACCATCCATGTATGCACTAAACACCAAGCACAATGAGCTCCACTACACCAAAAAATTCCCTAAAACCAACGAACACGCTATACTTCCAAACAAAGAGACTCCCCACATTAAACATGTCGTCATTCAAACACATTATGCGCCACCAACACAACGCTTTCCACATGGTAGAGTCATTTCCATGGAGTATTCAATATTCCACATGCAAACTCAAACATTATTTCAAAGTGCATTCACCCACAACTCCACATATTCTAACCCAAATTTCCACATCAACCAGCATATATATTTCCATTAAAATAGCACCAGAATAGTGGGGTGAATGCCCTAAATTGAGCATAACAATAACACACATTCTAGACTATATATATATATATATATATATATATATATATATATATATATATATATATATATATATATATATAATTTCTCTAAACATTTTTCAGCTAACATTTTGCTAACACTTTTATTGATCTAGAGAGCTTTGTGCTATATTCTTCCACAATCTACATAACTATCAACTAAATACTTGTAACCACAATGCCTTGGAGGACATGGAAAGGAATAAAGGTTCTCACGTGGAGGAAGAGTGAAATAGACAAATTTGGCAAAGACAATGTGTGGGATAGCAAAAAAAGGGAACTTCAAATGTCTTAATTAAAACAACTACTCGAAATAAAGATTAAGTGCAAGAAAATAAGTGGTAGTCGTTTACCCTAGGGATGGTGCTGCAAAAGTTATAGTGCACGCAACACAAGTGTGCAGAACAAGAAAAAGCAAAACCAATACAACTAGACAAAACTCCTGAACAAAACACCTCCTATTACTCAATTGTCTTCTTCTTCTTTTGTCTACCTCAAATAGGCCAACAACAGGTAGAGGATCTTCCAAGAGACATCAAACCTAGTAGAAGATCTTCCAAGAGACATCGAAGCCACCTCAGATACAAGTAGAGATGCCTCTCAATCAATTTGTATACAGAAAAATGAGGAGATACTCAGTTTATAGATTTATCTCTCAGTGTAGGAGCTCCGTGTAGCATTGTTTCCTGTAACATTCTGTTCATTTAATTATGGGAGCACATAACCCATGTTTATCATTGTTAACAAGGTAGCGCTCCACTTTTTTACTCATTGCAACTATCCAATAACACTATTAAACTCACCATGTTACCTTGAGTTTCAAGGTGGTTAACTCCTCGAGATCTGAAATAAATTGCATGTATTCTAACGTAAGGAAAATGACAGGTCTCAAAAGGCATTTTAGGATGTGTTGCTCGGAATTTTAGGATGTGTCACTCGGCAATTAGGCTGCGTGAAGTTTAGGGGCACAACAACATGTCTTCTTGGTTTTTGTTATGTATCTTTGTTTTTTTGGTGTTTACTAATTAACATATCTTCTTCATTTTTTATTTGTTTACTAATTTACATGTCTTCTTCGTTTTTTAATTTTTTTTTGTTATATATCATCTTTTTTTACATGTCTTCTTTGTTTTTTAGTTTTTTTTTAATTATGTATCTTCTTCTTTTTAATTGTTTTACTTATTTCCATGTTTACTCATTTGCATGTCTTCTTATTAGTTTTAAAGCTTATTTTAGATGTTGGTGATTAAAATTTTCAATTATTTTCTTATGTATTTATTAAAGCTTATTTTTGCATGTCTTCTCATTAGTTTTAAAGCTTATTTTAGATACGGTGATTAAAATTTTCAATTATTTTATTATGTATTTATTAAAGCTTATTTTTGCATATCCTCTCATCTAGTTTCAATTGTTTGTTTATGTATTTATTAAATTTATTTAAAATTTATTTTAATTATGGTGATTAAATTTACACCATTATGATTGAGAGATCATTTTGTTTGGATTACTGAATTTTTCCTTTAATTTAAGATGCCCATTAACTCATACTTGATTAAAAAACAATTTCTTATTTTAAAAACTATTCTTAATTTTTATGACATGGATTTTTTATTTATTGTCATAAAGTGTAAAATATTTTTGATCCCTGCACGTTGACTTTATTTAAAAGAGCGCTGAATCCTGAAGACATAAAAGACAAAAGATACGGCATTCATTTTAAATCCAATGAGATTCTATTTCCATTCCAACATTAATACCTATAAATCTTATCTGTATCTTTTAAAAAACTGCTCCAAATACATATTTATTATATCTTTAAAAAACTGCTCCAATGGCATTTGTAGAAGCGAAAAACACTCAATTTCTTTTCTTACAGCCGAAAAGCTTGCAAAGATTTAGATGGCAAACTTCTAATTATGTAATGCATGAGAATTCCCAACAACGAAGAGATCTCAAAATTCATTTCAGGAGGGAAAAAAAACTAAATACTGCGCACGCACCCATGTATTTAACAAGCTTTACTTAAGAAAATTTATTTCCGCCGCAAAACCAGAAACAGCCGTACTGTCTATATGAAATTTAGAAAGCATTCCGAGAAAAAATTGTTAAACAAATAAACAGAATTAATCTGAATTGACCGAGTCCGTGGAGGCGAAAAAGATTCACAATTCACAAAGCACGGATTGTCAAAAAAACATTAGGCTGCGTCATATCCAGCAGATCCATGAGGAAGTGGAGATCCACCGTCCATCTCTACAGCTTTTGGTGGATCAGCGTCACCCCATTTCGTGGTTTTGTAGTAAGCGCCGTACAATATCAACTGAGCTGCTCCAAGGCCAGCCCCCATTCCATTTGGAAGCTGCATGCACGCATTATACTCCGTAAAATAAACAACAAATTGCTCAATCCAAGCCAGAAAAACTATTGTGCAGAATAAATGCTTACCACGAGATTTATGTCGAAGTGTATGCAGCCGTAAGCAGTCCAGATGAGTCCATTGGCAAACAAAGCAATAGAAAGAAAGAACGGCATATATTTCACACTCTTCTCCCGAACAACCTTTGCCTGATGAAATAAGACTCCATTTATCAGTACTGATGATATCTTTCACAGAACCGCCATGAAAGAGGCAAAGTATATCACTTACCATAATGGTCAAGGGAGACGCGTACATAAAGACATTGAATACAATGCAAATCAGACCAACGATCAGGGTTCGCTTCTTGTGAGTATGCGCCAAAAGAATGGCCAAAAGTGCCACAGCCGCAAAGAATACGGTAATCAGCAAGAGCAGAGACATCAATTTCATCTGTGTAAAAGGCACACCTGCATTATTTTCTAAGGACAAAGTAGAAGCGCAGGCGGAAAAAGCTTTGATTATATGAAATACAAACCTTCTGCTTCTTATCCTTGCAAAAAATGAGGAAGGTGGCGGTGTATATTATTTGCAGGACCAAACCTATACCGTTTATTGTAGACACAAGTATGCTATTAGGTTTGACAATAGGTAAACCGTATAACACCCACAGCGCACAGTTCAGGATCGTCATTACATAAGGAATTCCAGAAAACCCTCGCGTGTCTCTCCATTTATAGATCTTGTAAAATGTAGGGCTGCAGCATTCATTAATTATTTTTTAACATTAAAATCATTAGAATCGTAAAAGAAACATCAATTTCTTCAAGATCGAAACCCTAAAACTGAAACGAAACATCTTTCTTCAAAATTGTAACCCTACAACTGAAAGGAAACATTTTTTCTTTAGAATCTTTAACTCTATTACTAAAAAGATACAATTTTTTTTTAAATCGAAACCCTAAAACCGGAAAAGAAACATTTTTTCTTTCAAATCGTAATCCAAGAGAAACATGATAAAAGAAAGCAAAGCTTACACTGGAGCCAGGAACATACAAAACGAAATCACATTCCCTGCGGCCAAAACAAACACACGGTCATGCACTGTTGTACAAACAGAAATCTTGTAAAGGTCAAAACATGAAAGAGCTCGCGGGTTACCTATGATGCCGAGAACCGTACGGATTGTATCTTCGACCGCCATCTTTTTGAGAAGAAGAAAGACACAGCGAACAACCCCGCGGCAAGAATATTATATATAGAATGATAGAATGAATGTCCGTCTGTTCTATTTCGGAGCGCTAAATAGAATTCTAAAAATTCAAGAAAAGCCAACCGGCAATATTTAGGGCAGCGTGGCCGACACGTATTAGGGCTATTTATTGGAGGCTTTATTGGCGAAGCGATAATCTTGAGGGTTTGGCGAATTTTCACAAGTAGATAAGTTTTGGCAACTAGGATTTGTGTTGGTTATTTGCTTAAGCGGATTCAGGAGCGGTAATTGTGTAAATTATTCAGTGCTTATCTACTTGTTCTTTGCTACCAATCCGAGCCATGCCGCAGTTACAAGTGTAGATAAACCCGTTGATAACATGCAACGGATTCATCCATTTTTAACCTTCCCGGAGTTCCAAAGTTAGACACATTGTCAGCTCCTATTCATCTTCCCCAAAATAGAATGGATATTTCGAAGAGGATGACGGGAATTTATCTGTTTATATCCTTGTGCGACATTTTTAGAACTTTCTTTCTTGCTCGGGATTCTCAGGCGGTTGGATTGTGTCCAGACAACGCTATCACCTTGGGCTTGTTTCCCTCATTTATTTTATTTTGACTCGTATCGTTAACAGCTGGAATATTTGGTCCAGGAAATTAAAGGATTTCATCGGATTCTGAAACGTTATTAATGGCATTCCCAATCGGATTGTGAAACGTTTTTAGTGGCATTCCCAACCTTTTCTTGTTTCTGAACTGGTTTACATATTTTTGCTTTTTAGATTTGCATTGTTTTGATGTTTCGGATATGCACTACTTTGGTGAATTGCGAAAATGAGGATTTTACAGACGTTTCTAGAAGTTTTTGTTGTAAAGGGAATGACTAAATTTTCTTGAAGTTTGTTATAAAGGATTTCAAAAAACACAGATTTTTATTTGAAGAATAAAATGAGCTCTTTTTTTTTGGCATGTCTTTTAACTTTCAAATAAATAAGCGCACATTCAAACATTATGCATTGCGGTGGTTTCTTGTAAGCTTTCTCAAGTTCAAAGGGTTGCATATGATTGGCCTCTTTCTGTTGATGATTTTTACTAAATGGCTAATGACAAAGCCCCTCGCTAAAATAGGTTTCCTTCAATTCTACAAAGCTCTATGTGATATGGTTGACCAACATTTTAGAGGTCTTTATTTCCAATTCACTTGGGTATTTTATTAACCAAGGCCACATCAAATTCATGTCAAAGATGCGTAATTTAGAGCTCATGCCAAAGATGGGTAATTTAGAGCTCATCCACAATTGGCATCCCATCACCTTTTTAAATGTCCCCTATTAGATAATTTCCAAAGCCTGGAGCTTTGCATTCACCACATCCTTCTCATAATTGTTAGTCTATAACAAACATGAATAATTGCAGTTTGGGAAGGAACGGAGTGGACTTGTCGCTCTTACTAAAGACCTTGTTTTTGAAAAGTGACTTCGAAAAAGTCTAGGATTGAATATAATGGCTCTTCATTTTGGCATTTGGAATGTTTTTTTATTATTGCCTCAGATTCCTCTTTGTAAATGGTGTCAACTTTTAATATTTTGGTCTCTTTTTCTCTATTTGCCAAGGATGCCCTTGTCTCCTCACAAATACCACTCAACAAGGTTTTGTCAAAGGCATATCCCTTCTTAAGTTTACACATGCCTAATTGTTTAATGGCCACTTTATTGACGATTAGCTTCCAAATTTTCTTGAAGATGAGCATCTCCCTTCTTGCGTTGACATGTGCCCAATTGTTCAATGGCCACTTTGTTGATGATTAGTTTCCAACTTTTCTCAAAAATGAGAATAATATACATCAAGTTATGCATTTATTACACGAAACCCGAAGAAGTAGTATCAACACGTAACAAGGCAAAGTCACGAAACCCAAAGAATCAGTATCAACACCATACCCTCCCATACTGTTGAATGGGTAGAGTGACACCACAAATTTATATGAGTTGCCAAAATCAACTACTCGAACACTGAAAAACTAACACTGGGCTTCACCAGAATAGCTCCCCCACAAGAGAGACTGTCAACATGCCAAAAAATAAAGTGTCGAAAATACAAATCTAGAATGTCTCAACAAAAAAGAGAGATATAAATGCATACACCCATAGATACAAGAATTCAACACCCAAAAGTTGAGGACGTCAGGCTCAACCGAAATTACGTCCACAAGTGATTACAACACCCTCCCAAATTTGGCACTTTATAATTGAGAGCATGTAAATATTACAATGAGTAACAATACCTTTTACATTTGAAATATGTGTATAACAATTTCACCAATGCGTAGATCTCGAAAAAATACACAATTTCAAAAAAAGATCACCTTAATCCGAGCTACAGATCAAAAGTTATGAGCTCTAGAAGGTTTTGCTATTAAAATAATATTTTAATGCTGATATTTTTTTAAAAGGTACATGTGACACCCAAATGTCCAAAGGGTAAAAGAGTGCATCCACACAATACAGACTTGCGACCAAATGATAAAATCCTACGCCCAAAACCTAAAATGTCCAGAGAGTAAAACATTGCTTTCAGAGGGTACACGACAATATCCAATGGATAAAAGAATGCACCTAGAGGGTACAGATCTGGGTCCAGTGGATAAAATACTGCATCCAAAATAGAAACATCCAGAGGGTAAAATAATGCATTTGGAAGGTACACGCTTATATCCAATGGATAAAAGAATGCACTTAAAGGGTATAGATCTGCGTCCGGTGGATTAAAAACTGCATCCAAGACTAAAATATCTAGAGGGTAAAAGAATGCTTTCGGAAGCTACACATTTATATCCAATGGATAAAAGAATGCACCTAGAGGGTACAGATCTTTATCTAGTGGATAAAAGACTGCATCCAAAACAGAAATATCCAGAGGGTAAAAGAATGCATATCCAAAACAAAAATATCAAGAGGGTAAAAGAATGCATCTGAAAGGTACACACTTCTATCCAATCGATAAAAGAATGCACCCAGAGGGTATAGATTTACATCTAGTAGATAAAAGACTGCATCTGAAACCGAAATATCCATAGGGTAAAAGAATGCATCTGGAAGGTACACGCTTAATGGATAAAAGAATGCACCCAGAGGGTACATATTTACATCCAGATTTGACTGTCTCAAAATATGGTCGAGTTTACAGTCGATTCTAGGGTTTTGGTACCTTCTGAATCCAAAGCTGCACTCCGTTTTGCATTAAAAATGCATGTTGCAGAAAATCGCTAAAAAATCTAAATACATGAAAATAATAAACCCTTGCTTGTAAAGAAAAACTTACAGATGGATGTCTACATCATCTATTGCTCTGATACCATGAAATTTCTCATATTCTCCTCCATATTTGACACTTTATAATTATAGTGAAATTCTCAAAATAAATATTCCCAATGGAAATAACACAAAAAATAAGCACTTTTGCAAAAAATGGCACCCAAAACCGAGTTACCGATCAAAAGATACAAGCTTTTTAATATTATGCTCTGTTATTTATTTTAGTTGTCACTAAAACAAAATAAAATGATTTTGCCTTCACCACACAAATAAAATCAAAGGGGGCTGGAGTTAAGCACCTACTAGCAGGAATCATGACCATAAGATATGACCAAGGGCTAAGGATTTCAATGGATGTGTAAACAACTTACTATTCTAGGGCGTGACACTTGTTTTCGAGAAAGTCACATCCAACTGCTCCTTCTGGTAAAAAATACTATTTCGAAATTGCATTAAAAAAAGACCTTCACTACCCAGAATAGCAGTTTGCAGATTTTCCCGAAATAGCAAAAATATGTATAGCCGCCCATGGACCTCTGCCAGAAAAGGAAAGAATTGTCTTTCCTAAAACCACTTGTTTCACGCCAATCGAGAATGCTGCAACATAATAGAAAAAAACTAGTATGGATCTCGAACAATTGCAAAAAACCCAGAAATTGATTTTCTAGTTTTTGTTATGGCTGATGCGAATTTCGAGGCGAACTCGTGCATACCTCTGTAACAACGAAAAACCAAAAAATGACTGCCTCCAAAAATGGTCAAGCTTACAATCGATTTTAGGGTTTTTCCACCTTTCAGATCCAATGGAAGCCTTTGTTTTGCATAAAACTGCATGCAGCAACAAAATATGACCAAATCCCAAATATATGAATATACAAAGAATTTATTTGCAAAATAAAACTTACAGACGGATGTCAATAGCAATCTCCTGCTCTGATACCATAAAAGGAACGATAACCAGATCGTACCAATCTGAAAATGTAGATTCTAATCAAACACCATGATCTATAAGATGAAAGCAATTCGCCAGAATAAATTTACATAAAACCTTTGCAAACAAATGAGCAGCAATATCATATTTTACTATGGAACTCAATGAAATACAATGAAAATGGGCCTTGCTTATATAGGCAAGGAATAAAAATATAAGAATCAGTCAAGGTTGTAGATCAAGCCATAAATCAAGGAAATAACTAGTCATCAAAGAACTAGTTAAGACCATAGATTTAGGAGAGAACTAGACATCAAGGATCTAGTCAATACCATAGATTAAGGAAAAAACTAGTCAATACCATAGATCAAGGAAATAACTATACCTAACAAATAGATAATATCTCCTAATATCTAAATAAGATAAAATAAATATCCACACAAATAAGTAAGTGAGGATAAATACAATAAAGGTAAATAATGTACCTAGGTGAGCATGAGCTAAGGTGAATACCTACTCTAACATTTCTTTGATATTTATTTCTCAACTTTAGGCTCAAGCATTCAATGGAAAAAGGCTCGTGTTAAAAGCAATCCTTCTTACCTCCTCTGCCTTTGCTTGAAACCTTCAATGGAAGTGGATCCATCATGTTGAAATATTTGGATTTATGGGTGTCCCTTGTTCATTCCATGTAGCCCCCTCCTGCGTTTGGTAGTATGTGGTTGATAGAGTTAATAATAATCTTTCTTATTAGATCAATAAGCCACTCTCCTTGGCATGAAAGTTTCAAATTTTCTCCAAAGTCTTTTCTACCACTCACATTTACTACTCATCATGTTGGGATCCTTCTCAAACCTTTTATAAAAACCTTAAGGAACATCTCATATATATTCTTCATAGGATAGTTCTAAACTTGGAAAAATATTTCATAAGGTTTCTTAGGAGTTTTACTATCTCTCCAAGGATTCTTAAGGTCTTGGGTTGATTTGTATTGGGTGTTAAGGAGATTCTTTCTGTGCTAAATGGATCTTTTGTGCTAATGAAGGGCATGAAGATTGGAATATTTTGTTGCTTACATATTTTAAGGAAAATGGTAGGAGTAAGGACTTGTTAAGGTCTTGGCTTTCATAACATTCTCATTATCAAATATCTAATGAAAGCGGTTGGCTCTTTTGTTGTGAAAGGAATCTAGAATTTCTTAGGAGAAGATGAGTTATTTCATAGTTTTGGGAGCTTGGAGTGCCTTTTGTGTTTTCTTTTACATGAGGGGCTCTTGAAAGTTCCAGGACCCTAAATGAGGTGTGATTGGCTTGCTTATATAGGCTTCCAATGGCTGTTATGTCATGAAATACCAACCAAGAGGGAATATTAGTCCATATGAAGATGATGCAATTGAAAATTTTAATGCACAATGTGTCAGTCCAAAATCATACACTAGGGTTGAGTTATAGATTTTAACGAACCGACTTGAGCCAATATTTTTGACTTGGGATGAAAAAATTTAACTTTGACTTCATGGAGTCGGGGATATATGTTTCTAAGTATGTTCTGTGTAATTAAACCTCTAAAACCAGTGATAGAAAGCCATGAAGAGATAAAAAAGCAACCAAAGAGCTACTAGGGTGTGCTAAGAAAGAGTGGGGAGGGTGTATTTGTGTATGCAAGTGTGCAATATCAATACCAACAATGTCAAAGGATATATTTCCAAATTTGAGTGTCTACATTTACCCCCCTTTAAGTATGAAATAAAAATTGCATATTTAAAGGAAAAGATACCTGAGTGTATAGACACACTTTGTCTTTTTTTTTAATAATTTTGTTTTGTAGTGTCATGTTATGTTGGTGTTGGCACTCTCCAAAATAAAAATCACAACACAGAGTGTAGTCAATGGCCAAGATAGGAAACTACATTTTAACTTGAAAGATGTAATGAAAGATATGTGCAACAAGAAATTACAAAAAGAGATGCAAAACATGGAAAGAATACACATGTTTTTCTTTTGGATGTGATTTTGATTCTTATGCTTTAGAGATTATAAAAATTTCTAAACTCTAATGTTGGATTGGGGGTGATCAATCCCCAATTTGTGTCGAGGAGAGGTCGATGTACTAGGTGTACTAACCCAACACATGAATGTTGAAGAGAAGAACCAAAAAGAGGAGCCGAAGCACCCCTGCCAATGAGGAAGACCGTGTATCAAATCCATTAAGGAAATTTGATATCTACTCTTTAATTTCAAAGAGGATAGGAAATCCTACCTATGAAGAACTTAACTGCCTCACCACCCTCCATAACCCTATGAACCATACCATCGTAGATGGATATAATACAAATTTTGTAACTTGAGACATAGTAGAAAAGAGCAATAAGTGCCCCATACTCTTCCCATGTGTCGTACTACCGAGTAAAAAATGAATAGGAATGATTGCATGCAAAAATTTGAGTAGAGAAAGGATATCCATGCCCTCAATGTTTCCAGAACTGGAAGTGAAATTGAGTAACTTGAGACACAGTAGAAAAGAGAAATAATTGCCCCATATTATTCCCACATGTCATACTACCAAGTAAAAATTAAATAGTAATGATTTCATGGAAAAATATGAGTACATAAAGGATATTCATGCCCTCAATGTGTCTAGAACCCAAAGTGAAATTGAGTATCGTGGAGAAAGAGAGAATGCAACAATTCATCCCCCCTAAAATTTTTCCAAACTAAGTCAATATGAATATGAAACCACATAAGAAATTTTTAATGTTGGAGAAAAATCTGAAAATGCTGACAAATCTAGAGAAATTTCTGTAAATTAAACAATAGGGGCGGAAACCTGATAGATTTTATTAATATCAATCAACCAAAGATACAATGGAGTGTTGCAATTCTCATAGGAATTGTACAGAAGATGAATACAAATATAATTGTTACAACAATTTCCAAAATACATCCGGGAATCATAACCAAAATATAATCAAACAATTATATTGTTAAAACAATATAATAACACCTGTATGCAAAATAAAGACAATTAGATGGTTATGAAGAAATATAACCATAAAACTAATAAATAAATAAACCTATTAATATGCAATGTAAAATTAATAAAGGTAAATAATAACTAACCTAAGATTCCCCCCCCCCTAATTTTGCATTGTCTTAATGGATGAGGAGAGGAAATCTCTTAACAACTCGAACTTGTCACATGCAAGTGAATTTGTGAAGATATTTGCCCATTGTTCAGCTGTTGGATAAAATTGAAGCTAGATGTTGTGCTTCTACACATGCTTGCGTATGAAATGAACTTGTACCTTGATGTGCTTTGTTCTTTCATGAAAAACTAGATTACGAGAAAGTTTGAGAACACATGCATTGTCAACATACATGGTGCCCAGTTTGTCCTGTGGTATTCTAAGTCCTTCAAATATGTGACGTAGCCAAATCGCTTCACACACAACTTCTCTTGCAGAATGATACTCGGCTTCTATGGAAGAATGAGAAATGAAGTTTTGTTTCTTGCTTACCCATGATATTGGTCCATATCCCATAAAGAACACAAATCTTGAAGTGGATTTTCTGTCATCAATATTGTCTGCATGATCTGAATCCAAATATCTAGACAAGAATAAGTTATCATTCTTTTTGTATTCTAGAACAAGATCTACTGATCCTTTGAGATACCTCAAGATGCGCCTTGCTACTTTCCAATGACAAAATTTGGGTTCCTGCATGAACCTAGATAGATAGCTTACTACAAAGATGATATCTGGTCTAGTGTAGGTTAGGTAAATGAGAATCCCAATCAATTACCGATAGAGAGTGGCATTTACCTCGGGAGATGGATCTGAACAAGATAACTCCAATCTATTCTCCATATGTGTAGCAATCAGTGTGCAATCCATCATCCTGAATTTCTTGAGCGTTTTCTTAGTATATTTCATTTGAGAAATAAAGATGTGATTCTCTTTCTGCCATAATTCCAATCCAAGAAAATAGTGCATTAGCCTGAGATCAGTCATGTCGAACGATCGATTAAGATCTTTCTTCATTGCATCGATCATCCTCACTAAACTTCCAGTGATGACTAAATTGTTAACATAAATAATGAAAAATCACAATCTCCCCCCTTGCTTTTTGAGGTAAATATTGGGATCGTATAAATTTTTAACAAATCCATGTTGTACGAGATGCTCATCAATTTTGATGTACCATGCCCGGGGTGCCTCTTTGAGGCCATATAGAGATTTCCTAATTCTGCATACCTTTTCTTCTTGACTAAGTAATACATATCCCTCGAGTTGAGTCATAGACTTCTTCTTGTAAATCTCTGTTCAGTAAGGCACTTTTTATGTCCATCTAATGGACTTTCCAACCAAACTGTGTAGCTAGAGCAAATATCATCTTGATTGTCTTGATCTTAGCTGTGGGAGTAAATGTCTCCTTGTAGTCAATGCCTTCTTTTTGTGCATACCACTTTGCTACAAGTCTTGCTTTGTACTTGTCCACTATCTCATTTGCTTTGTAATTTATTTTGAATATCCATCTGCATCTAATGGGTTTCTTCCCTGGTGGAATATCGACAAGTTGCCAAGTGTTATTTTTCATCACTGACTGATATTTAGTGTCTATGGAATTTTTCCAAGCTTTTGATTTTAGGGCTTCCTAGACTGTAGAGGGTGCAACAAACTCAATAACTCTACTCATCAAAGCAAAGTTGATTTCTTCTCTTGCTTTACTGTGATTCCATGGTCTGGGGGTACATGTATCCAGTGGAACATCCATTCTTGCATCTTGTAATGTGCTAATACACCACTTGGGCATATGCTGAACTATTCCCGTGGGTCATGGTTCTATCATATCATCACCAACATCCCCGTCATCACTTTCATCATCTGTGGGAACATCAGCTTCAGTTTTTACAACTGGGGAAGAATCTACATTAGGTGAGTCTAGAGGAGGAGACTCTGCTTACTTCTTCTCAAAAAACTCAACATATCTACTGGTGTAGACTTGTCTGGTCTTTGGATCCATCAATCTGTACCCAGGAGTCTCTTCACTACACCCAATGAAGATGCATTTTTGTGACTTCATGTCCAATTTATTTTTTTTCTTCTTGGGTATGTGCATACTTGCTTTGCACCCAAATACTCTAAGGTGTGAAATAGATGGTTTTCTCTTTGACCATGCTTCTTGTGGTGTTATTCCTTTAAGAGAAATTGTGGGCACTCTATTCAAATAACACACTTTTGTCTCTGCTACTTCTACCCAGAATGTCTTTGTAAGTCCAGAGTAATCGATCATGCATCACACAATTTCCATGATAGTACGATTTCTTCTCTCAACAACACCATTCTACTGCGGTGTGTGTGGAGGAGACATTTGTCGACGAATCCCATGAGCTTATAGGTAGTCTTTGAAACTCATTACTGGTGAATTTCCCCCTCGATCTGAGAAAATATTTTTTATGTGATGACCAGTTTCATTCTCAATAGTTACTTTTAACTTCTTGAAGGTTTAAAAGCTTCACTTTTATTGTGAAGACAAAAAAAACACATTTTTCTCGAATAGTCGTCAACACAAAGCATAAAGTACTGAAATCTAGAATGACTTGGTTGCATCGGACCACAAAGATCAGTATGAACCAAATAAAGCTTACCATGAGCTCGATATGTACTCTTCTGGAATGAATCTCTATGTTGTTTTCCTGCTAGGTAGTGAGGAAAATTATTTGTATCCTTATGAAAAGATGGTAGCTTATGTACCATATTGCGTTGGTGTAGTGTCTTGAGATACTTGAAACTAACATGACCAAGTCTCTGATGCCACAACTGTGCCGAGGTAGATTTTTTAGTCACAAGTTCCTTATCATCTTTGTGGACAAAATCAAGCTAGAATATACGTCCCACATTGGAGGCTTTTGTAACTATTTTCAAACATTTTGATTTATGTTGAATGAAACATGTTTTCTTGTCAGAATGACTATCAAAGTCAATTTTTAAGTTTTGATCTAGGAGTTGACTAACTAAAAGAAGATTCTTTGTCAACCCATGGACATATAAGACATCTGATATTATGCAGTTCTGTGAACCGAGGGGTAGAGAAATGTTCCCAATCCCCTGAACTGCATATGAAGGATCGTCTCCTAATGAAACATGGTTTTTCGAAGGTGTGTCCCTCATTGAAATAAACCAGTCTTTGTGGTCAGTCATATGTTAAGTGTCCCCTAAATCAACATACCATACATCACTAGATGACATGGATGGTTCACTTGATCGAGCAGTGTACAAAAAGTCTTCATTATCTGAATGTTCTTCTTGTTCAACAATATTTCCTTGTTGATGGGGTCTTCTTTTCCAGTTCCCCTTTTTCTGCCCTTGATTGTGGTTAGAATGTCCCTTATAAGATTATTGTTATGGAGGTCCAGAGTTACTGGATGAACCTTTCTTGTAAGTATTATACCAACAATCTTTTAAGTCATGTCCTCTTTTACAAATTGGACATTGCTTCTTATGTTGTTTGTCCCCTTGATGTTGATACTGATTCTAATGTTGGGAATTTTGATAGGAATTAGGTTTTTCTTTACCTTTTCCTTTCCATTTTTGATGTTAAGAAAGTTCCTGCTCCTCTTCATCATCCTTATTATGCATGGCTTCCTCTTATTGGAGTAGGTCTACCAGCTTGTCAAAACTAACTGTTGTATTTGACACATTTAGTATTGTGAAAACAAATGTGGTAAGAAGAAGGGAGTTCTCTCAGAACAATGGGAATGATAGCATCATCTGCGACCGCTTCTCCTAGGGCTAGAAGTGAAGCCCTTAATTCTGTAACTCTTCTTAAGAAATCTTAGATTTTCTCATTCTTCTTGAACTTCAGTGTATGTAACTGACTCTGCGAATTCAGTATGACATTATTATTTTTGGCCTCATATATTGTGCTCAACTTATCCCATGCTTCTTTGGTTATTTTGGCATCTCAAATGTGGGGTTACACATCGTCAAACACTCCAAACAAGATGATGAGTTTGGCCTTCTGATCTACTTTATCAAACTGCCGCTATTGTGTTGTATCAGTAGTTGATCTCGTCAGAGTACCATTCACAACAGTCCAGATATCTTTAAACTCAAGTTGTGTCTTGATTTTAGTCTTCCATGTAGCATAGTTGTTTCCTTTGAGTAGTTGTGAATCTGGAAGAAAAAATTTAGGGGCATTGGTGCCCATTTTGCAAAGATCACCGACAGGGTTTGGCTCTTATCACTCCAGGTATAAGGTCTCCCAATCTATAAACCATCAGTTCGATATACCGAACCTTTCTATATACGCACCCTTCTGATATACCCTTCGGTATGTGGAAGAATCTCACCCGTTCGATATACCTGATGGTACGTGAAAGAGGCGTTAACATATATGAAAGAGTTTGATACGTGGTACCAAGACAATACTGAAAGGGGTCTTTGCGATTATTGACACTGGCTCAAAGAAATATCCTCATACGCGTGAGTAAATTTTCTATATACTTGGATAATTTATCAGTCTAGATTTATGTCGTGCACTCGTTCACAGACGGATGGGATGGGTCATAGTGTGTGCACTGTAACCTTATTACTCCCCACCAATTTAAAGTGTCAATGCCTAGATGCCGTTGTTATAGCTATATTAGGCATTAAGTGCAGTAGTAGTCATGACAGATTTAATCGTAAGTGATTCCCAGAGGCACTGTATATATCGAACGCTGAAAATGTGATCTAGGATCTCATTCAAGTGTTTCAGAACAAATTTTTACTATTTTTTATTACAACTCTCTGCCAGTTTTTGAGCAGTTACAATATTTTTGGTTGACTATGGAAACCTAAAAATTAGTACAATATATTGAAGCATGCAATTAAATTCAAAAAACTTGAAAAATTTGAATGACAGGAAAATGTTTTTTGTTTTGTGGGTCCTGATGGCCTCTGGAGCCCAAAAAGACCCTCAATGAAAAAAACCATTAAACAGTAGCTGAAAATGAAGTTTTTAGATGGTATTCCTTTGGAAAATGTTTTTCGAAATCAAAAACCAGGCCTATTAGGAGAAATTTTTTTTTTACCCTAAATTAGGGTTTTTCTCACTAAAACTTTGGGGGCCTGTTTAGTTACGACTAAGCAGTTTAGTGAAGGTTTTCCCGCTAACTTCTCCTCCAAACTTGGTGGTTTCTCCAAATGTGCCACTACATCGATTTATTTTTTTTAAAATTATGTTGGGGGTGGGGGCTGAACCCCAAACCTCATATCCTTAAATCTTTCCCTCTAACCGACTTGGCCCTATGAGTGCTTGGTGTAGAAATCAAGGAATGCAGTATTTAATATATTCAAAAAATGGCTCACCATTTTTTAAAAAATGCAACGTGGCTAGTGATGAGATGGTGGCCTACGTGGAGGATCCACTTGGCATGCATTGTAGGACGGTGGTTCTTAGAGTTTTGCTTTAAAATAAGATCTCCTTTGCAAAGATTCAAACGCCGTTTATATTATTTAGCTTCCACCGCTTTCATTTGTTTATTAAAATGCCTTTGTATTAGCTTTTATGCAGGTTCTTGATTTGACTCCTCCGTGTTTTATTTGCTTTGCCAGTCCAAATAGAATGGACGTTTCTTCACCATTTTGATTATTATTTGTAGGTGTGTTTGTTGAAGAGGGCTCGATTTGGAGCAATGGAAGGCTTAGTATTTTACGTTGTAGGTCTTGTGCTGGGGGGATGACAGAATGGAGAGGGGATGGAGCCAAGGTGGGCTCAAACAACTTGAACATGCAATACGATGCTCTTTATGCACCAAGGTTTTGCTTTTGAGATTTACCTGGCTCGAGTTACAGTGCACAGCTTGATACTAGGTCACAATGCAAAATGAGAACATTGAATCGATCTAGGCAATGAGTTGAGAGCTCGGTCAAAATCCAATACATTTCCCAAGGTAAGGAGGATTCGTTGAATCCAGTTCAGGATCAGTTCTCCAATGGAGCTTGATCCGGTGGGTGGCTCTTCAACTTCGTGTGGGTGGGGTGAAGACCAATGCACAACCCAGTCAGAGGTAGAGTCCTTTGCACAATGCAAATAGATCCCTCCAAAACTAGATATACCTCTTAAATGTAGAGGTCTGATAAAAAATAGCAGAGACTAAATTTCTCCTCTCAATTAGAGATAAAACCCTTGATGGTTTTTTTTAATTTTCTATACCTGCAACAAATTTTTCTTGGTGTTAGGTGCACCAATGCAAAAAAAAATTGCGTTCCAAACACCTAGAATGAATAGGAGGATGTGGGGAGGCCGAGATGGGGCTGGGAGGTTGCAGGAGGCTACAAATGCTTTCAATTTCTGTAAACGCTTCTCCAATCTCCTCTATCTCTGTTGTTCTCTCTTTCCACACCTTTACAGGTCCAAATTCTCACTCTGGTACCAAATGTAAATTGAACAACATGAGCGGAAGCCTAATAGATTTTATTAATATCAATCAACCAAATATACAATGGATTGTTGCAATTCTTATGGGAATTGTACAGAATATGAATACAAGTATAATTGTTACAACAACTTCCAAAATACATCCGGGAAGCATAATCAAAATATAATCAAACAATTATATTGTTAAAATAATATAACAACACCTGTATGCAAAATAAAGACAATTAGATGGTTATGAAGAAATATAACCATATAACTAATAAATAAATAAAGCTATTAATATGAAATAAAAAATTAATAAAGGTAAATAATAATTAACCTAACAATTTCCCCTAGGCAAAATTATGTGGTAGGGTAAGAACCATTCGTACGGTCCTGACTAAGTTATACGCTTTTGATAATTTATAGATTTAGATAAATTTATATACCTGAGTCTAATTTTGAGACATTTTTCTAGCCCCTACATATGCTTATGCCCAGAAGGATGCCCATGTCTATTGGAAATGTAAAATAAAACCTTGGATGTTTTCCCCCTCTTTTGAGGCATGTGGAATGAATAATTTGAGCACGCGACTCAAAATAAAATATGGAAACCTATAGATGAGTATCAAAGAAGTGTATACCATCTAAAATTATTGATGTGGTGGCCATAAAGAAGAAACTCCACCTAAAAAAGGGGATGTGCGTGGTAGAAATTGGTGTAATATAATAGCAACAAGAACAAGAAGCCTAATAAAAAATAATGTTAATGCAGTGAAACAATATTAACATCAATAGAAGATGATGTGTTAGTAGAAAACTAGTGTATACAATGTAGAAAAAAATTTCCAAACATGCCAAGAAATGTCACAAAAAAAATAAAGAATGCATGCAAACATGGGACACCCACGGTGTCCTAAGAAAACCAAGGATCATGCGCCTGGAAACAAGAGGTATACAAACACACACAAGGCATAATGCTGCAAACATTAGACACCCATGGTTTCATAAAAACATTAAGGTCCTTAGGCCACAATCAAGGTTCATGGGCCTATAAATAAGAGATACAAAACCACGCACATGACATTATGCCACAAACATAGGACACCCATGGTGTCGCAAGAATATGAAGGACCTTAGACCATAATCAATGTAGGAAGCAAGCATATACACACACAAATAGCAATCATGGGTGAAAAACAATCATACCAAGATGTGATGTAAAGAATATGATATATGATATATTAAAGAACTAGAAATAATTGTAAGCGCTACATGAGACACATGTGTTAGTCATGTTAGTTCAAAATATAGTAAATACAATATACACATGCGCGCGTGCTCACACACACACAAATGTAATGAGGAAAGAAATGAACTATAATGGAAATATAGAACCTAGATGCAGTATGTAAAAGGAAGATACCCCCAGAGGTTAGTAGTCTAGGTAAATGGTAGGCCAACACCTATCATTGTGTACTGCTCTATATATGTCCTATATCATGCTCAAAATACCATGTGAACACATGAGTATAAAGAATAAATGATATCTATTAAACCAAATGAGTAAACAACATGTATAATGTAAAGTGCAAACAATGTATGCTATAAAAACAAGTCTTGATTTTGTATTTTTACCAATATTGTAATGTTTCGGTGTTTTGGACCCTTCGTGAGGGCACAGATGAAAACCTATTCTCTAAAGAGTGGTAAGGGTGATCCAAGAATCCCCCCTTGGAGGGGAATATATATATATATATATATATATATATATATATGATGTAATTAAAGGATGGGAAACGAGATTTCCCCTAGTGTGTGTGTAAAGTTAGGCTCGGGTGTAGAACCACTCCCTCAATGTTCAAGTTGAACCTATAAACAAAGTCTGTCATCGGGAAATGAGGGGGAATCAGATACACCCCAAGTATTGGAGGAGTTATATAGCGGTGCATGTGGATGAAGATTGAATATATAGTAACAATAGGTAACCTTACTTAGCAATAGAATGTTATAAGTGAGAATACAATGTTGGATGCATGACTAATTGCTATGTTGAATGAGTATAATAAGTACGTATGGGATCTAGCATAATTATTTATCAAGAGAATGAGGAGGTGGGTTTATTGGAGTGTTATAATTTTCCATTTGGGAAGCTTTATACTTTGTAGCTAGATTTTGAGAAATTTGTAATGCTTCAATTGAAAGAGTGTTCTCAACTTCATCAACAACCACAAGATTGTGTAAATTCTCATGAGCTTGTTTATGGGCACTACTATTTGTGTTGCCCCTAGAATACATTTTTGATTCATACTGAGAATTCAGCTGATGGTTTCCCATGCATGCAGAGATCCATAGATCATCAAATAATTCATTGATAGATGTTGTCATGCGAGTAATAAGTGTAAAATAATTTTTATTGTTGTTGCAATCAATATCGATAGGTGGATTAGAATCTATATATATCATGATGTGGAGAAGGATATATATCCTTAGAATAATCAAGTAGAATATCAATTTGTTTATCAATGTTGTTATCATAATCTAAATGATAAACCCAGTTACCATCTTTGTTCGAATGGATCTATGTTGGTAATATGGTGTTAGCATTGATATTTTTCTTTGCATGCTCTATATGCTCTGAGGCCATGTGTAAATTTTTATGCTCAACTGGTATTTTTTTCCATTTTTATTTGCACCATAGGATGATTTGTTTTTTGCACTAATGGTGGATCTACCAAATTTGGTATTATGTGTAAATCCTTTGTGTGATGAGTTGACTCCCATTGTATGTCCAAAGGTGTATCAGTCAGTATCGAAGTATTCTCATTAGAGCTAAGAGCTGTATCTTTTAGTTTCTATTGAGAATTTCAAATTGGAGATGAAGGTGCAATAAATGAAATAAATTTCTTATGCTCAAGTTGTTGGAATCATTCTTTTAAATCATAGCAATCATTGTCATGAAATTATTTAATTCCATGATAATTACAAAATGGTTGACCTTTGATTCTTTCAAGCCGATGATATGGATAGTAATGAGTAGGTAACAAAGTGATTAAACAATTATCAACCAAATCAAAGAGGATATCATGTTGTGTAGAATTCTTGGAAAATTTAAGAGGTTGAACTCATGGAACATGCTCATTGTTTCCTTTATGTGGGAATTTACCCTCACCTGTATGAGCACAAGTAGTAGACATAAAACTTGCATCATAGTGAATAGATTTTTCCTTAGCAATATCATGATGCATATAATGAGAATTAATATGTGCATAGGAAGTATTATTGAGATGTTGTACCTCATCCTTGAGAGAGGTAATCATAGTATTTATATATTGAAATTTATCTTGAAAAACATGATGTAAATCTTGAATAGATTATGAGATAGCCATATGAAATGTGTCATCATGGCTACTAGAAGGATCTGAAATATGGCTCAAAATTGAATTCACATGGGAAGGTTTCATATTTTCAAGGAACTTGGTTGTGTGCACTAGGTTTGTGAGAGTATCTCTACATGTTGGGTGTCATTGAATGAAATGATACAAGGAGACTTGATGAATGGTGGCATGGGTCATGATGCATAAGAGATATTGAATACTATAAGAAAACAATAAAACCCTAAAGTCACTAGGGTTAGGGATATGATGTTCGATTAGAGGTTGGGTTCAATAAATGATTTCACTTTTTTGTGAATTTCCTATTTCATTCCCTCTTAAGATTACCATAAACCAGGGCATGTGAAAAATGAAATAAGAAGAATGTTTCTCAAATGAGCCAGGAAGGTGGGAAAAATAATATGAAGTTGGATACCCACAGTGTGTAACTGTAATAGGCATATCTATGTAGAAGCATAATATGCAGTAACAAGTGAAAAATTATTAGCAACAAAAGATACAATAGAAACAACAGGAGTAGGAATAAGCTCAGGTACTGAAAAATCACAGTTAGTAGGTGTGGGATAAGTAGTTATAGGTAGAATAGTAGAAGGGTTCTGAATGTCCACTATAGGAGAGCCCTCCGGATCTAGAGAAGAGTGGTAGGTGGTCTCATGAAGATTTCAGAGAAGGGTATCCTTGTGTGTAAGCATAAAAATGAACCATAAACCCTCGGTCCCAACTAAGATGAGGAGGAGATCCCAAGTACAATCCTTCTCCACCTATGCATGTGTCAGATGCTCATATAGGGAAGTGCAATCGTTGTTCTTAGGGATGATGTAGGCTAATTTTTTTCTATTTTAGGGAGTGAATGAAATCATATTTCTTATGTAGTAGAGAGAAAAGAAGAGAATTTTACCTTTTGAGCTTGATGTTCTCTTCTAAAAATTTGATCATGTTTTCATGGAGTACACAAACTTCAAAGAAAAGTATCTCATCCTCATACTGTAAAGAAAATATGTTAGGGGAAGAATCCATGATAGAAAGGAAAATAGAAGGAAGTAGAGAATGTTTTACCTTTGAGGTGGCTTGACCTCCTATCGAACTAGACCTCACCCTTTAACCTTCAACACATAGAATAGTTTCCGACAAAGTAGAGAGGGAAACATGGAAGTACTGAACAATATACCGGGAAGCGAGGGTCTAGAGGTGAAATACCCAATGTCGTCAAGGAATAGTTCCCCTCACAAGGTTTGGGGGAAACACCCCTAATGAAATCCTTGTCACGATACAAGGTGGGGTTGAGAGGTAACACCCCCAATGCCAAGCACAATTTTCCCTTTAAAATGACCTTTGAATTGGTTCAAAATATCACTATGTAGACAAAAAATCAAAAACAAAAAATTCCCTTTTTTAACAATAATATAGCTCTTGTAAAAGATAAACTTCCCCTTTACAAAATAATTTCTCTGTCTCTAAAATCCCCCCTTATTTTAAAAAAAAAAATTATGCTCCCCAAAATAAATCTCCTTTTTTTACAAAAATAATTCTCCCTCTTTAAATTTTTTTAAAGAGAGAACTCCTTTATATTAGATTCAAGAAAAAGATTATTTAAATGGGTTTTAAACCCATGACTATCTCAAATTAATTGCTCTAATAAAGAAAAAACATTTGTTTGGTGTATTGTGCTATTTATACCCAATTGCCTAGGCATTCTGGCACTTCATTTAGATAGATCTGAATGCTCACCCGAAGTAGGAAAAAGCCTACTAGGTCCCTCTTTATTGTTGTCTTGTCAAGATGTTAGCTTGTATGTTCATAATTACCATTGTAAAAGCATACATTCAGATGTAAACCATTGCATATATCATAAGGAAACATATGTGATAAGGAAACATAATATATCAGAAAATTACTAAGATCAATTGCACTAAGATGTCACCCTGTTCACATACATCAATTATTAAAATCCAGCCATAATTATTCATTGCATTATATCATCAAGTAACAAAATATGAATACATCATAATACTATCATGGAGTCATGCGCACAGGTATATCTAGGCAATTAATTCTAATACAAATTTATCTCTCCTAACAATGCAATATAGCTAGTCTATATATATGTGTGTGTGTGTGTGTATATATATATGGGTGGGGATTTTCCCTTCACTGCCCATGCACTCCCAAAGTATCCTGAATGCTCAAAACATCCATGCGTACATTCAAAGAAACTTAGAATGCATGCATCTAGCCTAATAATAGATTGAACCTATAGATAACCTCTGCTCTAATCCTATTATTATCCTGAACTCCACATGACCCTTGATCTTTACCTCACATGTGCTTTATCCCAAAATAGACGCTCCCCCATCTCCAAGTCTTCATGCTTTCCTCAAAATCTAGAACTTTTTTTGAATGCCACTCAATCTCAACATGATCTAATTTTAGCCTGTGGCCCCAAAAATCACTAAGTCCCAAATGTTTCCTCCTTAGGCGTGAGCCTTTACACCCTATCTATTATTATTTAGGTGGCCACCATCGCGCCTACCTCACACGCACCTTTAGCCTTTGGGCGAGGTATATACTTAGTAAAATTCCATCATGCAACATTACCCCACATTGATTGGGTTGTCGTCCTCAGAAATGATTCTATCAAATTGTGCTAAAAAAGGATGTATAAATAGTAGGAAAAGAACTAAGAATCCAATTCCCAAAAATATTCATATTCATAATCAGCATCTATCTTAGCATCTATCTCACTCATTACTTTCTTCCATTCATCCAGTTCTCTCATATCCTTCCTAGACGTCGCCTCTACAATAACTGGCACTTGGTCAGAAACAAACTCTTTAACCCTACTTTTTAGTTCTTGAATGACAACTTTCAGCTCTGTGCATACACCATTTATCACATCCATGTGGTTAAGTACCATATTCTGAAATTTTTCTACTTGGAATACCAACTTGTCGTTTTTAGCCTGAATCACTTCCTTCTGTTAGGTCACCTCAGCCATAGCTAGGGTGCACTCAATATTATTTGTGGGTGTATTCTCCTGGATGGTTTCAAGCATTGTTTCTTCATTAACCAAATGCGCATTAAGAATAGGCTCACACTTTTGACATTTTTTGAAGGCCACATCAGCCTTTCCACTTGCTTCCTTGAGCTTCATAAACAAATATTCAAGATTAGTGATCCTGGCCTCAACAATGACCTTATTGGCTTCCCTCTCCTTTTTAATTTCTTCCTCACTTGGCCATGTACCACTCTTAATATTCTCTAGAAGCATACCTACCAAGTCCTCCAAATACTCCATTTCATCATTGTAGTCACATCGAGCTTGGCTTACTAAAGCTAGGCACTATCTCAAAATCTATTTGACTAAGGCGTCGACCTTGTCATATGCTTCCTTAGTTCTCTTTTGTTCACCCATCAGGTCCTTCTTCAACCACTCAAACTCATACTCTTTTTCCTTTTTATCCACTACCAAAACTTTCACAATGGTGCCTACATCAAGGTTTATGTGCCCTAGCTCCGCATCCAGTTTATTTAAGGCATTGCATGCCTATTCATCTGTCAAGTGATTGGGGTTGACCACCCTGTAATTTTCCCCTAGCTCATTCTTCAATGTAATAACACTAATGGAGTGATTACTCACCTCAAGCTCTGGTTCTTCAGCATGATTATGTAGGTTCCAACTCAACATCTTTCTTGTGCGTGATACTCCTCCATCCTTTTCCATCAAATCCCATGTATTAAATTTCTCATTTGGCATTGTGATCTAGAAACATGCCCTTAAGACCTTTCTAGGGTCATCTAGAAAGTCCATGTGCGGTGAACGAGGCATCCATCTCTTCCTTTATGCCTTCATCTTCATCCTCTGCTTCTTTGGGGTAGCGGTAACTTGTGCTGATAGCCACTCCTGTGCCTTTTTCTTCCTTGATGACATAAGTGTCATCAATATTTTTTCCATTGTGCACCTCCTCCTGTACATACATCTCATTCTTAAGTGGACTCTTACTCCTCTCTCTTACTATTTCCCGCATTTTTTGTTTTGCAACATTCTTCTGTGCTAACTGTTCTACCCATTATTTCTCAAGCTCTTCGCGCAAGGTTTCCCCCTTCTTCTCCAAATCTGACTCCTCACCTATATTTGAATTAGAGACAATTATCACTCATCTTTGATTTACTTTCTCTTTTTCCACGCTACCCTGCTGTGACATCCCGACACCACTAGTATTCTTCCTTATATAATACATTTTTTATGCGACGAGTGATCAAGATTTCCTTCTTCTTCCTTGGGCCTCTCTTCACATGCTCTCTTTAATGATAGTACCATTGTTCTTCCAGGCTTGGGAAAAGTGGAATATGTCACATTTATCTCAACTTTACCTTGTGTCTTCGACCTCAATTACACAAATACTCTACAAATCAATCCCCTAATGGTCATATTCATCTGGGGGTGAAAATCCAGTGTGTCTGGCTCCAACATCTCTAAGTACGCAAGCCTTGAGTTGTACCTATAGGTCACATGTAAAATATGTAGGTCTAAATAAATTTTATTAGCATCCAATACCAATATTTACACATCTTTTATCACGTTCATAGAGTACTTGAGGTACCGAGCAATGAATGCAAAGGTAGCTTGCACCAAGGGCCCATCTCCCCATTTTCCATCCTAAAGCATGCAAGGATATAATGTTGCATTACTATGAACTTCACTTGCTCCCTAAATTTTGTGGGTAATTCATGCGGAATGTGCCATTCATTCTCGAAAGCTTCCCTCAACCTGTCGTACCATTTGTTGATATTTTCCTTGTATCCACTTCTAATCCCGCTATCACAAGTATACCTAGTGAATTGAACTGCAGGATATTTTTTATAGGTGGGTAAACCCACATGTAATCATTTGGCTCATTAGGTACTCAAATCTCCCAAAAAATTATTAGGAGAAGGATTGAGCCCCGTTATCTTTTCCCCTTCATCATTTTGCAACCTCACCTCTTCAATGATTCCCTCAACAATAAATTGCACAATGTTATAATGATATTTGTTCAGATCATTTGGTGAAAAATGTAAAGTAATATCGTATTTACATCCATCCACATTTCAAAGGCACCCAACTTATAGCTAACCAGCCTAGTTACAACCCTAGTTGTAGGATCATCAAGGTTATCAATCGTCATCACCCTGCCTCCCTTCTTATAATTCAAAGATGCAACTAACTCATCTATCTTTGTATTGGTGCAAAGATCCATCCCCATGTCCTCTCCTATGCTTCTCATCCTTGTAACACACTAAATCAATTGAAATTTAATTTTCATCCTTCGGCTTGTGAAGTAGAAAAAGTCTTCATGTACCCTAGACATAAACCATTGGTATAAATGTGCGCGTTTTACAAATAAAGTAAGTTCAAATAGATGCAAGACTCCCACCTTCTCCAAATTCATTTTCATGGAGTCGTCCACCATCACATTCCCTTCCTCTTCTATCCCCAATATTACTCTCTAAAAATCCACCTTAAAACTCTTCTCATGCTAGGAATTTCTCTAATTATACTCACTAATTTTACAATTAGGGAGTTTAGACTTCCATATCTAAACCCTAAGAAATCCAAGCAGGTATTGCATTTCCAAATAGATTTATTTTAATGGTTATTCCTCTTCTACCTTAGCCCTCTTTTTCGAGTGCTTCCTTCCTTTCGGTGTCATTCCGTAAAATTTGTGCCCTAGATACTATGTTATACCACTTCCTTCACTTTACGAGCGTTGTGAATCCCTAGTTTTTCAAATCACTTGCAAACTCTAAAAGGAACGATAAATAGATCATACCCAGCTAATGACTCAGATGATAATCAAATAACATGATCAATAAGATGAAAGTAATTCACCATAATAACTTTACATAAACCTTTGCAAACAAATGAGAAACAATATCATATATTATTATGGAACTCAATGAAATACAATAAAAATGGTCCTTGTTTATATAGGCAAGGAATAACAATATAATAACTAGTCAAGGTTGTAGAACAAGCCATAAACCAAGGAAAGAACTACTCATCAAAGAACTAGTCAAAACCATAGATTTAGGAGAGAACTAGAAATCAAGGATCTAGTCAATACCATAGATCAAGGAAAGAACTATACCTAACAATTAGATAATATCCCCCTAATATCTAAATAAATAAAAATAAATATCCACACACATAAGTGGGTGAGGATAAATACAATAAAGGTAAATAAATTACCTAGGTGAACATGAGCTAAGGTAAATACCTACTCTAACACCCCCCTCAAGTGAAGCTAGGGGCCAAAATAGAAGTTGCATGTCCACAATATGAGTCTCGACAACTAGGTCTGATGAGGTACTCATGTATTATATATCCATGAAGAAATTATGAACCAAAATAAGGAAATAATCCTACTAGAAGGAAATAGAAAGAAGAAGAAGAAGGAAGATGTTCTCATGAACACCCCCAAGAACAACTTTCGAAACCCCAAGCTTGTCACGCAACTCAAGGTAGTGAGGTGATGCAAAATGCTTTGTAAAGATGTCTGTAACATGTTGTTGAGTCGTAATGTACTCCAAGCAAATAACTTCATCCTGAATGTGTTGATGAATGAAGTGGATGTGCATATCAATATGTTTGGTCCACTAGTGCTCAACTGGGTTGCGAGAAATGTGAATTACACTTTGGTTGTCACACCAAAGTACATTTAGTGAATCTTGTGGGAATCCAAACTCTGTCAATAACTGTCAAAGCTAAAAAATCTTCTAACTTGCTGTAACTTCTGCCCTATACTCTACCTCTGAAGATGAAAGTGGAATTTAGCTTGTTGGTTTTTGCATGCCCAAGAAATTGGAGAAGAACTAAGACAAAAAAGATAGCTAGAAGTGGAACGTTTGTCATCAATACAACCTTCCCAATCTGAATCTGTATATCCAACCAACTAAGTAGGACCCCTAGTGTAGTGTAGGTCAAAGTGGGAAGTGACGTGTAAATAACGCAAAATCCTTTTAGCAACCTGTCAATGACTACTATGAGGATAATGTACAAACCGAGATACAAGCCCTACTACAAATGAAATATCAGGCTGAGTATGGTTCAAGTACATGAAACTCCCAACTAATTGCCTATACAATGTAGGATCAAAAAGTGGTGTGGTACATGTGGAAGTAAGAGTAACCCCAGACTGAAAAGGAGATGGAATTGGCTTGAAATTAGCCATATCAAAGAACTGAAGAAGATCAAGGGTGTACTTTTACTAACCTAAATGAATCGTTGAATCTGTCTAAGAAATCTGCAAACTAAGGAAATAATGCAATAACCCAAAATCTATCATGTCAAACTATGTAGAAAGAGCCCTCTGAATAGTCTGAATGTGGGAAGAAGAGCTACTAGTAAGTAACATATAATCAACATACAAGACAAGTATCACAATATCCTCACCAACATGTTGGAGATACACTATTTGATCATAGTGGAAACAAAAAAAACCAGTAGATAGAAGAAAATAATCCATCTTCTCATACCAAGCCTGAGGAGCTTGTTTGAGACCGTAGAGAGACCTTCGGAGCCTACAAACAAGAGAAGAATTGTGAACAAATCCAGAAGGTTTCTCCATGTATATTTCCTCTTGTAAATCTCCATGTCATAAGGCACTCTTCATGTCCATCTGGTATGCGGTCCACCCATGTGATATAGCAATAACAAGTACAAGGCTTACATAATCCATCTTGGAAATGGGTGTAAAAGTCTCAGAGTAATCAATACCTTCAACTTGTGAAAAACCCTTTACAACAAGACAATCCTTATAATTTTCAATGGACCCATCAGATGTGTATGTGGTTCGGTATACCCACTTACAACTAACCATATTTCTTCCTTTAGGAAGAGATACCAAATCCCAAGTATGATTCTTCATCAAAGAAGAATACTCAGTTATCATCGCATCATCCCACTCTTGTATCCCATGAGCCTTTGAAAAATATTGTGGATCCTCAGAAACTACCTAACACAAAATTCCAGAACCTGTGGAATGTGTGTGATGATTCCTAATGGGTATAAGATCTTGCATTAAAGGTGTTTCCTCAGAAATTGTAGTATGATCCCAATTAGGCATAATTATAACATCAATGGGAATAGGATCCTCAACAACATATATAACCTCCTCAAAGAAAATATCCTCAAGATGAGATGAAGGAGGCATATAAGAAGATGAAGAATCATGAGGAGTGAAGCGCTCATCAAAGTGAACATGTGTTCGAAAAAGAATGTCATGAGTATCAAAATATAGAATTCGATAAGCTTGAATGTCCTCAAAATACCCTATAAAGATTAAGGTTTTTCTCTTCTTATCTAAATCTTTCATTTTATTCTTTAGCACAAAGGCCCAAGCATGGCTCCCAAAGACTAAAAAAAAGAGACATCTGGCTTAGTGTTGGACAAAGCTTCCTCTGGAGTCAAATGCTCAAGTGCTCTATGTGGTGTGTGATTCTGAATGTAGTTAACACAATTAACTACTTCTACCCAGTAGATAGGAGGTAAATCTCTAGAATGCAACATACAGTCATCCATTTCCTTCAAAGTTCTATCTTTTGTTCTGCTAAGCCATTCTATTTTGGAGTATGAGGAACAAAATGCTGGTGAATAATGTCTTATGTTACCAAAAAAATAGAAAAATCATTGTTGAAGTACTCCCCCCATTATCAGTGTGAAGGTTCTTTATGCAACTAGAAGATTGTTTCTCAGCCAAAGCCTTGAAGACTTTGAAGTGTGAAAAAAATTACTTTTGTACTTGAGAAAATAAACCCAAGTACGCCTCAAGAAATTATCAATAAAGGTAAGTTCATACTTAGCTCCATTAAAAGAGGGGGTAGGTAAAACCATCAAGTCATTATGCACAAGCTCAAGTGGTGAAGAAACTCTCTTGGATAAATTCTTATGAGATGGATCTTGGTGTTGTTTCCCTAATGTATAGCCAGAGAAAACTCCCTTAAGACAAGAAACTCTAGGAAGACCATCTACCATACCATGAGTGCTCAAATCCTTCAAATATATGTAATTGAGATGTATAAATATTTCATGCTAAAGCTTATTGTCTGAATACGCATGAGAAACCAATCATATCCCTATAGAGGAAGTGTCATAAAAACCCTCAAAGTGATATAGTCTAGAATTATAATCAACAATACCTTGAGAAACAAGTGAACGAGGCTCAACAAAGTTCATACTTCTGCCCCATGTGGTGTAAAGTTCACTATTTTTCCTTGACCAGAATGACAAATTTGATATACAATAAGTAAATTTGTGGTAATGTTAGGAACATATAATACATCTTGGATACTGCCACCATCAAGGTGTATATCACATGTTCCCTCAATAGAAAGAAAGGAAGAATCTCCAACCTCAATTTTGGAAGTAGAACTCAAACCTAGAGAAACAAAAGACTCCTTGGAAGAATTCATGTGATGAGAAGCACCAAAATCTATAACTCAAATGTCTGTAAATGGTGACTGAGATCTCCCAACAACATTAAGTGTTTTACCATGTTGATTAGAAGGATGTGGAGTGGAGATATAATTTTTTTGTTTCTTGATTGCATCCTTTAAGGCTTGCATTCACTTATAACACCTATGTTCTTCATAATCACTACCCCCACAAAAAGAGCATGAAAGGCTAGACTTATTCTTGGATTTAGAAGACTCTTTGGGTTTAGGAAAACTTTGAGATGGAGAAGGGGTGGCTTTGGTTTTAATTTTTGGTTTTCCCTTGCCCTTATAATTAGGTGCAACTAATGCCTTTTTAGAGGTGGAAGACTCAAGGCGAGACAATTTGGATTCTTACCTAGTAAGTATTTCACAAAATGTTTCTAAGTTAAGAATTTTGAATGTGTCACCTAAGGCATCCATGCTAAAGAAAAAGGTAGAAGAAAATATTTGAAATGGTCCTCTCAACTTGGATAGAATCAAGTAAACACACTGTTCATCTTTCTCATCTCTTCCACTACCCTTCAACTGTGTAAAAAAATGCTTGAACTTGGTAAGATAGTCTATAATTGTTGGAAAATATTTAGGATTAAGAGAGGTGATCTCAATTTCAAGTTGCATGACTCTCATATGATCCACCTTACTAAATAAATCCTCCAATTTCTCCCATATTTTGAAAGGAGAGTCACTTTTTCCAAATGAAAAAAAATATTGTCACTTACATAAGTTCCTATCAAACCCATACACTCATCAAATTTTCATTGGTACTAAAATTTCTCATATTCTCTAGTGAACACTAGTTGTTTTCAAAGAAGTTAAAACCCATAATCCTTTCCACTTAATTATTGTTTCCATTCTTGGCTTCCATGTGTGGTAATTATGTTTTGGTAATAGATCAAAATTATCTAATTCAGAAGTAGAAAAATATGCCATCCTCAAAAAATAACCAAAATAAATGCAAGACCCAAGCAATGCAACACGACCCCCAAGCAATGCAACAAGAGCCTCCCTAGATTTTGGCACTTTATAATGTGTGTGTGTTACAATATGGCTCTTTATAATTATAGGTCAATTATCAAAATAAATATTTCCAATGGAAAGAGCACAAAAAAACAATAACTTTTGCAAAAAAATGGCATTCAAAACTGAGTCACTGATCAAAAGATACAAGTTTTTCAATATTATGTTCTACTATTTATTTTAGTTGTCACTAAAACATAATAAAATGCTCTTGCCTTCACCAAAAAAAATGAAAGGGGGCTAGAGTTACAAAATATTTAATCCCTCATATGACCATACCATATGACCAGGGGCTAAGGATTTCAATGGGTTTACGGCCATCCTGGTACCCTACAAAAATAGGAAAGATATTTCCTTTCGAAAAAGGCCTTCTACACGTAACCCAAAAATGATACACCTCACCAGAAAAAAAACCCAATGTAGATCTTGAGAAACTAAGAAAAACCTAGAAAAAATAATTTTTGGGTTTCGTTCCTCATAGGCATGGATTCCAAAGCAGTGCAATCCATACCTCTGCAAAAACAAAAAAAACTCAAAAACCAACTACCTCCAAAAATGGTCAAGTTTACAGTCGATCTTAGGGTTTTACCACCTTTCGAAGCTAATGGAAGGCTCTATTTTGCATAAAAAAAACACACGCATCAACAAAATATGAACAAATCCCAAATATATGAATATACAAAAAACTTATTTGCAAAACAAAACTTACAAATGGATGTCAATAGCAATCTCCTACTCTGAAACCATAAAATGAATGATAACTAGATCGTACCAAGCCAAGAAATCAGATGCTAATCAAACACTACAATCAATAAGATGAAATAAATTCACCAAAATAACTTTACATAAACCTTTGCAAACAAATGAGCATCAATATCATATATTATTATGGAACTCAATGAAATACAATGAGAATGGGCCTTTCTTATATAGGCAAGGAATAATAAGCTAAGAACCAGTCAAGGTCGTAGATCACGCCATAAATTAAGGAAAGAACTAGTCAATACCATAGATTTAGGAGAGAACTAGACACCATAGATCTAATCAATACTATAGATCAAGGAAAGAACTAGTCAATACCATAGATCAAAGAAAGAACTATACCTAACAACTAAATAATATCCCCATAATATCTAAATAAATAAAAAGAAATATCCACACACATAAGTGGGTGAGGATAAATACAATAAAGGTAAATAAAGTACCTAGGTGAACATGAGTTAAGGTAAATACCTACTCCAACAAACTCTCCTTCCCATTCCCTAAATGTTGGCTCCAACTTGTCTTCCTCTAAGGATGCACACAAAACTTCACATGATGCTTCTTCCTCTAAGGATGCACACAAAACTTCACATGATGCTATGGTTTTCTCTTCACTCCTTTATCTCTTTTTCACAAAGCCACTAGATAGCTCTTTTGATCCAAGTTCTCTTCGAGTTCAAGGTATAAATGACTACAACTTGCCCCTTTTATAATTTTTCACCAGATTACTTTTTCACTTAACCCACGGTTTTAATTCACTTAATTTATAAAGTACCTTTTCCACTTTTTCCTTTCTTCCACGACTAGCTTTCGCGTGCTGTAGACTTAGCCTTCTGGCACGCTTTACTACTTCCCAAGTCACAAAACTCCTCTGCATGCCTCCCTGTGGTGAAGTACATAATCCAATGTGCCTTATACCAAGTAGCTTATCATACCACTACCTACCTCGCATTACACTGCGTGATCATTCTTCTCGTGTGGTCTTCAATCTGATAAATTTTCTTCAGAGTGCCTTCATTTATATCACATGTAACACATTTTTCTCTCACGCCAAGCTCTCAGGAAACACCCTTAACTGAGCCAAATTGTACCAAAATGGAATTCAACAGTTCTTATTTTATACTTGATCCACCCCATACTAAAATTATATCTGGTCCTCTAAGAATGAATTCAATAGATAGTAATCAACTCCTACATAGAAGTGCGCTTATTAAAAAAAAATGAACTAAACTGACAAAGCATAACAATGATGAAAGGAAACACATAAAAGGAAAATCTAAGTTAATTGGAAATATTTCCTTATTACAAATACCAAGAATCCATATTTATAGCAGGGCTTCAACCTACTCCCAATGAAGTAACTAGGAAATAAAGTGCCATCCAACACCTGAGTCGAGTATCTTCGTTACTACAAAAGCTCCCAACCAATGCAATTTCAATTTCCTTGGGTGGCGTAAAAACTTGGAATCATACAGAAGGACCATATTTCCCACTTCAAATTCCTTGTTCTTGATGTGCCTATCATGCATGCTTTCTGTCTTACCTTTTTTATCTTATAACTCCACCGTGCAATGGCACATTGTTCATATAACTGCATCAGTTTATCTATGTGCTCCTCAAGAACTTGCTCATCATCTAGTCCTCCTGCTTGCATAATATGTAGGGATGGTAACATGAATTCAACAGGCAATACGACCTCTATGCCAAACACCAATTGAAATGGTGTGGCCTTATTCAACCACTTATAGGTGGTCCTATACGCCCAAAGCACAACTGATATTTTATCATCCCAATATTTCCTTCCAACATCACAAATTTTTGTCATTGTTTGGCCCAAGATCTTGTTAGAGGCTTCCACGGTACCATTTTCCTAAGGATGATAAGGAGTAGTATTATGGTGTGCCACTATAAACTATGCCAACAAAATTATTATTGTTTCATTAATAAAATGAGTTCCCCTAACACTGGTCAAGCTTAAAGGACATCCATACCTGCTAATAATGTTCTCCCACAAAAAACCTTTTCGTTGTGGCTGTTGTATAGTCCTTTGTAGGTGTTGCCTATGACCATCTTGTAAGATAGCATGTACAAGTAATAATGTAATGTGTGTCAGTCCTATGCGTGGGTGGTGAAATAGGGCCTACAAATTCTATAGCCCATTTCTCAAAAGGTTCAATTCTTGCAATAGGATACAACAATATCTCATCTCTATGTCCAGGATTTCCAAGGCATTGATAGTGGTCAGATAGCTTCACACATTCCTTGGTATCCTTGAACCATCAAAATATTTCACACGGTAACATCACCCACATAATGTCCTCCTACAATTCCACCATGAGATTTTTCCATAATGGCTTCACCCTCATGATCTAGTACACAACGACACAAGACTTCATCATGGCCAAATTTTTACAAGCCTCCAATAATAAAATGATAAGGTGTTGCACGTATTGCAAGATACTTTTTCTCCAAGGTCTTCATTCCTTCAGGTGTATGCTCAGTGTGAAAAAACAATGCAATTTCCTCCAATTCTGTGGGTGCGTGTTTTAAATAGAAAAGTTGTGCACTAGGAAACATGTCCTCAATGCTCTGTGAATCCTCACCAAAATTGATCCTCAATAAATGATTAGGCCCTAGATTTCTCTTTCCTGGTTTCACAACAACTATGCAATCAAATTATTGAAACACGAGTATCCATCTGTAAATGTGCCCTTATAAAATAGGATTGTTGACCAAATAATTAAGTGCCATATGATTTGTAAATAAGATAAATGGTGTTGCCAACAAGTATTTTCTAAACTTGTGCAGTGCGTAGATCATAGACAAAGCTTCGCGCTTAGTAGTGGTGTAATTTTTCTCTACGGGCATCAACTTCTTGCTTGCAAATTAAATATGGTGGTCCACTATCCCTTCTCTTGGATGTACCAGTACTGCATCGATTGTCATGCCATAGGAATCAACATGAACATGAAAAGTTTTTTCCCATGAAGGAAAACACAAAATGAGTGCAGTAGTTCATACTTTATTTTTCAACAATTCTTCCAAAGGCGTGAAAATATTTACATACCCTATGTTAAACTTCCAATAATATCCTATGTGGCCCAATAATATTCCCACCTCACTTTGATTTATAGGTTCTTATAAACCCAATATCATAACTACCTTGGTTGGATCCACCAAAAATCCTTCCTTGAAAATTATATGCCCAAGTAAAGTGGCAAAGGGTGTTGCAAAGATACACTTCTTAATGTTTAGAAAGATTCCCAACTACATGCATCTCTCAAATGGGAGCCTTAGATTGTCACAATGGTCCCTGACTAATCCATAGAATATCCATATACACTTGCAAGAATTTATGAATGAAATATTAAAATGCATGCACCATAATGGGCGAGAACACTGCAAATGCATTTTTCAGTCCAAAGGGCATGATTGTCTATGCAAAAATTCCCCATTCAAGGGTGAAAGTTATATTTTCCTGATCTTCCTTTGCGATGCGTACCTAGTGATAACCTCAAAATCCATCTGTAAAAGAATATATTTTACGCACAACAACCCCTTCAAGGATCTCTTCTATGAATGGAGTGGGAAAATGTTTTATAACACATGAAGCATTTAGTTCTACGTAGTCCACACAAATCCTTATCCTCCCATCCTTCTTAATGCTTATGACCATGGGGCTAACCCATTGAGAGTATTCATTGGGCTCAATTATAACAGACTTGAGCATTTTATCAATCTCTTCCTTGACCTTCAAGTACAGATTAGGATTCATCCTAAACGACCTCTTCCTGACCAGGTGCGCACCTTATTTCAGTTTGATTTTCATCTCACTTAGAGAAGGGTGTACTCCATTTAACTCATGATAGCCCCATGGAAATAATTCCTCAAAGTCATGTAAGAGTTCAATTATGTTAGATACCTCTTGCTTAGACCAGTAATCACCAATAATAGACTCCTTGGGCTCTGCCTCTATTCCAATGTTAACCTTATTTGTTTTCATAGGAGTGTGATATCTGCGTGCATTTTCATTTGCAATATCCATTACCTCACATGTACCTTAAATGTGATTAACATTTAGGTTATCAACCTCATCATCATCTATCGTGCATACCAGTTTACCCTTTTCTTTATTCTTCCAAACATGAACCATTTCTTCCTCATATGTTTCTTCTAGGTCAAGGCATGCCTCAATATCAGGTTCCCCAAACAGTTCTAACATAAGCTCTTCAGGATTTGAGCTATCTCCTAAAGTTATGTGCTTCATTATTGATGTATCAATGCCATATTAATTCATTCATATACTTAGTTATCAAGATAGATATAAATTTCACCTATACCTTACCTGAAATGGGAAGGTTATACAAGTTTCTCATTGAGCTTACTTGGGTAGAATGCAAGAAAAATGAGTAATCATCACTTGGAAGGTTCTATTTCCTCATCATGCTCTACCTCTTACTTTGAGAATGATGATATTTTATCTACTAGACTACTCATAAGTCATGTATTTTCCTTCTCACCTTTCACTACTTTTGTCCATCATCTTCCTTCAATTAGCCATTCATTCCAATAATCAACTTTGGATTTTTTAGCGTTATTCCACGTACTTTCAACTTTCACCCTATTCATACACCATAAGAAACACTAATTCATCTATAAGCTTTATGAAAAGGAATCAAGAATTCATTCTTTTACTATTTTCCTAAATTTTCCAATTAACCTCTCAATATAATGCATTTGGATCAATCATGATGAAAGAAAACTAAAGGAATCCATAATTAAATACTAATACCATTAATCACTCTTCATTATCCTTAAGGTGTAATTTTTTTTTCAAAACCTTGCTCTTTGGCTAATTCTATCTCTCCCTTACTTTTTCATTCTTACTCCAAACCATCACTAGGTTTCCATAAGAATACTATCATGCATAAGTATATTTGTAGGTACTTTCAAGGAGAAATAAAAATATATTCAGACACCCATTATTTCATTTAAGTTATCCTAGAAGTTTTAGGGGTTATCTCAAATCCAAACACCTAGTTCCTTTGTAACTAGGGTCTTCTTGTTGGGTCTTGACTGTATTTACTAACCTCTTGCTCCAAATGTCATGTATAAGTATAAATCTCACCATTAAAAATACCCTAATTTAGATCCTTTCCCTCGTATGTTTAAATTTTGAAGTCAAAAGAATGATTTTTTGGGTTCTAAAATCAAAACCCTAGCAATGTCTCTAGGATAATCTCACAATAAGCCCGAGAGGAATCAATCAACCATATATCTCTTTGTAGTTGATTTCAAGGATCTAATTTGTAACGGGGGGCTTGTAATGAACTCACCTTAATAAAAATCTTACCAGTGGCTTACAAAGTCATGTTTAAAATATTCTACACTCCTTTCCTCTGCTTTGTCACGTGCATACACAGATCACAATCCTCCTAACTCCTTTATTTATCAACACAAAAACACAAACATATCAAAGAGAAATACTTATAATCAATCCAATAGCATTTCACACCTTAGAGTCTGATCAAGAAGTTACAATTTTGAATTTATGCTCCTTTCTTGAGGATCTATAGCCTTCTCTAAGCATGCATAGTTATCACCAAGTCAAGAAAATAGTTTTCTTCACTATTGATTCCCCAAAGAGTTTAAAACACAATTTAACTATCATATTGATTATTCCTATAGACTTGAGAATAACTCTAAATTCCCTTCACCATAAATAATAAGCACTCACCATCTACTCTTTGCAAGGATGATCATAGTCCACTTATGTCACAGTTTCTTGCATAGTTATGAACACAATTCAGGTCATACAGAGATAATCTACTAACATATAACACCTAAACACTCCCACATATATTGCTACATTCAAGCACCATGCATTCAATATTTTCACTAAAATTTGATGAAATGTTTGTCACATATCAATTTATAACCTTCTTATCTACCAAGCATGATTATCAAGCACTGAAATCTTGAAACTTACTAACATATATTAGTCTAACCTCTTCTTCAAATATATATTAATCTTTGCAAAAATTCAACATGTACAAATCCATACACACTCACAAGTTATATACACAAAACACTACCATTTCTCCCTTGAAGCTTCAAATTGATTTCCATTCGAATGGGAATGAGGTGAATTAGTTACATCCTTACATTTATATGAGTTCCACTTGTGCCTAACTGAATACACCCTCTTAACTCATTGGTCACATGTATGACCTTAGCTTAGCACAGGGAAAATTTTAGTGGTGAATATTCGTTAATTCATGAATATTCCAGTTTTAAAATTTGAAATTGGTGAATTTTTTGGCAAGGGAGTAGGTCTAGGTTGCCAAATTTTTCTAGGTACAATTTAATTTAAGGGTTTATTCGCCATCCCCACAAAATAGAAATTCCCAATATTCACCTTAGTATTGTCATCTGGTAGCATAAAATATGATACCGGTTAGTAGCATATTTAATGCTACCAATCGACAACATAAATATATGTTGTCGGTCAGTACAATAAAATATGATACCGGCTGGTAGCATAAAATATGTTATCGGTTGGTATCGTATTTTATGCTATTGACCGATAACATATATTTATGCTATCATTCGGTAGCATAAAATATGTTACCAGTTGGTAGCCTATAAAAAAGTTACTGTCCAGTAGCAATAGGCAGAAGAAAAAAAGATTCCCATACAAAATTTCCCATACAAGATTTTTTTTTGTTTACACCATATTTTGGGAGGACAAATTTCTCATTGAGACGATCATTTTAACTGCTAACATAAAAAATTTCAAAAACATATTCCCATACAAAATTTGTAAAATTTGTAAATTTTCACAAAAAACATTTTTAATTTTTTTTTTTTTGTGTCATATTTTGGGAGGATAGGTTTCTCGTCGAGCCATCATTTTAACTGTTATTGTAAAAAATTGAGTTTTTTAAAAATTTACATATATTTTTGGTCGACATAATATACTATCAGCTGACAGTATAATATATGATGTCAGCCTATAGCATAAAAAAATCTACCGGCCGATAGGATATTAGCGCGAAAGTCAATTTTCCCATATTCGCCTAAGAATTTCTATGCATTTTAGGGGGGTTCTTAAAATTTTCCTTGGCCTAGCATCAAGTTGCTTAGCTCAAATACCAAGTCTTAGACTTCTTAACTCATATTATGATTCTCGTGTCCTATAAGGACCTAATATACCTCATTATACCTCATTTCATCCTCTTACATGCTTGTAAGCTTCAATATTCCATTAAATCAAGTATTACAAACCAAAAATCACCTCCAAGACTCATTTTGTACTTTTGGAGGGAAAGCAAAATATTCAAATTTTGAAATGCTTAGACTCAAACTACCACATCTAGATGACTCCTAGAAACCCCTAGGTTCTATTAACACACCCATAAAACCAAAATATGATGAATTAAGACATATTTACATAGTGGAGTGATCCTCCTGCATTATACTCTAGGGGTAAGAATAATTTGAGCTTACTAATTTCTTTTCTTCTTATTTTTCCAATTCTTTTATATCTTCAATTTGTGCCTCCTTGCTTCAGTTCTCTATATTGATTTTTGCTTCTCCAAGAGTCTCATAGACTTAGTTTTTGTTTCCTCTTCCTTTCTTTTCTCCTTTGAGATCTTATTTGGATTCACCTTCTTCAACATGAGTATTGGAGATGACTTGTCCTCATTTCTTATCACACCTGCACATTCACAACTGAGAACATGATTAGTTTTAAAGTCATGAGGTTTCATTACCTCCTCCACCATTATTATCAACTTTTTCTTCTCTTCTTTGTTTAGGGCTTCTTCAAATCCCCTCTTGATTTCACTTATAGACTTTACATTTCCGAAATCAACTTCCATCTTCTTTTTCTTTGTTTGGAGTCCACATGACTCAAATATTTTCATTGTTGCTCCTTTTAGTTCTTTATCTTCAGTTGACCTGTTATCTTCTTCTTTTTCTTCAACTTATTTGACCTCCATTCCTTCATGTAAAAGTTTCATGAACTCAATCTATTATTTCATTGTTATAGTGGGTATTTACTTTAGCTCATGTTCACCTAGGTACATTATTTACCTTTATTGTATTTATCCTCACCCACTTATGTGTTTGGATATTTCTTTTATCTTATTTAGATATTAGGAGATATTATCTAGTTGTTAGGTATAGTTCTTTCCTTGATCTATGGTATTGACTAGATCCTTGATGTCTAGTTCTCTCCTAAATCTATGGTCTTGACTAGTTCTTTGATGGCTAGTTATCTCCTTGATTTATGGCTTGATCTATGACCTTGACTGGTTCTTATATTGTTATTCCTTGCATATATAAGCAAGGCCCATTCTCATTATATTTCATTGATTTCCATAATAATATATGATATTTCTACTCATTTATTTTCAAAGGTTTTATGTAAAGTTATTATGGCAAATTCCTTTCATCTTATAGATCGTGGTGTTTGATTAGCATATGTGTTCTTGGCTTGGTACGATATGGTTATCGTTCCTTTTATTCATGTAGTCTTCTTCATCTTCAAAGGGACATAGTGCCTCAGGTTATTACATGATTTCCATCCATAACAACTCCTCTTCTGTTGTATATTCACCTTCCTCTTCAAATTTTGGTTCTTCCTAGTTCTTTGGGACTTCTTGGTCCTTCTTAAATACATTTTCCAAGGAATTCATATATTTATTCTGATTACTTGCATTCACACATAAAGATGCAATGTTATAATGAAAATATTGAGGCCATATAGCCTCTTCAAAAGCTCCATGAATGAGTTATTCTTCTTCTTGACTCAAGCTTTTCTCCTCTTCATTCTCTTTAAGAGATGTCAAAAATCTCTCTATAACTTATTCTTCCTCATTTTTCTTATCCTCTTCCAGGATAACTCTCTTGAATTCTTCTCTTCACATTCTTCTTATCCTTCTTTCTTCCTCTTTTATCCACTTTCTCAGTTGCATCCTTTTTATTTTCTCTATAAGTAGCCTAATGGGCCACTTAACTCTTTTTGTCATCATAATCCCTCTTTCTTGGATTTTTGATTACATATGTTGTTTTATCGACATATATACTTGATCCACATATATCTTAAGTGTATTGATTTATTCCTCCATCCACTTCTCTCTTTTCATCTCCATCTCTCTTCTTTTCTACTTCTCTCTTTCCTCTCATTCTTTATTTCTTTGACTGATCAAGGTCATCACCTCCTTATATAGCTCCTCATTACCTTCTTCCATATCCTCCTTCAACCTTTATTTTTTTTATCCCTCTTAACATTACTTTTCATTTTCTCTTCAATCTTCTTATTAAGCCACTTGGTCACCACATAACCATGCTCATTATCCAATTCATAAAGCTCCTCTTGGCTCTTCATGCCCTTATATTGCATCTCTTTCATCAACACTTGTAAGAAAACTTTTTAGCTTCAATAAATACTTTCATTCAAACTCCTTAACTAATATTTCAAGATCTGATACCACTAATGATGCAATCAATGGAAAATTAATTCATTCATAAACTCAATTATCAAGACAGATATAAATTTCACCTATACCTTATCTGAAATGGGAAGCTTATATAAGTTTCTCAATGAGATTACTTGGCTAGAATGCAAAAAAAAAGAGTAATCATCACTTGGAAGGTTCTATTTCCTCATCATTTTCTTCCTCTTACTCTAATAATGATGATATTTCATCTACTAGACTGCCCATAAATCATGTATTTTTCCTTTTCATCTTTCACTACTTTTGTCCATCATCTTCCTTCAATTAGCCCTACATTCCAATAATCAACTTTGGATTTTTTAGCATTAGTCCATCTATTTTCAACTTTCACCCTCTCCATTCACCATATGAAACACTAATTCATCTATAATCTTGATGAAAAGGAATCAAGAATTTATTCTTTTACTATTTTCCCAAATTTGCCAATTAACCTCTCAATACAATGCATTTGGATCACTCATGGTGAAATAAAACTAAAGGAATCCATAATGAAATACTACAACCATTAATCACTCTTCAGTATCCTCAAGGTGTACACAAAATTTCAAAACCTCACTCTTTGGCTAATTCTCTCTCTCGCTTACTTTTGCATTCTTGCTCCAAAGCCTCACTAGGTTTCCATAAGAAAACTGACAAGCATAAGTATCAATGTAGGTAATTTGAAGGAGAAATAAAAATATATTCAGACACCCATTATTGCATTCGATTTATCTTATAATTTTCATGGGTTATCTCAAATCCAAACACCTAGTTCCTTTGTAACTAGGGTAATCTTGTTGGGTCTTGACTGTATTTACTAATCTATTTCTCCAATTATCATGCATAAGTATAAATTTCACCCTTAAAAATATTAAATTCCTTCAAAATACCATACTTTATATCCTTTCCATCATATGTTGAAATTTTTAAGTCAAAAGAGTGAGTTTTGGGGTTCTAAAATCCAAACCCTAGCTATGTCTCTAAGATAATCTCACAGTAATCCCAAGAGGAATCAATCAAACATATCTCTCTTTATTTTTGATTTAAAGGCTATAATTTGTAACTGAGGGATTTTAATGAACTCACCTTCACAAAAATATTAACAATGGCTTACAAAGTCACATGTAAAATCTTCTACACTCCTTTCCTTTGTCCTGTCATATGTATACACAAATCACAATCCTCATAACTCCTTTATTCATCAACACAAACATATCAAAGAGAAATACTTATAATCAATCCAATATCATTTCACATATCATATGTTGATAAATTTTTTATAGAATTTAATTTATGATCCTTTCTTGAGGATATATAGCCTTCTCTAAGCATGCACACTTATCACTAAGTCAAAAAAATAGTTTTCTTCAGTATTACTTCCCCAAAGATTTTCAAACATGAAAGTTAACCATAATATTTATTATTCCCCTAGAATTAAGAATGTATTTGAATTCCCTTCACCATACACAAAAATCACTCACCATCTACTCTTTGCAAGGATGATCACAGTCCACTTATGTCATAGTTTCTTACATAGTTATGAATATAATTCAAGGGTTTTATTTCTTGAATAAAAATTACATCTCCAATGTCATAAAGAGATAATATACAAACATATAACACCAAAAAACTCCCACATACCTTGCTATAGTCAAGAACCATGCATTCAACATATCAACAATGAAGCATTTCACAGAAATTTCATGAAATTCCTGTCACAAATCAATTTATAACCTTCCTGTCTAGCAAGCATGATTCTCAAGCACTGAAATATTACAAATTATTAACATATATTAGTCTAACCTATTCTTGAGATATATACTAGTCTTTGTAAACATTCAACATGTACAAAGCCATACACACTCACAAGTTACATACATAAAACACTATCATTTCCCCCTTAAAGCTTTAAATTGATTTCCATTCGAATGGGAATGAGGTAAAGTAGTTAAATTCTAAAATTTATATGAGTTTCATGTGTACTTAACTGAATATACCCTCTTAACTCATTGGTCACATGGATGACCTTAGCCTAGCACCAATTTGCTTAGCTCAAATACCAAGTCTTAGGCGTTCTAACTCATATTACGATTCATATGTCCTATAAGGACCTAATAAACCTATTTATAACTCATTTCATCCTCTTACATGCTTTTAAGCTTCAAGATTCCATTAAATCAACCATTACAAACCAAAAATTACCTCCAAGACTCATTTTTTAATTTTGGAGGGAAAACAAAATATTCAAATTTTGAAATGCTTAGACTAAAACTACCACATCTATATGACTCCTAGAGTGCCTAGGTCCTATTGGCATACCCATAAAACCAAAATATGATGACTAAAGACATATTTACATAGGGGAGTGATGCTCATGCATCAATTATCTGAAATGCTTCATTGACTTGAGGCTTAGTAGAAAAGTAATCAAAGGTTTGGATCATACATGAAGTCATATCTTGCCAACTAATTGTTTCCCTTTTCATTTCTACATGGACATACCATGCATGTTTACAACCATGTAATGTGGAGTAGATCTTATGCACCCAAAGTGATGGCAGTAATGCCTCTTTGCCTTGCAACCAAGATCTCTCACACTCCTGGACGTGACATGGGAGGAAGGAGACTTCCCATGAAATTCACATGTTTATGTAGGTACATTATTCCAAGTGAACCTAGTAGAAAAGGTGATTTTCAATTCTTTCCACCCCAAAAGGCCATCTCTATGTGTTTCCCACCAATACATTGTTGTCCAGTGTAAAGTATAGACTAGCATATTTATTCCATCCCCTTCATCATGCCACTGAGTCTTCATGGCTCACATAAATGCATCATGGTTCCCTTCACCCATTTACCGCGGTACACGGTTACATCCTAACCTCCTCACCATGAGAGGCCTAATCATTCTAGTGAATCTTACTTTGGCCTCATGCCAAACCATTTCATATGTTCCATGAGTCCAGTTATCACAACCAACACCAGTAGTGTCACTGATATACTGCGTGTCTTCCCAATGAAGCACACCCTCCTTGGATGGTTCTAAATTCTCTAGATCATGCACTGAGTGTGCATAGATTCTATTAAGCTCTTCTAATCTTAATGGTTCAACATAGGGTCATGACTTCTTTTCAAATAGAGGAATAATCACGCACTCTTCATCATTCTCAAAACTAATGTACCTTTTATTAAAGCACAAATATACTTTGTTCATGAAACACCAAGGTTTCCCAAGGTGATCTTCAACACCTCAAATTATCCGGTAAACTTGGACCCTTGTATAGTAATCGATGTGTCCTTCAATAACCCAATAGGCATTTCCCTAATCCTATTCACCATATACAACACATTCATGGATGGGTGCAATTTTGGTCCACCCATCTAATTCCAAGCATCCAAATTTAGCGCATTCACTTTTGATCTAGTATCAATAATAATGTTACACAATAACCAACCATCAATGATTTCATCAAGTGTAATATCTTTGTCAAATACATGATTTTGAGGTGGAATATTTGTATGAAGTATTTTTCTTTCGCACTCAGACCTAGCGCACGGTACCTTTTCTTACAACCATTCCCATAACAATGGAATGATGTTCTCCTACCAAAAAATCTTGCAAACCTCCTTCAAATCATCCAAATCCTTTTGTAGGAGCTCAACGATCTTTTCTCACTCTCTATCACGCGATTTCTCTTTCAAGCATTGTATTTCACCCTAAAATTCTCTAACAAATCCCATAGTTTCGTGGTAAACTTCTTTCTGGTGCACAACATCTAAATACTTAGCATGTGCTACTTATTCCCTTGTAATGAGTGGTTTACTGATCAACATCTTACAATTTCACATAACCTCACTGTGTGTAGTCACCATCACAATTTGTAACTCAAGATCAAGTGTCTTCTTACGAATCCATTGATTAGAAGTATCAAACTCCACTTTAATAATTCCCATGCCCTTCTCCTTCTTCCAAGTCTTGCACATGTGCTCATACAGATCTGGAAAATATTCCAGCTTGTGTTTCTTTCCACACCATGAGCAAGTAATATTCCTAGGGCACTCGTATTGATAATGATCAGGGAATCCACAAGTATAATGTTATCTTGTGGAGTGTATTTTGATGTGTGGAAGTGTTGAAGACTGTACACTAAAAGTATTGTACACTCTTCATGTATTCTTGTCAGGGTTTGGGTCGGGCTAGGCCCCGAGCAGGGGTCTGGGGGTGCAGCCCCAAAGAAAAAAATTGGCCTTGAAAAATGTGCCTGATATATCGGGAAATTTGTTCTTCTCATATGGGTAGGATTTTTGACCCATAGGTTTATGGGACGGTTTTTTCCCAAGGTTTTGATACCCATGGTATTGTAAAACTTATTAAGAATTTGTCTACTTATGTGGTTTTGTGTATATGGTAGGGTTGAGGTAACATTGCAGATGTGTGGGAATTCAGGTGTGAATTCTATAGAGTTTGTTGAGCATAGCTCCAAACAAATATGGGTATTGTATTGAGAGAGAGGTGCTTTGTAATAAAATCTAAGCAAGTGATTCTAGGTGGACATAGCCAAAATTGAGTGAACCACGTTAAATATTGTCTCTTTGTGTTGTGTTATTTTTATTCAACACTTTTATTTGAGATCTGTAATATTTTCTGCATATTAGTTTCTAATTTTGCAATTCTGTGAGGGATTGTTCCACATATTTTATCCCTTATTTCCTAATAATTGGTATCAGAGCTTGGTTTAGTTTGTTGAAGTGTTGAATCACAGGGAAATTTTTAGCTTGAGTGGGAGCTATGGTAGATGATGGAAGATCAAGGGTTTATAAATTCAACGTGCAAAATTTTAGTCTTTGGAAGATGCAGATGGAAGATTACCTTTATCAGAAGGATATTTATATTCCATTATCTGCGAAAGGGAACAAACCCTTAAGTATGACGGATATGGAATGGGATTTAATGGATAGGAAGGCACTTGGAATGATCCAGTTGTGTCTTGAATCTTTGGTATTATTTAATGTTTCAAAGGAAAAGACTACAAAAGAGCTGATGGATGCATTAGGGAAGTTGTATGAAAAAATCCTCTGCCTCTAACAAGATTTTTTTAATGAAAAAATTGTTTAATATGAAGATGTCTAACAATGGTTCAGTAAAAATTCATTTAAATGATTTTAATATGGTTGTAATTATGCTAGCTTTGGTTACAATATAATTTTATGAAGAAGTTAGGGATTTTATTAATTTTGTGCTCTTTACCTGAGAGTTGGAATAACCTGGTAATGGCGGTAAGCAACTTGGTTCCAGCTAACTCAAAGTTGAAGTTTGAGGATTTTGTAGGGGTGATTCTAAGTGAGGAAATGTGAAGAAAAAGCTCTGGGGAATCTTCTACTTCAAGGAATATTTTGACAGTGGAAACTAGGGGGAGACATAAGAATAGAGGAAGGCATGGAAAATCGAAATATCAGGCAAGGTCAAAATCCAAAAGTAAGATAGTATGTTGGCATCGTGGAAAGTTTGGGCATGAAAAAAAGGACTGTTGGGAGATTTGGGACAAGAAGAAAATACAGGAAGAAAACAAGGAGGAAAATGTGGCAACGGGTAATGTATGTCAGGATGCTTTGATTCTTTCTTTGCACAATATTGTTAAATCTTGGGTTTCAGATTCAAGGTCTTCTTTCCATGTTACTCCACATAGGCATTATTTTGTTGATTATGTTCAAGGGGATTTTAGGCATGTTTTCATTGGTAATGATGAGCCTTATATCATAGTTAGAGAAGGTTTTATTCGGGTTAAGATGCAGAATGGGAATACATGGCTATTGAAGGATGTCAGACATGTGCCTACTTTAAGACAAAATTTGATATCAGCAGGCCAGTTGGGAAGTGATGGTTGTACTGTGATATTTACAACAGACTCTTAGAAGGTTACCAAGGGTTCTCTTGTGGTGGAAAGAGGTAAGAAGGTTGGAATCTTGTATTTAACTACTTATAGCACTAATGTTTGTAATATTGTGGCTTCAGAAGTAGATACAACATTGTGGCTTTATAGGATCGATCATATGATCCATAAGGGAATGGAGATCATAAAGAAGGATTTTCTCAAATATACAGAAACAAGTTTGGAGTTTTGTGAGGATTGCATATGTGGGGAAAAAAATCAAGAAAGGTTTCTCAAGGTTGAACCTACAAAGAAAGAGAGTAAGTTAGAGTTGGTGCATTTTGATGTGTGGGGGCCGGCTCAGGTATCATCTCTTGTGGGTTCAAGTTATTATGTTACTTTTATTGATGATGGAACAAGGAAAGTTTGGGTTTATTGTATTAGAAAAAATATGATGTATTTGAAACTTTTGTTAGATTGAAAGCCTTGGCAGAGAATGAAACAGGTCTTAAGCTAAAATGTCTCAGGTCAGATAATAGAGGGGTGTATTATAGCAATGAATTTGATGATTATTTTTCTAAGAATGGAATCCACAGGAAAAATATGGTTCCAGGAAATCTAAAGCAGAATGGGGTATCATAAAGGATGAACAGAACAATAATGGAATGTGCTAGGAGCATGAGGTTACATGCAGGACTACCTCTTTCTTTTTTAGCGGAAACGGTGAGCACAACTGTGTAATTGATAAACATAGGACCCTCAAGTGTCTTGGATCGAGGCATTACTGAGGAGGCTTGGTATGGTAAGAAAGTTGATTATTCATTTCTTATAGTCTTTATATGTGAGGTTTTTTTCCATATAGACAAGGATGACATGATCAAACTAGAGGCTAAATCATAAAAATACTTTCATTGGTTATGGTGGCGATGACTTTGGATATAAATAATGGATTATTAAGAACAAGAAAATCATTCGATCTAGGGATGTGGTCTTTAATGAGAAATTCATGTCTAAACAACAATTGCAAGAAAACAGGGAAGAATCCAAAAAAGAATATACAGTGGTAGAGGATCTTCTGGATAGGAAAGTGACACATGAATCAGTTCAGGAACCTCCTCAACAGCAACCCCAAACTCCTATATTGAGGAGGTCTTCTAGGGTAAGAAGATAACCTGAACATTTTTCTCCTTCTATTTATTATTTATTACTCACTGACAGTGGAGAGCCAGAGAGCTTTGATGAAACAATGCAGGTAGATTCCAGGAAGAAGTGGGAACAAGCCATGGATGAGGAGCATCAGGATCTCATGGAGAACAAAACATGGGATTTAGTTAAGCTACATGAATGAAAAAAAGCATTACAAAATGAGTGGGTGTACAGATTCAGAGAGGAAGGAGGGGGCAAGAAAAGATATAAGGCCTGGTTGGTGGTCAAGGGGTTTGTATATAAAAAAGGTATAGATTTTGATGATATTTTTTCTCTTGTAGTAAAAATGACTTCTATTAGAACTGCTCTTGGAATAGTCGTAGAAAAAGACTTGAATTTAGAGAATCTTGATGTAAATACTACATTTCTCCATGGTTATTTAGATGAGGACCTATTTATGCAGCAGCCAGAGGGCTATGAGGTCAAAGGTAAAGAGGATATGGTGTGCAAACTAAAGAAGAGATTGTATGGCTTGAAATAAGCTCCATGTCAATGGTATAAGAAATTTGATAGATTCATGATGGAGAAAGCTTAAATTAGATGTCATTCTAACCATTGCATGTATACAAAGAAATTTGAGGATGAAAGTTATATTATCATGTGTCTATATGTGGATGACATGTTGGTTGTAGGTAAAAACATGCAGGAAATAAAAGTACTCAAGAAGGAACTAAGTGACTCCTTTACTATGAAGGATTTGGGGGTAGCCAAAAAAATCCTTAGCATGAGGATATCTCGAGATATGAAGGAATGAAAGATGACTTTATCTAAGGAAGAATACATTAAGAAGGTCTTAACGAGGTTTAATATGCATGATGCTAAACTAGTTGGGATTCCTTTGGCATGCCATTTTAATTTATCAAAGGAGCAGTGTCCCAAGACAGAGAAAGAGAGAAACCGGATGTCTAAGGTACCTTACTAATAAGTGGTTGATAGTTTTATGTATGTCATGGTGTGCACCAGGCCCGATATTTCCCATGCAGTGGGAGAGGTCAGTATATTTTATGAGTGATCCAGGTAGAGATCACTGGAAGGTAGTAAAGTGCATCCTTTGGTATTTGAGAGGGACCATTAGGAAAAATAATTTCTACAGTGGATCAAACACCACTTTGCATGGTTATGTAGATTCTTATATGGCTAGAGATGTAGACAATAGGAGGAGCACGACATGTTATATTTACATTGTAGGTGGGACAACAGTGAGTTGGATTTCACAACTACAGAAGTTACTGGCTTTGTCAACCACGAAGGTTGAGTATGTTGTTGCCACAGAGGCAAGTAAAGAGATGATTTAGATACAAAAATTTATCAAGGAGTTAGGGCATGAGAAGGAGGCGTAACACCTTGATCTTGGCAGTTACTATGATAACTTCTTTTCTTGATGCTGCAACTATGGAAATGAGAATTGTCATGTAAAGGTGTATCCTTTAATCTTGAAAATCATGTTTGCAATGATTAAGTATTATTGTTCTGAACCCTTGCATATTGTAACTCTATTTACTTGAGACTGATGTCATTATAACTTGTGTTTGCAAAGTTGTGAACCTACAGAATTGCTTTTGTACTTGGCAAACTCATAATTATGTGACAACACACCTTGAATCAATTCCATTGATCCAAGGTATGCTTCAGCCATCTTTATTGTCATCTTGTCGGTTGAATTTCCAAATAAAATAAAGTCTGGAACCGAGCTGGAGATTGTTGTACATTTTAAAGAACCTTGTTACAGGTATACTTACTTGGCACCATGCTGTTAATGGTAAGGTTTTATTTCCTGAATACATATGAGTTGTAACGTTGGAAAGCGTAAGATAGAACAAGGGTTGATACAAGGATATTAAGGCATATATTTGGCCTTGGATGGAATGTCCTGCACTATATTGGTTTTAAGCCTGAGGCAGTAAAATCTACTCGGAACTTGTTATGGAATTGATAAGGGTTATGTGTTAACCTATGAAATAATATTATATCCTACATGGATTTTAATTTAAAAGGGGTTTGTGAACTAACCTAAGGTGAATCCTAAGGACCTATGAGCTAAAAGGAAACCTAACTATTTTAATTGTGACCTAAACTATTGCCAGTCCTAAAAGGGACCTATGGATACATGTCAAGTGGGAGGATAAAGGGGGGAAGGTTTAAACTTAAATGAAGGACTTAAATGCAGTCCTTCTAGTTTTAAATGCCAATTTTGGCAGGAGCAAGGAAGTTAGAGGAATCTAACTAGCTATATGACTAAATTTGAATTACATGCAAAATATAAGCTAGAATTCAAAAAATCTGAGTCGGTGGGTGGTGTGGAGAAAGAGGGAGAAAATGCATTCAATGCATTTATTGGCATTGGTTTTGGAAACCAGCTTGCCTCGGAAAGAGAAAATAGGATTTTTTTGTGAGTTATTGTTATTCATTTGGGTTTCGGGTTTTTGCTCTTCATTTTGTTGCTCTTTCGAACCTGCAAGTTCGTTTTTTGGCCATTGTTGTTTCGACCACCTCCGAGTGGTTTCTAGGCCTGTGTAAACATGGAAGCAGTAGAGAGATCTGGTTGTTAACATTTTTTGGAGGGAAGAAACTCTTGAGAAGGTTGGCTGTGATCTTCCACAAGCTAACAAGAAATTATACAGGCATGTTAGGCTCTTTTCTTTAAACAGTTATGTTCTTTATTAAGCATCTTCAATAAAATAACTCTACTCTTATAAATGCATGTTTTTGTGAAAATATGTTGATATGTTTAGATGTGATCTTTTGCTTGAGTTGTTGTTTCGAAGAAGATGCGATTTGGGTATCTTATTGATGCATGCATGAGTAAATGGGTGTTCTTTGTTGAAATAGTAACTGAAGATGGATTTCATCTCTGCTATTTTGATTTCAAAAGTAATGGGTATTCGGTTTTGTTGTCTTTTGTGGGTTTAAACTTGCTGAAGGTGATAGTGATGTGTATACTATTTTCTAAGATTTATTTACTCAAGGTTATGGATTTCGTGAGATTGTTATGATAGAACTTTGCGAACTGTTCTTCCTTGTTCATAATACAATTTAATTTGTGAAATGGGTTCTTTTAGGAACAATAGATTTATCGTATCATATTTACATTTGCTTGTTCTAAAACCATACAGTGTTCCTCCTATTTTGTTCTCGGTACCCATGTATGTCTGTTTGGAAATAAATTCTTATCGAACTTGGAACAGAGTAATCTGTCTATTTGATGGATTGGAGTAGAGCGCACCGTTTTTACTTTCCTTTTTACTCAACGATGAATATTTATATATGCAGTGGGTTTAGAATTATTGGTTGTTTCCATTAAAACTAAACCCGAGTAGACTCCTTACTCTTGTGATTAAAAAAATGGCTTCTCAGTCTGGAAGATTTGGGACCATGTTTGCTTGGTTGTAAACTCTTAATCATTTTAAATTTAGATGGAATATGTTTTATTGTTAGTGTATACAACCATTAATGTTGGTTGTAATTGGAAGCTCAGTTGTTGTTGATATTTTTGGTTTAGTTGTAAAAAAAAAAGAATTCTGGAATACTTTCCTTGAATGGTAGTTAGTAAGCTATGAAGACTATAACAATCTAGCATGGAAGGAATTACTCTATTGATAACTGGTCTGCACATCATAGTTTGATATTTGGTTATGTATTGGAAAGAAGAAATGTGAATCTCCTTCCTTTCATTCGATTATTAACTTTTAAATAGCTCTCTCCTTGACTGTTATCTCTAGTTGCTATCTCTTTTTGCATAAGACCGACTAGTTCGGTTATGATTAAATGAAAGGGATTATTGAATAGGTAACTGGAAGTAATACTTATTTTCTTTTATTATCCTATTTAAATGTTTGTTAAGGGATATTGAATCAACTTGCGATTGCCTTCAGGTGTAAGTGATTGCATTTTACCTACTATTTTTCCCTCTCTGAATTGGATGAGTACTATGTTGTTTGTCAAATTCTGAAAAGCGACATAGGTTGTTGTCATGATGTATGACTACCTTTCTCTTCTGCATTTGATTTGGTTGAAATCAAGTGAGTAGTATAAAGGTGAAGGAGTTCTATTTAAATTTCTATTCAATTCATTATATGAATCCCATTTATAATGATGGAATGGGATTGACAGTGATTGCATTCAAACAGTAATATATATATATATATATATATATATATATATATATATATATATATATATATATATATATATATATATATATATATATATATATATATATATCAGTTCTTACAAATGCTTCTAATATGAGATTATTTAGAGAAAATATTCTTTGTAATATTTGTCTAAATCTGGGATAAACTCTTTTCATTTTTAAAGGAAATAGTTAAGGAAATGGTGATATATCATTGCATGTTTGCTGTAATTATTTTGAGTTGTTAGTTAATAGTATTGTCTGATTTTGATGCTATTTATTGAGACTGGGTTGTTTAAATTGTTCATCCTTATCGATTCTTAACTCTTATGTGATGTCCATATTAATTACGGGACGTTTCATAAAAGTAGAGTTCTTTTATTTAGACAGTTAGTCAAGAGCACTTCATTTTAATGGCAAGTGCTTAACATGCTCAGTTCGATGAACTGACCCGTGCTAGTAAATTTTGCAGATGGATTCCGTGAGTAATAAAGAAGACATGTTGTTTTATGATGCTTCTTCTGATTAACTAAAGGATGGATCTTTTCTGAGATTTTATTATTCTTCTCGAAGGAAATGGAAAAAGGAAAAGTTGTATTCTTCTTTCTTTTTGAGTTATCAATGTTGATTGGCATGAGTGAAGTCTGGTTGTTTGGACTTGTAAAATGTACAAATTTTATTTTGAGGAATGAGAGAAGGGAATGGGTGTTATTTTAATTATTTTCCATTATTGAATTGTTGGAATATATAATCGTGAACTTATTCCTATGCGTTGAAATTGTACTGATACAAATGATGGTTGTTAGATTAAAAAGGATATAACGTCTACTCTTCACTTGAACACAAATTTTAAGTTGAAATGTGTAATTTGTCAATACTTAGGTCAATATAGACTATTAATTGAATTTAGAAAAAGATTAAAATACATATGAATTCTCGTGAAAATAATATTCGAAATTAGATTATAAACTAAGGAATACTAATGAAAGGACAATTGAATTCTGTATTCAGATTTCGTTAATATTCTTTGGGATGTCTTGCCCAAAGGATATTCGGAAAGAGGAATCATATCTCCTCTTAACAAACCTTAAACTGAAGTAAGGTAATTGTAATTAAATGAATACATCTATATGGGAAATAGACCTCATTCAAATGAGGTCTAATGAAAAGGAAACCTGAATTTAAAATTAGTTGCAAATAAACTTGATTAAGCTTAGTAAGTTAATCTTACTTCGTTAAGCTGTAGTGGACTGTAAGTCTGAAGCTTTAATTAATGAACTAAGAAAGGAATATGCAATCCTTCGGTAAGGAGGAGTGAATGTATATTAAGCTACGAGACAATTCAAGTCATTCCTAGCTATGCAACTGTAATGAACTATGAGGTTAGAGGATCAACAAGGTTGCTGAAACTTATTCTTAAAAATATTAAAGATAAGAATCTAATCAAACTTTTATCTGGTTATGTAACCCTAGATGGGAGGATTCCATAGGATGTTGGTACATGCTAACTGCAATAAGGTGTCTTCATGAAGGCTGGGCCTTCATGATGACACAATGTTGTAGCTGACGTGTTGCAACACCCTTTCGAATCAAATCATTTAGGTTTACATAAGCTTGGACTTGGCCTCAGTTTTACTTTGGACCAAATTAGGAATATGACCTTGTATACAGAGTGACTCACAAAGAGTAAAGGTAACTAGACACACGCAGTCGAATAGGGTCGACGAGGTATGTCTGCGTACCTTTAATCATCACGAGTGCCTCTCTATATTCTTTCATATTGCTATCTTGGGTTAAAGTTCAACCTTGGACAAGAGGACTGACAGAAGTCAGAAAAGACCATTCTAGGTAACAGATGAAGTGGGGTGAAGGATGTATTCCATTGATGAGTATGTCATCTAGGAATATGATCATGCTAAGCATGTGAGAATCTTTGGCCAAAGTATAGCAAGCTGTTGGTTGTGTTGTCCTAAGTCACCTAGTTTAAGAAGTAGGATTTCAGATGAATGTCGGTAATAGATATTTAGATAGACCTCTTAAATGGAGTAACTTCAATAACTGAAAAGGTAAAGGGAACCAATTATACTTAGTATATAATGCATTGATTAACATGAAGGACCAGTAAGTAGTTGAGTCATGAAATGAGAGATCAATGAAAGTCCGAGCCATGAAATGGGAGATCGGTAGTTCTTCGAGTCATTACAATAGCATATGGTTATCTGTTATATGATTGAATGACATAGAATGTGTGTTCCATATTATGAATATGAGAATAGAGAACATTGGTTTAAAAATCATTGTGTGTTCTAAATTACGTCATTTAGAACAGAGAACAATTTTTTAAAACTTTAAACATGTGTTTTGAATTACATAATTTAGAGCAGAGAACATTATCAAAAAAAATAAAAAATTTCCCTTGTTCTAATGACTTAAAATGGGAAAGTTACATCTTAGTATTAGAGCTGAAGGTTGCAGCTCTTGGACCTAATGAGTCCACAATTTAATAAGGTTTACATTTTCTTGTTGAACAGAAAATGGTTAGAACAAGAGGGAATGCTGCGAACAACCCACTACCAGGTGGAGAAGCAGCTATTGCCCAAAAACTAGATGAGATCCTTACTGCCCTGCTAGATAGGAGAGATCATCTGACTGTTTTGGAACAACAAGCAATGGGAAATGAGGAGGAGGAAGAAGATGCTAATATTAATGATCAGCCACCTCCCATGGAGGAAATCCGGGTGTTGATAATAGTAACGTGAACGTTCCTAATTATCTTGAAAATAAAAAGGCAAGGTTAGCAGTTGAACTCACAAATGATATAAAGATAATAAGTCCTCCAAAGTTTGATGGAACTACACTTGGGGACAGGGCTAAAAATTGGCTCAGTGAAATGGAGAAGTACTTTGTAATAAGAAACTTCTCCGAGGAGACAAAAGTGATATGGGGAGCATATCAGATTTCTCATGAAGCATCATCATGGTGGGACAACCGTAAGGTTGAGTTTAACATTTTAGAAATAGACATAACTTGGGATCAATTTAAAAATTACTTTAGGCAATGATGGCTGCCTCAACTCTTTTTTGATCAGAAAATGACTGAATTTTAGAACTTATCTCAAGGAAAGCTGACGATGACAGAATACTGGGAAGGGTTTACTAAACTCTTTAAGTATGTACCGTAGTACCAAGCTAACGAGAAGTTCAGGATACGAAAGTTCATAATGGGGTTGGATCCCATCATTGGTGGTGAGGTGGATGTCCACGATCCAACCACTATGGAAGGAGTTGTCGAAAAGGCAATAAGACAAGAACAAAAATTGAGAGCAATCTCTGCTCATAAGGAGGAGGTTAGGAAGAGGATTCCCAACTCTTCTTCATATCTTGCACATAAAAAGGGACCCTGGAAGAGGTTCGGCATGAAAAACAAAATTGTTGTAGATAACAATAAGAAAACAGGAATGAACAAACCTGTTACTAGTATGCAGAACGGCTTTACCAAAAATAGTGGTAATGGACAAAAGTCCTATGGAAGCCAGAATGATAACTTCAAGGCTGGAAATAAATTTGAGCCTAGGAAGGGGCCCGTTGGAGGTTGTTTTAACTGTGGAAAGGACCATTACACGAGTCATTGTCCTTTGAAGAAGGATGATCGCGATCAACAGCACAGGATACACGCTGCGGTGGCTAACAAACAAGCTGAAAAGCAAGTCACACCCATAGAAGTTCCAGGTAAGTTATTTGGTACACATGTGGTTATACTTTTTGATACTAGAGCTATTGAATGTTTTATATCTACTAAGTTAGCATTGAAATTAAAAAGAAAATCTGAATGGATGGATAAGACATGGACGGTACATTACGAAAATAATGTTGTCCATACAGTCGATATGTGTCTTTTTGGGGCAATCCTTGACTTGCCTAGTTTCTCCACAGAAGTTGACTTGTATGTTACCCCTTTGGGGTCATATGATGTAATTATAGGTGTTAATTGGTTGGTGGAACATAAGGAAAAGGTCAATTGTTATGAAAAATAGATTTTTTTTTTGATGACCTACAGAAAACAACAGTCATTCAGGGTGTAAAACGTGGGATTGCAGTTAGGAAACTAACAACTATGCAACTAAAAAGGGCTAAAAATAGAGGCTGCACTTTGTATGCGTAAAAATGATAGAAATTGCCGAGGAAGATAATGATTTTATGGAAAAATATCTGCTGTTAAGATATTTCAGTGATGTATTTCCAGAAGAATTATCGGGTCTTCCGCCCAAACGGGAGTTTGACTTTACAATTGAGATCAAACCAGGAACCGAGCCCATATCCAAGGCACCCTATAGAATGACCACCATTGATTTGGTGGAACTTAAGGCTCAGTTACGGAAATTTTGACCAAAGGGTTGATAAGACCGAGTGTCTCACCATGGGGAGCGCCGGTAATTTTTGTAAAGAAGAAGGATGACACACTTAGATTGTGCATTGATTATAGAATGTTGAATAAGGAAACCATTAAGAACCGATATCCACTTCCTAGGATTGATGATCTATTTGATCAGATGCATGGAGCATCAGTTTATTCAAAAATAGATCTTCGATCTGGATATCATCAGTTGAGAATAAAAGAGGAAGACATTCATAAAACAACTTTTAGAACAAGGTACAGACATTATGAATTCACAGTGTTGCCTTTTGGGTTGACGAATGCACCTGTCGCCTTCATGAATTTGATGAATAATATTTTTCAAGAATACTTGGACAAATTTGTGCTTGTATTCTTGGATGACATTCTTATATACTCCAAAAATGTCGAAGAGCATCAGGAGCATTTAAAGATAGTACTAGAAATCTTGAGAAAGAGAAAGTTGTATGGTAAATTGTCTAAATGTTCCTTTTATGATGCAGAAGTGCATTATTTGGGACATGTTATAAGAAAGAATGGGATAGCTGTAGATCCTTCAAAGATCATAGCTATAAATGAGTGTCCTGCGCCCAAGAACATGCATGAAGTTAGAAGCTTCATGGGCCTAGTGGGGTACTATAGAAAGTTTGTTAAGGACTTTTCTAAGATTGCTGCACCAATCACTTCATTAGAAAAGAAAGATAAGAAATTTGTTTGGAATAAAAGATGTGAATCTGCCTTTAAGATTCTAAAGGATCAGTTAACTACAACACCTATTCTGACTGTACCTGATCCAAATGGAGATTTTACGTTCATAATAAATGCATCTAGGGAGGGTCTCAGAGGTATTCTGTTACAAAATGATCATGTCATAGCATATGAAAGTAGAAAACTCAAGTTACATGAATAGAATTATGCTCCACATGACCTAGAGCTCACTGTCATCGTTCATGCACTTCAAATGTGGAGGCACTACCTTCTTGGTAAGCCTTTTGAGCTAAAAAATGACCATCTGGAGTTGAAGTATATTTTTACTCAACCAAACCTGAATGCAAGACAACGAAGATGGTTAGAATTTCTATCTCAGTATGATTTTGATATAAGCTATATTAAAGGTAAGGAAAATAGGGTAGCAGATGCTCTGAGCTGTAGGAAGAAAATTTATGCTCTTATAACATTAAGAACTCAATTTAAAGATGAGGTGAAAAGTGTCATGGAATCTGACTCTTATTTTCAGCAAGTTAAAACAACACTTGTTGCAGATCCAAAAGATGCAAAGTATAAAGGTTTTCATTTTGACAATGAAGGAATTTTGTGGTTTGAAAATAGGGTATATATACCCTTGGAAAATGATTTAAGAAAGAAATTATTAGCTGAATTTCATAATTCACCTTTTTCTGGACACCCTGGCATTACGAAAATGCTTGCTGATATGAAGCAGCAATATTTCTGGAAGGGAATGAAAAAGGATGTGATGGAATTTGTGACACACTGCTTGGAATGTCAGCGTGTTAAGGCAGAACATATGCATCCCGCCATATTACTGTACCCCCACATCATTCCACAGTACAAATGGCAAGTGATAACTATGGATTTCATTCAAGGAATACCTATGTCTAGGAATAAACATGATATCATCATGGTTGTTGTTGACAAACTAACCAAATAGGCACACTTTATTGTTGGTAATTTGAAAGACGATTCACCAGTGTCAGTAAGAATGTTTGTACATGAGATTTTTAGGTTACATGGAATACCCGAATTGATCATATCGGACAGAGATCTGAGAATGACATCAAGATTTTGGCAAACGCTTAATGCAACCTTGGTAACTAAACTAAATTTTAGTTTTGCATATCATCCAGAAATGGATGGACAGACTGAAAGAGTCAATCAAGTTTTAGAGGATATGTTAAGAATGTATTGCATGGACCAACAATATAAGTGGGAGGAGTACCTCCCGCTGGTTGAATTTTCTTATAATAATACATACCACGCCTCTTTAAAGATGACAACTTTCAAAGCATTGTATGGAAGGAAATGCAGAACCCTTGTTAGCTGGGACAACGTAGAGGATAAAGAGATAATTGGACCAAAAATCCTTACGGAAATGGAACAACAAATTAAAATGATTCATGAATGTTTAAAGGAGGCTGCTAATAGGTAAAAGAGTTATGTATACTTAAAGTGGGTTGATAGGAAATATAAACTTGGTGAGACGGTCTTTCTTTGGGTTAAGCCGAAAAAGAGTTCTATAACTTTTGGCAAGGCTACCAAGTTATCACCTCGTTATGTGGGACCTTTTGAAATTTTTGAAATAATCAACCCTGTAGCCTATCATTTAGCTTTACCTCCTGCTTTATCATGAATGCATGATGTTTTCCATATTTCTTTGCTTAAGAAATACGTATCAGATTTATCACATGTGCTGAATTGGGATTCCTTAGAGGTCCAAGACTCCAAAATAATTGTGGTTAAGCCAATTCGAGTGCTGGGAACTCACCAATTACACTTAAGAAATTACGAAGTGAATCAATGTAAGGTCCAGTGGGACCAATTTAGTGAAGAAATTTCAACTTGGGAGAACCTCGAAGAAATGAGATCTACTTTTCCACAATTGTTTGATCTAAATTAAGTTCGAAAAACTGATAAATCTGCCAAACTTGGGCAGTTACTGAACTATTTGATGGTTATTTTAAAATACTGTTTTGAAAACTTAAATTTTTTTCTATTATGAACATATGAATGGAAGGACGATAACTGAATTTTGTCCTAAAACTCTATGATTTGACTAATTTGATCATCGGGGTGATGATTCTTTTAAGAAGGGAGGTATGTAACGCCTTGATCTTGGCAGTTACTACGATAACTTCTTTTTGTGATGCTACAACTATGGAAATGAGAATTGTCATGTAAAGGTGTATCCTTTAATCTTGAAAATCATGTTTGCAATGATTAACTATTACTGTTTTGAACCCTTGCATACTGTAACTCTATTTACTTGAGATTGATGTCATTATAACTTGTGTTTGCAAAGTTGTGAACTTACAGAATTGCTTTCATACTTGACGAACTCATAATTATGTGACAGCACGCCTTGAATCAATTCCATTGATCCAAGGTATGCTTCAGCCTTCTTTATTGTCATCTTTTCGGTTGACTTTCCAAATAAATTAAAGTCTAGAACTAAGCTGGAGATTGTTGTACATTTTAAAGAACCTGGTTACATATATACTTACTTGGCACCATGCTGTTAATGGTAAGGTTTGATTTCTTGAATACATATGAGTTGTAACGTTGGAAAGCGTAAGATAGAACAAGGGTTGATACAAGGATATTAAGGCATATATTTGGCCTTGGATGGAATGTCCTACACTATACTGGTTTTAAGCCTGAGGCAGTAAAATCTACTCGGAACTTGTTATGGAATTGATAAGGGTTATGTATTAACCTATGAAATAATATTATATCCTACATGGATTTTAATTTAAAAGGGGTTTGTGAACTAACCTAAGGTGAATCCTAAGGACCTACAAGCTAAAAAGAAACCTAACTATTTTAATTGTGACCTAAACTATTGCTAGTCCTAAAAGGGACCTATGGATACATGTCAAGTGGGAGGATAAAGGGGGAAGGTTTAAACTTAAATGAAGGACTTAAATGCAATTCTTGTAGTTTTAAACGCCAAGTTTGGCAGGAGCAAGGAAGTTAGAGGCATCTAACTAGCTATATGACTAAATTTGAATTACATGCAAAATATAAGATAGAATTCGCCAAATCTGAGTTGGTGATGGCGTGGAGAAAGAGGGAGAAAATGAATTTAATGCATTTATTGGCATTGGTTTTGGAAACCAACCCGCCTAGGAAAGAGAAAAGAATATTTTTTGTGAGTTATTGTTATTCATTTGGGTTTCAGGTTTTTGCTTTCCTTTTTGTTGCACTTTCGAACTTGTAAGTTCATTTTTCAGCCATTGTTGTTTTGACCACCTCTGAGTGGTTTCTGGGCCTGTGTAAACATGGAAGTAGTTGAGAGATGTAGTTGCTAACATTTTTTGGAGGGAAGAAACTCTTAAGAAGCTCAGCTGTGATCTTCCACAAGCTAACAAGAAATTATATAGGCATGTTAGGCTCGTTTCTTTAAATAGTTATGCTCTTTATTAAGAATCTTCAATAAAAGAACTCTGCTCTTATAAATGCGTATTTTTGTGAAAATATGTTGATATGTTTAGATGTGATATTTTGCTTGAGTTGTCATTTGGAAAAAGATGTGATTTGGGTATCTTCTTGATGCATGCATGAGTAAATGGGTGTTCTTTGTTGAAATAGTAACTGAAGATGGATTTCATCTCTGTTGTTTTGATTTTGAAAGTAATGGGTATTTGGTTTTGTTGTCTTTTGTGGGTTTGAACTTGCTGAAGGTGAAAGTGATGCGTATACTGTTTTCTAAGATTTATTTACTCAAGGTTATGGATTTCGTGAGAATGCTATGACAGAACTTTGTGAACTGTTCTTCCTTGTTCGTAATACATTTTAATTTGTGAAATGGGTTCTTTTAGGAACAATAGATTTATCGTATCATCTTTACATTTGCTTGTTCTAAAACCATACAGTGTTCCTCCTATTTTGTTCTCGGTACCCATGTATGTCTGTTTGGAAATAAATTCTTATCGAACTTGGAACAGAGTAATCTGTCTATTTGATGGATTGGAGTAGAGCGCACAGTTTTTACTTTCCTTTTTACTCAACGATGAATATTTATATATGCAGTGGGTTTAGAATTATTGGTTGTTTCCATTAAAACTAAACCCGAGTAGACTCCTTACTCTTGTGATTAAAAAAATGGCTTCTCAGTCTGGAAGATTTGGGACCATGTTTGCTTGGTTGTAAACTCTTAATCATTTTAAATTTAGATGGAATATGTTTTATGTTAGTGTATACAACCATTAATGTTGGTTGTAATTGGAAGCTTGGTTGTTGTTGATATTTTTAGTTTAGTTGTAAAAAAAAAAGAATTCTGGAATACTTTCCTTGAATGGTAGTTAGTAAGCTATGAAGACTATAACAATCTAGCATGGAAGGAATTACCCTATTGATAACTGGTCTGCACATCATAGTTTGATATTTGGTTATGTATTGGAAAGAAGAAATGTGAATCTCCTTCCTTTCATTCGATTATTGACTTTTAAATAGCTCTCTCCTTGACTGTTATCTCTAGTTGCTATCTCTTTTTGCATAAGACCGACTAGTTCGGTTATGATTAAATGAAAGGGATTATTGAATAGGTAACTGGAAGTAATACTTATTTTCTTTTATTATCCTATTTAAATGTTTGTTAAGGGATATTGAATCAACTTGCGATTGCCTTCAGGTGTAAGTGATTGCATTTTACCTACTATTTTTCCCTCTCTGAATTGGATGAGTACTATGTTGTTTGTCAAATTCTGAAAAGCGACATAGGTTGTTGTCATGATGTATGACTACCTTTCTCTTCTGCATTTGATTTGGTTGAAATCAAGTGAGTAGTATAAAGGTGAAGGAGTTATATTTAAATTTCTATTCAATTCATTATATGAATCCCATTTATAATGATGGAATGGGATTGACAGTGATTGCATTCAAACAGTAATATATATATCAGTTCTTACAAATGCTTCTAATATGAGATTATTTAGAGAAAATATTGTTTGTAATATTTGTCTAAATATGGAATAAACTCTTTTTGTTTTTAAAGGAAACATTTAAGGAAATGGCGATACATCATTGCATGTTTGCTGTAATTATTTTGAGTTGTTAGTTAATAGTATTGTCTGATTTTGATGCTATTTATTGAGACTGGGTTGTTTAAATTGTTCATCCTTATCGATTCTTAACTCTTATGTGATGTCCATATTAATTACGGGACGTTTCATAAAAGCAGAGTTCTTTTATTTAGACAGTTAGTCAAGAGAACTTCATTTTAATGGCAAGTGCTTAACATGCTCAGTTCGATGAACTGACCCGTGCTAGTAAATTTTGTAGATGGATTCTGTGAGTAATAAAGAATACATGTTGATTTATGATGCTTCTTCTGATTATCTAAAGGATGGATCTTTTCTGAGATTTTATTATTCTTCTCGAAGGAAATGGAAAAAGGAAAAGTTGTATTCTTCTTTCTTTTTGAGTTATCAATGCTGATTGGCATGAGTGAAGTCTGGTTGTTTGGACTTGTAAAATGTACAAATTTTATTTTGAGGAATGAGAGAAGGGAATGGGTGTTATTTTAATTATTGTCCATTATTGAATTTTTGGAATATATAATCGTGAACTTATTCCTATGCGTTGAAATTGTACTCATACAAATGATGGTTGTTAGATTAAAAAGGATATAACGTCTACTCTTCACTTGAATACAACTTTTAAGTTAAAATGTGTAATTGCTTAATACTTAGGTCAATATGGACTATTAATTGAATTTAGTAAAAGATTAAAATATGTATGAATTCTCGTGAAAATAATATTCGAAATTAGATTATAAACTAAGGAATACTAATGAAAGGACAATTGAATTCTGTATTCAGATTTCGTTAATATTCTTTGGGATGTCTTGCCCAAAGGATATTCGGAAAGAGGAATCATATCTCCTCTTAACAAACCTTAAACTGAAGTAAGGTAATTTTAATTAAATGAATACATCTATATGGGAAATAGACCTCATTGAAATGAGGTCTAATGAAAAGGAAACCTGAATTTAAAATTAGTTGCAAATAAAATTGATTAAGCTTAGTAAGTTAATCTTACTTTGTTAAGTTGTAGTGGATTGTAAGTCTGAAGCTTTACTTAATGAACTAAGAAAGGAATATGCAATCCTTCGGTAAGGAGGAGTGAATTTATATTAAGCTACGAGACAATTCAAGTAATTCCTAGCTATGCAACTGTAATGAACTATGAGGTTAGAGGATCAGCAAGGTTGCTGAAACTTATTCTTAAAAATATTAAAAATAAGAATCTAATCAAACTTTTATCTGGTTATGTAACCCTAGATGGGATGATTCCATAGGATGTTGGTGCAATAGATTTATCGTATCGTCTTTACATTTTCTTGTTATAAAACCATACAATGTTCCTCCTATTTTGTTCTCGATACCCATGTATGACTGTTTGGAAATAAATTCTTATCGAACTTGGAACAGAGTAATCTGTCTATTTGATGGATTAGAGTAGAGCGCACAGTTTTTACTTTCCTTTTTACTCAACAATGAATATTTATATATTCATTGGGTTTAGACTTCTTCGTTGTTTCCATTAAAACTGAACCCGAGTAGACTCCTTACTCTTGTGATAAAAAAAATGGCTTCTCATTCTGGAAGATTTGGGACCATGTTTGCTTGGTTGTAAACTCTTAATCATTTTAAATTTAGATGGAATATGTTTGTTGTTAGTGTATACAACAATTAACATTGGTTGTAATTGGAAGCTCATTTTTTGTTGATATTTTTGGTTTAGTTGTAAAAAAAAAGAATTTTGGAATACTTTCCTTGAATGGTAGTTAGTAAGCTATGAAGACTGTAACAATATAGCATGGAAGGAATTTCCCTATTGATAACTGGTTTGCACATCATAGTTTGGTATTTGGTTATGTATTGGAAAGAAGAAATGTGAATCTCCTTCCTTTCATTCGATTATTGACTTTTAAATAGCTCTCTACTTGACTATTATCTCTAGTTGTTATCTCTTTTTACATAAGACCGACCAGTTCAGTTGTGATTAAATAAAATGGATTATTGAATAGGTAACTGGAAGTAATACTTCTTTTCTTATCTTATCCTATTTAAATTTATGTTAAAGGATATTGAATCAACTTGTGATTTCCTTCGGGTGTAAGAAATTGCATTTTACCTACTGTTTTTCCCTCTCTGAATTGGATGAGTACTATGTTGTTTGTCAAATTCTAAAAAGTGACATAGGTCGTTGTCATGATGTATGATTGCCTTTCTCTTCTGCATTTGATTTGGTTGAAATAAAGTGAGTAGTATAAAGGTGAAGGGGTTTTGTTTAAATTTCTAGTCAATTCATTAAATGAATCCCATTTATAATGATGGAATGGGATTGACAATGATTGCATTCGAACAGTAATATATATATATCGGTTCTTACAAATGCTTCTAATATGAGATTATTTGGAGAAAATATTCTTTGTAATATTTTTCTAAATCTGAAATAAACTCTTTTCGTTTTAAAGGAAACAGTTAAGGAAATGGCGATACATCATTGCATGTTTGTTGTAATTATTTTGAGGAGTTGTTAGTTAATAGTATTGTCTGATTTTGATGCTATTTATTAAGACTGAGTTGTTTAAATTGTTCATCCTTATCGATTCTTAACTCTTATGTGATTTCCATATTAATTACGGGATGTTTCATAAAAGCAGAGTTCTTTTATTTAGACAGTTAGTCAAGAGCACTTCATTTTAATGGCAAGTGCTTAACATGCTCAGTTCGATGAAATGACCCGTGCTAGTAAATTTTGCAGATGGATTCTATGAGTATTAAATAATACATGTTGATTTATGATGCTTCTTCTAATTAACTAAAGGATGGATCTTTTCTGATATTTTATTATTCTTCTCGAAGGAAATGGAAAAAGGAAAAGTTGTATTCTTCTTTCTTTTTGAGTTATCAATGCTGATTGGCATGAGTGAAGTCTGGTTGTTTGGACTTGTAAAATGTACAAATTTTATTTTGAGGAATAAGAGAAGGGAATGGGTGTTATTTTAATTATTTTCCATTATTGAATTTTTGGAATATATAATCGTGAACTTATTCATATGCGTTGAAATTGTACTTATACAAATGATGGTTGTTAGATTAAAAAGGATATAACGTCTACTCTTCACTTGAATACAAATTTTAAGTTAAAATGTGCAATTGGTTAATACTTAGGTCAATATGGACTATTAATTGAATTTAGTAAAATATTAAAATAAATATGAATTCTCATGAAAATAATATTCGAAATTAGATTATAAACTAAGGAATACTAATGAAAGGACAATTGAATTCTGTATTCAGATTTCGTTAATATTCTTTGGGATGTCTTGCCCAAAGGATATTCGGAAAGAGGAATCATATCTCCTCTTAACAAACCTTAAACTGAAGTAAGGTAATTGTAATTAAATGAATACATCTATATGGGAAATAGACCTCATTGAAATGAGGTCTAATGAAAAGGACACCTGAATTTAAAATTAGTTGCAAATAAACTTGATTAAGCTTAGTAAGTTAATCTTACTTCGTTAAGTTGTAGAGGACTGTAAGTCTGAAGCTTTAATTAATGAACTAAGAAAGGAATATGCAATCCTTCGGTAAGGAGGATTGAATGTATATTAAGCTACTTGAAAATTCAAGTCATTCCTAGCTATGCAACTGTAATGAACTATGAGGTTAGAGGATCAACAAGGTTGATGAAACTTATTCTTAAAAATATTAAAGATAAGAATCTAATCAAACTTTTATCTGGTTATATAACCCTAGATGGGAGGATTCCATAGGATGTTGGTACACGCTAACTGCAATAAGGTGTCTTTATGAAGGCTGGGCCTTCATGACGACACAATGTTGTAGCTGACATGTTGCAACACCCTTCCAAATCAAATCATTTAGGTTTACATAAGCTTTGACTTGGCCTCATTTTTACTTTGGACCAAATTAGGAATATGACCTTGTATATAGAGTGATTCGTGAAGACTAAAGGTAACTAGACACACACAGTCAAATAGGGTCGATGAGGTATGTTTGCGTACCTTTAATCATCATGAGTGCCTCTCTATATTCTTTTATATTGCTATCTTGGGTTAAAGTTCAACCTTGAACAAGAGGACTGACATAAGTCAGAAAATACCATTCTAGGTAACAGATGAAATGGGGTGAAGGACGTATTCCATTGACGAGAATGTCATCTAGGAATATGATCATGTTAAGCATGTGAGAATCTTTGGCCAAAGTATTACAAGCTGCTGGTTGCGTTGTCCTATGTCACCTAGTTTAAGAAGCAGGATTTCAGATGAATATCGGTAACAAATATTCAAATAGGCCTCTTAAACGGAGCACTTCAATAACTGAAAAGGTAAAGGGAACCAAGTATAATTAGTATACAATGCATGGATTAACATGAAGGATTGGTAAGTAGCCGAGTCATGAGATTAGAGATCGATGAAACTCTGAGCCATGAAATGGGAGATCGGTAGTTCTTCGAGTCATTACAATAGCATATGGTTATCTGTTATATGATTGAATGGCACAGAATGTGTGTTCCATATTATGAGTATGAGAATAGAGAACATTGGTTTAAAAAGCATTGTGTGTTCTAAATTACGTCATTTAGAACAGATAACAATTGTTAAAACTTGAAACATGTGTTCTGAATTACGTAATTTAGAGCAGAGAACGTTATCGAAAAAAATTTCTCTTGTTTGAATGACTTAAAATGGGAATGTTACAGGAGGAAGGGAATCTTCATAGTGATACTCAAATATATATACACCTAGCTAATAATTATGCTTTCCACTCTAGGACGAAGTATATACAACTTAGGTACCATTTCATCAGGACAAATTTGGAGGAAGACAACTTAAAGCTGGAGAAGATTCATACCAGTCAAAATCCTATAGACATGATGACCAAGGTGGTCATAAGGGAAAAAACTGAAGTTGTGTTAAGATTTGGTTGGTCTTCATGAAAACTAAGGAAGGGTTGAGAAGCTTGCTCAAAGGAAAAATAGTCTCCAAGTGGAAGATTGTTATGTTGTGGGGCCTATTTTGATGTGTGGAAGTGTTGAAGATTGTAAAATAAAAGTAATGTGCACTCTTCATGTATTCTCACCGGGGCTCGGGGCTGGGTTGAGCCTTGAGTGGGGGTCTAGCGGAGCAGCCCTCGAGAAAAAAAAATTGGCCTAAAAAAACATGCATGATATATCGGGAAACGTGCTCTTCTCATATGGGTGGGAGTTTTGATCCATAGGTTTATGGGATAGTTTTTTCCCATGGTTTTGATACCCATGGTATTGTAAAATGGCTTAAGCAGTTGTTTACTTATGTGGTTTTGTACATATGATAGGGTTGAGGTAACATTACAGATGTGTGTGAATTCATGTGTGACTTCTGTAAAGTTTGTTGAGCATAGATCCAAATAGATCTGGGTATTGTATTGAGAGAGTGGTGGCTTACAATAAAATCTAAGTGATTCTTGGTGGATGTAGCCCAAATTGGGTGAACCACATTAAATACTGTCTCTTTGTGTTGTGTTATTTTTATTCTGTACTTTTATTTGAGATATGTATTATTTTCTACATATTAGTTTCTACTGTTACAATTTTGTGAGGGATTGTTCCACATATTTTATCCCTTATTTCCTAACATATAACAATTTCCTCATGGAAATATACCTCTGCCTCCACCGCAACCTTGGCCTCTAGATCCTCCTCTAAAGCCACCATTTCTATTATTTCCATTGTCTCACCCCTCATGGTTATGGCCTTCATGCTCCATTGCTCTACTAGCCACACTAGTCTAGCGTACTCCTGTCTCAATAACCTCATGAATGTGATCAATCAACTTGTAGTCAATGATGTCATGATTGTGTGATTTGTAAATTTTACAGTACATGGACACTTTCTTCGTAAGTGTGCATTACAATAATAGGAAATCTTGGAAATCATGATTCAGGTGACAAGCTTCACAATATAAAATTAAACTGTGTACCAACCTACATGGACTATTATCCTTAGTATGCCCCTTTACTTCACAATTTGTACACCATATTCCACTACATATCTCATGAGTTGAATTAGCTAAAGCTTCTCCATATGTTTTTCCATAGCTACAATTTTTGCTTCCAAGAATGGACTCGCTCTAGTATCATTGCTCCCAACTACATCATGCAGAGCTGCTTCCAAAGCCTCATGAGGTTCCACATAAGTCTTATGAGAAAGTAACCTGTAAAATGGAGTCAAAAATTCTTCAACAAACCATTCTACATGATGATTGGGATGAATTTCATAGGACAACTTGGATAATAGAGTCCTTAAATATGCAGCATACTCCCTCACACTCTAAGATAAACCTTACTTTATGTCCTTTAGCACATTGATGCTCTGTTGTTTAAACTCTGGAATGTGAAACTTTGCCAGAAATGTAGTGTTTAAAGCATTATAATCCACCACAATCTAATGTCGATCATACTTTTTATAACAATTATGTGTTCACCCTTGAAGATGAGTAGCAAACTGACTTTCTTTTCTATCTGAGGTCATAATCCCCTTAGCACACCATAGTAATTCACAATTGTGCATGTTCTCTATTGCATCCTCAATGTCCCTATAATCTAGAAACTAAAGTGATATCTCATATTAAATTTGTTGAGGTTGATGGGGGGTTGCTGGGGATGTGGCTTGTGTCCACCAGATCTAAAACTAGAACCACCCATATTTCCTCCACCTCCAGAACCACCTAATCTTCTTGATCTCAATCCTCCTAATCCTCTGCATCTACCCGACCCACCTATAGTAGGCACTAGACCATTGTATGTACATCCTTGTGTCCCAAACGTAGTGCTAAACTAAAATCCTATAGTTTGTGAAGTTTTAGTACTTCCAGATGTATTCCCAATATTCTGCACACCAAAATTCTATCTTGATGATTCACTAGAGAATATTCCTCCAATTGGTACAATAAACAAAAAATATGTTTATTGTGTTGACATGGGTGCGTTATTAACCTTATCTCCTGAATTCAACACAAGACGATATATACTTGTCTCTATTTTCTTACTTTCACTAGTTTGTTTCTCAATGACTACTAGATTAGAAACATCAAACATAAGGTCTAGGTGGCTATGTGGTATTAGGTGCACACCTGTGGTCCTCATGCTTTCTTGTGAAACATTCTCATCATATGAATTCGAAGGGGACTCTCTACCAGTGCTTTACCTAAATCTCATAGGGGGAACCTGATGTTTCTTCTCCTCATCTTCATCCTCTATGAGAGCTCTAAAAACATTTTTGATCCATCTATTCCCCTTAATGTCTAATGACTGTATGCAATGTCCCTCGCATGTGTCCATGTCCCTCTCTTACACCTGATTCATTATACTTGAGTCACCTTTCCTCTCTCTTTCATTTCTACCTGCCAGGTCCTCCATCATTCTCCGCAACTATTCCTGCCCCTGTATGCATGGTGGGGGGTTTAGCTATGCATAGGGAGGATCTCTAAATCTAATTCTATAATCAAAATTTTGATTGCTAGAGGTATAGTGCACGTAAGATAAGATCATATGGGCTCACATAAGAATCTAGAACTCATCTTCCTTTAAGACATAAATATGTAAAAATAGTGTACTCCAAAATATAACTGCACATTACTCCAACCCACCAAATATCTACATCTCTAGTCCACTCCACATCAACATCAATAAGAGTTAGATAATCCTTCTACATCCAAGGTCTCAACCTGTAACTCTAGCAATTCCCTATCGCATATGTTGACATCCACTCATACAATTCTATTGGAAAGAAGATGAAGAACGTATCAGAGAGTGTATCATACATATTATCTTCCACCCATATATGCATACATTGAAATTAGGGCCAATGTTAAACCACTGTGTAAACTTATCTTGACCTGTCTTTTATCCAAAATTTCAATTCTTCTCCAAATTTAATCGATACGCCATCTATATACAACATCCTGGCAGACAATCTTGAAAAGAGGTATTGGCAACAGAAACCAAAATGTAGTCTACTATTTTTACACTAGATTTCACTATGTATGATGGCACCTCATTTAGAAAGATTTGAATTCTCACCCAAAGCACGCACGTAGCCTACCAGGTCCCTCCTTATGTGCTTGGATTTGTCAAGATGTTAGCATGCATATTCATAACAACCATTGTTAAAGGCATACATTCAGAGTATAAACCATTACATACATCTTATCATGGAAACACATATAATAAGGAAATATAACATATCAGAACATTAATAAAGAACTATTGCATTTACAGTTGTGAGCATCTTCACATACATCAGTACATGTCAAATCCAAACATAATCCATCCATCCAATTATATCCATTAAGTAACAAAAGTATTACATGTACAGTTATTTTTATATACAACTCATTATACTAAGGCGTTGAGCCATGCGCGTAAATATTCAAACCCTGGACCATAACTCTAATACCACTAACATAGACTCTCATAACTTAGACTATGGTAAAAAGTTGAATGCAGATGGTATACATATATATATATATGGCATAGTCATATATATGATATATATAGAGGAAAGGATATTAAACTTGCGTCGCGTTGTCCACACGTCCCAAGCACTTCCTAATAATAGGCATGCCCAAAATAGACTACAAGAAGTGCTTTTATACATCAGCTAATAGATAGCATCTTGACCTATAAATATAACTTGATTGTACTTTCATATTAATAGACTTCATTTGTGAGCGTGATTAGCATGTTCATTCTCCAAAAATATCCTTTACGCTAGCTCACCAAGACATCCTTTGTGTGATGAGGACTCCAAGTCTATTTTTGAGCTCGATAAAGTTCTAGAAAATTGACTCCCAAACGAACACTTAATTGTTTCCTATACGTGGTGCAAAAGTTTCATCATCGACTACCATCCTGAGTGCATATGTGTGCGAAAAATTCCATGCACTACACAAATATCTCAACTTTGTAGTACACACATTGACCCACAAGGATAAGATCCCCTAATACTTTTTTGGGTACTTCCAGTAGAAGCTTCCCCCATCTCAACAGACCTTGAAGGAAGGGCCACATGGAGGAGTCCATAAATGGACAGATGTTTGGGGAATCTATGTGATAAGAGCATGTGAATTAGAAAAATGGCACATAGTTTTTGGAGAAACAAATTAGAGAATGTTGTGAAAGACATGTTATGATCTAGGATGATATGGGAATCAAGCTAGCCTCAGATGAAGACTCACGTGCATAGAAGGAAGTTAGGGATCTGTGCCACTTCAGCCTTATGAAAAAAATTTGGTCAAATAGACAGGAGGATCATCATGTTCTATGAACTTTTATCTTCCACAGTTCTAGAAAATAATAAGAAGTGCTAAGAAAAGTGGCAAGATGAATCATGACATAGTGAACACATCGTTCTATCATACCCTTGGGTTGACACTTATCTATTGATCTAGATATTGAAGTAGAGTTTGAGAAATCCTTGTGAATGGGGAGTAAATCTTAGAGGTACTTGAGGAGGAAGAGGAAGAAAATCATGCTATCAAGAGCTCTTGAAGGTATCCCTTAAGCACAAACAAAACACATAGATAGCACTCTATCTCGTTAGTATCTAGAAGGGATGCATCAGTTTGAGTTACCTATGTATGTCCCTTATCATGGAAATTTCTAGAGCATCAGGTCTAGACACCACAAGACAAGAGACTCCTTCTTTAAAATTTAGAGGTTACCTATGTTGAGCGCACATCCCACTTCAAGCCTAATAGTATGCAAGGACTTGAGAAGGGTGCATAATATAAATTAGGTAGGAGAGAGAACACACTTTTTTGACATCATAATATTGTCATGGAGTCAGTCGCACAGGTACATCCAAGCATCATAGCTTATCAATACTTATGACTCGAGGTGAGCTCTGCTAGATCCAGTAAAATTGATACACTAATATCTATATAGGAGGTATATGATATGCTATACACTAGTCTATATATATATAGATATATAGAGAAATGGGCAACTTTCAAATCATCTAAAACTAAGTATGCACGTAAAGTATCATGTATTGGTCTGAAAATAACCGTGCGAAAAGGGAATTGGTTCGAACTTAGAATTCTAGTGGGGATATAGACTCCATGACTCATCTAGAACTTACCAGTTGACCAAGTCTCCTGCTAAGTAGGGATTTTTTAAGCAGCAAACTCTTCAGGACCCTAGATCAAGGTGTTGAGGAAAACATTAAGGTACAATTGGTCCCTTAAGATAAACACTTGGCTAAGTCTAAAGTGTAAAATAGAGGTGGTTCCTCACAAGGTGCTAGAAAATGTCGATTGAATGCACACAGAGGATTTGACATGTGGATCTAACTCTAGCCCGTATGCCCCAAAACTAACTAAGGTTCTTGAGATTAAATTTGTAAAAATCCTAGGATAATATAGATTCACATGCATATGTGATTCTACCTTAGGCTAAATACCTTCAGAGATTTCCTAAAAGTGACAGTAGAGTTACCCTTCGAAGAAATCTTTAGAAATCTCGATGGTGTAATGCCTACCGTGTAGGAGGTAGAAGACATTATGCCAGGTCAAGTATATAATTGTAACTCTCCTTTTATAACTTAAACTCACGATATATTTATTTTTTTAAAAACCATACCTTATAGGTTTAGGGCTTGGACCTTATTTACATAATTTGCTGCAAAAATTTTACCAGGCATGAAGGTTTCAATCCTCAAATGGAGATACCTTGTAAAGCATAATTATAGTGTGGGAAATTGATACCTAAATTGTTATGCCAAAATTGAAGAGTTCACAGAGAAGCTTGAGCTAGAGTGAAAAAAACATGCAATAAATTCTAATGTTGAGATGTACACACACACACACACATGGAGCAAAAATAAAAATAAAAAATAAATTTTGCAGCAAGAAGAGCTAAGGTCACAGATTCAAAGCTACAAAATTACTAGCTAATAAACCAAGTAAAGATTGACCTAGAGAACATCACCATTTTTGCCTAATGTTTAGACACCGTCGATAGGGTCTAATTAATATTTCCATTGTTCCCTAGTAATTTCTTTGTAGCCAAATACCCCCACCTAATTTGTAAAAAAATGTATATTATATTTTTTTAACAATACATAATTAAGGCAAGTATGATTCTTTCAAAAAATTAGGGCTAAACATAAAAAAAATCATTTGCTATTTTGGAAACACGTCAACTTAAATATTAGGGTTGAAAAGGATTATTTATTAAAATATTACGACTTGAAGGATTTTGGTTTGTGGTTTCATATCATCGTTTTCTAGAAATATTCATGGATTTTTAATATTTTATTTTATATCTTATAAATCATACCTAAAACAAGGAATCTAAAAATGACCCCTAGAGATTGATATTTACAAAATACTATAGACATCTTAAATAATCATACCAAATGCATATATGTTTGAATTAGTTTAAACAACAAATCAACGAGAACAACCATTGCATTTTTTCATCTAAGGCTTTATCAAACAAAAGACAATACCATATTTCTAATTTTAAAGAAAAATAAGTTTTAATATTATATTATCATTAATAAGCATTGTCCAAAATTATTATGATACAACCATAATAATTATTGGTGAGTAGTAAGCGGTCAACCTAGTATTATTCCTATAAATTTGACACCACCTAACTACTACCACACTAGGAAATTAGTTTCCTATCGCTTAATCCATCCTTTTTGGAAACAATACCATATTGTTGAATAACATGGAATAACTAATAATATTATATTATCTATTATAAGTATTGTGTGTAACATTAATACATTATAACCATATTAATATTTGGTAGAAGTAAGTGACCGACTTCGTGAAAAAAATTATAAATTTGACACCCCTAGTTGTTGGTGCCCTAGGAAACTACCTAGTTTTCTTGGGGCTTAAGCCCCCATTGACCACTCAGGAGATCCAAGTGCCTATCACACCAATGGAGAGAACACAATCCTAAAATAGAATCTAAACTATGTATTCCGAATTTGAGTGTTGACCAAGTCAAGTCCTCATGAATCGAGCTTGTAATCCTTAGTTTAAGGGAACAACGAGGTGGGACTCTTAACCAATTGATTTAAACACTAAAAGAGGAGTAGTATAATTTTTAAGAGATATGTATTTGATATATTACCAAGCTTGAATGTCAAGGATTGAAATGCAAGTAGTAACGAGACAGGAAAGGACAGCTAAGAAATAAGTACAAGTTAGGTGAGTTCTAACTATGAGAGTAAGGTCGAGAGGAATACAAGATTGAAGATCAGATACCAAAAAAAAATTGGAGGCAGTGATCAAATTTGAAGGGCTCCCCATATTTTAATTTTACAGGTAAGGTTAATCTTTACCCTTCATAAATGACAGATAAAACAACACATTACTCTTCAATAGAAAAAGTGAAAAATGTTAATTTCATTTCAATATATATCAGATTAATTTAAATTAAAAAATATTAAAATTTTAAAATTATTTAATATATAACATCTAACAATAATTTTTAAATTTATTTAAATTAAATAATCAAGATTTAAAAAAGTAATTACATAAGTTATAAGTTTGACAAATATTTGTAACAAATTTATAAGTTATCCGTAGAAAAAAAATAGCATGAGACATGAACCTTAGGCTCACCAACTTAGGTAATTGTAGTGCCACATATTTCAAATCATTGTATTCCCATTAAATTTGTCTTAACAGATAGAAAACATGGGTATCAAGGAGACTCTGAGGAATCTCCAATTTAAAGATTATTGTTCTCAAACTAGATTGTACGACCTTCCTAAGGCATCAAATAGAACATTGGTGTAGAATTCAAGGCATGCCTCTCATATATTTGTTAAAACCTTTAATTCAAGAAGTACAAGGTTATTGAAAAAAATATTATAAATAAATAGAATGTCATACATTGAATCAATAATAACTTCTTAATAAATATATATCAAGTAATATATTATCGCACATGAAATATTGTAGAGACAAGAAGCAATAACACTTTACTCTTGAGAAAATATCAAGAAATAAAAAATGGCATAATTGTGGTGCTAATGTGTAAAATAGACATGTATTTAAACAAAGTATACATCATGTAGTAAGTTATTCCAAAATTCAAAAAATATATTTGGTATTTTTATCAAACAAATCAAACGTTTATAGAAAAAAGTAATATTTACAAAATAAATAAAGGCATTGAGAATAAACCACCAAATTCCAAACATGATTTACAAGCTAACAAAAGCTAAAAGAGAATATTGCTATTTTGAAAATAGAAAGAGTAACATAATTTCTTATTTTCTAGATATTTATCCTTTTTCCTAGTGATTTTGTGCATGATTTGTGTGAAGTGAATGAAGATTTTTTTTTAAAAGAAAATAGCAAGCTAGAAAACATGAATTTTGTTGCTCTAATTATTATTCCATAATTTATTTATTAAAATAAATTTAACAAATTAACTTAGCATACAATTTACAAGACAAGTGATTTTTTTAGTTAGCCCTTCTAAAGAAAATTTATAATATTTTAATGCCTTTTAGTATTGAAGTGTAATTTTAAATTTCAGTTTTTTTGAAGTGTAAATTTTTAATCACCCTTATATGAATAGCTAAATTACATTTGAAGGGCATTGACGAATTCAAATTTGATCCCTGCTTGGAGGCCTGATAAAAAAAGTAAATACATTGAGCTTTGATCTCCTACATGGCAGAGATCTTACATACAATGACACTTTTGTAGTGGATGGCTCACCCGGTAGGCTTCAATCCTAATGGAAATGACACGAGAAGTAGAATTAATAGCTTACTATATTATGCTAAGAGATTTAGCACCAAGTCTAACTGTATTCAAATAAAAAATTGTGAATGTGTTCGAACAAAAAATTGATCAATATCAGATGTGGTTATGCACTAGAGCATAAGACAAAGAGTATAGCCTCGATGAGATTCTAGCAATCCATTTTGAATTTTATGGATGATATCTCACATATTTTGTGTACACTAAGATCACATAAGCAGGCACTGAAACATCCAATGTGGGCCTAAGTGGGGTGAGTTATGAGATCTCTCAATATAAATAGCTCATTGTGTTCTGACACTCGATGCAATTTTGGTAAATTTAAATTTTATGAATCTACAATTCTCCTCAAAATGTTTGCACACACCAAAGCAGTGTTAACAAATGGTTGTTGGTAACTGCTTTGATACTATATCATAAAATTTAATACTTCACACGTAGTCAGGATCTCTCATACACACCATTACCATGCCTAAGAAATACATTGCACACACATAAAAATATTCAATTATGCACAAGTAAAGTTACATAGGCCTTCGGGAGAAATATGTACTTCTAAAATATATTTTATATTGTATCTGATCCCAAAGTTAGTTCTATACATATGAGCAACAACAAAAAAGACAAATGCAATAGACAAATGATGATGAGAAATATCAATTAGCCATAAAATTTGAGTTTTTTTGTGAAATCCTCCAAGAAAAGTTATGATAGTAGTTACCGACCCTTGAGGTGTAGAAAATAAATGACTACTAGAATCAAGATTTTGAGCATAAAGATTCCATTGACTTGTAAAAAGTGGTTCTAAACCTTGGGGATATGATAATTGTTAGTCGTTATGTATTATTTTTGTCATTGATGTCAAGTCCATTAATGGAAAAAGGGTTTCATGAGTTATATATGTCTCCGTGAGGTGTTAGTCAAATGTCAAACATGAAGGCTGATTGGTAGCAACAAGATTTGATGAGTTATAATGTTGTCTTGGCATGGTTCTAAAGTGTATGGTCATAGTATGAGTCCTCCTAAGTTGATTGAATTTTCATATGAGTTCCATCATAGTTGTAATGATGTTTAAAGAGTGTTCATGTGTCTGTATGAGGTCAAGTTGGTTAGTTCATGGTTTGAAGCAGTCATTCAAGGATTATTCTTAGACCTAGACCATGTAGAATGGTATAGAGGTATGAGTTTTGGAGCTGATTAGACTTGTTGGAGTACGATAATATCATGATGATGATATATATGAAATGTGTGATGGGTTTTAGGTAATTTTCCATAAGTTTGGTGGTGTTTCATGGTCCTTGGGAAGCAAGAAGGTAAATACTAGCTAAGTAAACACATGTAAGTCATTGTGGTTGGAGAGTTCCATACATATTTTAGTTCTAGACATATTACAAGAGCTACAAGTGGAGTTAAGACTTGGTTTGATTATTTTTTGTGATCATGGTTCCAAGATATTTACAATGACATATAAAAATTGATTTTTTATAATGGATGAGAAATTTATGACCTGATCTTTGAAGGTCAATTATGGAAGATGGTTGGTTAAGCATGGACTTGAGTAGCTTCATGTGGTTGGTGATTATTATGAGTTTCTTCATGATTCTTGAAGGTTTCCGAGTACCCATACATAATTTATAAAGGTGTTACATGATTTGGTTAATCTTGGAAGTTTCTTTAGAGGTAATGGAGCAAGTTGTCTCAAGACTGATTCTTGAGCCCTATAAGCCTAAATGAGAAGTTGCAAAGATTGACCTAGTTAAAGGCCTTCCACTTGGATTTGGAAGGAAATGTAAGGTGTTATAGAAATTAGATTCATATTTCTCTCTAATGGTATATGATTTTTCTCTTGATGATGATGTTTTATACATCATCCAACTCATTTTGTGAAGAATAAGCTTACTTGTTTTCAGGACAAGATTGCTCAGGATAGAGGATGGAGGTAAAAGACACATTTTTTGGATTATTTGTTGCTTTATATCTATTGGATAGTGATGAGGGATGATTTTTATCCCTATTTAAGGCATTTATAATTATTGAAAGTGACAACATGGGTGCGAACCAGTTGAGTTTACAAAACTACTTTTTGGGAAGCTCAGTTTAGTGAAGAGTAAAACATGTGTGGTTTGCATTGATGGATGTTTCATGAGTTATAAAAAGCATGAATTTGATAAATAGGTCAGTGTATTTCCAATTAATGGTTACATGGAATATTTTAGGTGATATGGTGTGATCTATAGGTCCATAAGTGAATACAGGTTCAAGGAAGCAACTATTTTGAGAAGGATATGGGCCTTCTTGATAGAGTTATGAAGAATTTGAATGGTGAAACATAAAGTGAGACCATGAATGATGTTATGAAATATTTTACATGTGTGAATCATTTTGAGGAATTAATAATCATGGTGATTATTTTGGAGGTCTTTGGTGAGCCAAGTGATGGCATTTTGAGCAATATTTGAGCTTGATTGGTGTTTTGGAGAATGACTGACCTACATGGGTCCATTTGATGAATTTGAATGAATTTATTGACATTTTTTAAAGTTTTATTTATTTTTATAATTTATTAGGACTGGCCTATATTATGTGTTTGATTTTTGTTGTCATGCAAATGTGCAATAGGAAAATTTCCTGTTTTCAAGCATGATAACGGACCACAGTGTCAAAAAATTTCAAAGGCATACCTTCCCAAGACACCCCCAAGTCAGTATATACCAATCACCAATCCTATTATATCATTCCAATTATCACTATGTGAATTTAAAGTGTCCCCCTAGGTTATTTAGGAAAGTAAAATCCATCCCCTAGGTGATTTAGGATCTTCTGGAACATTCAAGCTTTCAAACAATTTTAGGAGGGGCTATCATCAACCTTCCTAGGACTCGTGCACCACCCCTAGAGTAGATAAAAGGATAAAAATACATCATGGAGGAAAATTATATGGCTAAGAATGTCAAGGAAATTATTTTTTAAGATTTAGGGAAGATTTGGAAGTTTTAGGGCCAGTTTGCCATAAACAGGTTCTCGGGCCTAAAGGAGCACGCAAAGTAAAAGAAGACCTGAGCTTCAAAGTAATATTTTGAAAGACTCATGAAGATTAAAGAACCCAAAAATTACCTATGAAAAAAAAATTCCATTCCCTACATGGTGGAAAATATGGCACATCTATAAGCATCATACACTTCCCTAGGCAACTCATTCTTCTGGCGCACAACGAGCAGTCTTGAGAAATAAGGGGTAATTTGGAGGTGTTAAATTAATAATTTTACCTTAATACCATCATTTTTGGACTAATTTTACTGTTTCCAATCAATTTCATATAAAATTTCACCTCAAATCTCATCCGGGAGCTCGAGACATCGTCTCTAGAAGTTGGTCCCAAGGTGTGATTTCTCATACTTAGTCAATGTTTTTATGAGACACGTGGCATCATATGGTCAAGGTGAATTTCATATCCCTTATTTCAATTTTATAAAGTTACAAATGGAACAAAAAAGTTCTCCCAACCCTTTTGAGCCCCTAGTCCTATATACGACCGTCAACCGGCCATCGGGTGCTATAATCCAGCCCCCTCACTTAAATGGTTCAACAAACAAAAGAAGACATGTGTCAAGCTGAGGATGAAGGGAAATTTTGTGTCCCCTTTGTATCTTTTTCAAATATATTAAAGGGACACAAAAATGTTCCCCATCCCTTCCCTTTTCATTTCAAACATTATATATACCAACACTTAGCCAATTTTTGCCATTCCTCCCCCACTCCTCCATAGCATGCCTAGACTCTGCCGAATTTATTCTAGAATCCAAATCCTCCATTTTTTCATATGAATAAATCCATGAAATTTTACTTCATATAAAAACACAAAAAATCACAAAAGGAACGGATCAAAATGGTTAAAAAAAGAAGAAAAAAGAATATTTTTTTAGAAAACCCTCGTAGTCAAAAACAAAGAAATTCTCATTTCTCTCAATCTAGAGCACGGATTGAGATGTCATATTTTTCATACTTCCTCATTTTTAGATATGATCAAGATGCAACAAATAATAGGTAAAATTATGCCTTGGATTATTTGTTTCAACAAGAACTCCATTTTGTGCCTTAGCTCACATTCATCAAATTTCCCGCCAATTCGGTAGCTGGATCATGCTAAAAATTTGCACATAGATTTCAAGTGAAAAACCTATCCCAATGGATCCAATTCCATTGCTATCAGAGGTGAAAAAAATAATTGTAAAAAAGCTTCATGACTCCATTAATGGCTGTCATGGTACCTCCATGCCTAAAGCCCTTGTCAAGTAAAAATTTTGTTTTTTATTTCCGAGCATTCTGGTGGGTGAAATCAAGTGAAATTTGGGGGATAAGATCATGATGACAATCCAAATTTGAAAATATGTATTCCATTGAAAACCAAGTACTAGAGACCCACTTTCCAAAAATAGTAAGCTTACCTACACAGGTTTGCTATTTTTGGTCAGTCTTCATTAGAAGAAGTGGCGGCGAAGATAGTGTTCACCAAAGATAATCATGAGGTCAGAATGGTTTTTCAGAGTAGAAAACCGTGAAAATAACCACTTACTAAATTTTTTAAGTTCCTTATATGTGTACCTACTAAAAATAGCATGTCATTCCAAGAAGTGGTTGAGTTGAAGGAAATATACTCATGGAGAGTAATACAAGAGAAACTCATCAGTGCAGTTCTCTCGGCTCATAAATCTACACTTACTAAAAATAGTAAGTTGTCTCTTACGCACTTCAAAATAGGTACTTGATATTCAATGGATGATTTTGGGAGATCCATAAGGAGTAAAGAGGGAAAAAATGCTCATTGGAAAGCTAAGAGAATATTCTACAAGGTGAAATCATAATATTCTTCAAATTGGAGATTTTCATTAGATTTCATTTTTTGCAGGGACAATTGAAAACCCTGATCAAAAAGGGGCCATTTCAGGGATTTTCATGTAGAATTAAAATATTATACCCATCCCATTTATCTTGAAAGGTTGTTTTTTGTCAAAATCATATAAAATGTTTCCCAAAAAGACGTCGTAGAGCTCTGGAAATCTCAATTTCAAGTTCGCTCTCCCAGCGGGCCGAATTTTTATGTTCTGCCTTTCAAAAGTGCATGGCACATTTTTTTGCACCTCATGTCCCTTTGCAAAGGTGAAAAGGGGACAATAAAATCACCCATACATAAATCTTTATCTATTTCTTTGTTTGATCCCATTTTTTTTGCATTGCGTGTGTATTTAAACTCCCTAGTTCTCCCTCCATTTTCAAATCTTGAAGTGTAAAATCACACCTCTGGGAATAAAGTGAGTTTTTTTATCCCTCTAGTCCCCTAGGTGTAGTAGGGATGGTAACAATGTGCCCATGCATAAATTTTTCCCTACTGCTCTGTTCATCATGAATGTTTTTTTCCATTGCGTGTGTCTTTCCTTGCTCTATCATGCCCTACAATTCCTGGATCAAAGTTTTCCACCTCTGTACACTTACTAAAAATAGCATGTGTCCATAGTGAGGCATACTAAAAATAGAAATTGGATGAAATTGGAAATGCAGCATAAAAAAAGGAGGATTGATATGTGTCAAAGGATTTAGATTTCATCACATTGGAGTGGTTCATCAGATCATCTTGTAAAGATCATTGGACTTCATCAAAGGCGGATTCTACTTCTTGTTTATTCTTCTTTCTACTCTATCTCCCTCTTGTATCACCCCAACTTTCTCTCTCTTCAATTTTATAATTCTTCATTAGGGTTGCATTTTTTATATGTCCTTAATGAAATTAAAAAATCATCTTTATGTTTATAATGTAAAAGTCACCTTTATGTTATAAAAAGGGACTTAATAGTTTCCTAGGAAGTTGAAAAGGTTTAAGATACGTGAGGACATATGAAAATTCATTAGGAGGTATATGAAGAGTCATATCTCTTCTTATAAAAGAAAAAGATGCCCCATTCTCAAATGGTTTTTGGTGATCATTTTTGTAAACTCAAGAGTACATTGTGCTTAGAGAGGACAAAGGAGATAGCCATTTTCTTCCATTCTCCTCTTGCATATGTTTCCTCCTTTTCCCTACTTTGTACAACTTTAATTGAAATGATAAGGAAGAATTTTCTATTTTATAAGGCATACGAATGTGTGCATCTTGTCTGCATGGTTTCCTTTGGCTAGTAGCAATAAATTTTTGGTTGTTTCTTCTCATAAATGCATGTGTTGAAATTTCTAACTCGTTTGTGAAGGAATCTGATTTTATACCCGCAATATTAGTTCTCCTATCTATTTTCTCACTCCCCTTTCCTACTCAAGGAGGATTCTTTGGTCAGAAGCTACACTTACAATCTTGTGAATAAGTTCCATCCATTTACACATCTACTAAAAAAAGATGTTACTTTCAATTGGGGACCAGATTGTCAAAAGGCATTTGCATTGCTTATACAATACCTTGTCAACCCACCTGTTATCATGTTGCCTACCCCAGGAAAACCCCTCCTGCTATATATTTCAGCCACCCAGTTTGTTATCGGTGCACTTCTTGCCCAATATGACCTCAATCACAGAGAAAGGGAGGCTTATTATCTCAGTCGTACCTTGATCACCTACGAGTTGAATTATCCACATATTGAAAAGGTATGCCTGACAGTCGTATTTACCTTTTAGAAAATTTGTCATTACCTCCTTAATAACAAAACCAAGTTGATATCCAAAGTTGACCCTCTCAAGAATCTTTTATCCAAACCCACCCTTACGGGATGAATGGCTAATTGGATCATTCTCATTAGCGAATTTGACATTGAGTTCGTCAATATAAATTTTTTGAAAGGACAAGTATTGGCCAATCATTTGGTAGAATCTCCCCTACCAGGAATGGAACCTTTTTGTCTGGATCTGCGAGATGTATCCATGATGTATATCAAAGATTCCATTATGTGGAAAGTCTACTTCGACGGATCATTAACATTTCATGGATCAAGGTCTGGAGTAGTGCTCATCACTCCCACAGGAGAGGTTATTCCACAAGAATTCCATTTGGGATTCTCGTGTACTAATAACATTGCAAAATATGAGGTTTTTACCACTGGCCTTAAGTTAGCTATCATTTGGAATATCTGACAGCTACGAGTCATCGGCAAATCCTAACTAATAATTAAACAAGTTAATGATGTGTATAAGGTCAAAGATCACAAGCTCATTCCATATAAGAAGTTGGTCGAGACCTTGACAGAGTATTTTGTGTAGATTGTTTTTGAACAATGACCAAGATCACATAAGAGGTCCACGAATTTTATTTCTACTATCAGATCCCTATTATGCATTCCACCTCAGGAAAGTAAGATGTCGTTCTTTGTAGAGCATTTATGAGTGCTCTCCTATGACATGCCTAAGTCTTGTTTTGTTGGAAATATTTTCATTGATGTATTTGGTTAACGGAATCATGTAACAGAAGCTGACGAATGTTGACGGAAATGGTATAAAGTAACAAAAAAAACCAACAATATGAAGAGCCTCGAAAATATATTTTTCAATGGATAGATATGATCGATTAAGTGCAATAAAGACTATAGTACAATCATATTTTGAACAACTATTGTGATATGAAAGTTTGGTAAAAAGTAATGGAATTATGGCCAAAAAGGTGACACAAATTTTCAGCAAGTTATAAAAGAAGATGATCAGATTTGGAAGCATGATTCATGGAGTATCATCAGAAAATAAAGGATCAAAGACAACCAGCAATTAAATGTGTGAATATCCAAACAATTAAATGTGAAAATAGTGGGAAAAGAACAACAGTATAGAGGGCCACAATTTTCCCAATGAGGCCCATGTTTTAGGGCAAAAAGGCCCTTAGGAGCAGCGATTTTTCTAAGGAGGGGCAGCACTCCTATCAAGGGGTTAATGGGATTGTTTAATGTGTATTTAATAATTTTTATGGGCTGCATTAATTTCTTTTGGTTTTATTCGACTAATGCACTTAATTAAGTTGTGTTAATTAAATAATTGAAAGGTTGTGTTGGTTGGAATGATGTGTCTTTTCAAAAGGATGTGAGAAGGATATATAAAGATATGGAATCATTTGATTTAGAAAAACAATTTGAGTGTTTCTTCATTCAAATTTAAGGGAGACAAGAAGATGAGAAGAAGATGAAATTTAAAAAAAAAGAGTGAAGGGAAGATTTGTTTTAATGGAGAGTTGTTGTGATTTATATATGGGAAGGGACTGAAATAAATAAGAAGAATATTTTGAGCAGCATTTTTGTTCTATCACTTGTTGAAACAGCAACAACATAAAAGATAGAAAAGAGTTTGTTTCTCATAAGGAAGGTTGGTGCCTTCATATTCGAAGAGATCGGTGTCTCTTGCTAAGTTGGTGCTTAGAAAAATGGGGTCAGTGCTCCTGTAGGTCGGTGCCTACAAAATTATAATTTGGGAATTGGTATCTCCCATACGTTGGTGTATACAAACATTTGAGAAATATAATAAATTATATTTTATCCATGGTTTTCTCCCCAAAGGGTTTCCACGTAAATCTATTTTTGTTTGCATTGTGTTGGTTTGCTTTGCATTTATTGATTTATTTGATATATTCATTGTGAAATTGATTAATTGTGATTACGGTTCTAAGATTAAGTGTCATTTAAAAAAATCATAATAATGATTCACCCCCCCTCTCAGTATTATCTTGTGCTTAACAATTGGTATCAATGTGGGTGCCTTCAGGAACAATCTAAAAATAATAAAGTATATAGAAAAATGGGGTCAGTGCTCCTGTAGGTTGGTGCCTACAAAATTGTAATTTGGGAATTAGTAGCAATAAAGTTTTGATTGTTTCTTCTCGTAAATGCATGTGTTGAAATTTCTAACTAGTTTGTGAAGGAATCTGATTTTATACCCGCAATGTTAGTTCTCCTATCTATTTTCTCACTCCCCTTTCCTACTCAAGGAGGATTCGTTGGTCAGAAGCTACTCTTACAATCTTGTGAATAAGTGCCATCCATTTACACATCTACTGAAGAAAGATGTTACTTTTAATTGGGGACCAGATTGTCAAAAGGCATTTGCATTGCTTATACAATACCTTGTCAACCCACCTGTTATCATGTTGCCTACCCCAGGAAAACCCCTCCTGCTATATATTTCAGCCACCCAGTTTGTTATCGGTGCACTTCTTGCCCAATATGACCTCAATCACAGAGAAAGGGAGGCTTATTATCTCAGTCGTACCTTGATCACCTACGAGTTGAATTATCCACATATTGAAAAGGTATGCCTGACAGTCGTATTTACCTTTTAGAAAATTTGTCATTACCTCCTTAATAACAAAACCAAGTTGATATCCAAAGTTGACCCTCTCAAGAATCTTTTATCCAAACCCACCCTTACGGGATGAATGGCTAATTGGATCATTCTCATTAGCGAATTTGACATTGAGTTCGTCAATATAAAATTTTTGAAAGGACAAGTATAGGCCAATCATTTGGTAGAATCTCCCCTACCAGGAATGGAACCTTTTTGTCTGGATCTGCGAGATGTATCCATGATGTATATCAAAGATTCCATTATGTGGAAAGTCTACTTCGATGGATCATTAACATTTCATGGATCAAGGTCTGGAGTGGTGCTCATCACTCCCACAGGAGAGGTTATTCCACAAGAATTCCATTTGGGATTCTCGTGTACTAATAACATTACAAAATATGAGGTTTTTACCACTGGCCTTAAGTTAGCTATCATTTGGAATATCTGACAGCTACGAGTCATCGGAAAATCCTAACTAATAATTAAACAAGTTAATGATGTGTATAAGGTCAAAGATGACAAGCTCATTCCATATAAGAAGTTGGTCGAGACCTTGACAGAGTATTTTGTGTAGATTGTTTTTGAACAATGACCAAGATCACATAAGAGGTCCACGAATTTTATTTCTACTATCAGATCCCTATTATGCATTCCACCTCAGGAAAGTAAGATGTCGTTCTTTGTAGAGCATTTATGAGTGCTCTCCTATGACATGCCTAAGTCTTGTTTTGTTGGAAATATTTTCATTGATGTATTTGGTTAACGGAATCATGTAACAGAAGCTGACGAATGTTGACGGAAATGGTATAAAGTAACAAAAAAAACCAACAATATGAAGAGCCTTGAAAATATATTTTTCAATGGATAGATATGATCGATTAAGTGCAATAAAGACTATAGTACAATCATATTTTGAACAACTATTGTGATATGAAAGTTTGGTAAAAAGTAATGGAATTATGGCCAAAAAGGTGACACAAATTTTCAGCAAGTTATAAAAGAAGATGATCAGATTTGGAAGCATGATTCATGGAGTATCATCAGAAAATAAAGGATCAAAGACAACCAGCAATTAAATGTGTGAATATCCAAACAGTTAAATGTGAAAATAGCGGGAAAAGAACAACAGTATAGAGGGCCACAATTTTCCCAATGAGGCCCATGTTTTAGGGCAAAATGGCCCTTAGGAGCAGCGATTTTTCTAAGGAGGGGCAGCACTCCTATCAAGGGGTTAATGGCATTGTTTAATGTGTATTTAATAATTTTTAAGGGCTGCATTAATTTCTTTTGGTTTTATTCGACTAATGCACTTAATTAAGTTGTGTTAATTAAATAATTGAAAGGTTGTGTTGGTTGGAATGATGTGTCTTTTCAAAAGGATGTGAGAAGGATATATAAAGATATGGAATCATTTGATTTAGAAAAACAATTTGAGTGTTTCTTCATTCAAATTTAAGGGAGACAAGAAGATGAGAAGAAGATGAAATTTTAAAAAAAAGAGTGAAGGGAAGATTCGTTTTAATGGAGAGTTGTTGTGATTTATATATGGGAAGGGACTGAAATAAATAAGGAGAATATTTTGAGCAGCATTTTTGTTCTATCACTTGTTGAAACAGCAACAACATAAAAGATAGAAAAGAGTTTGTTTCTCATAAGGAAGGTTGGTGCCTTCATATTCGAAGAGATCGGTGTCTCTTGCTAAGTTGGTGCTTAGAAAAATGGGGTCAGTGCTCCTGTAGGTCGGTGCCTACAAAATTATAATTTGGGAATTGGTATCTCCCATACGTTGGTGTATACAAACATTTGAGAAATATAATAAATTATATTTTATCCATGGTTTTCTCCCAAAAGGGTTTCCACGTAAATCTATTTTTGTTTGCATTGTGTTGGTTTGCTTTGCATTTATTGATTTCTTTGATATATTCATTGTGAAATTGATTAATTGTGATTACGGTTCTAAGATTAAGTGTCATTTAAAAAAATCATAATAATGATTCACCCCCCTCTCAGTATTATCTTGTGCTTAAAAATTGGTATCAATGTGGGTGCGTTCAGGAACAATCTAAAAATTAGAAGGTAGATCTCACAAGCACATATAGCTACTCATCAATTACAAGAAGGTTTTTCTTTGAACAAGGCTCCATTGTTTGATGGAAAAAAGTATACATTTGGAGCATAAGAATGAAAAAATATCTAATGGAACTAGGGTTTGATGTTTGGCAATCAATAACAATTGGACATACAATCCTATCAGTTCCATTGATAGATCAAGCTGGAAAGAAGGATTTTGAAAACAATGCCAAGGAGATGAATGTAATCATATGTGGCCTGTCAAAATATGAGTTTGTTAAAGTAATGCAATGTGACACGACGAAGGAGATATGAGACAAATTTTGAGTTATCTACGAAGGTGATGACAAGGTTAAAAGGGATAACCTACAAACCCATAAGAGACAATTTGAGAGCCTGAAAATGAAGGATGAGGAGAATTTTGCAGCCTATATTCTTCGTGTGGATGAGGTTTTCAATGCCATAAGAGGGTTAGGCAAAAATATTGAATAATCCATGATTGTTCAAAAGATTCTAAGATCTCTACCATCAGGATTTGATGCTAATGTTTTTTTCATTGAAGAAATGAAGGATCTTGATAAGTTGAGCATGGGCGAACTACATGGAATACTGACCAAGTATGAAATGAGGACTGAATCAAATAGACCATAAAATAAGGAAGTTGCATTCAAAGTCTCAAAGAAAGATAAAATCAAAGAACCTGAATCGAATAAGAAATCAAGCATCAAAGAAGATGAGAAAGAATCATTATTCATTTAAAAGTTAAAGAAAGGATATGGAAAGTACAAAGGTAAGTTACCATTTAAATGTTTTAACTGTGGTAAAATTGGTCATTTTTTGGCTGAGTTTCTAGAGAAATAAGATAGCGATGATGAGGAAAGCAAACCTAAATTCAAAATGGAATTCAAGAAAAGAAAAGGCAAGAAAAGATCTGGAAAGCAAAAGAAAATATTATATTCAAAAGGAAGTAGTAGATCATCCGAAGAAAGTGGGATAAGTGACTCAGATAGCGATAATGAAAAAATATTATTCATGGCTATAAAACATGACTTAGAAAGAGATGAATACATGAAAGAAAAAGGTGAAGTGAATCTTGAAGAAGAACTTATAACTAAATGACTATCACTGCCTGTAATTTTTGTTGAAGTGCAGCTAACTATCCATCATCTCCACCACCACCTAGAGCACGAGGTGGCAGGCCCTGCTATGGATACACCTGCTGTAATGGAACATGAATACCAGATAGAATACCAACTGGAGGATACTACTTATGAAGCACCAATGACACCTATCTCTGTCTAGGCCTAGGCCCTTTGGTTCCCCGATCAAGTTTTCAATGACTTCATAGTCATATTGTTCCCGCGTTTCGAATACAAATTATCATTCGAAGCTTCAGACAAAGATGCTATTGAGATATTGAGCCCTTATGGTATTTCATACATGTTCCAGTAATTATCCAAGTGAATGAGTTAACTTCAAAGTGGATTCATCGTGAGAGGAGTGCATTACAACCCGTAGCCGCCTGCCCCCTCACACCTCTATTTATTCTATGGAGTATGGGGGTAGTTGGTGTGGTGGAGGACCCTGTCCCCCACCCCCATCATGATGTGGACTATCAAAATGATCATCATCGTCATCATCATCTTTGTCATCCTCGCCACCCTCATCACCACTGTTAGGAGGTTCTACTAGAGGTGCTTTCACTCCTGCCTCATAGGCTACTCTCAGAATCGTCAATCGATGAGTTAATGCTATCTGATACCAAGACCCATACTCTATTATACCCCCCGAATCTTTGACCTTCCACAAAGGTACCCACAGAACTGGAATCACCTGCAGATAACTAGCCATGGCTCTGTCCATAGTAATCTGCAGCCCCATATCAACATAATCTTGGGCCCTGCGAGCATACCACATATCTGGCCTTGACACATCCTATGTCATACCTAGTTATCTCTGGCACCGATCAACTCTGTACAAATCTCACATATAGATGTGGCTACCAAACATAAAATTCTCAAATGTCGGTGTACTGAGTGTTTCACCTGATTCTAGAGTGTTTCTTCGAATGTTGACGAAACAAATAAGGGTAATGGGTTAGGAGGAATACCTGTTGAAATGTTGGTTGTAGGTTGTTACACTTGTATGACTTCTGAATCCATAGCTGATCATGAGAGATTCCTTTTTGCTTGGAGGAACTACCTGAAATGGAACACAAGACCACCAAATAAAAGTTAAACAATATATGCAATGGACTTCCTAGTGTGTGCTAGATCTGGGAAGTGTGATACTTCCTAGATGGTTTTCAACCACTGTTTAAAGCAAATTAATGCGAGAAATAAAGAAAATCCTACAGTATTTAAAATGATTTATCTATCTCATTAGTCTACAATAAGAAAATTCGTTCACAATAGGTTAAGCTATGACTGAATCTGAAGGTCAATGTCTTGGTCAGGGTACTGGTACTAGTCAGGGTGAGATTTTGGGTGGTTTTGGGTATTTGGTGGAAGTTTAGGAGATCTATTCTTAGTTTCTGGTAAAAGACACAGAGACTGACGTCGGTCTGGTATGACCAGTATTAGTTTAGGCTAACGGGAAATGGTTGTGGGTAGCTGGCATCGGTATAATTGAGGTACAGGGAACTCAATAAAACTTGGTTGGGTGATAGATCTGAGATTAGATGAATATGGGAGGGAAATGGAAAGATTCGTATGGATCTGAGGTATGCACAAGAATGATTAAGGTCCATGTATGGGAATGTAAGGGTGTGGATAAAAATATGGTCAAGTTTTCATGGAGGTAAATGATCGGGGGATGGAGATGAGATAAAAAGATAAATAACAGATGTAAAAGGATCTACCAAATGATGAATAGATGAGTGCTAGTTAACAAAACTTACTGTTTGTACGGGCTTGATGCTTGGTTGGAAATGGTGGGTGATCAAATAGAATGAACTTGATGTAGCGCTGTCACTTCCCTGGATGTTCCCGTGAAGGTAGATGGATGTGTGATTGCTTCAGGTATTGGCTATGGATGCTTTGATGTGTATACTAACGCAGGTTTTGCTTGCATGTAGCTCTAGTTTCATCACTTGTTCTCAAAAGATGTGATTATATCTCAAAAATGTGCCAACCTTGAAATAAGGTTGTTTTGGGGGTTAAATGGTAACAAACGGCGGTTTTGGTTTAATCGACAGTGGTTAAGGGTAACCGGTGTCGGTTTGGGTGGGATTTTCTAGGTTTACTAAATTAACCTATCTAATCTTGTGGACCTACCTCTCTGCTACCAATCACCCGATTCCGCCTTCTCCCTCCTCAGTTCCTGGTTTGAGGGGGATCACCTTCACCCACACATAGGGCAATCACATCTTATTTTTGCTAGTGTCACTTACCAATACAAGCTACGCAACAAAAAGGGGGAAAATGTAGACACTAAAATTAGGTCATACTCTCCTTGGTCCCACCGAGCGTGCCAAAATGTTTCACCTAATTCTAGATCGTTTCTTTGAATGTTGATGAAACAAATAAGGGTAATGAGCTAGGAGGAATACCTGTTAAAATGTTGGTAGTAGGTTGTTGTAAAAACTAATCATGAGAGCTTCCTTTTTGCTTGGAGGAACTACCTGAAATGGAACATAAGACCACTAAATAAAATTTAATCAATATATGCAATGGACTGCCTAGCGTGTGCTAGATCCGAGAAGTGTGATACTTCCTAGACGGTTGTCAATCCATTATTTAAAGCAAATTAATGCAAGAAATATAGAAAATCCTACTGTAGTTAAAAGGATTTAGGTATCTCATTCGTCTATAATAAGCAAATTCATTCACAGCAGGTTAAGCTATGACTGAATCTAAAGGTCAATGTCTTGGTTAGGGTACTGGTACTGGTCAGGGTGAGATTCTGGGTAGTTTTGGGTATATGGTGGAAATTTAGGAGCTTTGTTCTTAGTTTCTAGTAAAATACACAGAGACCGACGTCGGTCTGGTATGACTGGTATCTATTTAGGCTAACCAGTGGCAGTTGTGGGTAACTGGCATCGGTATGGTCAGGGTATAGGAAACTCAATAAAACTTGGTTGGGTGATAGATCTGAGATTAGATGAAGATGGAAGGGCAATGGCAAGATTTATGTGGATCCTGGATATGCACAGGAATGATTAAGATCCAGGTATGGGCAGTGCAAGGGTATGGATAAAAAGATGGTCAAGTTTTCATGGAGGTAGATGATGGGGGAATGGAAATGAGAGTAAAAGATAAATAACATATGTAAAAGGATCTACTAAATGATGAATAGATGAGTTCTAATTAGCAAAAATTATTGTTTGTACAAGCTTGATGCCTGGTTAGAAATGGTGGGTGATCAAATAGAATGAACTTGATGTAGCACTGGCACTTCCCCAGATACTCCCGTGAAATTAGATGGCTTTGTGATTGCTTCGGGTACTAGCTATGGATGCTCTGATGTGTATACTAACGCTGGTTCTTCTTGCATGCAACTCTGGTTTCGTCACTTGTTCTCAAAAGATGTGATTATCTCTCAGAAATGTGCCAACCTCGAAATAAGATTGTTTTGGGGGTTAAATGGTAACCAACGGAAGTTCCGGCTTAACCGGCGATGGTTAAGGGTAACCAGTGTTGGTTAGGGAGGGATTTTCTAGGTTTACTAAAATAGGCAGATCCCCTTGATTTTATGGGCTCTTGTTTCATTTTTACCCCGTAGATTAGCATGGAAGCTTCCTTCTAACATGTGGGAATGTGGTTAGAGGGAATGTAGGATTTGATTTTTAGGGTCTGGGTAGGTCTTAGTTAGTTATGACAACTTACTAAGAATAGGTCTTAGGGTGAGGTGGCTAGATGAGGTGTCTAGGTGAGGTGGATATGTGGGCATTATCCAATTAGGATATTTAAATAATAAATATTGTGAGGATAATGAATTAATTTAATTAAATTAATATTAGTGTGGGATGAAAGGGGCCATGGTTAGGAGAATGTGTTTAAGGTGTTTTATTTGACGAGGGACCAAGGAGAGTGTGACCTAATTTTAGTGTCTACACTAACCTCCAAGCCATCCTTGGGCCACTGAAAGTGTCTGTATGGCTTACAAACTATCGCATCTTATTGTAACTCATCAAACTCTTGGAGATAATGGTAAGTGTCTCCCATGTTCCATCACACATCATTGCAACTATAACCCAACCCATAGTAGAAGGATCCTCTAGAGCACGTACTCTCAAAACACCAGCGGGGATACCAATGGCAATGTGGTCCCATGCCCAAATCTATAGCAAACAGACCAGACCTATCGTCTTCTAACGGTAGTAGGTAATCAAATGCAGGTCCCAATATAAATGTGTCAGTATGCACTGGCCCCAATAGTATATCTGACCATCAATAATTCCATAGATAACTCTAATAAGACCAAGTGGGAAGGTAGCTCTAGTCTTTTCAGGGAGTAAAACTCCACTGAAAAAGGCCATCAAATATACCACAACTTGGTCTAGCTCAGGATCTTCTATGCACTAAGATAATTTGAGTGTCATACCTTGCCGAGGTATCTTCAGATCTCTAACCAACTCTAATATGCAACGATCAATGTCAGGAAGATGGCTCATATACTGAATCAACTCACCATGGATGGGGACCCGGTATATACCTCACACGTCCTCTAGGGTAACGGTCATCTCGCCAGTCGAGATCCAAAACCACTAGCTCTCATTGTGCCACCTCTTATCTAAGGCTGTGAGGAGGTCATGATCAAGTGCAATCTGTGGGATATTGACCATGTAAGCTAAACCAATTACGTATAGGAGGATATCTAGTATCTTCCTATCCTGCTCGTCAAAATATGTCTTTATAGCCGCTAAATGACCATATCACTCTCTCATATGAAGCATGGGTAATCATCTCTACAAAATAACAATACACTTTTTAGGCTATTTCTATCTACATTCTTCCATTTTTACTAATTTTTACTTTCTTCTACCAATTTCTAGCCTGCATTCATCTACGCTTGATTTATTTTTCGCCAAAAATTATTCAAGTGTTACTTCCTAGTACATATGTGCCTCATTCGACACATACACGCATGTTTTGATGCATACATGCCCAAAACGTATATACCTCCCCTTTGACACATATGCACCCTAATCAACGAGTACACACCCATATTTTCTCTCCCATCAATTTTGACATTCGCAGGACGCATATGCATCTAGTAAGGTACCTACATGTGCCTTTCGGCGTACACACATATGCACATTCATTTCCCCCCGCAAAATGCATACACATCCATTCTATCACATATGTGTGTCACTCAGCACACACGCGTGCGTATATGTGTTTTTTCCCATAGGACGCATACGCGTCCCAACCAACAAACACCCGTGCATGTATCCATGTTTCAACACCTACGCGGGTGCATACCTGTCATTTTGGTCCATACGCGTATGCGTATGTGTTGTGTTTTGCCCTAAACTAGCATATAAAGAAATAAATTAAGCAAAAAGATGACAATATTAACAAGAAAGGATAGGGCACTCATGAAGGGTCCATAGCTATCCTCCCGTAGGTACTCCCAGATGCGATCTGGTCATCTCCACCTCCTTTGAAGCCTCGCCATCTCTCTCTCATCTCACAAAGTAACTCACGGTGATAATGGGAAAAATATCCAGATAAAATGAACTATCCATGATGGTTTACCCCCTCCCAAGTGGGTATATTAAGCTACCACGATGCCCCTGCAACATGTTTTGGCCACTGTGATCACTCTAACGCTTCTTCTTCTCACCAAAATAATTATTTTTACTAATTTTCACTACGTTGGAGCACTCAGTGCTATCTAGCGGTCATTTCTTAGCCATGTGGTAGTTTACAAATATTCCAAGCACTATTTTCCATTATTTTTCTTCTATTTTACACATCGTGATAATTATTTTTATTAAATAATTATTTTTGGCTCGTTCTTCTTCTCACCAGGGCATTATACTACTATCTGACGCCCTTTTCTTCGCTTTAGATGCCCTTTTCTTCACCTTATGGAATTTTTATGTGCTTTTTGGTGATCTTCCATTTCTTAAATTCGTCTGACTGATCAATTTTTTTTTAAAAGTATAAAATCATTCAAAAAATCCAACAACTTCGTAAAACTTTCAAAATGGACTAAAATTGTTAACAAGCTCATTTTACAGCTGAATTTTGTGTCGCTCACATGACACTCATCTCGTATCTTGCCTAAATTTTCACCTATTTTTAAAAATTGAGTTGCAAATCATCTAACTTTACAATCATTTACAAGAGCTACGCTACTTACTTCTTCTATACTCTGGGGCACAATGAGTTGCCTGGTATTGTTTCGTCATGTACGCTACTTTTTCATTAGGCCCAAATGCTCTCCGTTCTTTCCCTTTCATGTATAATTTGCTTGGGGCATCATTTTTAACCCTTGTCATTTATCACAAAAATTTGGGACTAAATCTCGATAACACAATATTTTTGTAGCTCTCTTGGACGTTGTTGGTTTGAGTGTGTGTGTTTGTACTTATTTTCCTGTTAGATCAATTTTTTTACTTCTCATACTGCATTACATTTTGTATGTTGCATTGAGTTGGCAGTTTCAACAATGGATAATTATTTGTATTATTGTTTTTCATATCATTCTATACCTTTATCATATTTTTATATTTTAATAAGGACCAATGATGAATATTCTTAGCAATATGATGGAATCAATATTATCTTATACACAACAAAGTTGTCAATAGCTCAATATATCCCCCTTGATATTTTTTATCTTCTTCATCTTTCTTCTCTTTGGCACTATTCTTTCTTCTATTCTCTTTTTTCATCTTTTTATCGTCGATTGACCTCTTTCATCGCGTTATCAACACTCTAGGGGGCATCCTCCACCCTACTCATTTTTCTTCCACACCTTCGAATTTTTTTCAGTTGTTCGTGTTTGTCTACTTTCTTTGAAGTGACGTAGCTTATGCCACCCCAAAGAGGGGAAAATGTAGACACATATAGTTTGATCAAAGCACTATTATTCTTAATATTTCACTAACTCTCCTCCCCTTTGCAAATTGACAACATCTCGTCAATTAGGCCTATCTAACTCTCCATTTACGACATCCATTTGGTCATATTCCTCTTGTAATAAATTAAAAAGGCTAATATAGCCTCTTATTGGCGAGATCCTCTTATTATCCTCTTCTTATCTCCATTCACTAACTTCCTAGGTCATTAATCCATTTCATTGGATTGAGTGGTCCTCTCGCAATCCTCTCAAACTCCTAATTTCTCACTAATCTTGATTAATTAGCCTAACCCTAGATTAACTAGTCCTAATCATGTGTTGACATTTTCTAAGCGAAAAAGTGACTTTTGGACTATGCTTTTATCCCACATTCACCCAAACCTTTCCATCCTTGGAAACCAAAAACTATAAATAGGAATAGACCCCCCTCTCATTTCCTAAGAACATTTCCCCTCTCTAGGCTAAACTATAGTATTATTGTTAGGATTAGAGACATTCTTCATTGTTATTGAGTTATTTTCTTTACCATTTGCATTTGTAAAACATCAAACTTGAGTAAATGGGATGAACCATTGGCCTTGAATCCATTAATGGTGAGATCTCACTCTCCAACCCTTGATTGTCAAACAAAGCATAACCGAATGCTAGGAGCTTTAATAGGTTCATCTTTCATAGCTTTCATGGAGTAGAGAAATATTTAGATATGTTAGGGTTTGAATGTTTATCTCAATTTTATATGTGCATGCAAAGAGATTGTTCTTGTTTATCTCTAATCTGATGGTCCATTGAATGGTTGTTTAAATCTTTCGGGGCCTCTTGAGTGTTCTTACCCCATTTTATAAGCTTTTACAACTTTTCCTTGTTCACATTTGGCATGCCCAATGGGACTTACGCCATATTCCTTTTTCAAGTCTATTATAGGCTTTACATGTCCATTTCTAACCATTTTTATGCTTTCTAGGTTTTAAAAGATTGTCTATTAAAGAATTTTACATTTATAAACGGATTTTTCTTCCTTTTGCCAAGGTATTTAATGGTTCTAAGCTAGAAATAGACTTCCATTATTAAAAAATAACCTATTTTATCTTTTAACCTTTTTCGTTTCCATGAATTTTAAAGTTTTTACATGGGGTTCACGTAGGTGTCCTAGAAGGACGTGTCTCCGTCAAAACAAGCGTGTATGCATCAAGCTAGATGCATATCCATTTTTTCCCATGTGTATGTGTCGAAATGTAGGTGTACCCGCTCCTTTGGATGCATAGGCGTCTGTCAAAGATTATGTTGACCTTACATTTTACATCGGCCTGTATCCATTCTCTAGGGCGCGTATCTGTCGAAACCCTAGCGTATGCATCTTTCTGGATGCGTAGGTGTCAAACTTCATAGTCACTTTATATCTGCACACGTACCTATCGGTTAGGGTGTGTATCCATTGGTTGGGGTGCGTATGCGTTGGATTGGGCATGTAGGCATCAGTGTTAAAAGTTGAAATTTTTCACGAGCTATAAGATCAAAGTTTCTAGTTTTTGCTAACTTGTTTGCAGGTTCTTAACAGTTGTTTGTAGGGTTCTTTAGTCTTGTTTTGATTAACTTAATTAAGTGTTTCATTTATTAGTTGATAGATGTTTTTGAAGCATGTATGTTATTCCCTTGCGCCTTATAGGTGATCTTGGGAACTAAAAATGCTTCCAAAACCTTCTTCTTACTTTCCAAACGGATGATTTGAGCTTCATAATCGATTAATATTTCAAATTTAGTTAAAATAAATTCATTTAAGTAAATTACTTCAATTATTTTCCATTACTTATTTCTAGTTTAGTTTTGTGTTGTGTATGCTCTTCCTTTGCACCTTTTGGTGACCTTGGGAATTAAAAACAAGACGTAAACTCTCTTTCATGATATTGTGATCCTTTTGGAAAATTACTAACCTTTGTGCGTATAGGACCAAATTCATTTGTTAAAGAAATGATTTTTGAAACAAAAACCCACTAATACATATTTTCATACAGGTTTCCAAATGGTGTGCTACTTAAAACCACATTAAGTTTAGCAAGATAAAAAACACACCAAAAAGATCACACTGTATTGCAGGTATCAGAAAAGGGTACATCCCTATCCACTCAACAAGAACATAATCCCTTTGGCATAACACCTTAAGCTACAATAATGGGGATGGTTCTAGGAACCCTAAAGTAATCCACCACTAAGTAACCTCGTGGATGAAATAGGAAGTGATCCACTTACCCACTTGACTAGTCATACATTGTGAGTTTAGAGTCAAAGTTGTCTGTATCACAACCCCAGTGATGATACAATTGAACGCACTAGTTTCTCATTGTATCAAAAGGGAGTAAATCAAAGCTGAGATAATCCTTGGGAAACCTTGGAAAATAAATCTCACATTAGAAAAACTTGTGACACCTAGTTGAGTGAACCATTTTTCAAGGATCTCACTTTTCTAGTCCATTATCGCATCTTGTCAAACCATCACAAAGTGACAACTTGCTTGGATTCAAAACCTTGTTTTCCAAACATGGTAACGAATCCACTTAAGTTAGATTTAAGTGTCTCTCATCACGAAATTAAATGAAATATCACTTAGCTTGGTTTATTTCTTGCCTTTTTACGAGGTAAAACTCTTCCCAAATGACGCTTAGTTTATTTTCATTTTTTATCTATACCTTTGCATTCTTGTTCCCCATTTGGAAAAAGGGAAGGCATCTTTCAGGAGTGTTTTCATAGATAGTGTTTTCCACTTTTTTGTCTGTTTACACTCATCCATATTTGTGTCTGATTTGTTAAACGTCTAAAGTGTGTGGATACGTTCTTATATCCTTGATAACTACCTGATCTTGATTGCATGATCATCTTCATAGCTAGGATTTCATTTTACCATCATTTCCCCTTTGATTTGTTACTCTACCCACATTCTAGACATATAATTGTGACACTTACATCTTGTTTTCATTTCTTGAGAACTTGATATAATTTTCCTCGTTATATCGTTACGCTGCTCGCACAAGTGAAAAATTCTTGCTACACTTGTACTTAGTTTTGGTCCCAACAATGTCTAAGGTATTTTTAAAATTTTGATAATACAATTTTTTGTATTATGATAACATCATCTTGATACTAACACCTTTCCTTTGTAGGCTTGGTTAACGTGTTGGGGTAGTGTTGTTACGTTACTCGCATTTTTAACTTCCATTATCAAAGACTTAGATTTTGTCGGCGTTTGAACTAGTCATGGTATACCTCGTGGAGAGATCACATCTTTACAACTTTAGTACTTAGATCTTGTTGATGTTTCAACTCAACCTAGGTATTGATATGGTGTTGTCATGATCTTATTTGTGCACTTATCATTCAAACCATATCTTAGGGTATAGATTGTTTTAAAAATAGTTGATTGTTTGACAAATTTACTAGAGAAATTGCATGTTTGTTCCTAACAAAATCATTAGCATATTTTGTGTACTTAGGACATCTTTTGAGATGATGGGACTTTAAACAATTCATATCACACACACCTAGGTTTTATATAAACTTGAATACACTTAGACAAAACCTAGCACAACTTCGACTAGTGATGCCTATAATCATGAAAAATGGCATCTAAACTAGATGAGCATGATTTACAAGAAAATACTTTCACATTGTACCCCTTCACTGGTAATAACTTAACGCCTCTCTTTTCACAAGTAAAATACATTGAACTTCTAGTTGATCATAGTGGAGAAGATTCTGATACATCATAGGACCAACAAAAGTTAGACTTAGTTTGCATTGACAAGCTACTTTATTATAAAAAAATGCCAAGTACTTGCAAGAGTTCTTGAATTAGGATCTAAGATCCCACAAGAGCACAAAGTGGAGATTAAAACCATTACCCGTGAAATGGAAGAAAAACCATGACCATCCCTCATATACATGGATAGCCCTTTTGACATAGGGTATGCTTCCACTTCAAGAAAATGTAACAACAGTGTCGAATATGACCCACTAAAAACAACAGGAAATTCACGAAAACCTTACTTTAAGGCTTCAACCAAAGTGGAAATTGAACATGAGTTCAAGGAATCACCACCTCCTAGGTTTGATGATGAAGATGATCCCTTAGTTGAAGAAGAGATCATTCAATGACAGATACAAAAACTCAGTCAAAAGCTAGCAAACTTAGGCTCTTCAAGTAAGAATGTGCATAAGGATAGACTTAGGAAAAAATCAGGTGAGTTTCACATGGATCCATATGATGACGCAATTTTTAAGGTTGCTAAAGTGAATATACCACTATCACCCACAAAGGAACAACTCATTAAATAGCAATTGCAATTAATGAATAATACGCTTACTACTTTATAAGAGAGCAATGTAGGACACAGTAGAAAATACTTATACGAAGAACTATGTCCTTACCCCTTTGATAAAGATATGTTGCGCCAACCATTTCCAAAGCATTTCGATATCCCCAAATTTGACAAGTATAAAAGTAAAATTAATCCACTTAATCATGTCAAAGACTTCTATATAGATTGCAAGTAAGTTTCTTATAGAGATAACTACTTAATACATCTATTTCCTTGTAGCCTGGGAGCAGAGGCATTAAAATGGTTCTTCAGTATACCTAAGGGATCGATCACGACATGGCCCACACTTTCTAAAAAGTGTGTGAGACATTTCTCTTTCAACATGGAGAGTGATATCACCATGAATGATCTTTACAATGCAAAACAAAAATCTAATGAGACCTTCACATGCTTCTTACAACAATGGTGAGGATTGACAATTCGTTTCCCTTGTGTCCTTCTAGAAAAATAGTTAGTAAGCATATTCATCCCCAATTTATACCCGGAAATAGCCTTTCACTTGCAAATGCACTGCTACTCTAACTTCAAAGAAGTTATAGAGAAAGGTAGCCATATCAAAAAGGCTCTTATTGCGAAAAGGGATACTCAAACTTGTTACAAAGGAAAAACATGAGACAAAATCCAATGATAAATAAAAGTTCTTTAATAAGAAAAAAAATTTCATTGGCGATGGCATCACAGACTCCAAGAGATTCTAAAATGTATAGACTGGTCCTCTTTTAAATATTTCACAAGGACCTTGAATAAAGGCACCTACAAAGCGCATGTTTACACCTCTAATTGAATCGTTATCTTCTCTACTTAAACAACTAGATGCAGTCAACATGGTACAATACCCAACCACAATGGTACCATATCAAGAAGAGGCACCTGAACCAAGTTGGTTCAAAGAGCATGAATACTACGATTTTCATCGTGTTAAAGGACACAAAACTGATAGATGCCTAAGATTATGAAATTATTTACAAGACCTCATCGAATAGGGTAAGATCATGGTGGATTTGTCATCTGAATCAGGGAAAGGACCTAACAAAAATATGGGTATATTCAAATAACCTTTTCCTAATCATGAAGATAATAAACATAAGAAGTCAGATCGCGGACAAGCCTATAATGATTATCAAACTACTGCCTACACTTATCTGCCAGACAATAAACCATTTGACTCCCTTATAGTTTGTATCCATTCATCTGATGAACAGGTTAATACAATTAAGATATTAGAGAATAATTATGTTTTAGGTACATGACAGGCTCGTTTTGTAATACCATATCCCCTACCCATTCTATAGGAAGGCCAGTATAATTTAATAGAACAATTAAAGAATACATCGGCTAGAATCTCAATCCTAGATCTCCTTAAGATCTCTACTACTCATAAGAACATATTGTATAAAACACTTCAGAGTTCAGGAGTCTCCACAAAAGTAGATCCCGCACACTTGCAAGCAATGGTCGCACACCTTGATTCTAATGATCATATTACTTTTGATCACGCTACAATCCCACTTAATAACCTAGTGCAAAACTTACCCTTATATATAGATGTCTTCATTACTTTTCATAAGATCAAGAGAGTACTTTTAGATGGTGGTCTAGTTTAAACATCTGCACATTGAAACTGGTAAAATAGCTAGGTCATTCATAAGCAGATTTGGGTGATAAAACTAATACAATCACATCCTATGATAATGAAGAGTAATAATCAGTAGGTACTATAGTGGCTCCAATAGAAGTAGGGCCAACGTATCACGATACAACATTTCATGTCCTTGACTTGGATATTCCTTACAACATGCTCTTGGGATGCCCATGGATCCATGCCATGCAGGCCATTCCCTCCACTTTCCATCAATGTATAAAGTTGTGCCATAGAGACCAAATAATCACCATCCTAGGTGATCCAAATTCATTCACACATTGTAGAGTGCTTCATATCTTCTCACGTGTAGAATATGAATGTCCTTCAACTGATATTATAGCTCCCTTGAAAATAGAGGCTATGAAGGAATGTGTAGATCCAGATACACTCACTCCTTCTAATCATAATTTCATGTCATTGGTTAATCCCTTCACATCATGGGAAGCAACATCTAAAAATTATGGTCCAAATGATCAATTCACTCTTCATGAATCCTTATCAATATTATACCTTTCAGTCTCACATAGGACACGTGGTAAACCATACTTCAAGTTCAAGAGTACTAGGGGTAGATGACATGAACCATTGGATTATTTTATTCCTATCGGTCTCCTATCTGAGGTGAAGATGTTAGAAGATCCCACTAGGAGAGTACCTGAAGGTACCATGGAATCATCTCATCAAGATCCCTAGTATATTAAAGGTCATCACATGATGTATGTCATGGGTTATAATGGGTTTGGATGCGATATAAGTGCACAAGGAAGGTTAGATCCTATTCATATTCCTCATTTCAAATCTAAAAAACATGGCCTCAGAATAATGACCCATGGTAATCCACCTTCTGAGATAGACACCAGCTCTTTAGAATGTGAGGATGGCTTGTCTCATTCAGATTGTGATGCAGATTCCCAATGTAGCCTATACAAGGATCCTGTCTCCACTAACTTATTTCCTAATTCAGCTATTTTTAGCTTATCCAAATCCAACACCCCAATCAATTACCAAGTTACCCTTGTATATCCCGAACTTATAGATTGGGATCAACAATTTCACGTGCCAATAGATTTCTTTGAGAATGATGAGGAATTTTTAGAATTCATGGGGCTTAGGGATTCTATTCCGAATGGAGATCATAAGAAAGGATTTTTCATCAAACTAGATGCTTGTGCATTCTTTGGAGAAGAAGTAGATATGTGTGGATTCTTGAACAAAAATATTATAATCAAGGGCAAGAATACTTAAAAAAAGACTTGTGGAAAGAACAAGCATAAGTCTCCCATCAAAAAGCTAATTGAGGCAGTAGTAGACAAACAAAACTAAAAAATCATAGACAAAGTGGAATATCCTTACAAAGATGATGATGAGCCACCTATCTTACTCTTCCCCTTGATCCTACATGGATGGAAGATGCTTCTAATTTTTTTTCGAAGAAACGATTAGTGTTAACATTGGTTCAGAAGAATAGCCTCAAATGATAAAGTTGGGAGCTTCACTCTTAGCCCAAGAATAGAAGATATTCATGGAATTACTACGAGAATATGTGGATATATTTATGTGCTCATACATATATATGTTAGCTTTAGACCCAAAATTGGTTGTGCATAACCTTTTTGTGCACCCAGACGCTAAACCCATTAAGTATAAATTGAGGAATATGCATCCAAATATTGCATTGCTTGTTAAAGATGAACTAGAATAATTGTTAGCAACAGATTTCATTAAACCCATCGAGTATTCGGATTGGATATCCAATATAGTCCCAGTTCAAAATAATTCAGTGGGTATCATAATTTGCATCAAATTTCAAGACATCAACAAAGCATGTCCTAAAGATGACTTCCCTCTACCTAATATCGACATGATTGTTGACTCCACTGCTGGTTATGAGATGTTATCCTTAATGGATGGCTTTTAAGGTTATAACCAAATCAAGATTATAGAGGAAGATCAGCACAAGATAGCTTTCATCACCCCACAGGGGATGTTTTGCTACAAAGCCATTCCTTTTGGATTAAATAATATCGAGGCACCTATCAACGCATAATGATGGTCATATTCTATGGCATGATGAATGACATCATGGAGGATTACATTACTGATATCTTAGCAAAATCAAAAACCATAGGAGAGCACACTAAAGTGTTGAGGTGTATTTTCCAATGTCTCTGAGATTATAAGGTCCGTTTGAATCCCAAGAAGTGTGTCTTTGGCATTCTATGAGGAAAGCTCTTGGGTTTCATTGTTTCACAGAGAGGAATAAAGGTAGACCTTGAAAAGGTTACAGCTATCATAAAGATTCCTCCACCTAAAAATCTCAAACAACTATGAAGTTTAAAAGGAAAATTTCAAGCAATCCACCATTTTATTTCAAAGCTTGTGGATAAGTGTCATCCATTTACACATCTAATGAAGAAATATGTTACTTTTAATTGGGGACCATATTTTCAAAAGGAATTTGCATTGCTTAAACAATACCTCATCAACCGACCTATTATCATGCCACCTACTCTAGGAAAACCCCTCATGTTATATATTTCAGCCACCTAGTTTGTTATTGGTGCATTGCTTTCCCAATATGACCTCAACCATAGAGAAAGGGCGGTTTATTATCTCGGTCGCACCTTGATTGCCTATAAGTTGAATTATCCACATATTGAAAAGGCCTTCCCGGAATTCATATTTACCTTTTAGAAACTTTTCCATTACCTCCTTAATAACAAAACCAAGTTAATATCCAAAGTTGACCCTCTCAAGTACCTTTTATCCAAACCTTCCCTTATAGGATGAATGGATAATTGGATCATTCTCCTTAGTGAATTCGACATCAAGTTTGTCAATCAGAAATCGTTTAAAGGATAGGTATTGGCTGATCAGTTGGAAAAATATCCCCTACCAAGAATGGAACCTTTGTGTCTAGATTTGCAAGATGCATCCATGATGTATATCAAAGCATTTGTTATGTGGCAAGTCCGTTATGTGGCAATTCCACTTCGATGGATCATTCACATTTCATGCATCAAGGGATGGATTGGATCTCATCACTCCCACATGAGAGGTTATTCCATAAGCATTCCATTTGGGATTCCCATGTACTAATAACATTACAGAATATGAGGTGCTTATCACTAGCCTTAAGTTATCTATCACTTGTAATATCTGACAGCTATGAGTCATCGATGAATCCCAACTAATCATTAAACAAGTTAATGATGAGTATAAGGTCAAAGATGAGAAGCTCATTCCATATAAAAAATTGGTCGAGACCTTGAAGGAGTATCTTGTGCAGATTGTTTTTGAACAACGACCAAGATCGCATAAGAGGTCCATGGATGTTATGGCTACTATCAGATCCCTATTACGCATTCCACCTTAGGCAAGTAAGATGTCATTATTTGAAGATAATTTATGAGTGTTCACCTATGAAATGCTAGAGTCTTGTTTGGAATGTGAGATTGTTGGTCCTCTCTTGCCTTAGTATGATCCCATATTTAACTACTTACAAAATGGCATGTTTCCCCCAAACATTACCCATAGTGAGAAGAAATACCTTATCCATCATATAGCATGTTACACCCTCCTAGGAGGCACCCTCTATTCTCATGGCTACGATAGGAATCTGCTACGTTGTTTGGATGTTACTGAGTCATCCCACCCTATTAAAGAAGTACATGGTGGCATTTGTGGAGTGCACACTAGCGGCATGGTACTAGCTAAGAAACTCTTGAGAGTGAGATATTATTGGCCCACCATGGAAGCAGATTGTTGTAACCTCATCAAGAAGTGTGAACTCTTTCAGAAGTATGGTAACTTGATACATGCACCAGCATAGGTGTTATAACCCATTGCAACACCTTGGCCGTTTTCTAAATGGGGATTGGATCTCATAGGGAAGCTCCATCCTACTTCATCAGATGGTCATACCCACATTATCTCCACCACCAAGTATTTTACTAAATGGGTAGAGGATGTGCCTCTCACTTATATAACCGATGCACAAATCTCCAAATTCATCATGAATCACCTCAACTGCCGTTATGGAATCCCCTCTTCCACTATCACAAATAATGGTAAGTATTTCAAAAAAAATTAGTTAAAGCCTTTTGTCAATGCTTTCAGTTCCAACTCAAGTGGTCCACCCCCTATTACCCTCAAATTAATGGACAAGTTGAAGCTACCAATAAGACTCTTATACAAATCATGGAGAAAATGGTTAGTAAGATTGGTCGTAATTGGAACTTACAAATACATCTCGTCCTTTGGGCCTATAGAACCTCTATCCACACTCCTACTGGTATGACCCCATATTCCTTAGTCTATGGAAATGAATCTATCATACCCTTGGAAGTGGACCTTCCCTCCCTGAGTATATCTCTCCAAGACTGAAGACTATAGAGTTGCTCAACTGATAGAGTTAGAGCTATTGGATGAAAAGTGTATGAGAGCGCTTAATCACCTGAAATTTTATCAGAACCGAGTGTCAAAAGGATATAAAAAATGGATCATTCATCATGATTTTGATATAGGTGATATTTTTCTAAAATAAAATCATATAAACATTGTTAAGGATAAAGAAAATAAAGGAAAATTTGAGGTTAACTGGTTAGGACCTTATGTGGTTGTTGCTAAATATGGATCAGGAGTGTATAAACTTACATATTATGATGGTGAATAAATTCTAGAGTCCATGAACACCATGCATCTCAAGCATTTCTACACTTAATCATGGGATAGATGTCAAGAAATACCGAAAAAGTAGAAAAAGAGAAAAGAAAAAACAAGCAAAAAAATCAAAAAAAATTAAGAAAATAGTAAAAAGAAAATTGGTCATCCACATGTGAAAACCACACAATTGTGGTGCATTTGGCAGGTATTTAGGTGAAAATAAGTTTCTGGCATTCAAGGAGGATTCATTGGTCACAAGCTACTCTTACATATAGACGGGTAACTCTTAGCTTTATCTAGGATTGGATTCCCTTGTTAGGTCTAGGAACCCTACCGAGTCTATCTTGCCAAGCCCGTGATCTGGCTCATTTTTTCTTGTATCTGTGTGAAGGAATCACCTTTGTATATTCCCATCTAATGTTGGGGGAGCCTTCAAATTTCACCTTCTTGAACATACATGCATGGTATTCTACCTTTTGTATATTCCCACATCACGTTGGAGCATCCACGCTTCTTTGTCAATTTACATTGCTTTCAAACAAGACTTTACAAAATACAAAAACATTTAGAAAAGGATACACAAAAATCTAAACATTCAGAAAACCCCCTTTAGGAATGAAGCTACACCAACTTCGTAACATTGTCTTAAGGAAACCCTGAAAATAATGTGAACTGTAGCCTTGAAAACTTATCTTTCAAGATAACACCAAAAACATTAGAAAATATATCAATGTTGTCCCATAAAAACAAGGTAGTGATTAGATTGATTTTAGTTGTCGGTTTGTATAGTTTTGGTCGTAAGTATCTTTTTCATGTTTTATGATTTAAAGTATGGTTCATTTTCTTACCTTAGATGTAATCTCGTTTGATTTAATTACGAGCTGCATTGATTTCATTTTTAACTTTCATAATTGTAAAATATTGATATATTTTCATCGTCTGCTGTCTACATCTATTACCTGATTCATTTTACATACTTAGACTAATACCAATTTAATCTGTTGTTAAGGTTTGCAAGAGTTCATTTCTAGTTGCATATTGTTATGTTGTTTTTTATATGTATATTTGTTTAGTTTTGTTAACTTTTTCTTGTTTTTTTATTTACTACACATCTTTTTGTTATCACATCTATAATCTATCATTCATCACATATAACATCATCTAGTACATCATATATACAAAAATTCTAAGTCTTACATCAAGCATGTATACTGAGCTAATCATCACATATCATATCATTAACAAGGCAAGAGGGATTGTGCATGATCACAAATCCATCCCCCCCAGCACCAATATCATCACTATCATCCTATATACTAATCTACTCAGTATCTCATGTACAAAACATATGATAACATCTAAGGATATATCATCAATCTAAAAACGTATGGTACATCATCAACATCTATCATGATACATACATGTGAAATCAAAATCATACAACATCATGATATATGTAACACATCCATAAGCATGATTCGTCATCATAAAGACATATAAAAACATGATAAAATATAACATCAAATGTCCATATATACATATAAAAATGTAATCAGCCATCACAGGGAATAAATCATAATGAATCCTTCATAAGAGGCATACAATCAAAATGATACATCCATACATACATCGATCAAAATTAGCCTTCATAAGAGGTAGACATACATGTAAAAGGTGTGTTATATACCAAGAGTATCATCCATGGCTCTCCCCCTCTCCTAGACTGCCAGGACACATGTGTTGAAATGGAGGCTTATGCTGCTACTGATGGGACAGTCTAGCTCCGGGTGTACCACTATGTTGAATAGTGGACTTTTGTACTAACTTCCCCAACCTCCTTGACCTAGACCATGTCCTTCTCACACCAAGTTGATCAAATGAAATCACTTTGTCCCTCTGGCACTGCGTGACAATAGGTGGCCTTGTAATGCAAGGCCTTTCCACTATCTCTCATAATGTCCTGTATCATCTCATTATCACCAAAAGTTATAGCTTCCTGAATAGTGGAATCTCGCTCATTTGTAAATCTACCAATTTACACCTGAGCTTTTCTCAGCGCATCAACCTGCTGATCTATATCCGATGTGATAGTATGGACTTGATCCTATGCCTGATCTCTCTACATAGTTGTATAATAATAGCCTACATCTGTGATTGTTCCTGATGTAATAGGCTCAATATCTACGTGCCCTTTGTTGCTAGTTGTTGTATCTACTACAACCATGCATCCCAATCTCTAGCCTGACCAGCCTGAGCTCTCATCTGGTATGTCTCTATTGTAACAATATGGAGTTATGCCCTATCCTGATCCCTCTCAGTCTCTACCTATAACTGAACGGTGATCGCCTCCTGTAATTATTGTTGAAGCACAGCTAACTGTCCATCATCTCCACCACCACTTGGAGCATGACGTGGCAGACCCTACTGCGGATAAACCTATTGCAATGGAACATGAATACCAAATGGAATCCCAACTGGAGGCAAATTTATATGAGGCACCAATCGTACATGTCTTTTTCTAGTCCTAGGCCATTTCCCATGTGGCTAATGTGGTGGAGGACCCTGTCCCCTGCCCCCATCATGACACTAACCTTCAAAAGGATCATCATCATCTCTGTCATCCTCGCCACCCTCATCACCACTGCTAGGAGGTCCCATTGGAGGTTCTCTCACTCCTGCCTCATAGGTTGCTCTCAGAATCATCAATCGATGAGGTAATATCATATGATACCAAGGCCCATACTCTATTGTACCCCCCGGATCTCTGACTTGCCTCAAAGGTACCCACAAAACTAGCACCACCTACAAATATCTAGTCATGGCTCTGTCCATAGTAATCTGCGGCCCCATATCGACATACTCTTGGGCCCTACAAGCATACCACATATCTAGCCCTGGCACATCATGTGTCATACCTAGCTATCTTTGGTACCGATCAACTCTGTATAAATTTTACATATAGCTAGAGCTTCCAAACATAAAATGATCAATTTTCATTGTACTGAGCTCTAAGCCATCATTGGGCCACTGAAAGTGTCTGTATGGCCTCCAAACTATCGGCTCCTGTTGTAACTCATCAAAATCTTGATGATAATGGTAAGTGTCTCCCATTTTTGGCTACACATCATTGTCGATTGGAACCCAACCCATAGTAGAAGGCTCCTCTTGAGCACGTACTCTCAAAGCACCTGTGGGGAAACCAATGGCAATGTGGTCCCACACCTAAATCATGATGAAATGGGTCAAACCTACCATTTTTTAACAGTAGTAGGTAATCATATGCAAGTCCCAATATAAATGTGTCAATATGCACTAGCCCCAGCAGTATATCTTACCATCAATAAGTCCAAAAATAACTCCAATAAGAACAAGTGGGAAGGTAGCTGTAGTCTTGTTAGGGAGTAAAAATCAACTGAAAAAGGCCATCACATATACTACAACTCATTCTAGCTCAGGATTTTCTATGCACCAGGATAATTTGACTATCATACCTCAGTAAGGTATCTTCAAAGCTCCAAAAAACTCTAATATGAAATGATCAATGTTAGGTAGATGGCTCGTAAACTGAATCATCTCACCATGGATGGGGACCCGGTATATCCACCACATGTCCTCTAGGGTAACTGTCATCTCTCCAGTCAAGAGTTGGAAGAACTGGCTCTCGTTATGCCACCTCTTAGCTAAAGTTGTGAGGAGGCCGTGATCAAGTTTAATCTGTGCCATATCGGCCACGTAAGCTAAATCAGTCACGTATAGGAGGATATATAGTATCTTCCTAGCCTGTTCGTCAAAATCTGCCTCTATAACCACTAAATGATCGCACCACTCTCTCATATGAAGCATGGGTAATCATCTCTACAAAATAAAAATACACTTGTTAGGCTATTTCTATCTAAATTCTTCCATTTTTACTAATTTTTACTTTCTTCTAACAATTTCTAGCCTATGTTCATCTACGATTGATTTATTTTTCTCCAAAAAATTATTTAAGTTTTACTTCCTAGCACATGCATGCTTCATTCGACGCATACGTTAACTAATCAACACACACCAAAATTTACTCTCACATCCATTCTAACATGCGCAGGACACATACACATCTAGTTAAGTTCCTAGCCATGTCTTTCAACGCATGCCCGTGCGCGCATTCGTATCATCTCCACAGGACGCATACATGTCCATCCTCGCACAAATGCGTGTCATTCAACACCTGCACATGTATGTGGTTCTTCCCACAAAACACATACGTGTCCCGACCAACAAACACGCATGCACGTATCCATGTTTCAATGCCTACGTGGGTGCATACCTATCATTTCGGTGCATACGCTTATGCGTATGCATTATGTTTTTCCCTAAACTAGTGTACAAAGCAATAAATTAAGAAAAAATTGACAAAATTAACAAGGATAGGGAACTCACAAAGGTTGCATTGCTATCCTCCCATAGGTACTCCCGGATGTGGTCTGCTCATCTCCTCCTCCTCTAAAGCCTTGCCATCTCTCTCTCAGCTCACAAAGTCTCTCGCAGTGATAATTGACAAAATATCTGCAGCAAATGAACTATTTGTGATGGTTTACCCCCTCCCAAGTGGGTATATTAAGCTTATGTGATGCCCCTATGACATGTTTTGGCTATTGTGATCACTCTCACACTTCTTCTTCTCACCAAAATAATTATTATTTTTATTTTTAAATAATTATTTTTACTAATATTCGTTACGTTGGAGCACTAAGTACTACCTAGCGGTCATTTCTTCTCTCTGGGGTAGTTTACAAATATTCTAGGCACTATTTTTCAGTATTTTCTTTTATTTTTCTTCTTTTTACCTGTCGCAATAATTATTTTTACCAAGTAAATATTTTTGGCTCGTTCTTCTTCTCACCGGGGCATTTTACTACTATCTGATGCCCTTTTCTTCGCCTTAGGAAATTTTCACGAGATTTTAGGTGATATTCCGTTTCTTAAATTCTTCTACTCGATCAAAAATTTAAAAAATTATTAAATCATTCAAAAAATCCAAAAATATCATAAAACTTCGAAAATGGACTAAAATTGGTATCAAGCTCATTTTACAGCTAAAATTTGTGTCTCTCGCATGACACTCATCTCATATCTTGTCATCTTTTTCACCTATTTTGAAACAACGACTTATGAATCATTTGAATCTACAATCATTTACAAGAGCTATGATACTTAATTCGTCTATACTCCAGGGCACAACGAGTTTCTTGGTATTGTTTCGTTGTGCAAAATACTTTTTTATTGGGCCCAAATGCCCTCTGTTCTTTCCCTTGCATGTAAAATTTTCTTAGGGCATCATTTTTTTCCCTTGTCATTTATCACAAACATTTGGGACTAAAGCTCGATAACACAATATTTTTGTAACTCTCTTGGACGTTGTTGGTTTGAGTGTGTGTGTTTGTACATATTTCCTTGTTAGATCAACTTATTTACTTCTCGTATTGCATTACATTTTGTATGTTGCATTGAGTTGGTGGTTTCAGCAATGGATAATTTTTTGTATTATGGCTTTTCATATCATTTTATACCTTTATCATATGCTTATATTTTAATAAGGACAGACGATGAAGATTCTTAGCAATATGATGTAATCGAAATCATCTTATACACAACAAAATTGTTAATAGCTCAATATCTCCCCCTTGATATTTTTTATCTTCTTCCTCTTTCTTTTATTTTGTTGTATTTTTTCTTCTATTCTCTTTTTTCATATTTTCGATCGTCGATCAACCTCTTTCATCACCCTGTCGACACTTGAGGGGGTATCCTCCACCCTACTAATCTTTCTTCCACCCCTTCAAAAAAATCCAGTTGTTCATGTTTTTCTACTTTCTTTGAAGTGACGTAGCTTACACCACCCCAAAGAGGGGAAAATATAGACACCTGTAGTTTGATCAAAGCACTATTATTCTTAATATTGCACTAAATCTCCTCCCCTTCACAAATTGACGACATCTCATCAATTATGCTTATCTAACTCTCCATTTACGACATCCATTTTGTCGTATTCCTCTTCTAATCAATTTAACAGACTAATATAGTCTTTTATTGGCTATATCCTCTTCTAAAATCCATTCATTAACTTCCTAAGTCATCAATCCATTTCATTGGATTGAGTGGTCCTCACACAACCCTCTCAAACTCCTAATTTCTCACTAATTGTGATTAATTAGCCTAACCCTAGATTAACTAGTCATAATCATATTTTGACCTTTTCTAAGCCAAAAAGGGAATTTTGGACTATCCTTTTAACCCACATTCACCTAAACCTTTCCATATTTGGAAACCAAAAACTATAAATATGAGTAGACCCCTCTCTCATTTCCTAAGAACATTTCCCCTCTCTAGGCTAAACTATAATATATTTGCTAGGATTAGAGACATTCTTCATTATTTTTGAGTTATTTGCATTTCTAAACCATCAAGCTTGAGTATATGGGATGAACCATTGGCATTGAAGACATTAATGGTGAGATCTCACTCTCAAACCATTTATTGTCAAATAAAGCATAACTGATTGCTAGGAGCTTTAATAGGTTATTCTTTCATAGCTTTCATGGAGTAGAGAAATATTTAGATATGCTAGGGTTTAAATGTTTATTTCAAGTTTATATATGCATGCAAAGAGATAGTTCTTGTTTATCTCTAATCTGATGGTCCATTGAATGGGTTTTTTAATTTTTTGGGGCCTCTTGAGTGTTCTTACCCCATTTTATAATCTTTTGAAAATTTTCCTTGTTCACAATATGTATGTTTGGCACCTTTTAATAGTCAACCAACTCGACTGAGCTGGATTTTGTTTTGCATTTCTGAGCATTTTGGTGAGACCCCTTTTCCTTAGCACCATGTTTCAATTCTCCATTCAACTCAGCAACCACTTGGTCCTCCAACTCGGCATTAGCTTCTGTGCCACATGCATTGTTTGTTTCCGGAAAGTTCCTCCTTTTAATATGTTGAATCATGTTTTTGAATTCCAAACTCCTTATGTCTCCCAACCACCCCAGCTAAGTTGGCATGGTTTACATTGCATCAATTACCGGGTCTTCCCTATCTCCACGTGTCGCCCCCTTCTTGATTGGCAAGCCACCTTATCATAATATGTGTTGAGATATCCCTACTTTATGTTATCATCCCCTCGGCGCCTTGACTAACCAACCTATGCCTTTTCTCCAACTCAACATTGACTAACACCTCACCCGCTAACTCAATTATCACCTCACCATTGTGTCTTGATTTACTTTTTGGTGATTGTGAGTCTTTATGTTCCACTTGTCCCATGCTTCATGGGCTCAAAAAACCCGTGTTCGTCGTATCATTGACCTCTCCACACCTTGAATCGACTCGACAACATTGCATGGGCCTCCAACATCCCCTCGCACCCACAACATATTAAGCACCCCATTAACTAACCCAAGACATTAACTGGCTCACCACCCATAATGCATTACATTCATTTTGGCGTTGTGATGCCCAACTCGCCCCTAGGACATTTGGGCCACCTTTTCTGCCTTACCCGCAATGGTCTCGTGTGGTGATTTTACCTTTTTTATGCATGGATGTCTTAATTCTTTGTTTGGACCGCATGGGGCATTTTCCTATGAATTTTCTGCATTTATCTCACCTGTTACTTATGAATCTATTGAGCCAACTCGGTCTTGAACATGCACTGATCCAATTTTTAAGCTCGTGACCCAATCCATCACAAAGAGACTCGCCCCTATCTCATTCCATAGACTGATGCACTCAATCACATTGAGCCCATCTTTTGTTGTAGAGGGTTCGACCTTTGGCAATGGAGCTTGGTTCTTCCTTTTAACATACAACTCAATGAAACAATATGCCTTTCATTTTGATGGCATAACTCAACGGTTATCTGCATAGCTTGTCTTCTAAACTCGATGTTCTTCTCTCTCAAGTTAGCCTCCAAGTCGATATATCTCATCACTAATCTCTGTTTTGTAGCCCAAAGATGCCAATAACTGGCGACCTGGTATAACTTGATAGCTCCCAATAGACATTCAAGAGTTCGGCTCAATGTGGAAAATGAATCTACCTGGGTTTGTAACATGTGTAACTTTATACAACTTGCTAACACTCGATCCAGCTTTGTCACTACCTTTTAACAATCATATCGTCATTTTATCTCTTCGACAACATATAGCTCAGTCTGTTATGCATAGCTTTCTGCATGATACACTTAGCTCAATGAACCAAAGAGTAACTTGGTAAACCTTTAGAGATCGACCCACTCTTAGAATTGACTTTGTCTATCACCCAAGAGCTCAGCCCTATTATAACATCTTGATGGCTCATTTAATTTTAATAGCTCAGTCAAGAGCTCAGAAATCAACTCGATAGGTATTCTAGAGCTCAGTGGCATTGTATCACATGCCATTGAGGTCAAAAGACTTTTTATTAAACCTTTTAGTTTCCATTTGAATTCATCTGTATTGTAGCATATCGGGGAATTCAATAGTGATGCCAAAGAGTGTTTTTGAGTCATAGTGATGGACTTTTCCATTCTTTGCTTGCAAGGTGGGTCCTGTTGCCTTGGTTCTTAAACTGAATAAACCTAAGACCCAATGAAGGCCAAGAAGAGGAAAAATTCCTCTTGTGGTTTTCAACTCTCTTAAAGACCCTAATTTTACCCCTACATAATAGAATCTGCCTCTATCCTCTAAGTTGGCAATGAGAGTTTCTTAGTGCAAACTCACTCTATTGTGCAATTTCACTTGGGGGTGAAATCAGATAACAATTTGGCGACTCATGGGACCATTTTCCTATTAAATGGAGCATGACCGGCTGCATGTAGCTATCAATTGGGAATGGAGTCTATGTGATCATCATGGACTTGTCTAAACTCTGAAAATCTTGACCCCTGAACACTTGGAATGTCGCTACTTACTTCTGGGACCAACCTCTATTGTTTGCATTTTCCAACTCTTTAAAGAAAATCTTGAAATTTGTTTTGTGAGAGTCAAAAATTGTTTTAAAACTTAAATTCCATATTTCCCAGAAACTGCAATCCATGAGGCTGAATAAAGAAAACTTATAGACACCTGTAACCACTTCCTCGAGACCTATTTTCTTCACAATGTGAAGCATATTACAGGATTGGAGTGAAACACATGTCAGCTTGGACATCATGGAACTCTATTAAGTTTTGATTTTCCTTTTTCTTATGAATTTCCAATTTCAAACATTTTGACTCGTGTGCTTTGCTAAAGGCTAGAGCTGATTTCAATGGGTATCCAGTTTATCTTTCGATTGCTTGCATGGGCAGAGAGGATTGTTGCAGTTGTTATTAGAGAGAAACATCAAGACCTCTTCCTTAACTAATTTTAGTTGCTTTGCGTTTGTTTAGATTTGAATTTTGCAACCATTACATGGAACTATGATTTTGCTACTACAACAACTAGAGGGATGATGCATTGTACTTCCTATAGCAACACAAGCAAAATCTATATAAAAAAGATTAAAAAAATCATACATGCCTCAAGTAAGACGTGCAGAGTGTGCACAAGCACTTTGTCTACTGAAAACAAACCTACTCCTACCCTACACTAACTAAAGAAATGGGAAACTTCAAATAAAACCTTCTACTGGTGATGAGAAGTAGTTGCCCTTCCTCACAATTGGCAGCCATGTAGATGATTTGGTGCCAAGTTCGGATGAGATAAGGATTGAAATACTAACTAAAAATTGACTCTCCACTCCATGCATCAAGGTATCAATTAAGAATATAACAAATACCTCATCAAGTTGTTGCTCTTCAGTTAGTTGACAAAGGCATCATGATTGATCCTTGGCACGTTGATTTTCTTCCTCATGATTAGAAGTAAGCATGATTTGTTGTGGCTTCTCCCTTGACTTTAATGAAGCCAAGTACCTTATAATGCACGGTCTAGTCCTTCAAATTTACCCATTGTCTCAAACTTAAACTTTAATAATAAAGTCTTCATGTAGAATTTCCTAGAAAAGCTGACTATCTATGAATGAATTTTCTTCATCCTACACACTTATAAACAACTAATTTTTCACCTTGGTGAGTGGTATGAGAGAGATGATATCTTTGTGCTAATTCCCCTTTGTGGCATTATGGAACTCCTTTAATAGGCAGCTCTATGTGGTTGCTTGCAAAAACCAATGGAGTGATTCTTTGACCATTGCACTCAGCTGCAACTTGTTTGTTGCGTGAGATTTCCCCCTCCACCAAATCAGATTTTTCAAATGAAAGTAAAACACTTTCAATTATTTCCTACTCATTTAGTGTCTCTAAATATAATTTGATTTTTTCTATGTACTTTGCTTCAACAGTTGGTTTTTTTTGTTGAAGGATGCATGAGGGAGCAATAAAAGTAATGATCTTTGTGGGCTCTTCCTCGTCAAAGCATTCTTCCAAGTCAGACAGGAAAGCAAACTCATTGTTGTCCCCTTGTGTTGAGTATTCTATTTCTTTTGCTATGGCCTACTCATCTATATTTTTCTCATCTGGGTCCTCTTCCTCTTCGAACATGAAGCTAGTAAGCTCAAACCTATCCTCCAAAAAAGATTTTTGAAAGGATGAGGAGGAAGAATGGATCGGAACCTCTTCAATGCTTTTCTCTACACTCAAATAATCTAAACCTAATTGATTCTTCTCAATACTACAAGGCTCCTCATTTTTAGTTGTAATGCTTGAGGATAAATTTGGTGTACTGTTGCAACCTTCTCAGATTGCTACAAGCTCTCAACATGCTAGGAAATTAGGGTCATTACATTCACTTGATATATTATGCACACTTGGTAGTTTTTTCCCATTTGCTTGCACATGATTTTCTTATAGTTTTGCTATTGATTTTATCTCCTTTTCTGCTGATTTTACAGCTAGCAATGGATCAACAATCTCTGCAAATAAAATTCCATTATGGACACTACACTTGGAGCACACTGACTACTAATCTTCATCCACTTGCTCTTACTCTACTAAAATTTCAGCTTTCACCTCTTGTTTTTTGACCTCAACCCCCAACGAAGGCTTAACCATTATGGGTATTTATTTGATATTAAATTTTCAAGCCCACTCTTTCAAGTTTCTTGCCAAATCTTCCTTGCTAGGCTCTTCGACTTTCTTGTCATGTCCTCTAATTTTCTGATTCTATTCCTCAACTGGTTTAACCATCAAGGGAATTTTTTCAATACCAAATCTCAAAGCCAAAATTCTCAAGTCCTTTGGTATTTATTTTTCATTAGATCCTTTTTATTTCCCTTGGATGGTTTTTTTATTTTCATTTCCCAAACATGAACTTGAAAGAGGAGGGGTGGATTATGTTATAGTTGATCCTTGTATAGTTTGTGGAGGTGGGAGAAGTGCATATTTTTGTTGTTGTGGACAGGAAGGTTTATTTGGAGGAAAAAGGGAATAAAACTTAAGATGGGATGGGATATTAGAAGGTGGGTAATGTGAATCCACAAATGGGGCAGAAAATGGAAAGTAAAGAGAATGGAATACATTTGGAAATTGCATGGGTGGAGGATTAGGAAATCCATAGGATGATGATTGCACAGCTTTTCCACTAAAATTTTTGACTAGCATAAGCTTATCTTTCTTTGATCCATTCCCCAACTTGAGTCAATATTTTACCTATAAACTGAAGTTTTTTTTGGGGATTTAAGTTACTTGAAAAAGAGATAGTCCATGGATATAGAGCATTGAAACCAGTTTCAGATGCTCTTTTCATCTCCCTAGATCTAATCAATACCATGTTATGCTCCAACTCTTAAACCTTGCTTTGCAAATAAACATCTCTACATGTAGGATAACCTCCAGGATCCGCATACAATTGTTTTGGAACTATTGCATACTCTGGCATATATCCATATTGATTTTCATCTTGTTCTTGTGAGTATGCATACTTAGATTGACTATAATCATAGAATTGATCTGGAGGTAGTTAATAGTAACTTGAGAATGATTCTTATAAGTTTGGAGGTGGGACACATTGATATGGTTGTTGCTGCAAATGTGAATTCCACATGGGGAATGAAGCCATGATTGCACAACTTCATGAATGGAAGAGGATGAAAGACGTGGAAAGAAAGATGAATGGAAATGGATGGAGAAAAGTTTTGTAATATGAGAGAATGGGTTGTTTGAACCAAATGGAGTCACCAGGTATGTTTTGCATATGTCTCCAAAGACTGAAGTCTTAACATGAACACACCAACATGTTAAAATGAAATCTTCTCCAAATATTGAACTGCACTCGAGCTAATGATTTTCTTGAAATGGAACACCTTTGATTGATAAAAAAATTTATCCTCTGTGAAGACCCACCGGGCATGCCAGGACTTTTATCACCAAATCACAGTACCCCTCGAATGGCTTGGATGTGGATGGGGCATTTGGTGTGATAGGGTAACATTGGGTTTTTGCAGGCTTGAGGTAACCCTCCAGATAAAGTTGTTTCTTGCTCCTAAACTACCTACCACAACCTAATCCTAATGTAGGAAAAACTATCTAATTTTATCCTAATATTATAAGGGACCAGGGAGAGATAATGCATGAAAGTAAACCTACAATAAGAGTGGTGATACACCAGAAAAGGAGGTTGTTAATCAAGAATTCAACTTCTTGAAATGGAGAGAGGTGAGAAAATGAGAGGGTGGACAAGATGCACCACAAACCAAAGATAAGTTCACATAGAACACCACTTCATACCCATTAAACACAGCTCCCAAAACCTACAATAGACATCAAGAATATGCACAGTATACCATGTAATGGAGAGAGGCAAGTAGAGACAATAAAACACGCAAAGGAAGGACAAAATGCATCATAAAACATAGTTTATTGCTCCATTAATTATGCACAGTACAACATTATTGGGAAAGAGGAAATAAAATGCCATTACAAAGCTTGGAATGGAGGATTAAGCTCCACATTCAACCCTAGAAGAGAATAAAGAGTGAGGGGGCAGGAGAAAAAATGACCAACTCTCTTTAAAAATGAGACCACATTACAATTTATAGAGAATGAGAGGAGAGACAGAATGCAATCCCGAAATTGCCTTTATAGCCACTTACAAGTGATAATAAATGAAAACAATTGATGGTATTTTACTTGCAAAAGGATCCCCATGTTTTCCCCTAACTTGCAGCTAAATAAAATGATTGCCATGCCCATTAGTTGCACTTTCAACCACTCTCCAACTGTCATTATGAACTGAGCTTGTTTCCTTTAAAATCACAATCAAAAATTCATAATTTCCTTAATTTCTTAGATTTTGTGTAATTTTATTGGATTCATGATTCCAATAAGACCAATTTTGTGAAATTTCGTTAAGAAATGCTCAAGTTATCAGATTCTGAGCAGGGGCAGAGTTTTGAGTTTTCACCGGCTTGCTTCAGTGTTACGGGATTGTGAATTAATTCTTGGTAGTTGGAAATATATTTTAAATATTTCCTCTCTTTTTCCTATGTTCTGAAAATCTTCTAAATGATTTTTCCTTTAAAATAATGTGGTTCCCATCATTATGTTTCCATACATGGAGGGTGGGTTGGTGTGTATGTTTGGCACCTTTTAATAATAAACCAAGTGGGCCAACTCAGTCGAGTTGACTTTTTTTTTGCATTGCCAAGAATTTTGATGAGACCCCTTTGCCTTGGCACCACATTTCCATTCTCCATTCAACTTGGCAACTAATTTCTCCTCCAACTCAGCATTAGCTTTGGTTTCACGTCAATTACTTGTTTCCGAAAAGTTCCTCCTTTCAATATGTGGAGCCATGTTTTTTAACGTCAAACTCCTTATGTATCCCAACTACCCTAGCTAAGTTGGCATGGTTTACGTTGCATCAACTTTCGATTCTTCCTTATCTTCATGTTTCAACATCTTCTTGACTACTGATCCGCCTTATCATAATGTGTGCCAAGCTATCCCTATCATATGTGATCATCCACCTCAGTTCCTCAACTCACCGACCTATCCCTTTTCTCTAGCTCGGCATTGACTAACACCTCTCCCACCGACTCAATTATCACCTCGCCAATGTGCCTTAATTTTTTTTTAATCAATTTTGGGTCTTCATGTTCTACTTTTCCCATGCTTCATGGGCTCAAAAAACCCACATTCACTGCATTGTTGACCTCTCTATACCCCGACTCGACTCGGCCACATTACATGGACCACCAACATCCCCTCGCATTTGCAACATCTTCAACGCCCCATTGACTTTCCTGGGACATTGTCTGGCTTGCTACCTTTAATGCATTGTTATTATTTCAGCTTTAAGAGGCCCAACTTTCCCCTAGGACATTTGGGCAACCTTTTTCTGCCTTACCTGATATGGTCTTGTGAGGCGAGTTCGCATTTTTTACACACGGATGTCCCAAATCTTTGTTTGGGCCACATGGGCCATTTTCCTCTAATGTTTCCACATTTCTCTCACATTTTACTTAACAAATCCACCAAGCTAACTTGATCTTGAACATGCACTGATCAAAGTTTTAAGCTCGTGATCCGAGCCATCAAAAAGTGACTCACCCCTATCTCATGCCATAGACCAATGCATTCGATCACGATGAGCCCAACATTTGTTGTAGAGGGTTCATCCTTTGGGAATGAAGATTGGTTCTTCCTTTTAACAGTTATCTCGATGAAACAACCTTCCTTTCATTTTGATGGCATAACTCTATGCTAATCTGCATAGCGCATCTTCTAAACTTGATGTTCTTCTCTTTCAGGTTGGCCTCCAAATCGATAGAGCTCGTCATTGATCTCTATTCCACAACCCAAATATTTTAATAACTGAGGACCTAGTATATCTCGATGGCTCCCAATAGAAATTCAGGAGTTTGGCTCGATGTGGAAACCGACTTCGCCTAGTTTTGTAACATGTATAACTTTATACAACTTTCCAACACTCAATCTAGCTAGGTCACTACCTTTTAACAGTCATCTCGTCCTCTGATCTCTTTGACAACATATAGCTCGGTCTATTATACATAGCTCGTTTCATGATAAAAGTAGCTTGATGAATTAAAGAGTAACTTGGTGAACCTTTAGATCTCGACACACTCTTAGTATCGACTCATTCTATCACCCAAGAGCTAGGCCCTGTTATAACATCTCAATGGCTCATTTAATAGCAATAGCTCAGTCAAGAGCTTAGAGCTCAACTCGGTGGGTATTCTAGAGCTTGGTGGCATTGTATCACACACCATTGAGGTCACTAGACAAAATTTTAGACCTTTTAGTCTCCCTTAAAATTTCTCTATATTACAGCATGTTGGGGAGCTGAGCATCGATGTCAAAGAGTGTTTTGGAGTCATATTGTTGGACTTTACCATTCTTTTCTTGCAAGGTGGGTCATGTTGCCTTGGTTCTTAAACTGAATAAACCTAAGGCCCAATGAATGCCAAGAAGAGGAGAAATTCCTCTTGTTGTTTTCAATTCTCTTTAAGACCCTAAATTTACCCTTGCATACTAGAATCTACATGTATCCTCTAGGTTGCCAATGAGATTTTCTTAGTGCAAGATCGCTCTGTTGTCTAATTTGACCCGGGGGTAAAATTGGATAACAATCTTCTCTATAAATATTTCTAGCTTTTTTGTAGGGTCATTGGAGTGCCCCTGTTGGATCCTCGACCATAATTCCACCAATAAAATCCACCTTTTTACGTGCATGCAAACATAAAAGTTGCACTTTTTAATTAGATGGACTTTGATTCCCAAAGTGTTGGCGAGAAATGCATAAATTTTTCCACCCAAAAAAAATTCTCACCAATAGTTTTTGGCACCCACCGTGGGACAGACTTAACACCATCTGCACCCAAAATACAACTGCAAGGTCTGAAAATCCAAAAAAAAATCAAATATCCAAAAAAAAAATCAAATATCCAAAAAACAAAAAAATCAGATTTCAAAGAAGATCATTTTTGAAGGTGACTGTGTCAAGGAAAAAACCCCTATCACATTATTTTCCACATCATGATGAAGAAATTTCTAGATTGGAGTGAAATACCAATGAGTGACAGTGAAGAATAAGAATAAGATAGTTTCCTAGGAATCAAGATTGTTGATCAACCATGGTTCCGGACTAGTCCTTAAAAAAAGGATAATTCAAGAGTAGTAAAAGGGTCTCCTACTTCAAAAAATAACATGTGATCAAACAAAGGAAAGAAAGTAAAACATGTCGATGAAGAAGAAAGTAGTGAGTTATTGGAAAATATTCAAAGAAAGTACAAGATAAGGTGTGAATCTCAAGAATATGCCAAAGGTAATACCCTCACTTATGCACAATTGAATGAAAAGCTGGAGGCAATGTCTTTCATCATCCTCCCTTGGGATGATTTCCTTGTGTATAGGAATGATAAAATGGGAATCTTAAAACTTGAGTATATGGAAACAATCATGAGCACTATGCAAGGAAATTCCAGTCCCCAAATCTACCTCGAAATGTTGAAATATGCTGAAGCTATGCAAGAGATGTACGAGAAACTTGAAGCAACGCATAGCAAAGAGGGAGAATAAGATTTTTTTCCTATGGAGGAAGATCCTGAAGATTGTTCATACTATAGGGTATTCATCTCTGAAATACTCCTAAATGTTTCTGAAGAAAATCCTATCCTTGAGCCTTCTAATGAAGATCAAATCAACACTGTAAAATATGATGAGTGGCAAGATGATGCAAGGTCAAATGAAGAAGATATTATTCTTGAATCCTCCATTATAAATCAAATAAACACCTTTGAAGATGATGAGAAGGAAATGGAGATGAAATCACCATTCACCAATTCGTTATGGCTCAAGGAACAACCCATGCGAGTAGTAATATATTCAATAGAGGAATATTTTTGTTGCATAATGGACGATTCAATGCCTTCTGAAGACTCTACCAATGATGAATAAATACAAGATGGAAAATTCAAATTAAGCATGAATAATCTATTTTCAAATTTCAATCTTTCAATTAATGATAGAATGGAGGTATGTGGAGAAACACCTAAGATCAATCATGCATCAAGAACCGAAGATGGTGAATTCAATATGATCATGGATGATTTTCCTTCCTATTTTGATCATTCAAGTGATGAAGAAATGTTGAATGAAGAAATGGAGACAGCTGAAGAACCAAAATCCTTTCCTGATTCAATCATGGATGACCAAATAGAAGAGGCCCACTTCCTTCTTGAAGCCGAGGAGCAGAATGATCAGCATGATGAGTATGAAGTCTTTCATTGTCCATATGAGCATGAAGAGTCAATAATGAATGATCAAGATAAAATTGATTATCCTTCCCATAATTCCACCACAATATGGTCCTATGCTTCCCATCAATAATATGATATGAATTTTGAGCTCAAAGGAGTGCCCTTCCCACAAAGCATGGACCTCTTCTCCTTGTCAGAATGTGTCATGAATCAAGTATTCTCATGTTTGCAAAAAAGTGAATGTTGGGAAACATAAATCATGAAAGAAGTGAATGGGGATGTTTCAAATGAATTATGGGTGTGGATGGATCAGATTTTCAACCATCTCCTAGAGGCACAACATAAAGACTCTTTCAATAAAAATGAAGACGAGCCTACGGTGAACTCGGAAAAATCAACTTTGTAAGGCATCTTGAAGGATGTAGAAGAAATTGAAGATCCTAAACTCAGTATTGAACTCTTAACCCGAGCTATGGAGATGTAAGAAAAGTATGAATCAATTAGTGCTTCTTGTTTTGATTCACCAATGTTTGATGTTCAGACAGAGAAAATTGACAAGTTTGACAACCTCCCAATGCCTTGGTTGATGAGAAGGAGTGTGAAGATATGTATTTTTCTTCCATATTGTGTGAAGAGGTTCATGAGTGTAAAATAAGGAAGGATCTTGAATCTCCTTTGGAGGTCCCCAATCTTGAAAATGACATCTCTACTATAGGGATGATAACAGGGAAAATATTGAGCTAATTTTCTTTTAAGAAATTTTTTCATAACAAGATAAGAAGTTGCAAGAATACTGGGATTACATTCAAAACCAACTTGTCCCCACCACCTCGCAATGCTCCACCAATGCAAAAAAAGAGTTCATATGGAAAAATCCATTCAAGGTGAAGAACGCTTATATGAGAAAACCAAAGGCTGCAATTTTTTAAGTAATACCAAGGTGAACTTTGAGTAGATGGATATTAACAATAGTCGTTGGGAGCAATAAAGTGAGAATGTGCATGACTCTTGTCAAGGAATTCAAAATCTGATTGCAATCACCATCCTCCAAGCTCCGATTTGTCTTAAACATGTTTTCATACTGCAACAATCTCTCAAGGATGATGAAGACCTCTGGATCAATGATTTAACCTCCATCTCCGAAAGTAATTACATGAAGTAACAAAGTGGTATGTTTAGAAAGGTAGTTGAATGTGAAGAATACCAATTTTATGTCACTCCTTTAGACTATCTTGTTAATGAAGGAGATGATTCCATGTTGCAATTACAAGATGAAGGGTGTTTCCATGAAGATATCAATTATCCTACTCCTGAATACATGGATAAATGGTGTCTCATGCTCACAGAATATCAAGAGGAAGCCTCAAAAGGCAAGAGTTTCAAGAGGGTTACCAAATCTTCAATGGATGAAAGAACGTTCTCAGTGTATTGTGTGTACGAGGATGGAATCATGATCAGTATTCTTCTTCTCAAGCCATTCAAATCCATCACTAGAGCATGGTTTTATCAAATAACATTTTTTATGGTTCAAAATTCAAACTTCAGTCCACTATTCCATGATGGCATGTATTTTTCTCAACCCTTTCCAAGTATGTGTATATTCTTCCCCTGCCTCTGTAGATATCACTCCCCTTATATATAATATCCCTTTTTTATCGTGTTTTGTTTTCCCTTCCACTATGTTTCCCTTTCGTTGTGTGTGTGCGTGTGTGTGTTTCCTTTCAGGCTATCTCCTACGAGTTTTATGTGACTCCTGTAAAGCCCAATGGATAAGGAACTAGTCAATGTATTGTAAAAAAATTGAGATTTTGGGATTCTCATGCCATGTATTTGTTGCACTTAGTCCATAACATGTCCAAACGTGCAACATGAAAATTTCTAATTTTCAAGCATGACAACGGATCACATTGTCAAAAAATTTCAAATTCATACCTTCCCAAGACACCCCCAAGTCAGTTTATCTCAATCACTAGTCCTATACTATCAAAATAATGATCCCTATGTGGATTTCAAGTGTCCCCGTAGGTGATTTAGGTAAGTAAAATCAATCCCCCTTGGTGATTTAGGATCTTCTGGAACATTCAAGCTTTCAAGCAGTTTTAGGAGGGGCTATCATCAGCCTTCCTAGGACTCGTGCACCACCCTTGGAGTAGATAAAAGGATATAATCCATCATGGAGGAGTATTCAAGGGCTAATAACGTTAAGTAAAATATTTTTGAATATTCAGGGAAGATTTGGAAGTTATGGGGCCAGTTTGTCAGAAGCAGATTCTCGAGCCTAAAGGAGCACACACCGTAAAAGAAGACCTGAGCTTCAAAGTAAGATTTTGAGAGCCTTGTGAAGATTAAATAAACCAAAAAATTATCTATTAAAATAATTTTCCATGCCCTACATGGTGGAAAATACTGCACATCTTGAAGCATCATACACTTCCCTAAGCAACTCATTCTTCTGGCACACAACGAGCGGTCTCGAGAAATAAGGGGTAATTTGGAGTTTTTACAGTCATAATTTTACCTTGATACCATCACCATTCGACTCAAGGTATTGTTTCCAATAAACTTAATATAAAATTTCACCTCAAAACTCATCTGGGAGCCTGCGATATCGTCTCTGCAAGTTGGTCCCAAGTTGCGATTTCTCATACTTAGTCAATTTTTTACGGGACACGTGGTAGCCTAAGGTTAAGGTGCATTTTCATGTCCCTTATGTCCCTTTTTCAAAGGAAAAATTTGGACACAAAATTTCACCCAACCTTTTTGAGCCCTCTGGTTCTCCATACGACTGTCAACTGGTGCCCAGGTGCTATAATCCAGCCCCCTTACTTAAGTGGCTCAACAAACAAAAAGAAGACAAGTGTCAAGTTGAGGATGAAGGGGAATTTTTTTTCCCCTTTATCCCTTTCGCAAATGGATTAAATAGACTTAAAAAATTTCCCCGTCCCTTTCCTTTACATTTCAAACATTATATATACCAACACTTAGCCAATTTTTGCCATTCTTCCCCCATTCCTCCATAGTCTGCCTAACTCTTCCGAATTTATTCCAAAATAAAAATCCTCCATTTTAACATTCAAATAATTCCATGAAATCCTAATTCATCTAAAAACACAAAAAATCAGAAAAGGAACGTATCGAAACAGTAAAAAATGAACAAAGCAGATTTTTTTCTAAAAAACCCTCGTAGTAAAAAACGGAGAAATACTCATTTCCCTCAATCTAGAGCACGGATTGAGATGTCGTATTTTGTATAATTCCTCATTTTTAGATATAATCAAGATGAAAAAAATGAAATTTAAAATGATGCCTTGGATTATTTGTTTCAACAAAAACTCCATTTTGTGCCTTACCTCACATTCGTCAAATTTCTCGCCAATCTAGTAGCTGGATCAAGCTAAAACTTTGCACATAGATTTCAAGTGAAAAATCTATCCCAATGGAACCAATTCCATCACTATTGGATCTAAAAACAAGGCCTGTAAAAAATATTCATGACTCCATTAATGTTTTCCATGGTAGCTCAGTGGCCAAAGCCCTTGCTAGGTAAAAAATCTATTTTTAATTTTCAAGCATTCTAGTGGGAGAAATCAAGTGAAATTCAAGGGATAAGATCGCGAAAATGAGCCAAATCCAAAAATATGTGTTCCATCACAAACTGAGCACCAGAGTCTCACTTTTCAAAAATAGTAATCTTTCCTACATGGGTTTGCTATTTTTGGTTAGTCTTCATCATAAGCAATGGTGGCGAAGACACTATGCACCGTAGATAATCATGAGGTCAGAATGGTTGTTCAGAGAAAAAAATAGTGAAAATGACCACTTACTAAAAATAGTAAGTTCCCTATATGGTTACCTACTAAAAATATAAATTCATTCCAAGAAGTGGTCGAGGTGAAGATAGTAGACTCAGGGAGAGTAATACAAGAGAAACTCATTAGTGCAGTCCTCTCAGCTCAAAAATCAACACTAACTAAAAATAGTAAGTTGTCTCATAGGCACTTGCTATAAATATTAAGTTGTTCCAGTAGGTGTATTTCATAAAGGGATTATACAAGGAGATAAACATTCAAGTTGGCGACATCAGTTGGAGTTTGGAGAGATTGATTCTGAAACTTACTAAAAATAGTAAGTTGTCTCTTACACACTTCAAAACAGGTATCTGGTCTTCAATGGATGATTCTGAGAGCTTCGTAAGGATTCATGAGGAAATAAAATACTCATTATAAAGATAAGAGAATCCTCTACAAGGTGTAATCATAATATTCTTCAATACATCTTATTGATTTTCATTGGATCTCATTCTTTGCAAGGACAATTGACAATTCTAATTTAAAAGGGTCCATTTTAGGGTGTTTCATGAAGAATTAAAATATTAGAACCATACCATTTATCTTTTAAGGATATTTGGAATCAAAATCATATAACATTTCACCTAAAAATACTTCTTGGAGCTCCGGCAATCTTAATTTCAAGTTCGCTCTCCTAGCGGACCTAATTCTTATGTTTCACCTCTCAAAAGTGCATGGTGCATTTTTGTGCACCTCATGTCCCTTTGAAAAGTTGAAATAGGGATAGTAAAATGTTCCCATGCATAGCTCTTTTTCTATTTCTATATTTGATCCCAATTTTTTTACATTGCATGCATATTTACACTCCCCAACTCTTCCTCCATTTTCAGATCTTAAAGTGCAAAATCACGCCTCTGGGAACAAAGCTGGTTTTTCTATCCCTCTCATACCCTTGGTGCAATAGAGATAGTAAAATGTACCCATGCATAAATTTTTTCCTACTTCTCTGTTCAACACGAAAAAAATTTGCATTGCATGTGTCTTACCTTGCTATATCATGACCCGCAGTTCCTAGATCAAATTTTTCCACCTCAGTGCACTTACTAAAAGTAGCATGTGTCCATGGCAAGGCATAGTAAAAATATAAAGTGGATAAAAATTAAAATGCAGCATCAACAAAGGAGGATTGAGATGTACGAAAGGATTCATATTTCATCACATTAGAGCATTTCATCAGATCATCCAACAAAGATCATTAGACTTCATTAGAGGTGGCTTCTACATCTTTTTTCTTCTTCTTTGTGCTAATGCTCTCTCTCCCTCTCTCCTGTATCACCCCCCAAATTTCTCTCTCTTTAATGTTTATAATTATTTTTTACGGTTACACTTTTTACATGTCCTTAATGAAATTAAAAAAAAAAAACTTTATGCTTCTAATGTAAAAGTCACCTTTATGTTATAAAAAGGGACTTAATAGTTTCCTAGGAAGTTGAAAAGGTTTAAGTTACGCAAGGACATTTGAAAATTCATTTTGGGTATATGAAGATTCATCTCTCTTATAAAATAAAAATACCTCCCATTCTCAAAGGGTTGTTGGTGATCGATTTTGTAAACTCAAGAGTACATTGTGCTTAGAGAGAACAAAGGAGATAACCATTTTCTTCCATTCTCCTCTTGCATATGTTTCCTCCTTTTCCCTACTTTTTAAAAATTTAATTGAAATGATAAGTAAGTAAGAATTTGTTATTTTACAAGGCATATGAATGTGTACATATTTGTATGCATGGTTTCCTCTATTCGGTAGCATTGAAATTTTGGTTGTTTCTTCTCATAAATGCATGTGTCTAAATTTATAACTAGTGTGTGTAGGAAACTGATTTTATACCCGCAACATTAGTTCTCTTATCTCTTTTCGCACTCCCATTTCCCTCTCTCCAGACAAATTCTTCTCTAGCAAGAAATTGGTAGCTTTTTTACAGGGCCAATGGAGTACCCATGTTAGATCCTCGGCTGCAAGGCCATAAGAAAATCCACCTTTTCACGTGCATACAACTACACAATCTGCACCATTTAAGTAGAGGGACTTCAATTCCCATAGCATTGGCAAGAAAAAAATTAATTTGTCCATCCTAAAAATTTTCTCGCCAACAAGTTGACAAGGGTATAAAGTAAGAGTTTTGGTTCAAATTTGAACTAGCCAGGAGAGAGGCAAAAAGTGTGACCCAAGTGAGAGCATGAAACAAGTATGAAAGCATCAACATAGGACTGAGAGATTGTGAAAAAAAATTAAGAGTGACAAATAACATATGTGCAAGGGTTTGAGGCTAAATTAGTCCATGAAAGACCAAGATAGAGCAAGTTGAAGGAGGTATGTTTGAAGAAGGGTTTGAAGGAATTTGGAGCTGAATTTTGGGATCACAATCAGCTGTGACATCAACATATTTTAAGTGATCATACTTTTGCAAAAATATCTTATGATGAGTCATATTCATAAGAGTATTTTGTTATGAGTAATATCAACAAGGGTTTAGGGGTTGGTGCCTTACTAAATAAATATCTTTTGGTGTGTAATATTCACTTGATTCCTTGCTTTGTGTAATATAAGCAATGGTTTTTAGTTATTTTTCTTCCCCTTGAGGGTTTCCTACTTGAATTTGGTGTTCTTGTGTACTCTCTTGCTCTTTCTCTTATGTATGGTTGATTTAATGCTTGAGTAAATACACATATGATTAATGTTTGATTGCATGGTTGTATGAATGATAATGAATGATGAATAGAAATGGAATAAATTTTTAATGGACTGATTCACACCCCCCCCCCCTCTCAATCCCTTTTGCTTCCAACAATTAATATCAGAGCAGGTCCTTGAGAAGCAATTTATTCACACGAAGGAGATCCTAAAAGCACGAGAAATGGGTAATTCCTCAAATGTTGAAGTTGCCTTGAGAAATAAGTATGAGATAGATGAGTCTCTAATTCATATGTTGCAAGATCATATCAGTAGCATGGATAATGAACATGGACAAGCCATCAAAATACTAAAATCTCAAGTTGAGAGTGTATTTAAAGCCCTGAAGGATAAAGAAGATGCTTGTTCCACATATGAATAAAGGTTGAAATATTTGGGATGTGATTTAGAAGATTCTTCCAACATGTTGAAGATGTATGGGAATTTTTAGAAGAGTTCTGAAACTCTTGATGGAGTCTAGGGTTCAAAACAGGTCTAGGATTCAAAGGAGAGCATGTGAAGAATGATGATAAAGATGGTCCAATATCTTGAGAAAGGATGAAAAGAATACTAATGTAAGAAGTTCTAACCCTATTATACAACCTAATTTTATGAGGTATGGTTCTTCTTTCAATTAATATTGTTATGATTGTAATGGTTTTGGTCATAGAGTTAGGGATTGCAATAATAAGTTCTCAAATAATGTTTTATCATGGAATGGTGAAAGCACTTTCAATGGTAAATGTTACTCATGGTGTGAGTATGGCCATAGGGCAGCTGATTGTAGTTGGAATATTAGTGTATATAAGCCTAGTATAAGGAAGAATGTTGTATTTTACAATTGTAACAAACAAGGACATATTGTTAGATCTTGTCACCAAGGAGAATCTCCAAGAGTTAATAGCAGGTTTCAAGATTCTAATAGGAAAAATGTAAGAATATTCAAAAGGAAAGACAGTTATATGAATAAGTCTAATATTGATGTATCATATTTTAAGGCCAATGAGGGTGTCTCTAAGCTTGAGATAAAGAAATAATATCCTAAATATGTCAAGGACATCAAGAAGGATGAAGATCAAAGTGTTGTAATGAAGAATTCAAATTCATCTTTCACTCAAGGTGAAGTGTTTCCTAAGGTTGAAAAGGATTAAAGGGTAAAGAATGTGAAGGAGAAGGAAATAGTGACAACTAAGGGAGATTTAAGCTCTTTCAAGTTGCCAAAGTATGTTGATAAGGTTAATAAAGATGTTGTCAAGCTTGGCAAAACCAATAATGTTTTGTTGGATATTTTTTCAAATGAAAACATCCATATGTTCTTATCAGGATCCCATTCATAAGATGAAGATTTTGGGGATTAGATCATTGTACTTGAAAAAGATATAACTTCCAAGGGAATAAATAAGAAGGAAAGAGAAAGGATAGTCTTTGGACTCATTTGATATTGATATATTGTTCTAGTGACCTAATTTTCTTTGTATGTCTTCTCTAGGATTCTAGAAGACATTCATCATATGGATGAATCTTGGTTGTGAGTCCTTACAAGGTTGTTTTAGTTCTCTAAGGTATGTGTTTATTTTATCCATCATATTTTTTATCTTAAAAATTATTATGTCTCTGTCAAAGTTGTTTGAGGTTGTTTCAATGTGAGAAAATAGTTTTGAATTCATGTTCCATAAAGTATTGATTGAATTAAACATTGATAAGAAGTAGATATGCACATGACTCCTTGTGAGAAGGTCATATTCTTGGTATGTCATCAATCAGTTCATCAAAAGTATGTGATTAAGTATCTTGTGCAACTGAGAAGTTTGTCTTCATCATGCTAAGAAGTTTAAGTGTTGAGTTAAGTCCGAGGTATAGTGGAATTTTAAGGTCTGATGGTCAATCAAAGTGTATCAATCTATGTCATGGGTTAGTATTACAACGTCAAAGGTGTTTTGTGTCCTTGAAGGTTGCGAGAATGTTCTGTGACTTCATCAAAAGTGTATGGTTGTCTTGAAAAGATATTAATCTGTCAAGTATTGAAAGTTAAGGCATAAGTAAGAATTTCAAAGTCTATGTTGTTACTTTGATATCAAGAAGTGAATGATTCTCTTCTTCAATGTATATGAGTCAAAGAATAAGTAATGTTCTATAAGTTATGAGTGAATTATGCATCCATGAGTATGTCTTTCCACGAATAATACAGACATGGAAAGGTTAGTTCCAGTGGCCAACAGGGAAGAGCATTAAATATGATTTAAGGTATGTTGAGAGATTGATGATGTTTCTACAGTTATGAAGAGTATTTTCCTAGTCAAAGATAGTGTCAAAGTGTTAAAGCCATGCAAATTGAGTCCGAGAGTAAGAAATTTTGTGACTTCTGTGGTTGAAAGATTTAATTACTAGTTAGGTCTCATATTAGTCAATGAAATTCAAGATCTATGTCTAATCTCTATATCCTTCTTTAGGTTATTATAGTTTGTGTCAACTCATCAAGATAAATCATAAGGCATCTTGAACCAAGTGCATAAAATATCATTCATAAAATTCTTGAGGAGTCATTAGGAATACAGAGATGCAAGTTGAGAAAATTGTGTTAAGGAGCTCAGTTCCATGTTGGTATAGTATTACATGTCTTCTAAGAAAGTGGTATGATATATAGGTGTGAATTTCAAGATAATAAGGATTGAGATCTTTGTTTTCTGATAGTTTGACGATTTTGAGGATCATCAAGGAGGTTAAAGACTATGAAGGATGATCTCAAGTCATGTGGCAAGTCATGAAGGTCATGTAAAGAGTATTTCAAGAGGTTAATGATTAACTCTCCCATGAAGGTATTGTACAAGGTCTTTAAAATTAATTGAAAGTATGTGCATTCACTATAAAGTTTGAGAAGTATGTCAAATTTATCAATGGTTTAATGAGTTTTTTTCTAATAGATCAAAGTCACGACTGTTCAAATTTTGAGGTGTTTGAGTTATGTATCATCTTCTATATGGTTTAAGAAGTTGTGGCTCAGTCTATGTGTTGCACTCTCTCAAAAGTGTGTAAATGATTCATCAAGTGTCAAAGTGATCTTAGGTCTGTCAGTCACTCCAGTGAGGTTGATGACATAAGAAGTCTGTAGGAGATGTTTGAAGTTACATTAAGAATGTAATCAAGAAAAACTCTAGAGTTTGTACTCAATCAAGAGAAGAATGGTTAAAATACTCCATTACGGTATGAAGATGATGTCTTAGGCCTAATTCTGAGGAATATGCTAGAATTTTTGACTAGAGGATTGAAATTTTTAAGTGTTATGTGTCAAGAATCATCATATTGTGTTGTATCAGAAAATCAGATGCGCAGATGCTCCCAGGAGATAATCAATGAGGCAAGCTTGTCTAATGGTGTATTGATTTTCTCAGACCAAAGAAGGTATGAAGTCTTGTAATCATCCATGAAGTCATGAAATGTGTCATGCTCCCATCTAAGTATGTCTTGGAGGATTCTTACAGGGAAGTGAACATCTATGTATATCCTTTGATTCATTTCTTTCATCTCATGAGGTATTAATGTAGCATGAAGTTATAAAACAACTGACAAGACCCTGTAGAGTATGAATTATTGTGATTTGATCATGAAAATATGGAATCTTTGGTATAGAGTGACCTCAGTAGGTCTATAACATTCAGATTAGGGAAATGAAAGTCTATGAAAACAAAGTACATATTCTGAGGTATGTTCTTTTGTATTTTTTGTAAGATGTTTTGAAAAGAAATGTCTTTGGGTTTAGGCTCTTAAGTGATTTTGAGATCTATGAGAAGACTAGTGAAGGTTTTCTTGGCAAGGTTTTATGACGCTTTTTGTCAGTATATAAGTTTGAGGGGGAGCTAGGATAAGATAAAAATATTACAGAGTTACTTAAGATGCATGATAATAAGGTTAAAATGATATGATGATAACCTATAGGTGTCTGATATCCCTTAAAGGTAGAGCATAGTGTTTGACCCTCGAACAAATGCCTAAAGTATATGTCAGGACCTATATGGAAGAGTTAAAAATGTTGCAAGATTTATATAGTTGATCTCTTGTTTTTTTTATATATATTTATTTGTAAAAGGTTCATACATGACATGAAGGTGTGAAATAGAAAGCTACAAGTCTATGAAGGAATCCAAGGCTGGGGGATCTCCTTTTTCATCCATTTAGGTATCATTTTGTCACTTTTTTATTGGAGTTGTTTAGGGACTTTGGTCCTAAAAGTGATCTGGTTTGCCCTTGAAAGTAAAAGTTGGTTTTGAGTATTAAAAAAACCTAGAGGAGAATGTAAATCATGATTTAAGGAAAAAATGTGGAGAGTATACATTCAAGGGATCCATTTTCATGGTCATTATAGGTCCATGGATCCAAATTTTGTTGTTTGAAGACAAGAAAGTGCAAGTACAGTCTAAAGGAGTCATGTTAGTAAGTAAGTCAGTTTTTGTAGTGTTTTCATTGTGTCTTGTCATGCATTGTCATTTTCCATGTCTTGTCATAATTGTAGACTTTTTCATAGATGTAAAAGGGGTAGATAAGCATCAGAAACATAGAAATAAGGTCATGTAGGAGTTTTTTGTTTTATGGTTGCCATCAATTTTTTTGAAGGTGGTTGCTATCAATGACAAAGGGGAGAGTTTTAGACATTATGACTTATTTTTTTAATTAATTTCAAGTCCATTTATGTAAAAGGGTTTCATGAGATCATATGTGTCTCCATGAGGTCTTATTCAAAAGTCAAACATGAAGGTTGATTGGTAGTAACAGGAGTTGATGAGTTGTAATGTTGTCTCAACATGGTTCTAGAGTGTATGGTCATAGTATGAGTCATCCTAAGTTTATTGAAGGTTGGTATGAGTTCCATCATGGTTCTAATGATGTGTTAAAAGTGTCCATGTGTATTTATGATGTCAACTTGGTCACTTCATGGTTTGAAGATATCATTCTAGGCCTATTCCTAGACCTAGAGCATGTCGAATGGTATGGAGGTATGAGTTTTGGAGCTGATCAATCTTTTTGGAGCATGGCAACAGCATTATGATTGTATACATGACATATAAGATGAGTTTCAAGTAAATATATATGTTTGGTGGTGCTTCATGGTCCTTAGGAGCAAGAAGGTGAAGACTAGCTCAGTAAGCACAAGTAATTCACTATGGCTGGAGATTTTAAGGAATATTTGAGCTATATGAAGGGTATGGAAAGTTAGAGGATGATAATGCTTCGTGACAAGTTTTAGTTTAAAGTAAAGAATTTTTTTAAAGATATGTCATTTTTGGTAAAACCGGGTTTTCTAGAGTGTGTTTTTGTGCTAAAAGTGAACCTTTTTATGCTCGTGAATTGTGTGATTTTCTTGGGACCCAGAGGTTTTGGGGGATTTTTTTAAATTGAGCTAAGAATATTTTCCAAAAATAATTAGGTGGTTTGATAGTCATGTTTTTATGAATGGTTGTTAAGAAGATAAGTTTCTTTGAAACCCTAGTTAAACCCTAGCTCAAAGTGACTTAGACAAAATTGATTGTACTATGCCGAAAATTTATTGTTATTGCTAGTATGATGATTTTATGTTTTATATGACTCCTTCATATTTCTAGAAAGGTATGATAGAGCATGTGATGATTTTTGGAGCCCACTCAAAAAGGAAAGTTTCTTAAGATGTTCAATTTATGGCAAAGTTTTCCAAAGAAGGTATGGAATAAATTGACATTTTTTTATGCTTTGGGTTGTACTGCATGTCTATGATAGTGTTATATAATGGTTAAGATGTTAAAGTGAAAAGTGTGCCCTATTTGTGAGGACTTGTTTTTGGGATAGTATGGAGCATTTTTTGGTAAAAGTGGATTTTCAAGAGCTACATGTGGAGTTAATACTTGGTTCAAGTTTTTTTATGATCTTGGTTACAATATATTTCCAATGACATATCAAACTTGAGTTTTTGATAAGGTATGAGCAAGTTATGACATGATCTTTGAAGGTCAATTCTAGAAGATGCTTGGTTAAGCATGACCTTGAGTAGTTTCATGAGGTTGGTGATCCTAGTTTCTTCATGATTTTTGAAGGCTTTTGATTGCCTAGAAAACATTTCTAATGGTTTCCCATGCCTTTTTAAATCTTTATTGTGTCTTTGAAGGTGACGGAGCAAGTTGTCTCAAGACAAATTCTTGAGCACTAGAAGCCTAAATTAGCAGTTGCAGAGATTAAACTTGTTGAAGGCCTTACACTTAGATTTGGAAGGAAATGTAAGGTTTTATGAAAATTATATTTATATTTATCTGTAATGGTATATGGTTTTTCTCTCTATGATGAGGTTTGATAGGTTATCCAGCTCAGTTTGTGAAGAAGAAGATTTGTTTTTAGGATAGGATTGCTTTGGCTAGAAGATGGAGGTAGAAGACACATTTTTTGAATTATTTTATTCTTTATATATATTTTAGTGAATAGGGATGAATTTTTTCCCTATTGAAGGAATTTATAATTCTTGAAAGTGGCAGAAAGGGTGCAATCTAGTTGAGTTTCCAAAACCGCTTTCTGGGCAGCTCAGTTTTGTGAAGAGTAAATCAGGTGTGGTTTGCATTGATATATTTTTATGAGTTCTAAAAATCATGGATTTGATCTAAAGGTCATTTTATTTTCAATTAGTGGTTACATTGAATATTTTATGTGCTATGGTGTTATCTATAGGCCCATATGTGAAGATTGGGTCTTGGAAGCAACTGATTTGAGAAGGATATGGGCCTTTTTGATAGATTTGTGAAGAATTTGATTAGTGAAACTTAATGTGTGATTGTGAATGATTTTTTTATGACATATTTTACATGTTTGAAGTGTTTATAGGCTTTACTAATCATGGTGATGAGTTTGGAGGTCTTTGGTGAACTAGGTGATGGGGTTTTGAGCAATTTTTGAGCTTGACTAGTGTTTTGGAGCATGGCTGACCTACATGGGTCCATTTTATGAATTTGAATGAATGTATTGATATTTTTTAAGTTTTATTGGTCATTCTCATTTATTTATACCAACCTATGTTTTGTTTTTTATTTGAGAAAGGTATAAAGTAAAATTTTTGGTTCAAATTTGAACTATCCAGGAGAGAGGGAAAATGTGTAGCCCAAGTGAGAGCATGAAAAAAGTATAAAGGAATCAAGAAAGAGATGAGAGAGTGTGAAAAAAATTTAAGGGTGATGAAGAACATGTGTGCAATGGTTTGAATCCAAATTAGTCCATGAAAGACCGAGAAAGAGCGAGTTGAAGGAGGTATGTTTGAAGAAGGGTTTGAAGGAATTTAGAGCTGAATTTTGGGATGACAATCAGTTGTGAGATCAAAATATTTTTAGTGATCATATTTATGTAAAAATATCTTATGATGAGTCGTATTCATAGGAGTTTCTTGTTGTGATTAATATCAAAAAGGGTTTAAGAGTTGGTGCTCCTTGTGGGGTTGGAGCCTCACTAAAGAAATATCTTGTGATGTGTAATATTCACATGAGTCTTTGCTTCATGTAATATAAGAAATGGTTTTTATTGGTTTTTCTTCCCGTTGATGGTTTCACACTTAAATTTGGTGTTCTTATGTACTCTCTTGTTGTTGTTCTTGTTCTTGTGTATGGTTGATTCAATTCTTAAGTAAACACACATATGGTTAATGATTGATTACATGGTTGTATGAATGATAATGAATGATGAAGGAAAATGGAATAAATTTTTAATGGACTGATTCACCCCCCTCTCAGTCCCTTGTGCTTCCAACAGTAATACATTTAAGAAACTATCCCATCTTATGCTTTCCCCTTGATTCAGGAATAATGATACGAATTAAATGTCTCTTCCAATCCAAAGAATTGACTCCGAAGAACCCATAAAAATGAAGATTGAGACAAGATTCGGCATTTTTAAATCATGCAACACTTAGTTTCCATTAAGTTTGTAAATGCAACCGAACCACTATTAAAAATATATCAGAAAGAAATAGTAAGAAAAGATATATGGTATAAATATCTCCTTTAGTGCATAAGCCAATTATATACCACCAGTGATAAGCACCAAAATAAGCAATATTGACCGGATTGGGGACACCTCCTCAGGTAAAGGCTTCTACGGTCAGTTGACCAAAATGAGGATCTCAAATTTCATGATCAATAGGTCTTACATGTAAGGGGTCATGGACCCATGCTTTGAAATTGCCTTTTCAAGTCACATGGAATAAATTACCAGATGTCCACAAAAATATTAGAGCTAACTAACCAAAGTGAGAAGAAAAAATATTTTGATAAAGGTTTTCAGTGGTAATATCATCATGACTTTTAAAGTCATGTGCAGTAGCAATACTAAACCAAAAATGAAAATTAGTTGGGTCCTGGGCCAAGCCTTGGCTGAAATTTTGAAATCTTTATGCCATAATGCTTTTTAAATCCTCCTAGACATTATCCTACTACAATAATTCTTGCTAGGAATAATTCCCTTGTTGTGGCGATTCCACACATAAGGTAATAAATTACTCCTATAATATGTCCTTTTACGATACTCAAGGCTCTATGTTGGATATCAGGAGCAACCTTCAATTTTTTATGGGCCCAAATAATAGATTCAATTGGTTCTTTCCAATACCTATGACCACTTGTTTTCATGCATTTTTGGAAGCCTAAAAATTCAAATCTTCAAGCATGACAACTAAACGCATAATGCAAAATTTTCTCCCGAGTCTTCACAAACCCCTCTCTTGGTCAATTTGACTTCAATATCTTAATCATATTTACCTTACAAGTGTCACAAATGTAATAAATAATAATTTTAAAATTACCAGAGTGATGTTTTAAGGTCATCAATTTTATTCAATTCAAAGTGCTTCCAAAGGCTAGTTTCTCAGTAGGCCTAGAAAGGCCAATTGTTTTCCATTTCAAGGTAGGTTTGTATCCTCTAGGAAGGATATGGAATATCATGATCATCCAAAGGTGGTATTGGAGATTTATAAAGGTTCTAGAGGTATTGAGGGAAGTTTTGAAGGTTTAGGTACAGACTATGCAACAACAAGTTTTTCAAGTGTATGGAGTCTAGAGCTAAATTTTGAACATGAACTTCACCAGATGATTCCAGGAGCTCCATAAAGGAGTTACGATGTAATAAAATAGGAATTTAAAATATGGATGAATTCTCTATATGGTGGAATCTTCACTTTTTCTCCAATAGTTAATCCCTTCTCGTGGCATCTCAATTTGTGTAGACAAGTCCAGTTGTCCTAAAGCAAAATTGGAAAAATTTTGGATTTACAGAAGAATTGAAGTATAAAAAATATCCCATTTTTCTTTCAATGTTCTTGGGAGTAAAAATCAAATAAATTTTCATGTGAAAATACCATCTGGAGCTCTGGGAATTGTCTCATCAAGTTCTCTCTTATGCAGGTGTGCTTCTTGTCCTTAGTCAATTTTTCGAGTAATTCATGTCACCTTATGGCTTCATGGTGCACTTTTGTGTCCCTATTATACCATTACTAAGGGGGAAGATAGGACAAAAAAAAATTCCCCATCTCATCCCTCCTCTTTGCTCCTCCATATAACCCAGTTCAACCCGGCGGAGTGCTAAGAAGGTTTCCTCCATGTCCCTCTCAACACACCACAAAGTGACACTTCTCATCATCTGGTGAGGGTGAATTTTATTGTCCCTCTTGTCCTTATTCCCAAGGTGTTAAAGGGGACACATAAATTCACCCCATCCAAGACCCTCCTAAGGTTCCTCATGTGACCTGCTTGTAACTCCCAAGTGTCAAGACATGTTTTTTCCATCTCTCCATCCTCTCACCACGCAGCACCACTTGTCCTCATATTATTAAAGCACATTTTATTTTCCCCCTTGTACCCATTCCAAAGGATACAAAGGGGATACAAAAATTCACCCCTTCCCCATCCTTCATAAACCCTAAATTTAAATTTAAGTTGCTACCTCATCCGTGAAGAAAAATAAATATTGGGTGACTCAAAAACACATAAAAAACTTGTTTTTGTTAGGTTGTGGAGCTAGATTGCTTTACAGTTAGCATGCAATGGAAAGTGACTAGAAATACAGTAACTGGCATCAATTACAGTGGGACCAACATCAGTCAGGAAAAGGAGGAACCGGCCGTGGTTAGGTCTAACTGGTACTGGTTACCTGTGCGAAGCACTTTATTTTTAAGTCACGGGTTTTAATATTGTTTTTGTTTTAAAGCAAATCTATTGGATGTAATTTCATGGCTAATTTCCCTAAGTTTTTCTAAGCTTATATAAGCTATAAAACTAGGGTTAGAGAGAGTTAGATGAGTTGATGAAAATAAGAGCATAATCCTTGGTTGAAAGGATGAAGAAGAAGAAAAACAAAAAGTAGATTACATGAAGACAAGAGCTTTCATGGAGAGAAGTTGAACAGAAGGAAAGTGCAGGTACACTGTTGGTGAGAAGATGGTATTATCTTCTACTGTATTTCCTTTGTATTGTTTAGTCTCATGTAATGGCTTACATACTATGTAAAGCACTTAGGGTTTCTTCTTGTTATACCCACAGGTTGTTGTGAGATTTTTTTATTGCTCATTCTTGTAGATCCACGTGTTGTGAGATCTTGTATTGCAGATCCATGAGATAATGTTGTATTGTTGATCCATAGGAATCTATCATTGTAGAGGAAGTTGTCTTCATGTTTGTAGTTTGTTTTAGTGATGGAGGAGAGACATACTTATTGGTGTATAGTTAGGGTTACACATTGGTAGATCTTTCTAGAGGTCTTGTTTGCATATTCACAATACAATGAGAGCTTGGTTGCACAGTGGTAGATGCAGGGTAGCTTCAGGTATGTGAGATCCGGTTATGTTTGAGAGGCACGGTTATAGTGCACTCATGTAGATATATTTAGAGAGATAGAGGAGACACAAGTTGTGTTATGAGGCATGGTTTAGTGTAATCAGGAAGATCTGGTTGGAGATCTAGGAGGAGGAGATACTCTTGTAGAGATACATGTACTCTTGTGCAGAAGAGTTGGTTTGTAATCTCTTGTTATATTATATATATATGAGATCTCTATCTTTGGTCAACGTAGCCCACATTGGGTGAACCATGGTACATGCTTGTTATGTGTGTGTACTTTTTTGTGATTTGGATTATTATAGTTTATACTTCCACTGCTGTAGATTTTATGGGGTTTTGTTTGTTATTAAATCATAGCACTATTCCAAGGTCTCAAATTCCCAACAATTTTAACTCCATTTCTTCACCCAATTTGATCTTGCATCCATTTTTGAATCCATAAAACCTAAAAAATCATAATACACTAGCCATTCTGTCAAAATATTTTCGAACCAGACATGACTACAAAAACGGATCTTTTCCCACAATTCTTGATTCAAAAACCTAATTGCACAAAGTTTTAAACTGATTACTCTCCTCCCAGGATTTCTTATGATAACTAAATCTCTAAGCCTCCATTGATGGATTTCATTACATAGTAGTAAACCTAAAACCATCCATCTTGGAATTTTCATTTTTGATTTGCAAGAATTCCAGTGGACGGAACACGACAAAAATTGGAGCACGGGATCACAATGAAGAGTTGAATCTGATGATGATGTTTTCATTGCAAGTATACAAGCACTGGTAAGTACAAATTCTAAAAATATCAATTGTTTAGTTCTTCCACTTAATAAAATAAAAACCCTCAAAAAATCGCAAGCTCCAGTCATTCAACGCATCTAGAAACAGTGCAAAACAAAAAATAATGTAAAATAAGCAATTTTCCCAAAATAGTAGGTTCTGAAAAAGCAACTTACATAAAAGTAGAAACTTGCTAAAAAAAAAAGGGTAAAGAATCATCAATATGGGTGTATTGAGTGTGAAAATAGATTCAAAAGATCAAATTTGAGCAAAAACACAAAATTTCCCAAAATAGTAGCTCCCTAGTACAACCTATTAAAAATAGAAAGTTTCAGTTTCCACTACAGAGAGATGCAGTTGGCTCAATTTTCAATTATCTTACTTATTTTTTCATCCTCACATGTTTGAAAGGTTGTATTTTATCTCAAACAATATAATTGACCCTTTACAAGGATCCTGAAGCATCGACCTGATCACAATTATGTCAGGGAGCAAGAAAGAACCTGTTGAGGCATAGTGGGTGAAAGTCAAGGACATTGTGCAGACTGAAATAATTTTAAAGGTGTCAAGGGCTCCATTTAAATACAAGTTCATTAGAGGAGGTAATCATATTCATAAATTAAAATAAGGAACTCATCACAAACATCTGAGAACAAAGATATGCAAGCATCCCAAGTATGAGTTCATTCAAGTACTCTAAAGTAGCAAAGGATAAAAAGGTGATATTCATGTGCGGAATAATGAATGCAAGAACAATGAATCATCTCAATTTCATTTGATGTCATGGTGTTTTTAAACACTCAATCAAATACCTAGTAGCATGATAAATCCATCAAAGGAGGTTGTTGTGGCTGATCAGGTGAGTTAGAGACATCCTATCTCAAATTCATCATCTTCTCTCTAAAAATAAAATCAAGTGAGTAGTGTGAGTCAAGAAAAGGTAATCCATCGTAACCTCCTTCTCTTCAAGATCTCATCATTCTATTTATAAGTATCCAAGTTTTTCTACTCCATGATGGCAGATCTTTCCCACAATGAATGAGAAGTAATCCTACATAAAACTCCAAAAGGTGCTCCGACGATCAACATCATGTCAACTCCTGAAGAGTCATTCCCATGGATTCAATAAGTACTCGAGAATGAACCAAGAACAACAAAGAAATATAAAATTCCTGACCTTGGAGCTATCACAAAATCCTTGAGATCCAAGTAGATAAATAAGGCCCAAATAACTTCTTGCTTCTTCAGTGGTGTCTTAGGAAACCAGTATGTAGAAGTTTCTAGGCCTAAGAATGTACAACTTGTTGAGGATATGATTTGATCAGACTATGAGTTGGTCCATATTTCATTGGCTCAATATTCATAGGAGGGATGCTCTCATTTGTTTAAGTAATCCTCTACCCACCTTCTTTCTCAAAACAAAGAATATAGATGAATAATTGAGCAGTTGGAGGAACATGTAAGAATTTCAATGCTTAAATTTAACCTTTCTTAAATCCTGATTCAACACATTTTCTTCCTATGGAATACATTCCTCCAATCAATAGCTTTTACCCTGAGGTTATCAAGAAATCACAAACTTATATGACACAAGGGAAGGATATCGAGAGGTGGATTGAGAGGATCATTGAGAAAGGTAAGACGTCGCTCCCCGGGGTCATCTCTCTAATCAATTATATTCTTGTCACTTTGGCGGAAGTAAAGAAAAAAAGGAGGAGATTGTAAAAGATAATATTCACTAATTTGAGGTGTTCGCACTTGTTTTTGAGATGAGCTCCCTCGACTATCAAACCCTCATAAGTAAAACTTTGTTCACATCGACCACTGATAACTTATCTCCAGTTTAGGTTTGCATAATGGATGAAAGATATGGTATGATAATAGATGTCATCTCTGAACTTGACTCTTCCGAACAAGATGCTTTTGAGATTTTGAATTAAGTCTGCAATTGTGTTTAGAGGATTGGGTTCCCTCCACTCACCTATAATTCATCATCAAAAGAATTCATTGTTTCCTTCCAGGAGTTGATCAAGAAAGAGGAAAGTGAATCTCTCCCCTTCAATGAAGATACGTTAAAGTCCCTGGCCAATATTAGAACTTCTATTTTGGATAGTGCAAGAGATCATAAAGAATGGATGAGTCAATGCAAGAAGATCAATGATATTCCCTAGGCATGGATCAAAGTGTTTGTCTACTTTTGCATTATAAAAGTAGATATGATGGCACCTGCAGTAGCTCAGTTCAGTAAATAATTCAAAGGACAGGAACTCATTCTGGAACATATTTCTCAGGGATCATGATCAGCAAATTCCTCATTAGCATTAAATCAAGTCTCTCTCATCAGTAATAGATCAATCGATCTCTCTCTCTCTCTCTCTCTCTCTCTCTCTCTCTCTCTCTCTCCATATTCTAACTTTTAAATTGAGAATGTACTCTTTGTTATTTTTTCCTATTCAATGAAAGTGACCATTAGCTAAACATTGTAAGATTCATTTTTCCAATAATAATAAAAAGACTCACTTCCTAGGAATATGAAAGGTCACAAGTGATGAAGAGAGGTGAAGACACATGTGGGGGTAGATGAAAGGACATATTTTAATGCTATAAATTGGAATGGATTCTACATTCCAAAGGGTTGGAAATTTTTTATTGAATGTATGTTGTTGAGAATTACAATTCTACATCAAGCAATAAAAGTTGCATTTCTTCTATTTCTTATTTTTCATGTTCCTCTACTCTCTCTTTCCAAATTTTCATATATGATAATCTTGTAAAACCCAAAAAGGTGTCTGCATCTTTGATGAATGAATCAATAAAATTTTGTGTCTATGGTTTGTTTTGTCTCATCATGGTTTTCATTTTTTGTGTTCTTCTAATTGTTTGTGAACTTACTCTAGTTATTGTGTGTGAACTCTGCTATTGTTTACTCACAACAATAACCCCCTCTTTCCTTATTTCCCCAACTCCCCTTTACCTCTCTTTGATGTAATCTCCTCCCTTGTACTTCATACAAGCACTTTTCTATAGGTTTAGTGGATTTCTCTTGTGTGATATGTGACATATAGGCCACCCCACAACATTTAGATAGTCTAAGTAGTTTACATTAAATATTGGGAGCCTCTCAATACACAAGGAGGGGCTTGACCCTGTACTGTTGGTGAAAACCCAATATTTTCCACACGAAAAATTATTTTGCCAATAGTTTTTGGAGAATACGTTAGGGGGAAATCTTCCCTTGTGCACCCATAAATATATATGGAAAATGCAAAATATATATATATATATATTCCAAAAAACAAAAAATCAGATTTCAAAGAAAAATCAGATTTTGAAGGTGAGTCTATTAAGGAACAAATCCATATCACGTTCCTTTCCTGCATACCAATGATGAATATTTTATATTTGTTTCGAGAACTAATGAGTGAAAACAACCAATAAGAAGATGTTGACCACCCAGATCTATAAAATTTTTATCATCCGTCATTCTAGACCATCTCTTTCAAAAGTAAATATTATGCTATAGTGAGGAAGTATCTTTACTCCAAACAAAAATCTGCAATCAGCTAAGGGAAAGAAGGCTAGTACCTTTTCTGTAAAATCCATGAAAATGATTTCTAGAATGGATAAGTTTATTGCTTGTGAAGATCCTATCATCAAATCTTGGGGGCTCCAACTCAAGTGGACTGCTACTAGAGGAAAGATAATGGGACTTACACCTATTGAATATTAAGAATACAAGATCTTATTGAGGAATATTCAAAATATATATGAAATTTTATATGAAGAGCATGATGGAAAAGAATTTTTTGAAGGTAATCTTTTCAACTTCACACAACTAAACAAGAAACTCAAAACCTTGTCTTTTGCCTCTCTTCCTTTGGATGATTTTCTCACATATGGAGATGAAGATATGACAACATTGAAAAGAGATTTTTTGCAAAGGATTTTGAGTGTGCAAGAATGAAACTACGAACCCAAAACCAACCATGAAAAATTAAAATATTCCTTGGCTATTCAAAGAAGGTATGAGCACCTAGAATCACTTCATAATGTTAAGAAAGAAGAGTTTCATCCATTCGAAGCATATTCTAATGACTACCCGTATTATGAGGTGTTTGTTCCTAAAAGGATCTTGTGTAGTTCTCATGAATGCTCTGTTCTTGAACCTTCCTATGAAAGTACAATCAGTTCCTTGGACGATGATGAGGAAAGCACAATAGTTGAACCCCATTCATCAATTCATTTTGGCTTGATGCACAATCATTCGGAGCAATGATGGATATGAGAGATGAAGATTCTTGTTCCATGACAAATGATTCGGTGCTTGTCAAACATTCCACAAACCATGATCATGTTCAATAAATTAGTCCTCCATCCCAAAATTGGATTCTTTAGGAGGATAATTTTGAGGTAATCATCAACGAATTTCTCTCTCATTTTGGTTCTTCAATAGATTCACAAATGTTGAGTGATGAAATAGAGAAAGTTGAAGAGTCCAAATTCCTTCTTGATACAATCATGGATGAACAAATTTACAATGATGAAATGGAGAAAATGGGAGAATCCGCGTTGGTTTTTGAAACAATTTTGGATGAACAAATGAAAGAGTCCAATTTTCTTCTCAAATCTAAGGAGGGTGATCAATTTGAACATGAACTCTCCAAGGATTTGATTTCACCATCCTCACCAAAGGATCATAGTTTTTTATCATTACGATGAGTATGGGGTTCTTTCGTTTCTTTGCAAAGGAGAGGACTTTATAGGAGGTAATCAAGATGGAGTAGAAGATTTTTCTCATGTTGTTGCTCTAACATTGTACTCTCCCTCATGTCATGAGGATGATCTAATGGATCTTGAATCTAAAGGTGGGCCCTTCCCGTGTAGCATGTATCTCTTCTCTTTATTTTAAAGTGATGAAATTTGAGTGCATTCAAACTTACAAGAAGGAAGCTTCCAAATGAAAATAATTATGGATGATGAAGAGGATAATTTTTCAAGTAACTCCTGGCTATATGAATATGAAATTTCAAATCAGTTATTTGAGGACAATTGTGAACATTTTTCAAATGAAGGATACAATGATTATATGGTATATTAGAAATATAAATCATTGCAAGACATCTTGAGGATTGTATAAGAAATTGAAGCTCCTCAACTCAGCCTCGAGATCATGACCTGGGTCATGGAAATAGAAGATAAGTATGAATCAATTTTTTCCTCTTATTTTGATGCACAAATGATCAATAATGAGATGGAGAAAACAAATGAGCTCAATGTCCTTATAGAATCCTTAACATATGAGAATGAATGTGAAGGTAAGATTTCACCTTTCTCATTTAGTGAAGAAGAATGCTTCCATGATAAACAAAAGAGGAGGGAAAGTCTAGAGTATCCTATGGACATTTTAAATCATGTACACAAAACCACAGCCATGGAATATGATATCAAGGTAAATGTTGAGTTGGTCTTGATTTAATCTAAATTGAATTAAATCCTATTTCAGAGTAACTATTGTAACAAAGGATATTTAGTTAATAAATTACACTAATGTCCAAGTAATAAGCATTCAATAATGTAAAACCCTAAGAAAATGAGAGAGGGATGGCAACTTAGTTGATTTTGTGCAACATGAAAATGATATGGGATTTGTATCTGCTAGAATAGGATGGAAACAGTTTCATCAAGACTCAATGAGGATTCATAACCTTAGAAATGTACAAGACAAAAGCACCCATGGGAGGAAAGGAGCACCCCATGTGCTAGTGATTGATCTGAGCACCTATGTTTGGTTAGATGCTAAGGATTTGACTTGTTTTGGGTTGGAAGGTCTTCACTCTAATATTTTTTTTTCACTCTGACTTTTTTTTTAGGGTTCTAATCACACCTATGACCAAAAAAAAATGTCTACCTACACATGTCCATAAACCACATCAAATTTAATAAAAAATATGTAAAATGTGGATTTGGACTAACCTTGGTGGTCAACAGAAAAGTGAACTTATGAAAAACTATTGCACTACATGTCAGACTCTTTGTATTTCTTTTTGTGTGTGTTTCTTGCCCTAGATTTCCCATGTGCAAGTTACATGATGATAGCGACCTAGATATAGATTGTAACAAGTATGCAGAATGTGTGTGATGGAATAGAATGAACTACCCTCCTATCTTGTGTATGTAGATAAATGTATCCATTGTCCCTTGTATGAATGTGCTATATGTATGATTTGTAGTGCTCTTGTGCTTATTGTGTAAGCTTAGGTGGTGATAGATAATGATTATAGTTCTTGGACCTTTATTTAGAAGAATTAACTAAGTATATATATGATTCCCTTGTTTGAATTTCATAATTGAAAAATGAAAGGCCAACCCAAAGTGTTAAAAGGTGACAAAGAGGAGAAAATGACCCAAAATATTAAGAAGGAGAAAGAGAGGGACAGGAGCTCCAAAGAGGGACAGGAACACCTTGGCACTTCTATCCTAAATGTGTGCTAGTGTCTGAGGCCATCAAAAGGTAAGTTAGTCAAGTGCCGATAGAGCTGTAAGATGTGTAAAGACAGTAAATTATAAAAGATAAAGAAACAAAAAGTTAAAAAGGAGTTGTAAACCACTAGTTTTCTTGTTTTTTTTCTTGCTTAGGAATCATGTATACATTAATATGCTTTAGGACCTAGAAATGTACCCAAGTGCATAGATTTTGAGTCTACATTTTCCCCCAATTTATGTTTTTGAGTGAATTTTCAATAGCATAAATTAGATAGAAGATGTGTACCTTGTAAACTGAATAGAACTGTAGCTAATAGCATGTCGAGTGGACAAGTAGCCATATGAAGCGTGGAGTGATTGTAATGTGAAGTGTGGAAACTAATAAAGAGAGGTAGACCCTAGGGGTAAACTATATACGTATTAGTGTGCCGATAGAGCTTGTGCTTGTAGATGTGACCTATTCTTATTACTTGTAAGGATGGATCTGAAACAGAAGAGTAAGATAGTAATCAAAGTCCCGTATGTGAAAAATTATAATTTATGTAAAAGTAGTGTGTAAAAGTAGTAGCTAGGGAAAGAGTGCACCTGATGTATGAGAGAGTAAAGGATAGAAATTTTTCTTGTTTATCTTGGAGATTTTGTTAGATGGGGTTAGGAGTTATGTATTCCCAGCCAAAAAAGCATCAAGCCATGGATTTGAGAATCATGCCACCAAGGATGAGGTTTTTAGGAAATCACACACCACGAGCACTTTTTTTGGGTGATCTCATGCTAAAAATGAGTTTTTTTGGCGATCTCACACCAAGATAAGAGTGTTGGGGAGAGAGGTCTATTTTTATCTCCTTCCATGATGCTTCTTAAAGTTCCACTGTAGATTGGAACATCCCAATTTATCACCGATTGTATTTGATTGAATGAATCATGTAACTGAAGGAAAATGTTTGATTCTGTGGATTCGTATTATAAACTACTAAAAACTTTGTTGAACTGAGAAAATTTCAATTTTTCCCCAGAACACAAGCACCCAGGTGGGAAATAATCACCTATTATTCATGTCTTATATTGGGCGCCAGTCTTTGCTTTGTGTTTGTGATTCAAGTCTAATTTTGGACCCCTTTGTGACTATGTGATTTTTCCTTTTTTGTGTTGTGTTGTTTTGTTCTAGAGCTCTGAGATAGTGGAAAGGTGATATTTTCACCCAATAGTTGCCCCCCTCATTTGTGTGCATGTGAAAAATGTAGGATGATGTTTTCCGAATGAGAGGATGTGAATGGTATAAACCAAGGCACATGAAAACAATATAGGCTAGAAATAAGTATTATTATAAAAGAGCAAACATAAAATAGAATAGAATGGAAAAAGTAGTTGTGATGACAAGAGGTACCACAAAAAAATTGGTTACATACGTGGGACATCACTCACAATGTCACAAGACAAAAATGGCTGAAGTAGCCATAAGCAAGCAATAGAAAATAAGAAATAACAGATAACCATGGTTGTATAGAATCTTGTAAGGAAAATGCTACACATGAAGCACCCATTAGCATGTTATAAAGATAATTAGTATGTCAAATCATGTATATATTAGCAAGAAGTAAGTTACAATGACAATAAGTAGTAAATATTAAAACGATATGACTTGTGATGTGTAGAGTATGAGAGTAACAAAGGTAGATGCCCTAGGGAGAATCGGTGGGACTGGTAAAGAGCAGTGTCAAGAATCATACATCATGTGAGAATATATTAAAGTTCTATATTCACCTAAAGATACCCTATGAACACGCAAGTGTGTATAGGAAAATATAATAACATATTAACTTTAAGTATCCAATTAGCATAGGAAATAAAGTGCAATATGTAAATAGTATAAGCTAACAAGAGTAAATGCAACCAAGATGTGAAAATGTTGTGTGAAAGTGATGGTGTGTTGTTATATGTGAGATGTGAATATGGGAGGAGACACATTTCCGCTCGGTGGGTGTGTGTGAGATGAGGCTCATTTAGTAATTCTCCTTGAACGTGCAAGTATGAACCTTAGAACAAGAGTGTGTCATCGAGTGGAAAAGGTATTGTATGTGCTTAAGTATAGATGCTAAGGAATATTGATCCTGAAGCACAGTGCTTGAAGTGTATTATACAATCTATGAGTAGATAATAGATGCAGCCAATAGTGATGGAGGGGTGGGGAATTCTGCTTCCCCCGAAGTGTTTGAGTGAGGTTCATTTAATTCCCTCAACAATAATGTATGAACCTCGAGAACGTGAGTGCATCATCCCATAATGAAGGTACAATGTGTGTACCAGAGATGTGATAATGCTTAGAAAGGTATGCATGAAGCATGGAGCATGAGAGGTATAAATAAATTCATCAGGATGTGACTAATTCCCTTCAATTGTGTGCGGGGAAGGGAGTCAAGTAAACTCATCAAGGAGGTCATCATTTTTGAGGTCATAACCGATAGGGTTTGTATTACAGACATAGTATGTGATAGTATGAGGTTGATCACAAAAAGAGGTTGTGTGGTGTAAATTATACATGCACATAACATATTCTTCATAAATAAAAAGGGTTTGTGGAAAACCCTGTGTGTACCAACGTGTTGGTTTTGGGCATAGCCAAGAAAGGAATTATTGCACATAGAGATGTGGCCAAAAGAAATAAGAAATATAATAATAGTATGGTTGGGGTCAAGGGTATCACCAATATAATCGAGCCAAGATTGACTGAGTGTGAGTGGAGAAGAGCGGTGTGTACATGCATGCAAGACCGATAGATGGAAAACACGGAGGCCATAGGCAGCAGTAATGAGTACATATCTATGATATTGGTGGGGAGAATGGGGGGATGAGATCAGCAAGTGTGAATCCTAATTGTGTTTAGCCTTCATGTGTGTAGATATTGTCACGAAAAGTGGGGTTGAATGGAAAATGAGTCCAATAAAATTCTTGTATGAGTAAGGTGCATGTGAATGGATTGAGCTACAAACTATAGGTGACTTGGGGAGCTGGAGGAGGTGACATGAGGTATAGTGTATGTAAGTTTCCTGGAAGGGAATCTTGGTTGTAGTAGAGGAAGGAGGTTGCTTAAATTGATATTCACCTGGGCCAATAGAAATGAAGGTGTCTTGGAAATAGGTTTCGTCTATCTCCAGAGGAGTAAAATTAAAGTTGCACAACTTTTTATTGATAAGTTATACGACATCAACTTCATCATCAGAATCGTTGATGTGGACATTATCATGTTGGGTAGTATTATCAAGGATATTTAGAGGAGAGGTGGTAGATGTAGGGTTAGGAGGAGCAGCAAAAGGTGGAATATTGGTAGTAATAGAGGGAGATATGGTAGGGGAAATAAGATGAGTGGTATGTGTAGGGATGGAAGGAGTGAATGTGGAGGTAGAAGAAGTAATGGAAGCACTGGATTCACTGACATTGTATGTATTATATTATGGTATATAATTGGATTATGTGATGGTCTAGGCATGGAAGTGACTAGATCTATGTGAAAGAACTTGAATGGGTCAGGTTTGATGGAAATAGTATGTTCATATCCATTATGTCATAATTTAATGAACTGATAAACTATAGAAGGAACAACATGCATAGCATGAATCCATGGTCTACTGAGTAAATAATTGAACTAAAATGATGTATCAATGATATAGAAAAAATTTGGGAGAGTTTTGGGCACAACCTGTAAAGGTAAGGTGATGGTTCCTATGTATGTTCGATTACTAGAATCATAGCCATGAACAAGGGTGGGGAATTTGGTGATCTTACTATTATGAATTCACAACTGCGTGAGTAATGAGAGGGAACATAGATTTATAGTGGATCCATTGTCAATTAATATGCGCTTGATATAATGACAACCAATAGTAGATACAATAAGCAAAGGTGATGAAGGATCATCGATGGCAATAGGATGGATATCCCCATTATTGAATGATATGGAATGTGGTAGGTTTTTGAGGGATTTAATAAGATGGGTGAAGGCAATGGGATGGGAAACTTCTGATGTATGACAAAAATTTGGTGCATTACGTAAAATATAATAAAGATATATTTTGGTTGGTGTATTCTTTAGTTTCTCAATGATATCATAACCTTTGGAGGTGTCGACAGTAACTGTAGAGGCGATATGTGGTGGAATAGAGAAGGGTGGATCCATGGGTTTCCTATTGCTTCGAGTGGTGACCACATTAATAGCTAGGTTGGGTATTGGAGGGTTGAAGTGGGGAGGGTGTTGGGTACGGACTTAGATAAAATCAGTAGTGATGAAAACTATGCTAGAAACCCTGGAGGGTGCATAGGATTGGTAAGAGGACTGGTCCATAAATTCAAAAGAATGAGAGATAATTTGATGCATGGTGAGAAAGTATGGTTTGATCAATTGGGTTCACCAAATGATTTAATCTAAATTTAATTAAATCATATTTCATAGTAACTACTGTAATAAAGAATATTTAGGAAATAAACTACAGTAATGTCCAAATAATAAGCATTCAACAATGTAAAACCCTAAGCAACTGAGAGAGGGATGATGAATTACCTGATTACGTGTAACCTGGAAATGACATGGGTTGTGTACCTGATGGAACAGAATGGAAATAGTGTTGTCAATGTTAGAGTAGGTATTTACCTTAGCTCATGTTCACCTAGGTACTTTATCTACCTTTATTGTATTTATCCTTACCCACTTATGTGTGTTGATATTTCTTTTATCTTATTTAGATATTAGGAGATATTATCTAGTTGTTAGGTATAGTTCCTTCCTTGATCTATGGTATTGACTAGTTCTTTCCTTGATCTATGGTATTTACTAGATCCTTGGTGTCTAGTTCTTCCCTAAATCTATGGACTTGACTAGTTCTTTGATGACTAGTTATTTCCTTGATTTATGGCTTGCTTTACGACCTTGATTGGTTCTTAGATTGTTATTCCTTGCCTATATAAGCAAGGCCCATTCTCATTGTATTTCATTGAGTTCCACAATAATATATGATATTGATGCTCATTTGTTTGCAAAGGTTTATGTAAAGTTATTCTGGTGAATTGCTTTCATCTTATTGATCATGATATTTGATTAGCATATGAGTTCCTGGCTTGGTATGATCTAGTTACCATTCCATTTAATCAAGGATCAATGGGGATTGATAACCCTAGAAATGTATAGGATAGAATCACCCACAGGAATACAGGAGTGCCTCAGGCGCTACTGACTGATTTGGGCGCATGTGTCTACTTTGATGTTCAGGTTATAAATTTTTCTAGGTCAGAAGGTCTTCGCTCCAATATTCGTTTCATTGCTCTGACTTCTCTGTTAGGGTTTTGATCTCACCTGTAACTTGAAAAAAAATGTCTACTTAGACATGTCATCAAACCATATCAAATCAAATTGAAAAGATGAAGAATTTGGATTTGAACTGACCCCAGTGGTCACCTGAAGAGTGAACATACAACTGAGTGTTGAACTAGATATCATACTCCATGTATTTCATTTTGTGTGTGTGTGTTATGTGCCCTAGGTTTCCCCTGTGTAAATTACATGATGATAGTACACTAGATATATATTGTACCAAGTATGCAGAATGTGTGTGATGGAATATAATCAATTCCCCTCCTATGTTGTGTATGTAGATAAATGCATCCCTTGTCCCTTGTATGAATGTGTGTTGGCGAGAAAAAATTTTAGGTGGAAAAATTGGTGGGTATCTGTCAATGCTCAGAAACTCTAGATCCCTCTGGTTGAATGGTACAACTCCATTTATTATGTGTGAATGAAAATGAAATCTATGGGTGGCCTAGAGGTCGGGGATCTAATAGGAACACTCCACTAAACCTGCAACAAAAGCTTGAAATTTATTGCAAGGGAGGAATTTATTGAGTAGGTGGGAAAGGGAGTGGGAAAAGGAAAGGGGGATCAATATCTCAGATAGAAAATCATATGCCTATAGACACTAATCAGAGTACTTCAACACACACATATATAGATAAAATAATCCGTTACTATCATCAACACAAGATAGAACTAGGAACACAAAGTCTCAGTAATTCTCTCATCAAGAAAAGAATGAAACTCCTTTCTTCTTCATTGACATTTTGGAAAAGTTGTACATAATGAGAAATGGAAGAACATAGGAGACGAAGAAATTATAGAAAATTTTATCTCTTTTTCTTTACTCCAAGTAGTAATCTCTCTTGAGCGTACTGTTGGTTTTCAAATAGGACTTTTTAGAAGAGCAACAGTCAGGGGACAAAAAGTCCCTCCTCTTTAATGGGAGAGGTTCCCTTATTCAGAAACGAACTTATTTACAAATGTACAGAACATTGTTTTATGGTTAAACTTGGATATTACGAAAGTGTTTTCCACAAGGATCATCAGTTACACAAGGACTGAGGAAAGGGAATAAGAAGATGAGCAGAATAGCAACATTCAGAATTATAGATAGCAGAATAATTCTTCGTGTATGCGAAGCTTCAAAGAATTTAGGACAAGATCATTTGCGTTGGTTGAATGAGATTAAATTTAAAGACACAAAGTTCCATAAATAACCTTCTTCAGATTTGTTAATCAAGGACACAAAGTTCCTTCTTGGTTGTACAAGATCACTGTATTTGCAAAACTGAACAGTATGCAATCAGAGAGACTAAACGAGTTAGGAACAAAATGATCTTCACAATAGTAAAGGAAAACACAGAGATAACAAGAATTAGATAGACAAAGAATGGAAAGCCCTTTTGTATTGATTTCTTTACGATCTATTTACACTTTCAGCAAAAATCCAAGTTCTTCCTCCTTCCTTTAAATGGCGCAAAGAAGGCCATTATATAGCTTACAATTCGGTTACTCCTCGTAACCGTTTCTTTTAACTAGAGAATAGTTAAGGAATGCCAAACGCAATTTCTTAACTAATTACATGGAATACGAAAGGAATAGCGAGAAGAGAGAAGGAAGGGGAAGGAGACAGGTGGCCAGTTCTGAGAGGGACCCACTGTCTTCAGAAATCGCTGCTTGAATTTTCTTCCACGTTTGAGCCATGTCCTTGCCACGAGGGACACACCAGAGTCTTCATCTTGAGGATGACAATGAATATCTTTGAAAACTTCATCCTTCGTAACTGCTTCTTTAGTTTTCCCAAGCCTCCTCCGAGATCTTGATCTTCATAGTAACAGAGTAGCAAACTAGGCGCGGAAAAGAATTGCAAAGGCGGTTTGCTCGTTACATAGCCGTTGAGGAGAGAGAAGGATAACTAATGCGCATTTGAATTCATATTTTGAAACAGCATATTCGAGAAGAGCGGGAAAAACTAAGTATGGATGACCGTTGGTTCACTTGGGACAAGTGAGACGCGAAGGTGCGAAACACGCGGCTCGGCCGATTCGGGTGAAACAGGGAGAGGACGCACAAATGCATTTTGGGACAATTGGGACGGAAAAGAGCGAAGTGCATGACTCGGGAGTTTCGGCCGAAAATGGGACAGCTTGCACTTTTGACTTTGGGACATTCGGGACGAAGTACGTGGTTCGGGTGTTTCGGCCGATCGGGGAACAGAATGCACTTTAGAACTCGAGACAGTTATGACGAAATCGGGAGAATCGACCGAAAATGGAACAGAGTGTACTTTAAGTTTGAACTTGAGAAATTTGAGACAAAAGTTCCGGAGTACGCGACTCAGCCGGTTCGGGTGAAATTGGAACAGAGCGCACTTTAAGTTTTGGGACACTTTGGACAAAAACTTCCGAAGGGTCTGGTTCGGGAGTTTCGGCCGAAAATGGAACAATTCGCACAATAAGTTCGGGACACTTGGGACAAACTTCCGACGGGCCCGAAAATGGGACAGCTTCGGGGATTTCGGCCGATCGGGGAACAGAATGCACTTTCGAACTTGGGACAGATGGGACAAAAAGTTCCGACAGGCCCGAAAATCACACAAAATGACCCAAAACACAGATTTTTTCAATTTCACGACTTAGGCACTTCAGAGAAAAACCCTTAAACTCAAAATTTTGAAAATTTAACTCTTATCAGAGCGGGGAATTTTGAGTGGACAACATGTACAAAATTGAAAACACTTAAGAATAGGGAAGTCATTAAATTATATAGAATTAGAAATGACTCTTCACCTACCCCTCATGTGTCTTTTCACTTGTCTTTTCCACTTGTGACCCTTGATATTTCTAGGAAATAACATTAAGTCCCCCTTTATTAATTAAGGGTAACTTATTACACTTTTTGAATATAGTGAATAAGAAGAAAGTGAATAAGACAAAAATAAAATCTACAACTTTCCAACGAAGAATTAGAAAGTGAAGGAAGAGATGGAGGGAGAGTGGAGAGGAGAAGATGATAACTACTCATGTTGTAGAATAATATTTCATTGATGGAATTTTAGAGAGCCCTTCAAGAGAAATCTCAATGCCCTTGAACTGTTTGTTGTACCTTACCACCACAAGTGCCACTTTCTCGGCTTGTGGGATGTGAACAAAACTCAATGAGTTGATCCAATTTTCAGTGAGGGAGTTGATGTGCTTGCATTTTGAATACAAAGACTGATGATCTCTTGTGGTGTTGGATATGAATGCCCTTATCTCTTCCAAATACTCTAATGTGTCTTCATTTAATGAGAACAGGTCTTTGGCATCCCTTTTTACTATATCTTCAAAAGGCCCTAACAGATCATTTACCGAGGTATTGTCATCCATTGTCGGTACTTCAAGATTTCCCACTTCAACATTGGCATCAATCTACACATTTTCAACATGTTCCTTATATGAATCAATATCTCCAATGGCACGGTTCATCATTTCATAGCGAGTGACTAAATTTTTATCCTAGGCATGAGATAAGTCATCTGATGTCGAAGTGAAAACAACTTTTATTAGCAATAGGGATGATTTGACATTACCCATATCAACAACCAATGGGTACACTTGATCCTAGTGATCCTACTCTGCTTCAATCCCTTCTCATGTCATGATCACTTTTAAGGTCCACGCTTTCATGTATTTGAATAGTGTCAAGATATTTGGAAGCATCACCTTCCATTTCTCGAGGATCTTGTTCACCCACTTATCATTCGCTTTTCCCTGCATGGTGAAACCTCATGTTTTTCTGATGGAATCAGGGTCAAAGCTACTAATAGGAGCAACTTCTTTGGTAATAAGGGAGGTGGTGACACTTGGATAAAACATTACTTTCACATATGAAGTGAGGGTCCTAATATGGTCTTTCACTTGATCAATCTTTTCCTTATATTCTTGATTTCTTGCGAGAAGGCGAGTGGAAGACTCGTGGAATTGGTGGGTGTCACCCTCATGTGTCGCTAGCTCGAGTGGAATAGTGATGACTTAAAAGTCTGATAGTTTCATCTCATTGAGGGGCTTGATGACCTTGAGGCGAGCTACCTACACATATTGATTACCTAAAGCATTGTTGAAGAAACGAGAGGCAATATGAGATTTATTTCTTTTATTGACCTTCATCATTGTAGATATGGATTGGAAGTTAGGGACTACCACTTGTTGGCTCATGCATGTCTATTCCTCGATCATGTCTTGTACCCATGAGAATGTATCATTTGTCTCAGGCTCAGTGTTGGGCATGATAGCAATTTTTTGCTCTAGTTGAGAAGGTGGGTCAAGGATTGGTTTCATAAGAAACGTTGCAGTAGATGAAGTGCTATGATTTTTTTGAATGACAGGTGGTTAATAAATCTCAATCTCACCTTATTACAAGCTTCCTAAATGTTCTTGAGCTTCCTTAGTCTTCTTTTGAGTTCTCTTATGGTACAATGGGTTGGATTCCATGGAACTCAAATATTTCTCTACTGTTACCAAGGTTGGAAGAGGAGATGCTTGTTTCTCAAGAGTGTGAATCCCTCCTAATTCAATGAATGATTCCCTCTTCTTCTTGAACCAAGCTCTTTATATTTGAATCACTACCTCATTCCTATCATTAATGTCACCTAATTCTCTTATTCTCTAAGAAACCTAAGAAGGAGGTGAATCTTTCACAGTTGAGTACTCTCGATCATATAGCTTAGTTCCATCATCTTCGATGCCCTCCTCAAATCAATAAACGTTTAACTTCCTTATTTTATCCAATTTCATTCTCATGTGATATATTCTTCTCACTTTGTGATCATCGGCATATTTCACCCAATAATCATCAACTTGCGACACATAATGCAAGTCGGGGATTTGGAACATATCGGGGGTACTTCGGATGTCAAAATTATCCTTCTAAGTATAATAATAGAGATTAAACTGAGAGAAAGAGGCCTCCAAATGGGATGCATCGATGAGATATTTGCAAGAGAATATTCCCCAAGAGATGGGGAAATTTATAGCTTTTTTCTTCCTACTTTTGGGCTTCACGTTGACATGTGCTAGTTGTCTACAAAGTTGAAACATGACAACCTTGTCAGTAAAGTGCCGAGGGATATTTTGTGGAGAAAATTCAAATCTAGCTACCCTGATGTATGAGAAGGTATCAAACTGTGTGAAAAAGTATCTATATTTCTAAATCAATGAGGAATCTTGCGAGGACAACTTGATCTCGGTGGTTCCTTAGAGCAGTCTCACTATATACATGGTGAATGCATCGTTCACCCTAGCAAAGTGATGTTTATTTTCTTTCAAAATGAGTTGTGGGTATCTCTCATAGGCAAGTTCCTTCTGAGAGATGTTTTGTACAAGATTCAAACCCATGTAGGATCTCGTACTAGTAAGAGCATACACTAGATACAATGTCATGGAAAACTTCCTTACATCTGGGAGCTGGAGAAATTGGAAGTGGATGTAGTCACTAATGATTTGGCCCCAATCAATAATTTATTTTCCCTCTATAGAGGTGATGATGAAAAATTTCATCTGGTCATGAAACTCTTTGGTGTTTTCGTCTCCCATCACCCTGCTAAGCAGAATGATGGCATCTGAGTATCCTTCGTGAAATTCATGTCCGGACCATGACTTGGGCACACGAGAAGGCTTTCTCACTTGTTTTAACCAAGAACCTAATGTAAGGCCTTGTAGATAATATTTTTTCTTTTCCCATTCACCTGTTGTGAACTCCTTCAGGATGAAAACCATGTTCCCCCAAGTCATAATTTGCATACTCTATGATATCCCCTTGGGTGTGAGTACAGCAAAGATCAAACCATCTTCTTCTCGTATGATTCTTGTGTCTAGTTAGTAATTCTAAGCACAATCCATGAATAATTCAGTGCTCTTTACTCATAGAGGGTGACCACCTATAGCATATAAACCACTTGAATAGATCTTATCTTCAACAACCTTTCGTGGTCTACCAAGCATCTGACTTTTCCGGTCTTCCAAATCCATGTGAGTGACATCATTGTTACCCAATTACAGATGCTCATATGAGAGGGATGAAATGGGCTCCAAACTAGAAAATTTGAACTTCATTGTAGGAAAAATAAATCAGGTGAGATAAATAGATGAAGATAGACACTTTCTACACCTAAAACAGACACTTTATATTTTTAGTAAGTAGGAATTTGAACCTGCTTATTTACTTTTTTGTGATTCTTTCAGTATCCCAAGATTCCTAACATACCATGTACACTTTTTTTGTGTCATTTTGATTATCTATGCTAATTTCTATTTTTAGAAAGTGTTTTTTTCTTTTTTATCACTTTTTTGCTTTTTTCTTGGTTTGTCTTCACTATTGAATTTTAGGTGCACTATCTTCAAAAGGTTTGGTTTTTTAAGAGGGTTTGTGATTATAGTAAGTATAAATTCTAGATACTTACTATTTTTAGAATTTTTGATTCCCCCTATTAGTTGATGATGAAAATAACTTTTTTGGAATAGGCTTGCTCCTTGGATCACGTGGTTGAAATTTCATCGCAAATCACCCACAAAAGTGATGGGAAATCAAAAAAGCATGATTTTAGGGCACGGAAAGAGGTTTTTCTATCATATAAAATCCACATCATGAGAGGGGTTGTTGTTACATAGGTCTTGAAGGTTCCTGGATCATGGAGCTACTGAGAAAATTTCATGCAGAATGGACCACTAGTTTGGAAGTTATGAGAAATTATTCATTTTAGTTATCATGGCTTCTCCGAAAGAATTTTTGGTTGTTTTATTAAATTTTTAGGTAACTTCAATCATTGGTATGTCTCCAATAGCTACTTGGGTTGACCTGGAAAAAGGATGGAGAAAAAAAGGAAAACAAGGCTCTTTAAAAGGTAAAAAATGGAATATTTTTTAAGTCATGAAAGCTTGATTTACTTTACGCTTTTTTGAAAGAAAAGGGGGTGCAATTTTTTTCCCAACTGTCCCAGGATAGCTAGGATAGTAGGTGCAAGAAAATGTGCCTTTCCCAGGCTTGGCATGTGGTAGAAGTTGATAGGCGAGCATGGAAGATGAGACAAAATGTTCATAGAACCTAGCGGACAAGTTGGGGGGTCACATGCAAGACCAGAGAGAGGGATATGGGTGGGGCACATTTTACTATCCCAAACAGTTGGTATAATATGGGCATAAAAGTGTGCCCTAGGCTTGGGAGGCTCCATACTTAGTCAATTTTGTGAAATTTGGCACTTGGAAACATTTGGAATTATTTAGCACTTGGTGGAGAAGAACCAGGTCACATGAGGGTTCCAAGGTCTTTAGTTGGGTGTAGGGTGAATTTTACTATCCCCACTATACCGGACAGTTGGAACAATCACGACAGTTGGGACACCAAAATGTGTCATGCCCCAAACTGTGAAATTTTCTAACTGCCAGAAACATGAAACAGACTTTCCCAGTGTTGTAGGAGGTCTTTTTGGGTGAATTGTTATAACAATGGAGTGGTTTCCAAGACCATATTATGCCTCCTTCTCAATATAATATTGCCTTTTCATTTTTTCCTACAAGGTGAGTCTGCACAAATTTCTCTGTAAAGAGAAGCACTTGGGTGTTGTGAAGGATCTGAATTTTCCATCTTGTACAACATTGAAACATATTTTCTATGGCATCTTCTTTTCCTCTTGACTCGCCCCAGAGATCCTACAATCTTTAGTTGAAGTTCAGGTACTTCTTTGCACTGTAATTTCCTTAGGCCTCCAAGATAAATTTTCACTATTTTTATCCCAATACCTCTGAAATTTTCCAAAACTTCCCTAAAATTGTCACAATGCATTTTAGAATCTTAAATAAAATCCTCGGATGACTTTAGGCCTCTTGATTAGTTCCATAGGATGCATACCTAGTTCGAGAAGGCTAAGGAATAGCCCTTCTAGGCCGAGTGCCAACTTCCACTCCTAACAACACTGCCCTAAATGGACTGGGTGACCTTGTGGAAATATGGTAATCACTTGGAAAGGATTGACATCACATTATGAACCTCTTGCAAGGATGGAAGGGACATGATTAAGAAGGCAGGTGATCTGGGTGATGACTCAGGAGGGATCTTAGATAAATTTTCAACACTGGGGTATAATTGGCATGCTTTCATCTTGATTTTTGACCTTGCAAAAATGCATGACAACATATGGATCTCACTTGGGGACTTGTTCTGGATCAAATGAAGTGAGGACAAGAAAAGAATGAACTCCATAATCTCAATACATAATGAACCATTGCCTTATCCATTGGGCTTTATAGAGTCATCTTTCAAACAAGAGATAGATTGTAAGAAAGGAAACACACACACACACACACACACACACACACACAACGAAAATGGAAAACACACCACAAGGGAAAGAAAAAAAACATACAATGGTGAAAGGGAAACACGCACCTAAATCACCTATGGTATAATATGGGGGACAAACCAGTTTAAGTGCTTGTATAATTTCAGATATTGCCTACTGTGGGGTAACTCCAAATGTGTTCCATCTAGATACGATAGATATGAGGCATTATCTCTACAAATTTCATGAATTTGGAATGGACCAAACCACAAATATTTGAACTTCCCATGGATTTCCTTTGGTTCTTTGTGCTTATCCCAAACTAGAACAAGATCTCTAACTTTGAAGTCTCTAGCATTAGCTTTCTTGTCGATCAACTTCTTGACCTTCAATTGATGCACTTTGATATGGTCCACCACCTTGAACCTATCTTCCTCAAGCTTCTCAAGAAATAAAATTATTTTTTTAATAGAATCACAATATTTCCCATCTTCTACTGCTTGGAACAATTTGATTGTTGGCATCTCAACTGTGACTGGAATCTTTGCCTCAATCCCATAGATAAATTTGAATGGAGACATATCTATTGCTTTCTTTAGAGTTATCTTGTCTACCCACAATGCATCGTATATATTTTTATGCCAAATCCTTTTATTCTCATCTACTATCTTACGAACTATGGCCATGTTCTCATGTGTTTTTGCATGGGTAAAATTCACCCAAAAATAGGACAACTATACCCTAGTGCAAAAAAATTCATTTTATACCTTTCCAAACACCCCCAGATCAGCCTACCCCTTACTTTCAAGTCCATTTTTGAATTTCATCATTCCCCCTAGGTGATTTAGGACAAAGAAAATTTCCTTTGGATCGGTATTTCTCAAGGCAGGTTTTCAAGCAAACTTGGAAAGAGATTTCATCAACATTTCTAGGCCAAGTGCACCATCATCGGAGAAGTTCCAAAGAATCATACTCATAATTTAGGTGTATCTAGGAGCTATAAACACCATGGAACTGATTTAGTAATATTCTGGGAAGTTTCGAAGGTTTAGGAGTCAATGCACCAAAAGCGGTTTTTTGAGGCCGAAAGAGCTTGCACCGTAAAAAGTACATGATATTCACGGAGTGATTCCGAGATCTCTAAAATGATTTAATGTCCAAAAAATATATCATTTTAAATTAATTTCAGTCCCCTAAATGGTGGAGAAAATATATCATCTTCAAGCACCATGCATTTTTTAGGCCAACTCATTCTTTCCATGCACAATGAGTGATCCCGAGAAAAAAAAATTGATGGTTTTTCATTCATAATAAAGCCATAGAACCCCCTCTATTATTTTTAAAAATTTATTTTTCATGCAAAATCATATAAGGAAGCGCCCAAAAACTCATCTCGAAGTTCAAGTTATGACCTTCCCAAGTCAGCTCTCAAGGTACGCTCTTCGGTGCTTACTCAATTTTCCAAAATAACACGTAGAATCACCAAGATGATGCACATTTTCATGTCCCTATTTCACCTTACCAAATTACATGAGGTGTAAAAAAATTATCTTCCTCCATTTAACCTTTTGGTCACCCATATGACCCGGCAACTCTCCTTTAGCACCTTTGACCGCTTTGACCTACTCATCCACCTACCCCTGCATGTGTGACACTTGTCAAGCTAGGAACAAGGCATATTTTATTTCACCTATTGTCCCCAAAGAAAATTAATAATGATTACATAAAAAATTTCCCCACCCTTTTCTTTCCTTCTGGTCTTTCATACAACCATATCCCGACCCCTAGGTGCTTCATTTTAGCCCCCTCCTCCAACTTGCTCAAAGAACCAACACTCGCCACTTGTCATGATGACGTCAAGGCACATTTTTTGTCCCTATTTCACCATACCAAAGGGACATGAGGTGAACAACATTGTGCCCCACCCTCTCCCTTCACATTCCAAAGGCTATAAATAAGAACACTTAGTCATTTTTACATCCAAACCCCCCCACCACCTATGTATGCTGCCGAAATTTTTCTAGATCTACCTCCAACATTTTTTGCATCCTTCAACAATATTATTCATGCTCCATGATTTTAAATAAGAAAATTACAATAAAAAACCATATTTACGAAGAATTAAAAACAAAATATCTCAACAAAAACCTCAAAGTACGTGAAGAGGATTTATTCATATCTCACAAACCATCAAGCAAATCGACATGCCATTTTTTTCAATCATCTAGTTTCCTAGGTGCCTTTAAAATACCAAATAAATCTCTTGCATTCATGGCACAAATTTTTTGCAGCAAAGAAACCCCATATTTCCCGCAGCAAAAATTCTAAATTTAAAATATCTCAATCTAGCAACCGGTTTGACGTGAAATTTTGGAGTTGCAATGTAGAACAAAAACCCATATCATAAAAGTTTGTTTCATCGCAAATCGAGGCCCAGAAACCCACTTTCCAAAAATAGTAATCCTGGGCACTTGTTATTTTTGGTAATTCATCACTGAAGGTAGTTTTGGCAAAGAAAATGTGCACCAAGGACACCCAAAAGGTCAAAATGAGTGGTCTATGCCATAAATGGTAAAATTGTCCACTTAATTAAATAGTAAGTTTCCTACACATGAACTTTCCATTATTAGTAAGCCATATCAAAGAGCACTCTAGGCAGAAGTGATGTACTCATAGGTCACCCAGCGGGACAATTTGAGTGATTGAAGTTGGAAAAGGTTGGTTTACTAAAAATAGTAAGTTCACTTTCTAAGTGCAAGAAAGTTTCGATGTCATCCCTAAAGTTCAAGTTTGCATGATTTAATTTGGCCACATTTTTGTGTAAGAGCGAAGTAGAAACTTTAGGTATCCGAGCATGTCTTCTCGAAAGTTAGAGATTTCTCATGGAAATGGAGAATTGACTTCACAACAAGCTCTCGAGAATACTCCAGTGGAAATCACCATGTCAACACCCGATGAGCCATTCCCATGGATTCTGTAAATGATCAACAGTGAGCAAATAACAACACATCAAGTTGTCATACCAAGCCTCGAAGAAATCTAACAGATATAGAAGCCCAAATGAAAGAAGAAATCCAAAACAACTTATCAATTTTTCAATGACACCTCAAGTAACCTATATGTTGAAATTTCTAGGCCTAAGACTGACAATCCCACTGATGAAATGACTCCATCTGACTATGAGTTAACCCAATTCTCATTTGGTCAAGCTTCCCACGAAGAAAAAACTCGTCTGTTCAAATAATTCTACTCCCGTCTTCTCGTTCAGACCAAAGAATACAAGTGAACCATCTCACAATTGGAGGAACGTGTAAGAGTTCTCAGTGCATACATTCAACCCTTCTCAGATCCTAAACCAACATCTCTTCTTCTAATCAAATATGTCCCTCCAATCGGTAATATTAACCCCAAGGCAATCAAGAAAGCATGATAATACATGATGTGGGGTAATTACAATGAAAAGTGGATTGAGGAGATCATTAAGCAAGGAAAAGCACTGTGTCCAGACCTCATTTCCCTTATCAAGTATGCTCGTGAAACATTTTCTGGGGTAAAAAAGATGCAGGAAGAGTTTGCAAAGGAGGTCAGTCGTTTAGATGAGGTACTCCCACTGGTGTCTGAGATGAGTTCCTTTGAGTCTTACATTCTTGTGAGCAAGAAAGTGTTTGCATAAATTGGTGAGGACTTGTCTCAAGTTTGGATCATTGTCATGGATGCATGGTATGTAATGCTCAAGAATTTCATATCTGAATTCAACTCCTGTGCATGAAAGCTTTCCAAAATCTTGAACGAATTTGACCATTGTGTTCATAGATTTGAGTTCTCTCCGCTCACTGAGGACTCGTCATCAGAATAACTCATCATTGCATTTCAAGAAATGGTCAAGAGGGAGACAGGTGACTCCCTTTCCTTTAGCGAAGACAATTAGAGTCCTTAGCCATTATCAGAAGTTGCATTGCTACAATTGCAATGGATCATGAAGAATGGATTCATCAATGTAGAAGGATCAATGGTGTCCTTGAAACATGGATCAAGGTGTTGGGGTGCATTTGTACTCCAACGGAAGATAAGTTGACTACTGCAATATCTCAGTTTAGCAAAGAATTCAAGGAACAGGTGCCCATTCCAAAAGGTTCCCATCCGAAGGTATAATCCGCAGAGTTCTTCAACAAGGAAGTTGTTCCATCAGAAATCACATCCCCTTCCTCTTTTCTCTCTTTCTCCCTCTTCTTTCTCTCTCCTTTATAAAAATTCATTACGATTCATCATTTTATTTTATCCTATTCACTTAAGTGACATATTTTCAAAAATGTAAAAGTGTTTTCTCAAAATTATAAGATAAATATTTAAATGGAAAATAAAAGTTCTAAGTTGAATATGGAACATGAAGAGTCATGTGAGGGAGGTGAGGGGTCAATTCAAATTTCTATAAATTGGGATGGCTTCTCCATTCCAAAGGATTACATATTTTGAAAAACTTCCACTTTGTAGCAATTTTGGATTGTAGTTGTTGGACTTTGTGTCAATGCACATGAAATAAAAGATATATTTCTTCTATTTTCTAAGTCCTTGTATTTCCTCTATTTCTCTCTTATGCACTTTGTAAGCATAGTGATCCCAAAAGAGATTTGTATCTTTGATAAATGAATCCAAGAACTTTTTATTTGGTTTGTTCTTCTCACTAGATAGCTTCATTGTTGTTTTCCTATATATTGAATGATTGAACTACTCTGGTTATTGGGAGTTAACTCTACAATTTTCATACTCACAGTAGTAACTTTTATTTCCTAATTTCCCCCCTTCTCCCTACATTTCTGTAATTTCATCCCTTGTACCCTCATATAAGCATCGTGTCACAGGTTTATTGGAGTTTCCCTATGTGATCTCCGGCCTTTTGGGTCAACCCACAAAAATAGATAGGATTAGATTAGTTTTCATTCAATAATGGGAGCTGCACCATTCAATGCAAAGGGGCGTATCCCCTTTAACATTTGTGGAGACACCTAATTTTCCATATCAACAAATTTTCTCACTGACATGTCACAATGTTTTCATTGCTTGATTCCTCCTGATCATTCCCTTGTGGGTAGTAGTCTGATACGTGTGGCAGAGATATTCCATAGTTATAGCAAAAATTGGTGAGCTCTGTAGAGGAAAAATATATGTCATGATATTTTGAGGGATACCAAAACAAATAATGATGTTTTCTTTGATGAAATTACACATTTTTTTGGTATTGGCATACTTGGTTAGGATGGCTTCTACCCACTTTTTGAAATATTCGATCTCTATGAGCACAAGGGTATGACCTACATTTGAGTGAGGTTTTAGAACTCTAATGAAATCTAGACCCCAATGTTGGAAAGGCTCATCAATCACTACCGACCTGAGGGGAAGCGTAGCGAACATGGTCTCCCGATAAACTTTTGGCATGCTTCACATTTGGAGACCCATTATTGGGCATCCATGAAAAAGGTAGGCAAGTAGTACCTATCACGTAGGATTTTATGAGCGGTCATCGTAGAGAAATGTCCACCACATGCTTGATCATGGTATGCCTTTAGCAATTTCTCCTATTGTTCTTTGTCTACATAATTCAATAAGCATCTGTTAAATACATTCTTGTAGAGCACATGATTCCATATAAAATACTTGGCTAACCTTAGCTTAAGGGTTATTTTTTGTTTGTGATCAAGATGAGGAGGGCACTCACCAAAGGTCAGGAAGTAGGTGATGTCTTCATACGACTCACTTGTTGTGTTCACAAAAAGGACTTGAGGCAAGTCCTTTCTGATACATTCACAATAAAAACATTCTCTTGTATTTGATTAACTAAAATAGTAAAATATTATAGTGTAATCTAAGTGTTATAGGAGCAGTAAAATAACTAAATAAATGAGGTAATAAAACACCAGAGTAATACCCAAGAAATCTAAGAAATGAAATGTGAAACCCTAATGTGTAAGAGGGTTAAGAAGGCCTTAGTTGATTTGATGATTTCGTGGGACTGTGTCGCAATGTAGACTAGGTAAACAGGAGGAGGAAACAACTGCACAGAATCTTGAGAAATCACATATCTAAGTTATCTGACTAGACTGGGGAGCTTAGAAGAGGATAGGGGCATCTAGGGTGCCCTAGTATGAGATATGGGTGCCCTTGTATGTAGAAATGAACAAGGAACCTCCTCTGGAGTGTCACTAGATGTTTGCATGTGTTCACTTCCTGTCGCACTAATTTTGTTAAATTACATTGGATGTCATTGTAACACCTGTAATATAGAATCACCTGCAAAACCCCAAACAAAGCATCAAACCCTCATAAATAAAGATACATATAAAGGGGTCAGACTATCCTCAATAGCCATAATGGTGGACTTACTAAGCGCTACACTACATCTCAAACCCAATGTAGTTATAGGTTTGTGTAAGTATAAATGGTGCCCTAGGTCGCTCTTATGCCAGTCGCACTTTGTGAAGTAGCGAGTAAATAGCTAGATGTAGAATGTAATAAATGTGTGCATGGAAACAATAGACTCCCCTCTTACGAAGTTTGATGCAGATGAACCAACCTTATATACCTTATAATGGATATAGATGGATGCAAATGTAGCTTTATATGCCTTTGATGGATGCAACTCTAGATCGTGATAGTAGATGTTTAGTGCTTGGTCCCTCATTATGGTCACATAACTTTATATTTATATGGTTCTCTTTTTCTAATTTCGTAATTAATTCTAGAAAGGTCAACCACCAAAAATATAGAAAGCTTAAATGGCTAGAAATTTACCAAAAGGTGAGAGTAAAGTGCAAAGAAGATCATGGCACCCCAAAGGCACCTAGGGCGCCTCAATCGTGGTTGGGAGCCCTAGTCAGAAATAGGAAAAACATAGAATGAAAATACAAACTAAGCAAGTATAGGTGTAAGATCAAAAATACAATAACAAGAACTGTAAAAATGGCCAAAGACATGGGTTGATTATTACTCTTTTCACTTGAGAACAATATGAATAGTAGTGTGATACCGGGACTAAATAAAGACTCAAAGTGCGTGATTTTGTGTCTACATTTTCCTCCATTTTATGTTCGTGAGCAGAAATCTTGGTAACATAAAGTAGATAGATATGTGTACCTGATAATCCATGTAGACTGATGTAGCAAGTGTGTCGAAGCACTTGAAAAATCGTGGAGCGAAAAAAAGATGGAGCGTGGAGACTAAATATGCAAAAAGTGTAAAAAGTGGTGAAAGTGAACCTAGGGAAAAAGTGTGTGTGTAGATTCCAATGTGTGTAGTGTACATGCATGGTTATTATCATGTGTGTGATGTACTCACCATGTGTTTTTTGTTGTTGCTGATTGTTTTCTTCCCATACAGGAAGACCTGGAAAAGATATGACTATCAAGTAGTAAAATATGCATGTATATGTGTAAAAACTCATGTATATATGTAAAGAAACATGTAAAAATAATACGAAAATGATAATTAAAAAGGGACATGTGCACCTAATATATTATGACACAAAAGGGTGTAGAAATAATATCTTGTAACTATCGGTGAAGTGCGAGTTTTTTGGGTGATCTCAGGCCATTGTGGCCGAAGAAGTGTAGGCAGAAATTTGTGTTATTCTCCAACTTGTAACTACTTCCCTGAGATTGGTGAATAGATCTTTGCACTTTTTGGTTTTTTCGGCGATCCGACACCGCTGGCCAAAGTAGTGTAGGGAGGAAATTTTGTTATATCCTCCAACTTGCAACTTCTCCCTAGAATGCTAAGGACAATTTTCCCTATAAAATTTGTTGTGTATGGAGTTTGTAGAATGGTCTAAACTGTAAACTAAACTATGTCATGGATGGAGACTATAGACTAAATTGTAGACTGAATTGTAGACTAAACTGTACTAGTACTATGTGTAAACCCCAAATGATGTCCCCCCTCTTTGGGGGCACAAGCAACTTTGTGGATAGGAGAATGCAGCCCCAAAAGAGGACCGACCGCATAACTGAAATTGTGCCCTGTAGGGGGCAAGGGAAGTGCTTGGTAAAGACCAAGACACAAACAAACAATCTAGCTAGAAAAAAAGTGTTAGTACGAACATGCATGTAGAAGACAAGTGTAAGCTACGCAGGCAATGTGTAACAAAATAATGTAAACACCCAAGAAGAAAAAGTACGCCATGCAAGGTAGGTAGCAAACAAGTAGGTGACTCTCTCTCTCCTTCAATGAAGATATCTTAGAGTCCCTAGCCAACATCATAGGATCCATTTTTGAAATTGAAATAGATCACAAAATATGGCTCAGTTAATGCAAGAAGATCAATGATGTTCCTTGAACATGGATCAAAGTGTTGAGTTGTGTTTGCATTCTAGAGGAGGATAAGGTGGCACCTGCGATTTCTTAGTTCAGTAAAGAATTCAAAGGACAGGAACCCATTCTGGAAACTCTCCCTCAAAGACCATGATCAATAAGTTCCTCATCACCAACAAATCAGTCAATTCCTTCCCTTTCTCTCTTCTCTCTCTCTCCATATTCTAACTTTCAATTGAGAATGTACTTTTTGCTATTTCATCCTATTCACTTAAGTGACCATTAGTTAAACATTGGAAGATTCCTTTTTCCAACGATAAGAAAAATATGCACTTCCTAGGAATATGAAAGGTCACAAGTGATGAGGAAAGGTGAAGAGTCATGTGGGAGGTAGATGAAAGGATATTTTGTAATTTTATAAATTGGAATGGCTTCTCGATTCCAAGAGGTTAGCAATTTTTTATTGAATATATGTTGTTGAGAGTTCCACTTCTACATCAAGCAATAAAAGTTGAAATTATTTTATTTCTTGTTTCATGTTCCTCTACTCTCTCTTTCCAACTTTGCATATATGATAATCTTGTAAAACCAAGAAAGGTGTATGTGCCTTTGATGAATGAATCAATTAAAGTCTGTATCTATGGTTTGTTTTGTCTTATCATGGTTTGCATTGTTGTGTTCTTCTAATTAGATGTGAACTTACTTTGGTTATTGTGGGTGAACTCTTCTAGTTCCTACTCACAACATTAACTCTCTCTCTCTCCTTATTTCCCCAACTCCCCTTTACCTCTCTTTGATGTAATTTCCTCCCTTTTACTTCATACAAGCACTTTTCCGCTAGTTCAGTGGAGTATTCTGATGTGATCCCTAACCTATTGGCCACCCCACAACATTTAGATAGTTTAAGTAGTTTACATTCAATAATGGGAACCTCCCCATACAAAATAAGGAGGGTCTTAGTCCCGTACTGTTGGTGAAAACCCAATAATTTGCCACACAAAAAATTATTTCACCAACACCACTAACTAGGAACATTAGACTAAAGTTCCAAACAAAATGAGTACCTAAAAATAAAAGGCCATATGCAAATAATGAAGAACCGTAAGATTGGATTACCTGAGAGGACCTCTCGTAGAAAGTCACATAATCACCCATTAATTCGAATGGAACTTTTTACAAATTTGCATCCTATAATATAAGTTACTACTCCCTGATCACTTATACTACCCCAAACATTGGACCGCATTATCCAGCTGAAATGGAATATTACTACCAAAATTGCATTGTACATCCAAAATAAACCTAGGAAGACATGATCCCAAGTAGATGTTTGACATGTTCCTCCTCTCCCAAGCCCATCGTAGGGAAAACGAAAAACCAAGATCCACTTAATCAAGTATTTAATGAGAGCTATGGGAAAATAAGACACCCTTAAGTAGTATTAGTACAGTCACATGGATAGTAAATGCATGAATATGGTGCACTAAAAATCCGCAGTTCCTAATGGAATAGGTAAGAAAGCCACTTTGGCACCTACTACTACGAAATCACCACCTCCCCAAGTTAAGTTGGTGTTTGTTGTTCCATCAGGAGACGAGACATGAGTGCTTTGTATTAATTAAGCAAAGATATATTGTAATTGTATAGCAGTATTTGAAAAACATATTTTGAGGACGTCCTAAAGCACTCATAGTATCATTATGAATATACAAACCAAAACTATGGAAGCTTAAGAATATACATGCCTAGTTGAGATGTGATACTATGGGACCAAGCTAAGAAATACCACTTACATGAGGTTACTATAACTTTCAACCACATAATACCTTTGGTCCCATTGTCACTTTCACAACATCTGCAAGAAGTTCCACTCCTTGCAGTATTGGAGACCAAGCTTCATCTCTGAATTTGATTTCTTTTGTAGCATAGTTTCTACTCCAGTTGAGCTTGTTGGCACCCTAATCATAAACTAGGATGAATAAATAAGAGTATGAGGGAAACTAGAGCCCTGCAAAATGCATACCAATCCAGTAAGGTTGATTATCCCCACAATGTAGAATCCACTTTTGTAACAATATAGAGCATGATTATCCACACTCGATAATCTAGTATAATGATCTAAGTTTGAATCAGCACTCGTATTACCTTTTTCATATTTGATAAAAGTATAATAGGCATGAAAGGGTTTCCTTTCAGTTATAGATTAAAACTAGTGTTATCTTGAAAATCTATCTTATGTCCAATAGAATCTATGATGAAATGGTTGTGTATTACTCCATTGTTGAATGAAATGTGAATGCATAAACGCCTATGCACTTTTGTTCATAGATCTTCCATATTTTTGGAGTTTTCTTTACCATTCAAGTGGGGGTTCTTCTAAGAAAGCGTTATATATGTTTAATTTTTACAAACGTTCATATGAGTGTAGATGTGCACACTTTTGTGTAGGAATGTCATGTGTGTCAATTGGATAAAGTGATATATCATAATATAAGGTTATATCAACCTTTTTCCCATTTCAGATATACCTTGGGGAGGGAGAATGTTTCAAAAGAATAATTCATTTCCAAATGACTCTTGCTATTTATCAAAAAAATCGGAGGCATCTCAATTTGGTTATCTACAAATCACAAATAAAGAGGGAATAATTCATAAGCATGAATTGCTTTACACATCTATTCCTAAAGCACATGGTGATATTCTTGATACACAAAAGCAATGATTTAGTCCTTGAATTGATGGCAAATTACAATATTTCAAGCTACTTACAACAGATTATGTTCAAAGAATAATTGATTGTCTAAATGCAACGTTTCTTGATCTTTCTATTTTCAATGCACTAAAGTTGTTTAGTCCCTCACACTATTCATGTCACATTTTAGATAGGGAAAATATTCAGTGTGTTAGCTTGACAAAAAAAATCAACATATTGCAATGAAGGGATGGACATGTCATCATTTGACATTAAGTCTTGAAAAAAAAGTTACATCAATTTATTAATACACCCCACTCGGGGTGTGAAGCATTTCATGTTAGAGAAACATGGAGGGTTTTTTGTATTTCCAAAATATGGAAAACCAACTTTCCAAACATGTTAAAAATATGGCAGGCAACACTTTTGATTCCTATAAGTAGAGTAGCATGCAAACGAGGATTTTTAAAGCAAAACATGATTAAATATATAAGAAGACCAAAGCTAGAAACTGGAATATTGGATGCACACATGCAAGTATCACTAAATGGACATGATCCTTCTATGATAGATTGGGAGAAAGTGTATGACATTTGGGGAGGGGAACAACAAAGTAGGTCACAAAATATTTTTAAAAGCATGATTGATTAATGTAATTGCTATCTCTTTAATGTACTCATTTTATCTAAATTAAATTTGCAGTGGTGTTTCATTTGGCATGATGTTTATATTGCGTTAAATATATAACAATATTATGCATTTGATTCTAGTTTTTTTAATTTAAAATTTAAAAAATAATTTATTTATTTTCAATCTCGCAAGTGTAAAATTTAAATCAATTTATGCATTTGGTAATAGTTATTATAAAAAAAATTACATGCATATCAAATTTTGAACACCAAATGACATCCATATAATTTTATATACCATAAAGTAATTTTATCATGACCTGTAACATGGAACATCAAAATCTAGCACTAATCTCATATTCCTAACGGTTAAATTCGTGTGTGTGTGTGTGTGTTTGTGTGTGCGCGCGCGCATTAATCTAGCACTAATCAACCTCTACATGTCAAACATATTGTGTGTGTGTGTGCGTGTGTGCGTGTGTGCGTGTGTGTGCGTGCGTGCGTGCGTGCGTGTGCGTGTGCGTGTGTGCGTGTGCGTGCGTGTGTGTGCGTGTGTGCGCACGCGTGCGTGTGTGTGTGTGTGTGTGACATATGAAATGGTTATTCCAAATATTGGTAAGTATATTATGATTAAAATGATGAAAAATTTAACCCATGGTGGATATCTCGTGACCTCCTTCGTTGATAAGTTTCTAAAATAGCCCTAGTACCATGTTGTACGAGTTCAAACATCATCTCATCCCCTGAATATTGCAATGAATGGGCCCATTATACTATATTATTGTTGATGTTGACCTATATACCCCAAAGCTTGGAAGAATTTTTTTTAAAAATATTTCTTTGGGTGTTCTATTTCCATTAAGAGAAAATTGCTTCTATTGTTTTGTGGCGAGTAGTAGGTTGGTGATGTATTTGCCTCCTCCTCTGTAACCTTGTACTATGTGCAGAATAAAAGATTGGCACCAGGGTCTTGCCACCACTGGCATTGGCAACAACATCTACAGAATCCACCTTTCGTTAAGCTTCAATGGTTTCTTATGCCCTTCTCTAAACTCTCATTTTGGCACAACTAGGAAGATGTTAGTGCGCATCTGAAAAGGGTTGGATGGAATTACACGCCATGCCCGCCAACTTATTTTTGTTTACAGTTGTCTTTTGGTTTACCTTTTGGACTTACGTTCTTCAAAAACAATAATGTGATCGCAGTATCCCTTAAAGATGAAATATTCAACAATGTTGGCAAAGAGCATTGTTTAAATATTCGGTGATGACATTGTCATGGTTTATGGGCTTGTGCTTCATCATAATTTCTATGTGGACATAATCCCTCACCATAATTATGCCTCGGATTGTGACGACGTGGATGCCAAAAATGCATACTTTGTGCTTTTTGCTTCAACAAGACTACATCGACATGGGGTTTAATAGGAGATGGTGAATGAGCTGCTACAAATGCATCGTCCACCCATGGCACCATCACAAGTGATGAAATGTTCTTGGCCTATCTACTTTGCACCTTTGGGTGATGCATCATTTAGAGTGACTTCCCCATTTGCAACATCTTATGGTATTGTTTGTGGCCATCCATTTGTCTTCTAAGATGGCATCTTTGTTGTATGTTCCATCACTATCCTCTATTTTGCATATTGTTGTTGGAAATGAGCATTGTTGTCAATATCTATGTGTTGCACGTGTCAGCCACCATGTCCAAATAGTCATTGATGGCGTTGTTGAGGTTCCCAAGCTTACACTTCCACATATCTTCCAGGGAGGCCAAAGCCCACATTGCAATTCTTAATGTCCCTTGTGTTTCAATATATATATATATATATATATATATATATATCATAGAGTTTATTAATGATTTTTTAAGTTATCAAATTTGCATTCAAATCCCATTATCAATGGCAAAACACATGAACATTCCGAACATATTGAATGGTTGCTTTTTAGTAAGTGGCAAGTATGACACCTTAATCAAGATGGAGGAAATCAAACTCAAATTCTCGTCATAGCAGAGTCTAGCACAAGCAAGACCTTCCCTTCTCCTTCATTGTTGCTCTCGGTGTCGAGCCCTCACTAGGGCAGGAACTACCACACCTAGTTTTATTTTCACGGCGATTAACAAGTTTTCGTGGGGGTGAGAATTCCCATGCCACCTCCTTCCTAACACTCTTTAAATCACACGTAAGATAGTACTTGTATGCACCTGCCTGATCTCCTACAAAATTTCACTATGACGACAAGCCCATCTCACATATTCTCTACGTACTGATCTCTAGGCCTCACAAAAGTAAGATCTCCCCCCATGTCCGCATTGATTCCCTTCAAGAATGTTGTTTCCAAAATAGAAAAAATCTACACCTACAAGTGATTATAAGGTGTTTATTGTGTTTGCATCCCATTAACCTTCTTATATGATAATTAGACCTATCATGTTTATCTTTCAAAGGCATGCTCTATATCACTCTCTGCTCAGCCAATCCTTAGTAGAAGGATATGTAAAACTATTGACATTGGAGATGATGAACGACATGGGTCTTACATTCACATATGTCTCAAGAGTTTGAAGCCACAACCACTTATGTATATTGTTGACTTCTTCGTTCAAAAGATAGTCCAAGATGTCTTGTGGGGCCTCCTTTCACCTCAGGAAAAAAGGGAGCAACCATCCCCAAGATCTACACAAAACTCTTTTTTAAGCACTTAAACACTTGGTTCTTTCTCTTGATTCAATAATTGATCTTCCCTCCTTTTCAAATCAATATCTTCACTCCACTACACTACATGTTGCATTTCCATCTACCACTTCACTTTCATATCCTCCTTTCAACATGAAATAGTTTGTTTTTCTGTGTCTATCGGCGTCTCCATTGTACCCCTTTGAAGCAATTGTTAGTTTTATTGAGCAATAAGAATGTCATTACCTCTCAACCCTTGCCTTGAACCCAAATTCATCTTTGAAGTTATTCTTTATATTAATTCGCTAAATTATTCTTTAAATTTAGCTTTGCCTCCTACTCTACACCCATCCAACTCAAGTTCGTGTCTCTAAATGTGGAGATTCTTTTTTATGTTGGATCAACTTCATCCAAGTGAATGGCCTCCACATTAATTCCTTCTAACTATTTGTAATGAGATGAATGTTAAATAGATGAATCTTAATGGTTCATTTTTTTGTTGATTTATAATGTTTTTTTAAGGGAGTGTATGTTTAGACATCCTCTAATTTTCATACCATGTTGACTCAAAAGTCTAATGACAAACTTCTAAAGCTCAAGTCTTCGGCACCAAAAGTCTTTCTACGATTCCTTAGAGAGAATGTATGATGCAAAATAAAAAGTTTGTTCATTACAAAATTAAACTTGGGTGACAAAGTACATGCCATACCATGGTCCCTCTCGACATTGCAGGATAGTACATTTTCTACTTTTTCTTGGGTTTCTCACTCTTTGGGCAAGCCTATATAATGCTCTTGGGGTTCTAGTTTGGCTATTAATGTCATCATGAAGTTGGTGGAGCTACGAACAATGGTGCCACCGTAGAACCGGCCCCAAAAGTTTTTCCTAGAGGTGTTTCACGAGGTAATGGTTCCTCCATGATGTTGTTCTTCTTGTTTCTGAATTTAACTCGCCATGTCAATGGCTATAGTGTTTTTGTTTAATAGGTTACTTTGTGGGTCGTATCCCCTCTAAAAGTATGCTTCATACATGGGTAAATTTTGCATGGTCTACCCACGCCATCAGGATGGAAAGTGTCCAAAACATGACAAAAGGGTTCTTCCTATTTCGTTTCTGTGACCCTTCGCATGCATCCTTCATTCTCGATAGATCAGTTACCTGGTATGTCTAAAACTCCTTATTGGCTCTATCCCCATGGACTCGAGATTTTGTGGTGTCTAAATACACGGCTCTCAAAATCCCAGTCTAGGTTGAGTTCATTGGCTTGTCATTGACATGTGTGTATTATTTTGCACCATATAGCATCTTCCATTGGAAGAGTAGTCTACATGGAATCTCAAAAGTTCTATAGTGTCAAACCCCAAAAGTTGGTCTGCGTTGAAGTAGATTTATCCCAGCAAACTCAAAGAGTTTGTTGATATTCATATGGGAGATGTTATTCGCAGAGAGCGTTTTACATCAATCTTCCTAATACCTACTTCTGGTGTCAGGCTACAAATCACAAAATAAAGAATTGTTCGTTATATGTTCCGTGAAACAAACCAAACACCGAAGCAATCATTGACGCCTCCAAACCCCAGTATGGAGGGTGGTAGAAAGTCGAGGGTCGTTGGAATAACAGACAAAAATCAGCAATTTCAACGATTGCTCAAGCTAAGCCCCCAGCGAGTGGCGGGTCAAATGAACCAGCTATTAAGGAACATATGCAAGAAAATCGGCCCTCTACATGGCCAACTCAAGCGAAGTCTCTTATTCTCTTACCTAAATTCTCTAACACACCCAGGGCCGTCAATGTACTCACAGATTCCTCGAGTTCATTTTGGATGTCCTCTATAGTTCCTGCATCCCTGCCTGCTATGCCATCTTCTACGCAAAGCCCTGTCAAGCGATCCCGTAAGCCAACCCAAAGAAACTTGTTAGACCACTCATGCAGTCCAACATGCAGTGTGGAATCGACAAAAGAGGAATATAAGATTGAATGTGTTGGGAGAAAGAAAGTGGAGTTTCAGGAATTTATGCAGCATAATAATGTTCAATTCCTACAAAATCAGTTGTAAAGCCTTGGAAGGCCTAGAGACAAAAGGGATGTCCCTTGACACACACTTCTCATGAATTGTTTCTCATCGAATGTTTGGGGTCTTATAGACTCCAATTAGAAATATATTGTATGTGATTTTCGGACGAATTTTGCAAAGTTGGATATTCTCTATTTACAAGAAGTTAAGGTGGCTTAAGCTCTCTTTTGTGTGTAAGACTATCTGGCCTGACACCATTGCGCTAATAAGTAACCATGATGTTGGACGTGGGGATTCAATAACATTTATTTCACCCAAATGGTGGCCCCATTTTGTGGATCATGGCTCTGACCCCACACATGAGTTTTTTGGACGCTTTTTAATATTGAGAGTCGCCCTTTTGGCGTCATCAATATTTATGCTCCTGATGATGCCACGAAAAGGGTGATCTTGTGATGGTGGATTGGCAATGAAGGCCCAATACGCACTAGTGATTTGTGGTGATTTTAATATGGTAGAACTACCCAGTGACAAGTGTGGCCACTTGCCTATGCATTGGACAACTGATGAGAGAGAAGCCTGGTATTGCATGCGCAATAAATTTAGGCTTTATGGGTTGAATGCTCATCGTCAACCATCTTCAGAGACATGGTTCACTTGGACCAATCTCCGAAGTGGATCGGATCAGGAGCTCAAGAGTCTTGACTAGACGATGTTATCCACACAGGCATACTTTTCATTTGAATAACACCTTTTCAGTGCATGTGGAAGTAATGCCAAATTGTGTCCTTTTTTGTCATTACCCCATTAGTTTTTGCATTACTTGGCAATCTCAATGACCATTATGTCATAAAACGCAATTTTACCTCAATACAACATTGATGGAGAATGAGCCCACTATCAATCACGTCAAACGGGTCTAGAACTTGGTTCCAAGGCCACGTCAGCCAACCAGTTAGCATCCTACTTAGTAGCAAGAAGGTTAGATTCAATGGTGGCCAAACGTGCACTAACTTGGACCTTTAGATTCCTCAGAATCTACGGGTGTTAAATGGCCTCGGATCAGGTGTTGCTCCTACTTCACCACCTCCTTCAGTGCTCAGTTGTGTGGCAGTGGCGCTAGAGAGAAATCCTTTCTCCAAGTTGCTCTAGTTATAAGTGGCTGAGTTGAGGCACAAGATTTGCATTGTTGATAACTATAATGCTTGAGATGCCCATATTCTAGCTTGACTACACTAGCTCAAATTTAGGGATAAATTTTCGAAGGAATTCCTTCAAATGCTTAAAGTTAAGCATTCTTACCAGCAAATCAAATCCATCTAGGAAAATGGCATTTTTTTTCATTTGAACTCAGGACATGCTCCAAGCCTTTGTTAGGCACTAAAAACAGGTATTTAAAGCTCAAGCTCGCTTTGCGAAGTGTCATGTTGCATTGGAGTAATGTCTAGCCACTGTCCCCTGTAAGGTCTCTCTGGCTCAGAGAATTGCTTGTGATATACTGTTATCTATTAAATACCTATAAGAAGTGGCAATGCAAATGGCCAATTACAAAGCCCCGGGGCGAAATGAATTTCCCAACAAATTCTACAAAGCTTTGTGGGATTAGGTTGGACCTGACCTCCACTATGTTTATTTGGAGGGGTTTTGCACACAGTCATCAGGGAAAAATATTAATAGAGGGAACATTAAATTCATTCCTAACTAGGTATACCGTGAACAAATCTGCAACTGACGTCCTATCATGCTACTCAAAGTTTCCTACAAGATCATTATTGAGGCCTTAGCCCTCCGGCTTCTCCATCTACTCCCCGCCACCATAAAACCAGATCAAACATGGTTCATTAAAGGGTGTTACATTCTTGACAACATCATAACTATTTGGGAGGGCATGGAATGGTCTCAACATTCCAATCAAGAAGCCTTATTCATTAAAATTGAATTTGAGAAAGCTTATGACTGAATTGAGTGGCCTTTTATTCTGGTCATGCTTGAGGCCCTGGGATTTGGTCCTAACTTCCTCCAGTCAGTTCAAATGCTTTTCTCAAACGCCTCAAATCACCTTACCATCAATGGTAGAATCTCATAGTAGTTTGGTTTGTTCTGGTCTATCTGACAGGGATGACCCTTACTCGTGCCTTATATGTCTTGGCAGTGGAAGGTTTTGTTTATTTTCTTGCACAAGCTCAATCCCAAGACCTTGTTTGAGGCATCTCTCTTCCCACTAGTGATCCCATGGAACTTCTCAATGAGAATTTTGTCAATAACTCATTTCTCACACTGATTAAGGAGGAACATGACATATCTAATGTTATGTGTCGCATGGATATGTTTTTCCTAGCCTTTGGTTCTTTAATTCGATGGTGAAAAACACAATGCTATCGACAATCTTCCTTCATTTGACCCTTTGGTTTTGAACCATGAATGGAAATGGCTTCAACATGGTGAAATTTTCAAGTTTTTGGGTATCCCTTTTTCATTTCAGGCTACCCCTTCTGAGCTATGACAATATGTAGTGCTTTGAGTTGCCAAGAAGTTGGAATAATAGATTACCAAGCCTCTTTCTCTCACTAGAAAATTTCAAATTTGCTCCAAATTCTTGGAGGCCACATATGTTTACTACTCTTTGTGTTGGGTGCCTTCAAATAATTTGGTGCAAAAGCTAGAAAAAGTTTCTCAGATATTTCCTTTGGGCTAACCCCACCACTGGCAAAGACTTTTATAGAGTTGCATGGGAGTATTGTTGTTTGCTAAAGAAAGATGGAGGAATGAGACTTATAAAAATCCATCAATAGGGTTTTTCCCTATGTTCTAAGTGGATTTTTAGAGCCATTGAAGGGATAGAAGCCTAGAAAGTTCTTATTCATCATTGCATTTTTAAAGGCTCACCCTGCAGGGGTGCCACTTGGAAAGGGATGGGATTTGCCAACATTCTCACCCTCTTAGTTCTTGTTAAAATTATGGGTTCATTTGTCATCAAAAGTATTTGGAAATCTTGGGAAAAAGTCAAGCCTTAGATCATGTGGAATGACAATGGCTTTCGTGATGGTCTCTCCTTCAACCACCAGTCATTGTGGTAGTCTCCTCTCTTCTGTTGTCAATATTGTTGCCTAGTTGAGGTTCCTTGGATTCCTGTCCTCAAACTTTTTAGGCAGGGGATGTGCACTGTCCAGGATTTTTATTGTAAGTAACTGTAATCTTGGATTCCCTAGAATCTCATCAAATCCACATTTAGGTTGGATTAGTGGGATAAAGAAGCCATCGATGAAATCATTGCTATTGTCCCAATGCATATGGTGCATAAAGTTTATGTTACTTCTACTCGGCCCTAGTGGAAAGATTGGAAATGTTATTTGAATACTCCATTCCAAAATTACATGGCCAACAAAGGATATGGGTGGCTTTCACCCCACCGTCCCCTGGTGGACGAGCTTAACTCTCACTAGGGAATTCGTTGTGCCACATCAATGTGACGTTAAAGATTGCACACTATATAGACGGACTGCTTGGAGCCCGAAATTGCTCACTTTGCATGGCGCATATTGCACCAAGGCCTACCAATTGGGAATCATTTAGTCCAACTTGGAGTGACCAACCCATCTTGTCTGTTATGTGGACATTTAGAAACTTTAATGTGTTTTTTGGTTTTGTCCCAAGGCTCAAAATACTTGGAATTGGATCCATTCCTTTTTCCAATCGTTTCGGCCACAAAATTTTTCTTGGCAACACATTTTACTGGGGTATAATCACATGATGGCGTAGATGTTTTCCCAAATCTAGCACACTTTCAAAGTGGAAATTTTGTTTTGGATACGGAAAGAAAGCAATGTCTATATTTTTGTTAACTCTGTTGTGGATCAGCACTTTTTTGTTTATAAAAAATTTGTGGTTGTATCCAATGTGTTATTGTAGATTCAAGTCCATGCGAACAAGGTAGCTCTTGAGGTGGAGCATCTCCAAACTCTCATGCACCATCGACGCAACGCCCCATGTAATGTGGCTCATGTTCCATCGTCCCCAACTCGTCATTCTTCGCCTCGTGGCCATGGTAGTGGTCAACAACGGTGTGGCTTTCACAGGAGCTGCTCACAACATCAATCTCACAGTGGTGCACACTGATCCCCGTGTCAATGGCCCATCAAGTGGGGCACCACACTGCCACCGTCATAACAGGGTCAAGACTGGGGTTGCCCACCGTCACCTAGGCCACACCTTATCGATTTTCACAATGGGTGGAGCACGCCGGCACCTCAAGACAAATTCCCTCATCTTGCCTTAGCTATCTCTTTTGTCTCATGCGCAAGCGGAGGTTGTTGAAGAAGGAGAGCACACTAGGGGTTCTGGTTGGAACCCTCCTGATTCTGAGAAAGATCTGTCAAGCCCTGACTAACATGACTAAGCTCCGTCGTCAGCCAGACAGTAGTTCGTGATAGTAGCTTAAGTCTTCTACTTTGTTCCTTTTTTTTATGTAATAGATTTTTCTACCTAGGCTCCGCCTAGTGGTTTTGCTCATTCACCCTCTTGTGGCCTAGATTGGGTTGTCACTTTGAGGCATGCTTCCATACCACCTTTTTTTTTGTGAATAAATTTGTATCATAATACCTACTATTTTAATATAATATCTATTTCATCCCAAAAAAATATTACAACGTAATTAATTGGACTTGAAAGATTGAATTATATTTGAAGTGAGTCTTTGTCCTTTTTTAAATTATATTTAAAAGGATCGCTTTCTCTTTAATAGTTTTGGAGCTATAGGAGTGCATAAGAACATATTTAGCTACCGGGTAAATCTTTGTTTTCATTTACACACAGAAAAAGTCTCGGTCATATATTAGCCTGTGAGAATAGATTATAACTTATGAGTAGGCGAATTTGTCTTAAAGCTTGAGTGAAATCTTTGAGAGTAATAGAACATTGGCGCACGGAAGATACACTCGTGTATCTTTGAGAGAGAGATCTTATAGAAGCCGTGTTGTTTGTTTTTCTCAAAAAGAATTTCGGAAAAACATCCGAATCTTTTGTAACGTCCAAAGGTTTGTAGGTAAAAGACAAAAAACAAAATAGGGAAACGTATATACCTTCAAAATCCTGAAATCTGGAGAAACTAAAAATCCACCCCAATGCCTGCTTACTACAGGAAATTTGTAGCAAACAAACTGCAAATGTGAAAATTATAATTTGTTCCAGATCCCACAATGAAATATACAGATAATGGATGATGGAAGCTATTTTTCCAGTGAAAAATCGTCTTCAAAAGCGAGTTTACCACTGCAGGAAACCCACGGGCTCAAATGAAGTAACCATGAGACTTTCTCATCACACTTATCATGGCGCTGTGGGTGAGTTGCTTATAAAGACTCTGAATCTCAAAGTGACTTTCCAAGTCTCGGTGAATCCTCACATGATCACCCAGTCTTGAAGAGTTGGCATTGAGTATGGCAATCCCAGACAACACAACACAACCCATGCCTCACTCATCTCAGTAAGACTCAGACCCATGCATCCCGGGTGAGTCAAGCAATGTCTAGTAACTAAATCGTATAGGCTGCATCATGAAGATCATCAGGTCTGGGCATACTTTAATCTGTTTTCCCAGGATTACATTAGCACCATTGTGTGTGGTTATGAGAGGTTGACGCGTGTTTGCTATTATAGCTTTCCTTATCGTGTAAGAGTGAAAGAAAATCCAGCCAGGAAAATGGACGAGCCTTGGTCTCTTTAATCACCATCACTGCATCCTTGACTGTGACGAGTTCTTGAGTTCTGGGAATCCTTGGATAGGATTGGAAGCATGTGGAGGTAGCGAGCAAAACTTAATGGGAAAATTGGTGGTGAACATCATTGAATGGCACTGAACAGAAAGTCTGTTGCTCAACATATTTATTATGCATTTTCACCCACGTTTCTGCGTCTGTTCACAGCTTTGCTTCCCAGGTAAGTATGTCAGAATAATGAACATCACCAAAGTCAAAGACAATGATTTCAGTGCTGATTCCGTGATCATGAATAGCAGGTATAGTGAAGTAATTGCAAAGGATCGATGAATTATCCAATCACCGGATAGGCAGGACAATTGGGTTATAGGGATAATAACATGTACATTACAAAATACTAATGAAAACAAAGGTGGTCTGTCACAAAATGTATGATCACAGACTCAAATTGACACAAGCATTGCAATTGCTAGAAAAGAAACTTGGCCTATGAAGTTTACAGTACACCAGAAGAAAGATCTGCTGAAACTGGAGATGCATCTAAATTGTACAATTTTCATTTGTACAACAAGAAGAAAAGACTTGATACAAGATTAATTAAAATCTCCTTCTACCCCTTCCACGTCCTCTTGGCCTCCTTGAACCACTTTGATTATCATCACTCATATTCCTGAAGTTGAACATACTCATACGAATATTTTCTGCTTCATCTTCATGTGCCGTCCTTACCTGTGAAACAGGCAGTAAACATTTGGAAGAACTTAGGCATTGCAATACATTACTGAGATACATTGAGCTGGGAAGCTCATAATGCCCATTACATACAAGAAAAAGGTGCACCAGACTCGGACAATCTATACTTACATTTGCAGCTTCTAGATCTAGCTGGGTTTGGAGCTGCCTTGCTAATTCTGCATCTTGAGAGATGTCATCATTTCTACTAGAAATTGCATTTGTTTTGCCATTCTTCATCTCCCACTCATCTAGTGTTAAGAATGCAGCCTCATCTCGTTTGCCTCTGCCATTATGCCTTCCTCTTGACCTTCCAAACCTATCCTGTCTGGAATCTGCCTCACTCATTTTCTTTAGAAGCTTTTGTGCTGCAGCTTGATTTTGGACTGGAATTGCTTCTGTGACTAATACTGTTTTTTGAGTTACTGTATCAGGCTGTCCCCCAAGAATCTCATCTGGCAAGGATAGGCAAGCTTTGAGAGTTAATAGAAATTCAACCAATAAAAATATTTCAAAACAAGATTAAACGAACGTGAAAATTTAAACATAAATATCATAAGTATCTTACTTGACTCGGATAAGGTAGTATTAGCTTCTTGTTCAGAAGATATCAAATTCCCTGCAGAACCCTCTTCTTCCTGCTTCCCAGATAGTACCCCGGTTGCTACATTAGAAGAAAGAAGGGATTTATCCAGTGATTCAGAAGATGACTTCAAGTTTTCCACTGGTCTCTGCTCAGATGCTTTTGGCTTGTACAGTTCATATCCGACTCGAACTCTTTCAGTAGTTACTATTCCATTCTTTGAAGAACCAACATTATCTTTCGTTTGACCTGCTCTTGTGCCAGGAAGTTTTCCACCAATCTTTGTGACAGTTGCATCCTGCAACAAAACCTCTGTGGTGGTATTCTGAGTCCTTGAAAATGATGTCGTTTGCTTAACTGTTTGTTTGTTCAAGCTTGTAGAAGCTTCTGCATGTAGCATAACACAAGTCATGCTTTAGGCAATATTTCAATATCAGATCTTTTGCCTATATTGAAATTCCAATACATATTGGCAACACAAACTTAATGCCAACACTAAGAAATGACTCTTTTGTTTCTACTAAATATGGTTACTACTTTAGATTTTAATTGAAAAACATAGCTGAAACAGGAACCTGAAAAATATAGCTAGGTTACAAAACAGAGTAAAATAAAACATAAATTAAATATCCAATGTCAGTTATAAAATAGAAGGAATCAAACATAGCAAGCTTAGATGAAAAAAAAAGGTAAATCGAAATACTTACGCAGCTTGTGAAGAGATTGAACCGAGGATATTTCAATCCTTTCAAACGGTGGCGGACCAGACAAGCCTTGAACTTGAGGTGACTTCAGTGTAGATCGAAATAGTCCTGAATATTTGCATTCCATCTCCCATTCCTCATAAAGAGATTGCACGCGACCTCCCAATATGCATAATGAATGAGTTTCCAGCAATAATATTCCACTTTGCACAGAAGCAGTTGTCTCCAAACAAACCTATAAGCATAGAAAATATACTGATGATCGGTAACAATTATAAGTAATCATCAATTACATGTTTTCCAACTTCACGGCAAAGTGCAAGTGTATAGAGAATATGAATATTTACAGTTCTTGACCAATAATTGGCAGCCAACTGTCAGCCTGTTGCTATATACTAGGCCTGAGACCAATGACTCGAGTACATGACTTGTGATCATGGGCTTATCATGTTGTGAGGGAAATTGGAGTAAAGATGTTATGGTCCAAATTTTGAGTATTAATACATACCAAATAGAACAAATACCATTGAAATAGCATATAATGTCGACAATATAAGAGTCTCAAACAAGCATCTTTAAAAAACAAGGCGGTTCCAAAGTCACCAAAGCTTGCAGTGCAGGTATGGGTGCAACTGGGTTCCAAAAAATTAGGCTTCAGGATTCAGAAACATATATAGAAAGAAAGAAGGAGAAATTATATTTATGTTCACAAATGACCAAAAGTAGGGCAGCAGGACTTAAGAATACATCCAATTACAATAGAAAGTGATGGGATAAAACAACCTTAAGATCAATGATTTAGTAAATAAAATAAGAACAACAAAAGCATTGAAATTAAACAAAGTGTAAATCCAACGTCGTAATGCCCCAGGCCCAAATGGTTAGGGTACCATTACAAATAGCCATGTGGGGAGGGGAGGAGTGCAGGGGGGGTAAGGATAAGGACATCCCCATAGAGCATGGACAAATGAGAGTAATATTATGATACATAGATGGATAGTCCCATCAAACATCTCTAACCGTGCCTGGAGTAGACGTAGCCATATGTGTAGTAATGTCCCTTTTTGGGCTGAATAACTAGAGATGCAGGGGTTTACTGGAGATCATGAACTGATCATGATCTGAAAACACCTTCAAGCACACACATCGGACCAACGGATACATTAGGAAACTATACGTTAGGAAACAGATACGGATACAAACACAAATACGTACGGCAGTACTTCTACAGATAGCGAACTGCCTATCCTAGATTCGAATCCCGTACTTATCCTGCACTAAAACAAATCAATGTAGAAGGTACTATGAAATTTTATTTATCTAACTTTTCTATTCCCTAAAATTTTGCATGTTCTAGCCTGAAGCTTACTCAATTCTGGCTGATGCTACTCAATTCTGGCTGATGCAACACTGTTTCTCCCAAATTTGTTATGAATTTAGTGAGCCATCAGGATTTCATTGGACGATTTTCTAAAATGGATTCCCACCAGTCCCTTATTTTGCTGGAGAAGAACTTAACGGCCATAATTTACAATTCTTTGTCGACAACAGTCATGGCGTGTCAAACCATTGAAATTATGCAAAGTCAGCATCAGAGAATAATAGTGTCATCGGGAGGTAGCAACTTATCAATATTTAGTATGTAGCCATTAGTGCTTACTGATATTAGCTGTCAGGTTCCACTAATTTGAAACTTCTACGATGTTTTCCATAATGCATTATGTGGGTCTTGGGCTTCAAAATTTCCTAAGATTTTTGTTCTTCCTCAATCTTCAAAATTTCCTAGAGATTTCTCGTCTTCATCATGGTTGGAACATGAAGAAATTTTGTTCCCGTGGATCCAGGGCACGAAGGAGTTGGGCTTCATCTTCTGATATCTGAAGTTAGAGGTTCTTTTTCTTGTTCATAACTTCTTTCAAACCCTGACTTTGACTCTGAACTCAGTGTTTCATCAAGTGGCAGTGCTGGAATAGAGGAAACCGGACTTCTTTAGGCTTTTTGTTATCAATATTGGCCTTTACTTCTTTAGGCCAGTCTGTAGGCTGATCAGTTACATAAGGATGAATGTTTCCAATGTGTTTTTACCTAAATTTCTCCTTATAGGAAGATCATCTTTAAGCTCTCTAGGAAAAAATGATCCTGGTATTTGGTAAATGTACAGGTTTGATCATCGGAGCTAGCTTGGAGAGTATGGGCCAACTTGATTTTATATGATTATTTCCTTAATTTTTTGAAGGCTTTCTGCTATTCTAGAAGGGAGAGCTTCTTAGGATTTGATAATCCTTATAATGTTTCTATTAATTAGTCAATTTCTTTTATGGCCTTGAAGGCTATTAATTATTAGAGACTTTGGCTATATTACTTTGGATTATAATTTTTCAGACATCTGTCAATTCTGTGTAAGCTTGGACATTTGACCAAATTGCAGGGTCTGTTAGATGCTCAATGAGGGATGTGATCACATATTTTGTCTCTGACTTAGGTCAGACTTTATGAAGGGTCTGATTTATTTTCTATGAGCTTAAGGCTTAAATTACTTTTGATTTTTGCTTAACATCCTAACTGATCTGTGTTCTAATCGAAGCTCTGGAAATTTGACCCGTCTATGGGCAATCTGATGAAGAAACTCATGGGCTGGTGGGATTGTCTACAATTTTGCTTCCAAGTCTGTTAAGGTCAAGTTGAAAACGGCTCATTTCTTCTGTCTATGAGACATATCCATGATGCTTAACATCTTTGGAGACATGTGGGCACATCGCCACGATCAACATTGTTGGTTGGAGAACTTTGAAGATATGTATGTTGCCAAGCTCAGACAAATCCTCACTAAAGCTTGGTGAATTCCCTTTATTGGCTGTTGGGAATTGTGTAAACTGGATAGATCACGGCCCCATTAATGTCTTCTGAACCTATGACGGTCATATTCCTTCTTGAAAGAAAGAGGCCATTTTCAAGGCTAAGGGGCTCTACTTACTGCCTCACCTAAAGAACTACTTCTCAAGAGCTCAAACTTTGGCTGATAGTCAGAGGCCACATTGATTCCGTCTTTTGATGGAAAGATTTTTCAAAGACATGTACGAAGGTGTGCCAAAGGATTATGTAAAGATCAAGTACCTCGTGCTGCCTCTATTGAATAAGGGGAGGATATTCTACTGACGTTGCCGCTGGTATCATTTCTAATGAGGGCTGTAGTATTAATGGCTTGATGATCTGAGCCATTGGCCCCAAATTGGATTTGAAGGGTATCAATGCAGACTCCACAATCAGGGTTGAGAAGGATCCCTCAATTGGTTGGAAACAGTTCAAGCCAGATGAACCTTGCACTGAATATTTCTGGGCTAGGAGTATTCACAAGTTGTTGCAGCCAATCAGGCCTCTGGAAGTATCTGAACGTTGGGGTTTCACATAATTTTAGATGGGTCGTATGGGTATTTAGCACAACCTAAAGATCCCATATAAATGTTGCACCATGCAGTATAGATATAGGAAGTATTTCTGGACAACTATGCGTTAGATGAAAACCATCATGCATCTAAATTCAAGGATAGAATTGAAGTTGCATTAAGCCAAAGAAGTCCTCTTGAAAAAACTATTCACACTAAATTTGAGGGTCCAAGTGACCTGGCTTTTAACTACCATAAAGATGCATCTTCCTACATCTTTAATGATACCGATCCTATTGAGGGACGAATTTTATGAGTCGTGACCTAGATCAAAGAGTACTTAAAAGGACGGTAATCTATCTAATAGCATGTAGAATTACAGTTTCAAAAGCAAAGTCCATCCTGAAAATACCCCTAATTCAACGTCCATTGGTGGCTTTCCATCCATGCAAGTATTCTCTAAAGAGATCAGAGAGACCCCAAATGATGGTATTGGAAATGTTCTGCATACTTTTGGATCATCAGTTAATCCCCCATGGTTTTGATGCATATCACTCATTTTTAAAAATTTGAAAGATAGTCCCTGCTTTGTGTTTGTCAAGTGAGGTCGTTGGCCAGAAAACCTTGTTGTCAAAGATAAGATACTGCACTAATGAGTTTACAATTAAGCATGGATGGATCAATGTTGAATCAAGTACTTCTTGGATAAGGCGTCAGCATTCAATTTTATTCCGATCGACTCAAACCATAGTATTAAGCTTTTCCTAGCAAACCCTTAAATTGTAGGTTTGGTTGCACTGATATCAATGAGGCAATATTTATTTCTATCTTAGGTAAGATGGTTCTACTAGAAAAACTTGAGCTTATCTTGAAAATCTCTTCAGGAACTTCGATCTACTCCTTGATGAGCAACTGATCAAGATGATAGCTACATCGTGTTTTCAACTTCATCAAGTAACAGCTTGATCAAACATCTCTAGTGCTGATGGGATCTCTTTTTGGTTCTGGCTTGCAGATTTAATTGGAAATCTCATTTCAGGTAGGTGTTAGAATATAGACTTGGAGTCTCTTTTAAAACTTGTCACGGCCTACTACTTGTGCTGCCAAAAACGAGCAAGGAATCAAATCATAAACGTTTTTCTCTTCATACACAGCAGATTGGACATCTCTCAAATGCATGTAGCTCAGTGGCATCTGCTTTCCAGGATATTTCGCACTGAGCAATTGGGTCTCATTTTCGTAATTTGGGGAAGCCTATAGAGAACTATCTGTTGCCCTTGCTAAAAAGAATTTTTCATCTCTAATGTAAGTTCTAATTTCTTCCTCGGGGCTTTACCGGATTGGAAGCTTAATATCAATGTATGAGGTAAAAGTCATTAATTTCAGGAAATTTCTTAGCATACATGTGTCCGCTCCCTTAGTCAAGGGAGAATACTCCATGAAAACATCTGAATTTGCAAAGCTAAATCATGGTCGGCTCAATATGGATCAAAGATGGCGGACGCCAGAATTGTGCTTTACGCTATCACAAATCTATTACACCACATGTGTTGTGGAAATTTCTTACTAGTTTCGGACACAAAAGCTCCCTTATTAAGCCTGGAGAAATCAGACTCCAAAAGTTTTGACATATTCGAGCTCTTTGGCCCATAGTATATTTTATCCATGTGGCACAAGGTATGGGCATAGGATCCGAAAGGCCAATCACGGAGATTGTCGCACGTAGGGAATATTTGATTACACCACAGCAATGGAGAGTCGGACATTTGAAGCTAAATTATATAAGGCAAGCTGGGTAAAGATCAATTGGATCTGCAGAGTTTCGGAGTGCCCATGTAGTGGCTACCATGTGGCACAGAAACAACCTTGCCTAAACCAGTTCATCAGAGTTGGGTTCATCCTCTCAGGGACCCCATTGTTGACAGGAGTAAAAATAAGGCTTGGATAAGACTTCAAATTGCCACCATATATACTAACTCAAAACTATTCTAATGTCAAGCACTAATTCCTAACATTTTACAAACTATTGATGAAATTGCTACTTTTTGAAGGGAAATCTAAGAAAATGTGTCTGCAAATGAAACAATAACACATGGCCCAAACTGAAAAGTCATGATTGTCAACGTGGACCAATGATAATCGATCTGTTGGGCAAATTGATGGAAGTAGAGTAGACAAATCGGGACACGCGGCACCAATCACGGAGAGTCGTACACTCGAGAGATCGAGTGCAAAGTTGGGAAATCGGCTAAGGCACGAGGAAAAGCTAGGAGCCCATAGCCATTGAGAGGAGGCCATGTGGCAGGGGGAACTACTGTGTATAAATTTACTTGCATTTGAGATAGCTCGAGGCAAATCAAAAAGATGTGCAGAAAAGCTGGATAAATTTGGAGGCTATCAACTATGTAATTAAAACAACAGAGGCAAATTCAAATGTTTAAAATTGATCTGGCCTTAGTGACAACTATGCATGAAAGGACAGAGAAATTCAATTGGCCAAGCTTTTTGGGAGTCCATGCCACCAAAAAAATTGGTCTCGTTGGAAAGCTCTTGAAACAAGCTATTAAAAGATACACATTTTGGAGCCTTGAGCCTATTGTGTATTTCAAGCAAACAATAACCAAAAATCATGTAGGAGCGTTTTTCACATTGATGAGAGTTCTGAGACAAATTTGAAAGCTCAAGGTGAAGCCATTTCTTATGACCCAAAACTATCAATAGGAACCGTCAATGCACTACCCATTTTTTAACTCCAAAGGAAATTTTTATTGTTTGATGGAGATTTGAAATCTGCAGTTAACATGTAATGTCCCCAATGGACATTATTTTACCCTAAACAGATTTTAGGCAATCCCAACTTTAAATATGCAAAATACAGACAAATTGCAGCCAAACAGAAATATGATTTTTGCAGAAAATTAAATCTAGGGCAGCGAACAGAAAATAATGGATAACTCCAAAAATATCTTGCTCAAATCTCTTGAAATTTTAAATGGAGCTTGCTAATACAATAACAGATATTATAGAACTGTTTTTGGAATTTTTCAAATAACAGAATGCTGCCAGAAATTTACAGCGTGCCCTAAACAACTGAAAACTTCTAAAATTAATATCTTTTTCTAGAGAAGTCCAAATGAGCTGAAACTTTGGATCTTGGGCCACAAAAATATGAAGAATAATATTCCAAAAATAGTTTTCACACAACAAACACGAAACCCTAATTTTGCCCTAAAAAGTAGGTCGCCCAACACATTTAGGGCATCAATTCAGCTCCAAAATTGACAAGCTAGGGTAGATCTCTCACTACCGAAGAATGCCCTGCTAGCTAGGGATGGATCTCTCACCACCGAAGCTAGGGTTCCTACGTGGGATCTTACTCCACAAGCTGGATATTTGCAAACAACAGTTGCACATGAAAGAATATACATAAGCTACAAGCTTAAGACACAAATTAGAAAATATCAAATGGTATGGAATATCTTTCCCTTCAAGTCGACTTCTCCTTATAAAGGAAGAAGAGACCCAAAACAACCTCTACAATATCCAATTAGTTCCCAAGGATTTTCCCTATGCAAGCATTTAATATTTTCCCATATTAAATGTTTTTTCCAACAACTTTTTCCCTCCTAATGCAAGTCGCATTTTTCTAGGGGAAATACATAGTAAAATGGGCATTTATCCTTTCTATGCCATTTATCCCCTTCTAAGGCAAGTCGCCTTTTCACCTAGGATGGATAACAATTTATATTTGGGTCTTTTCCATCCTTGATTTAATAATTATTAAGTCATATAAATTATTATAAGTGCTCTATATATATTTTATTCTATTTATTAATGGCACTTTATAATAATTTATTATAACTTAAGTCACCCTTATATTTTTCCTTTGGCCGTCGGGTTGACAAAAATGGGTCAAAGGTCTTCGATTGGAAAAGGGGACATTACAATTTGGCTTGTACATTCTCATAATTCAGGCAACTAATCAAGCCTATAATGTTGACAACTCGACACTAAACAGTTTTTTCAAATAAAATGAACACTACGAACAAAATGAAATGTAAACTGCGGAAAGAGTGCACATGATGGAAAGATGTGGGCAATGCAGTGAATGACGAATGCCAAAGGGTTCAGATGTGGTCCGCACTGCTAGACCATTAACAAATATGCAAGAATGGTGGACGTAACAAACTCCAGACTTCACACAAGGTCCGTGGTATCTACTTATCCTTTGTTTGGGGTACAGACAAGGGAATGGGGTTGCACATGGTCTCCACTACTTACCGGTTGCCTTAGTCTACTTGACAAAGCGTAAAACTAGTGAAGTGAAGCTGAGAGAGGCCTCACAAGAAACCTGCTCTGATACAAAATGTGAGGTTTCCCTCATATCTGGAGGGAGCCGAGGCTCAAAATAGGGATCAATCAATTGAATATTTGAATATACACATTACAAATATATGTGATACCTATTTAACCTCCACAAACCTCTCATACTAATCTAGGAGGGTTGTTCAACAACCAACATTCCCTCCTACTTAATTTCTCTCATGTACCTTCACCGCTAGCCATCTATGCTCTTATATAAGGGTCGAGAGGAGGCTAGGGTTAGGGTTTCAAAGAGTAGTTACCTGAAGAGGGAATCTCCTTAAAGATAAGACATTGTGTAAGATAATTCTTTCCTACTAATAATGGAAGTTAACTAACAACTTGATTAATAAATTTCTCTAATAATAGTGCATGGGTAAGTACGCATGAATTTGTGCCTATCCATATATAGAATTATATTACAAAGTGCATCTTAAAACCATACAAAATTGAATGTGGCATTAAAGACACTAACATCCCCCCTTAAGATGTACTTGGTAGAGTGAAGGATCGAAGAATCACATAAAAAGCCCCCCTTGACAACACCTTCCTTACTCCCAAAAGTTTGCTAGGCTGATCAAATAGCTTCTCGACTAAGGGCTTTGTGAAGATGTTTACAAATTGATTTATTATTAAACAAAATTTGAGGTCAACGACCTTGTCTTGTATGAGCTACCAAATGTAATGCACGTAAATCTCAATATGCTTGTTGTGTTAATGTTCCATTAGGTTGCGAGAAATGTGGATTGCACTTTGATTATCACACCAAAGTGTTGAGGGTTGAGACTGCAAAAAAACCAAACTCAATAATCATGCACCGAAACGAAACTAACTTGCATCCGGCAGCAATAGCTCCAAAATACTTGCCCACCATAGTAGACAAAGAAACATTAGGTTGCTTCTTGCCAGAACAAGACGTGGGACCTACCCCAAGATGATAAATGTATCGCTCGGTCAACTTGTGATCATCGGGGTCACCTCAATCACCGATAGTGTAACCTACAAACTTTGTTTTGCCGCTTGAGGTGTAACCGAAAACCTAAGCTTTCCCACCTAGCATATACTCACTCCCATAACCAATAGCATCGTGAAGATACCTCAAAATGCACTTGGCTACTTACCAATGGCTCTCATAAGGGTTTCGATAGTAGTGTGACACTAGACTAACAGTAAATGACAGATCAACACAAGTATGAGTCAAATACAGAAGGCTTCCCACCAATTGCATGTAACGTGTGCCATCAACTGAAGGAGAACACTTGGCGAAAAGCCTGACCACAAATTGAAAAAGAGTCGGGACAGATTTACAATCTTCCACATTGAAGTGGCAGAATATATCTTGAAAATACTTGGATTGAGTGACAAATACCCCTTTCTCAAATTGTAAAATTTGAAGACCAAGGAAAAAAATATAACGAGGCCAAGTTGGTCATTTCAAAAGTACTTTATCAATTGTTCCTTCACATCATGGATTTGTTTTATGGAACTCCCTCTAATAATCAAGTCATCCACATAGAGGACGAGAATCAAGAGTTTCTCATCTACTTTCTTGGTGTAGACTGTGGGGTTTGGGTGACTCTGTGTAAAACTAGAATTGATAAGGAACATGTCAATCTTTTCATACCAAGCTCGAGCAACCTATTTCAATCCATACAAGGAATTTTTCAATCTACATACATGGTTGGAATTAGCAGTACTAACCAACGCTGGAGGTCGAGACAAGTAGATTTTTTTCCTGCGAATCACCATGTAAGAAGGCAATTTTGACATCCATATAATGGATTTTGCATCCCTGTGTAGCAACCAAAGAGAGTACAAACCTAATGGAATACACCATGGCAATTGGAGCAAAAGTTTAAAGGTAATCAATACATTCAACTTGTGAAAAACCCTTTGGAACAAGACTTGCTTTGTATCAATCACTGGACCTGTCTGTTGCATACTGTTAAATACACCTATTTGCACCTCACAATTTGTCTTCCTTTCGGAATGGAACCAAGTCCCAAGTGTCATTCTTTTTCAAAGAATGAAATTCTTCTGCCATAACAACCTGCCATTAAGGATGCCCACAAGCCTCATTGTAAGTCTTTGGATCCTAATTCGCTGCCAATTGTGCCAAGTGTGCAACATCAAACTAATGTTGTAATCCGGTCATGCAGAGATCATTAGGATTTCTTTCGCATGTAACAACCTCATCTTGAACTATGCAGACCCATTTCAGATGAGACTATGCCCATTCTACAAGAGCATTCTTGACTATTGTTGGTTCTAGAAGTCAAGTTGTCGGTTGTGGAGGAACTGGATGTCCCCTCTACGACTTATCATCTAAAAAAGATTGATACTCAAAAATGAAGTAATCCAAATTGTCATTTTTTCACAGGAGAAATCATAAGTTGTTTGCATTGATAGAAACTAATAGAGGAAGAGGATTAAAAGATGTTGGCTTCCATGCTTGGGATTGTTCATCAAACTACACATCCTGTCGGTAAAGCACTTGAGAGGTGCCCGAAACAATAAGATGATATGCCTTCACATCTTCACAATAGCCATCAAAGATACACAAACGACCCTTCATATCCATAGTTTTGCACTTATCATATGGAATATGCACCCATGCATTACATCCAAAAACCTTGAGAAATCAAAAACATCTAACTTGACACCATACCATTATTCTTTAGGAGTCATGTCTTCAATTGTTGAATGGGGAGTGCAATTGTGGATGTAATTCGCACACTAGATTGCCTCTACCCAAAATTAAGGGGGGGCTGCGATTGTGGATGTAATTCACACACTGGATTGCCTCTACCTAAAATTAAGGAGTTTTTTGTAATGTCCCCTTTTCCAACTTGAGAGCATTATTTTGGACTTCTTACCATTCCTTTTTCAATGGCAACGAAGTAGAATGTGCTGGAAAAGGAAGTGAACTCTCATTGCACTTTTATTTTCTAATTTTTAAAGTTTATTTTTAGTGTGTTCTTCTTTTTAGCAAGTCAGCTGGGTTTGGTGCAATTAAGAAGCAAATTAAAAGATTAAAATAGCTTTATATGGGTCGGCCTTGACCTTTTTGGGCCTTGGCGCCCAAGTTGGGGATAGAAAAGGAGATGAAGACTTCATTTGGAGGATCTACTTTTGGCACATTTTCTCTAAATTGGACTTTTGGGTTGTTTCTCATTGTTCTCTCCACTCTTGGGCAAAAATCCAAGTGTGTGGCTCTTTCCGAGAAGGACGAACACCCTTCTTGTGGCTGGTTGGGGGACGAAAACCCTCCATCCTTGATTGATTTGAAGGCATATTGCAAATTTGGGAGAAGAGACGTCATTTTCAGATTTTGCATGCATTGTTGAGCCTCTCCTAGGTGGAGCAACTTGCACTAGTGTGTTATTTGGTGCCTTCTAGGGCAGGAATCTGATATTTTCTTTCATATTCAGATTTGTCACTATTTGTAAAGCCGAAATCAATAATTCTTTGGGAAGTTTGGGGTTTGTAAACCCTCATTTCATAGTTTTTATTGGAGCTGTACTTCGCTGATTTTTAATTAATTTCCAGCAGTGTTTTCTATCAGATTTCATATCGAAAATTGGTTTGGTTGATGCCTAAAATACTTATTTATATTTTGGCAAAGTTATTTGCAGAATTTCAAATGCTTTTCATCCATTTTTGTACTGCTGTTCTGAAAATCTGATTGCTGATTTGAACTGGGTTTAATTTTCAGTTTGATGGTCTAAAAACCAGATTTGATATAATTGGGATTTGTGCTAATTCCTTGTTCTTCAGTTTTGCACCCAAAAAGGGACATTAAATCTTTGGAAAGCATCATGCAATTGGACACAATGTGCATTTTTTATGTTCAGCTGCACCACTCTAGCGAGGGGTGTAGGACACAGTGGGTTGGAGTTGGATGCTTGCATATTCACAAAAGTTGATTACCTGGTTGTTGACACTATCCTTCATTATCTGTGCATATACACTCTATCTCCCTCAATGTCAAGTTTCCAACAAGGGCTTTGAACATTTGTGAAGTGCTCAAAGACTTCACTTTTCTTTCTCAAATAGTACACCTAACAAGAGAAATCATCTACAAATGTAAGCCAGTATTCTTGTTTCTAAAAAGAAACATTGGGGAATGACATGAGGTCACTGTGAACCAATTGCAATTTTTCACATGCCCTCCAAAATATGCCTTTGGTAAAAAGATTTGTGTGTTGTTTTCCAAGGGCGCAACCTGGACAAACTCCATCTTTGAAAGAAACCTTCAGCAACCCAAGAACTATGTTGTGCTTACTGAGATTTTGCAGTAAGCGATAGTTTAGGTGACCAAAACGCTCATGACATAGTTTACTTGAGACATTTGCATGTGCAATCATGATTTGTGAAGGTTAATCAACCACAAAGTTGTCAAACTTGTACAGTTTGGCTTGATGATGAACCTTGTTAGTGGCTACAATAGCAGACTGGACTTTTGTATGTCTGATAACATCATTGGGTGTAAACTCAATAGTTATGTCTTCGCCAAAATGAGTGATCTGATATACGGATAATAAGTTCCTAGACAAATCTTGAACATGGAGAACTTTGTTGAAAATGCCATTCTCCATCTCAATGGACCTTTGCCTTCAAAAACAACAGTTGTGCGGCATTCAATGACAGTTTGAAATAGAGAACCCCGGGTTGTCATATGGTGAGAGGCTCCTGAATCCAAAATCCGTTCAATTATTGGTGATTCATGAGTTTTGCAAAAAGTGCATTTTCTACCATGAGTATCATCTTTTTCATATTTGCTTCCATGTATGTCATTTTCTTGAAACATAATGATTCATCATGGCCTAGAATATTTCAATAGTTGCAAGTCTTTTTATCACATTTTGCAGTCCTTTTCGCTTTTCCCTTGTCTTGTCGGGTAGGAGGAAGGGACTAAGTTTATTGATTTCCCTTGGTACTTTGTTTTTTGCTTTTTCTTTTTCATCACTTTTGACATTGCCAAAGTTAGGTTATGACTTCACATTATTGTCATTGACAACTAACGCTCGTTACTTAGTTCCTTAGGTCGGATGTCACGAATAAAAATATTTTTTCTTGTTCTCTCTAAAGTTTCTCACAAAACCTATCAAAGTTGGTGCCACATATGCTCTACCCAGTGAATCTTGCTGTGTGTAGTGGTTTGAGTCTTTGAGACAAAGACTGAATAGCAAAAACCTAATTTTGACAACATACTCATTATGATTTGGTCATTAATCTTGATAACACTTGTCTCAACAAGCAGATGTCTCAAGCACTTGAGTCATGAAATTCGCAATCCAAGGATAGGTTTCTAGACTAAGAGCTACAAGCTCATTTTCAAGCTAGCATGCTCTCAATTTATTGTGCTACCCAAAGAGATTCAACAAGATCTCTCAAACTTCCCAAGGATCCATAATACCCTAAAAATGAAATTTTAATTCAGGATATCATGATCATGACTATCCTATGATGCCTTGAGCTTTGTCACAATGGTTTATCCATTTTACTCGTTTGATAAGGTCTAGAGGAGCACATTCTTCACCCATTGCAATTCGGTAAAGATCCTTACTGAGAAGCACATCTGTAATATACTCTTTCCAGCTAAAGTAGTACGAACTAGTGGGTAACCTTTTTTAGCCATTTCTAGCATAGAAAAAAATGCAAGAAAAAAATTCTCAGAAACATTTTAAGTCTAGAGTTATATGTCAAAACCATCAGCTTGACTAGAGGATCGCAACAGTACAATCTCCCAAAGGGTGCAATTTTTTCAGAAAAAGGTCGAGTTATATTTCAAAATGATCAACTCGGTAAGATACATACATTGTTTTGGGTCCAAAGAGAATGTTTTTCAGTCACAAATGCCAAATTCCATACAATTCACAAAAAATGTTTTCTGCCAAATGCAGTCTTTCCTACTGTATTGCTTTGTTCTAGAACATTGAAACTATGTGCAGGTCTACCAAATATTCCCAATACGGATTTCAAACACTATAACTCTAGGTGCAGGTCTGTCAGATGTACCCAAAATGGGTCTGGAACAGTGTAACCATGTGTGGGTCTGTCAGATGTACCCAAAAACAGGTCTGGAATAGTGTAAAAGTGTACAAGTATGTCAAATGTACCAAAAAAATGAATCTTGAGCGAAGGGTTTGTCTGATCTGTAAGTTATCTAATATACAAATCCTGTTCGTAATTAGTAAACACATCTTGATGGTTCGTGGCACTACCTACGAAGGATTCCATTGTTCCCATAGTTGCACTCTCCTGTGTCCAAGGTACGTAGAGAATAACTTTTCGGGTAACAGCTTACCAGTATATATAGTTTTAAACTGCTGAATGGCTTCCTATGGAAAAAAAAAACTAGGAACTTCCAATATACCGCAAGGTATGTGGAAGCTAAAACCCATAGCTACCTAAGATTCCACGACGGCAGGACATAGGGGCAGGGTTTCCAGGACAGAAAAAACATTCCCCGATTCTGGGGACGGCTAGGGGATGCCTATTGAAATAATATATAAAATTTATATATATTACAAATATAACTTGAACAAACTAAAACCCTTAAGGCTGAAACCATTAATCAAATAATCCATGACATAATCTAATATTTATTATTGAGTTACTGACAGAAAATTGAGATACACTGATACAATGATATATTGGCAATAAGCATGCAGCATTAATCAGAATATATATTCAATACAATATAATATCTCATGCTGGTTATAATCATTTAATTGATGTCATGCTATTTAATACAATATCATGATTTTGTGTACATGGGGATCATTAAGGTCATGTAATGTATATCATCATCATGTAATAATATAATATATCATGTTGTTTAATACAATATATACGTTGATGCAGTTGTGTATAGCACCCTAATTCATCTAATGAGTATGGGTTGGCCATTTTATAATTCTTTTATGTCTTTTAGAGTTAGGTTTGTAGTAAAGTAGGTTAAGCTGTTGTAAAGTAGGGTAAGCTAGCTTCTTTTTAAAGTGTTTTTTAGATTTTTTTGAAGCTGCAACTTTAATTGCAGCAGGGGATATTTCCTCGAACGTCTCGAGGACATCACAATGTCCCCTGTAGCAGTCCCAAGTATGAAAAGCTCCCAGGATGTCCCAGGAATGATTCTGAATTTCAAGGAATGTCATGGGATGTCCCCTTCAATTTCTTCAGAAGAGGAATGTTTCATCCCCGTTCCTGTCCCAAGTCCTCAGAACGTCCATAATGGCTTAAAGATGGGAGTGCACATCCTAAACAGCCTATAATTGGTGAAGCACTTTTCACCTCACTCCATACACTTTCACGTGCTTGGCCAAAAAACAACATCTCCTATGATATTTTAAAACCCCCGGTACAGGGTTTCTAACCAAGAGGAGTTCTACAAAAATACTAGCTTCAAAACCAGTATCCCACAACTTTCACCACTTTCTAATCACCGACATCCCCTAGTGGCAAGGTGAGAACACACATGTGGGTAGTAGTAGTAAAAAACTGAAAAATGGGATTTGAAATTGAAAATCAAAAGAAATGCAGAACTAAATGTTATACCTGAGCATGAAAACAGCAGATTTCAAGCTCTACAGAAATGGAGGCAATCACCAAGAAAATTTTGGTGGAATAGGAGCCCTTGAAGGTGTTAGTGTATTTAATAGCGCATACGTATTTTGTATGGTATCGAGATTGCACTTGGTATTATATTAATTGTAAATATGGATAGGCCCGAATTCGTGCATACTTATCCATGAGCTATTATTAGATAATATTATTGATGTAGATCAGGCCAAATGAGTCCTAATGACCAGCCTAGTCTTCATGTAACAAATCAAAGCTCTACAAGTATCAACAAAAGCCTTGCCATTGTAAATCTACACGAGTCCTAATGACCAGCCTATTCTTAATGTAACAAATCAAGCCATACAAGCAACAGCCTTGTCATAATAGATCAATTCGACAAAAAACTGCACATAACACTCACAATCACTTAAGGAATTCCCATTTCCATTTATTTTCAACCTTGAATGTTAGGAGTAGCCAGTAATGTCTTAAAAGTTTCATTCCCTTTCTTCTTGTCAAGTTCTTCTCTTGTTATTTGTGTCTAGAGGGCATGTACAGTAAATGCATTACATGCTCGTTTAGCATTTCCTTTCCTTCTTTTGAATTTTCTATTGGAGGTTCGTAATGCACTCCTTTTTTTAAATCTTTGTAGACTATTTACAATCATATTAATAATTCATTGATTATTAGTCAGCAATAAATATCTCATTTCATAGGGGTGAAATAACCATAAGATTATATGCATTTCTTTATGATATTAAACTATGAAGTTTTGTAAAATGGTTCAAAATGAACTACCTTAGTACCAGGAGCCGTTTCCGTTGGAAAAGATGCAAAAGGACGATACTCTATTGCAATAACATTTGAGTGTCCATCAGTGAGGCAAATTCGTAAAAGACGACCATGCTGTTGATTGGGAACTATTGCCCTATCGTTGCTTTCAAGTATATTCCTTAGTGAAACAATCTGTAGAAAAAATGTGTGAACAGGTCAATAAAGTCTACAAAAGCAGGCTAACTTCAATAACTTATGTTATAGATACATGTAATTAGCATGTTGTGACAGAAATTGTCAAAAGGAATAATGCAGGGTTAATACTAATAGTCAAACTTTTAGCAGGAACTGGAGTGATTAAGTATACATTTCAAGCAATTAAAGTTTTAGATATTATTCACTACTGTGCTTCAAGAAAGTAGTTACAATTTTATAAAGGACACATTCTGCATGTATAATATTGCATGACTCTCATGATATTGAGGAAGTCCAAGCATTTTTGTGAGGGGCTGATATGTCACTGAATGCAAAGATGATGGAACTCAAACCAAACTTTATTCCTAATGTTTTAATTCCACTCATACTAATTTATAATTGTGCCTGACAGAGAATCTGCTAACCACTCACGTATGCAATGATAGAACTATGTAAAAAAGGAGTAGGAATCAAGTAGTTGCTGCAGAATTATATTAGTCTTAAAAAATTGCAGGCAGCAGAAGTAAAAATTACTATGGACCTGCTAGATAACATGGAAGAACACCATGAGAAGGTAACAACTAAACCTTTTGACACAAACGCAGTTAGGATGCTCAATGAAGAACCACCTTATGTTAGAAAACTAAGCAGTGTAGAGAGAAACAATCACAGTGAAAGCAATAAGAAATAAAAAGATCCAAAACAGATACACAGATATTACATGGAAAACCCGGTAATGTACCAAGAAAAAAACCACGGGCAAAGGTCTCTCAGTATTTTATTACTCAGAAATAAATCTGTTGTTACGTCAATGGCAGTCACCACGCACTAGCTCCAATGATTACAATCTTATACAATCGTACAACTTTACAATCCAAGGGTAGTACAAACCGCGTGTTGTACCATACGGACTCCCTGAAAATGTGTTGTTCAAACGCCAAACTTTAGATCAACCTGCCAGCTTGGTTGCTACCTGCTCACTTAATGTTGACTTCACATACAAACATCTTAGACCACAAAGCCCTCAGAAACTCGCACAGAAAACAGACAAAAATACATGAGATAACACAGATTTGAAATCAATAGCAGAACAACACATCAAGAAGTTTTATTACTTGAAGGAATAGCACATACAAACCAATTCCCAACGATACAGTCAGTCAATCATTTTTTGCGCGTGTCATATCAGATCATTACAAAGACACTCTGCTTTGAGCTTGAAGCTCACATCCACACTCTGCTCTATTTCTAAGAGCTACAAAACTGATTTCTAAAAACTTAGAACTCACTCCCTAAGGCAATCGGGCTTTGTTTATATAGGCATATAAGCCACCCAATTAGACTCCCAAAATTACAGGCTGATATGAAGACAAGGCCCAAAGGAGCCATCACAAGACTCAAAACATAACCAATAGGCTTCAAGTAATCCTCACAGCATCGGCTCTAACTCCATGGTGATTCACAGCTTCAAGCAACATTCTTCAATACTTCGCAGCTTTCAACAGACTTGTAGTGTTCTGCAGCTTCAGATAGTACCTCATGGCTTCGAAACAGAATCATGGTGTTCCGTGGCTTCCACCTTCAACACAGAAATGTAACACAAACTGACTCTAACTATTTAGATTTTTTTGGTGGATATAGCATAACCTGTGAACCCGGATGCTCCTGCATCACCTTTAATTATTAACCCCATTTCCTTGGAGGAAGAAATTTGACATGAAGCAGAGGATTAGGTGTGGACTCGATGAAAAATGCACAGCCCCTATGAAAAAGGAAAAGTTAGGTATATAACAGGAGATATGCAACTGTTGTGCAAAGTATATCACTTAGATCCTAACTAGCCTAAGATCAACTCAGAAGTGAAGAATGAGGAGCACTTTATTTTCAGGTGTCCAGTTTACTATGACATCCAGGGAAGGTATCAATGTTTGTATAAATATTAGCAGCTCTCGATCTGCATCTTCCAATATCATGATCAGAGGTTTCTAGTCCTTTTCCTTTGGAAGGGTTGTGACTTTAAGGCATAGGACTCTACACATGACCCCTAGGCATAGTTACCAAATTTTGGCAGGATCCGGTCCAGATATGATCCTAACCAAATTATCCAAATGGATTGGTTCAGATTTTATTTTTTTATTTTTTTCAATTAAAAAATAAGACGAGGTAAAAATTTGAATATTGTAATCTAGCATTGTTGACTAGTTGTAATCCACTATTCTCAATTATGTTATTGATGTTGTAGAACAATGCTGTAAGACGATTCATGTAAAATCCTAGTACAGAGAAGTTGCAAATCAGTTTTAGGGTGATCCAGGCATCTTAGGGAAAATTAATCAGCAACTTCATGTTCACAGAATCTTGAGTTTAGTGAAGGTTTACGAAATCACTGATAAAATCAGGCAGTAGTTGCACAGCCACCAGTCCACACAGGCAGCAGTCGCATAACCGTCGGTCCATACAGTGAGCAGCTGCATAACTGCCGGTTCACACATTGAGCAGTTTCATAACTGCCAGTCAGTGAACAGCAACAGTTGCAAATGCTTCTCCTCCCAATTGGCTGTTCATTTCACATCCTTGGTGGGTCCCCTGAGGCATGAGTATAAGTACGGGCATTTGTTGAAGGCAGAGGCAGTCAATGAGAGTTGGATTCAATAGTGCATTTGCAAATTTGAGTTTATGCCCAAATTTCTAATTAATCTCATTGTGAATTGTTTAGTGAAGTGTTGTAAGAATGCAACGCAGTTGTGCAACCCATGGATACATGTTAAAATGTATCTCTGTCCATAAATGACACTTGTAGGTAGTGAACTTGTACATTTGAGCAATGAGAATTACATATCAAATTCTCCATATCAATGGGGAATGCAATTAACTCACCCACTGGAGTTTTTCTGACACTAGATTTCTCCATATCAAATTCTTGTGTTTTTTGTGCTTTGTGTTGTCTTATGCTTCCATGTTTTATTACAGTATTCTGTATTTCCAATTCCAGCACCATATATCTGTCTAGCAGGCATTTATGCACATTAAAACTGTCAATCAATCATGTATGGATTACGAATGGTAAAGGATCCGTATTGGTAATTCTTGTGTGGAATATCCACCTAATTTACAGATCAGATTGGTATAAGAGCAGGCTTTCCTTTTTTCTGTAAAAGTGTTTTGCTAACACTTTCTGCAATTTGTGTTATATTGTGTTCCATTGTAGTGTGGTTGGGTGTGACCTGTATCCAGTTTTATGACCGTTACCTGAGCAGCAAGTGCCAATGGGGAAGGTGACTTGGTTCACTTGCTGGTAGATATCTCCACGATGAAGTGGATGAAAGAAGTGAGCCGCATGGCACGTTATGAAGATGAAGAGACCCGAACATCCGAAGAACAGATCCACAAGTTGGAAGGGGACATTGCTAGTATCTCTCTTTCCATGAAAAAGCTTGATAAGTTTAAGTCCATTACGGGTATATTGATGGCAAAATTGTGCATTTATGTGGAGGCACCATAAGCAAGTGAAGAGCTGTAAGCTCCTCATCATGAGAGGAAGCTCCATACCAGCCAAGCTCCGCCTCCATTTAAAGCTAAAGCAAAGAATAAAATTCAGCTGTATGAAGGAGAGGTGAATGCAGAGACGCAAGAACTTTTGAATATAAAGAATATATTTATACACATACATGCTGGTAGTTTTCTAACTGTAGTCAGTTATGAACTGTTCCAACTACATTGTAACTACTCCCAACACAATAAAATGAAGGACACACACATTCATTTGATGTGGTGGCCAATTCCTCTTCATTATTTTCTCTGTTCACATCTTCTAACATTGCTATCAGAGCCATTAGCGCTTGAAGGGACTCGAAATCTGAGGAAGCTCGTGGAAGGAGCACAGATTTCGACGTGACAGAAGATGTGCGAGTTCACGGAAGTCCTGCATTATGGCATGAACTGGATTTGACGAGGATGCTTAGAGCTCATCAAAAATACACAAAAATCGTGGAGCCTTCAAAACACTCGCGATTTTGTGTAAAAACAGTCAGCTAGGACATTTTTGTCTGTATTTCTGCCTTTCGCAATTTTTAGGGCATTTTTGCCTATATTTTTTGCTTGTCGCAATTTTAACAGTACAAATATAAAAATACAGTTCTTTTTCGCAAATACAGTCACAAGGCACCCGTATTTGAAGGATTTTGAGGGCATTGTTTGTGGTAAACGCAAGGGTACAAACCATTCAAAGCAAGGGCACAGTGAGGACACAGGCTGCCTATCACAATTTTCAGAGGTATTTTCAGAGAACTATACTGTTGCATAGATTTTTTGTAAAAATCAAAATGCAAAACTGCATTTTCTTTTTCTCTGTTGCATTTATTTCCATGCCAAAAGTCAGAGAGTCATATTATAGACTGCTAATTTCATTTTTGCTGCATTGATTTGCAGGTCAAACATTAAAATTGGTGTGAAAAATGGCAAACATCCAAAACCTTGTTCTGTTGAAGGCACAAAAACTGATGGGTCAAACTATAATGTTTGGATTCGTAAAATTATGACTATTGCAAAACATAGAGACTACTAAAATAATAATAGGCACGGAAGATAGGCCAATTGCAGATTTTGCTGATTATGAAAAACGTCATAAGGGGGCCTTGTTGCTACTAAAGTTGTCGGTATTTGATGATTTGATACCAGAGATCTATGGACTAGTATGAAAAAACAAATACATTACTTCAAAGAAGAGTTGGGTGTTATATCTAAAGAATTTGCTGTTTTCAACAAGGTTGCAGGAGGATGGGTCGCTATAAAAACACCTATTTTAGATGAAAGATCTCCGAGAGCAGCTTGCCTCCATTAACAAAAAGTTGGATAATGATGATATGGCGGCATTGGTGTTGAACAATTTTTCATCCTATATGAGTCATTTGTGGAAGCCCTCCATTTGAAGGTTGATATTCAGAATTTGACTTTTGATAAAGTTAGTTCCTATTTGTTACAAAAGGAACAGAGACAAACTCGGACACTTGAGTCCAACTCTGGACAAACCAAGAGTGTTTTTACCACTCAATCCAAAGGGAAGTGGAAACGTCAACTTAAAGGATCATCTCCTAAATAAAAAGTAAAGTGATACTATTGTCATAAACTTGGTCATGTGAAGAATGATTGTCGAAAGAGACAATATTCCCTTGCCAATAACAAAAAGTAGAAGGGACAAGCAAATGTGGTAGTTGTTGAACGAGAGTTTGAAGAAGAGTATGCTCTCATGGCATCATGCTCGGATGTCAACCCTACCAGGTGTTGGTTCTTTGATTCTGGAGCATCAAGACACTTCACATGTCAAAATGATTGGTATGCAACTTTCATGCAAATTTCAGTTCTTTTGATTTTGTTTCATTATAGGGGATGACAAATCTCATGCAATAGAAGGGATAGGGGATATCCAAATCATATTGAATGATAATGCCAAATTCATAATTAGAAATGTTAGATATATTCCTAACATGAATAAGAATTTGTTATCTATAAGTCAGCTAAAGGAAAACCCTAACATTTATGTAAACTGCTCTACCAAGAAATGCATTGTGTCTAATGTACAACAAACAAAGTTGTTGCCCTAGGTATTGGGCAAGGAGGTTTGTATAGGTTGGTTGACCCTACCATGGTCAACTTACACACCTTAGTTCTGGAGAATAATACTAGAATTTTGTGGCATGAGAGATATGGACATCTCAACTTTCAATATCTCGCCAAACTTAGCAAAGCCAACATGGTTCTTGGTTTGCATAGTATCGAAGAGAAGCAAGACATGTGTGCAAGATGTTTGTCTGGGAAGTAGAAGAGGAATTATTTTCCAACTAAAGATGTTTGACGTGCAAAGGGGCTCTTAGATATTGTTCATGTAAATCTTTGTGAGCCATCACAGAAGTTTCTCACAGTTCTTGGTCCAGAGTACTTTCTCTCGCTAATGGATGATTATTCTATAAGGATGTGGATCTGCTTCTTGAAAAAGAAGTCCAACTGTTTTGCCTCTTTTGAGAAGATCAAGGCATTGGTGAAAAACCAAGCCAACAGACAGATCAAAGCATTGAGATCCGATAATGGGAGTCCTTGCAAGTTTTGCAAGAAGTCACACCTGAAGAAGCTTGGTCCGGAATCAAGCCCGAGGTATTAGCTTTTCGTATTTTTGGTTCAGTTGCATATAGTTTGGTCCCTACTAGAAAAAGGAGTAAGTTAAACTCTAAAAGTTCAAGATACTTCTTTGTCGGTTATAGTGATCAGTCTAAAGCTTATAGGCTAATTGATATTTCCACTAATCAGATAACTGTTAGTCAGGATGTTTTCACAAAAGAAACAAAATCATTCTTTGTCTATAATCAGCAAGTTGTACCGGAGAGTATTGCAACTCCTTTACACAATGATGAGTCTAGTTCCTCTAAAACTCTTGTGTGGACCCTACCACAACAATCTGTGACACCCACAAATGATACACAAGTGAGTTGATTCTTCATCCGATAAAGCCTCGCCTGGAAAATGTAATGTCCCCTTGACAAAATTAATTAATTCCGGATACCTGAAGCCTATTTTTATAATTTTCCGAAGGCTAAGGGGAAATTAAAAGAGGAAAATAAATTAATTTAAGTGTTCCAATGATATTTTTATATTTTATTTGGAAAAGGAACACTTAAATTATATTTAAATAGCTGAAATAGAATAAAATAATAATAGAAGCATGTACTTCTATTATCAGGTGTCAAAGTCAAAGTTTTTAATTAAATAAAACATTTTATAATGGGGGCGTCAACTATAGAATGGTCTGCATGAGGAACAGATCCTATTTTTATGATAGGAGGTGGATAAAGTATTTTTAATGTGTTTAATCCTATTATTAGGATGGGGCGCCAACTTGAGGGGAATAAAGTAATTATTTTTAATTGTTTTTGGGAGTATGCATGCAGTTAAGTCTAGAAGGGAGCGCCCACTTTGGAAGAAGGAAGGGAAGTTATAAAGGCAGATTTGGGGATCATTGGAAGGACAACTTGGAAATTCATCAATTATTTTCCTTGTCTGCAAGTGGCTTCATCTTCTGTAACAATAATAGAGGACGAAATCCCTCATTTGCCTATTTTCTGGTTCAGGTCTGAGGAAGAAAGTCCTCATATCTAAGCTTGGCAATTACATTCAGGGGTTGTAGTGGTCAGTCAGGGTGCAAGTGTTCCGTCAGTTCAGCTCCAAACAATTGTATTTAGACACTGGTATTTTTTATTGTAGCTGGTTCATATTCAATAAAAAAAGACCGTTTTCATGCATTATGGCTTGCTGTTTTTATATATAAAATTCAGATTGTCACTGTTGTTATGAAAGTTAATTATTGCAATATTGCCGCTCGTAGGTTTTCGAACAAATATATCTAAATCTGTTAGAAATTTCTTATGCAGGGATATGCCAATTCAGAATTCTGCTGAAGAGAACCATTTCTCTTTCCAGTGGTAGCAAACTCTACTTTACAGGATGTCTTTTTGGATCAATTGATTCCATCATATGCTTATGCTTGTACCTCGGAAAAGGGGTAAGCCCAAGGTATGTTGATTTGGAGATTGTTCGACTTTGCTCTTGAAAATCTTAAAAGTTTTCACATGAAGTTTTGATCTTACGGATGTTGCAACTGAGGAAGCAAACGGTATACTCAATTGAGAAACTGCTTGTTGCAAATATGTGCCTTGAGGGTTTCTTGTAGTTTTTAAGAACAGATCCCTAGACATCTGGTCTAGCCTGCTTGTACCTTGGGAGAGATAACATACCCATAGAGCATCATCAATGAATTGGAGTATGTGAGGTGAAGTTTTCCTTTTTGTGGTTGCCGTCAACCTTGGATACCTTCCTAACATTTTTGCAGATCATTGATTCTTATACCTAAAGGCTTCTAGCCATAAGAATGAAGAGGTAAGGGGATTGACGAGACTCTTGTCTCAGACCTACGAGAGACTGGTAACATGCCTTGCGCCAGTCTCTACATTCCTCAGTTAAGGGTCTAGAACCATTCTATATGGAGGGCAGAGTTGTTTCATGGCAAAGTAAGCTTTAGCCCACTATAGCTATATCTTCTACTAAAGCAAAAAACAAAGCAGTTGTCAATGCCATTTGTAAAGAAGTTTGGCTACGTCAAATTTTGATTGATCTTCAACTTTCCCAAGCTACACCTACTCCACTTTCCATTTTTTGTGACAATCAAGGTGTATTGAAGATGGTAAGGAATCTAGTATATCATGCCCGCACCAAGCACATCGAGATTCACCATCACTATATTCAACAATTGGTTGATTTTGGAGATATCTCTCTTCACTTTTGCCCTTCAAAGGAGCAGCCCACAGATCTAATGACTAAACTTCTTGGTCCCATCTTATTTGTAAAATTTTGGGATAAACTTGGAGTTGTTTCCAGTTTAGTCATTAAGGAGGGGTAGTGAATATAATGAATATATTTATACACATACATGGTAGTTTTCTAAATATAATCAGTTATGAATTGCCTTAGAACTGTTCCAACTACATTATAACCACTCCCATCATAATTAAATGAATGGGGCACACAATAATTTGGTCTGTAGTCCAATTTTTCTTCATTATTTTGTTTGTTAACATCTTCTAACAAGACCATTAGCTAGCTCAACTTGAGGTACATTTCAGCTTACTTCAGATTTTCGAGAGTCAACAAATCTTCTTTGCAAAGCTGATGTTATCTAATCATACCTTAACTTGGTTTGAAAGTTAAGTTCATTCTTTGGTTATGAAGAAGCTACCACTGATTAGCAAGTGCGATGACTTTAAAGTTTTGATTCAAAAGCAATTCTATCCTATTTTCTGTGAAGAGGAAAGATCTATTGTTTCGCAATATTGAGTCAACAAGGACAAAATGTGCAGGATTATACCAACAAATTTCACAAGATGACAATCCAAATGGGGCAAGACACCTTTGATAGTGACGTCTTGATAAAGTATGTTAGGGGATTGCATAGTCATTTGTGGAGGCCAGTGTTGCTTGCCACGCCCAAAGATCTTGATGAGGCTTGCTCTCAAATTCATTATCTTGAGACAGACTTAGACAAGGGCTAGTCTTACCTCTTCAGATGATAAGAAAAGTGTGTTAAATGCTACTTTTGTGTCTAACAAGGAATGCGTAAAGCATTGTGGGCGCTGTGATGTTATGGTCATTCGGAAGAAACTTGTTAGAAGTTGCATCCAAAATTGCATCCCTTCAAGAACAAGAGAAAGAAGAAAGATATGACCTTGGTTCCTAAAAAAAGGATGGGTGCAGCCATAATGGGAAAGAGAGGATGTATTTTACCTCCCTTCAAAGGAAGGTGTGCTTGGGTAATGGCGCTCGCCAAAATGGTGAACCTTCTGAACTTTTCCATGTCAAAGTTCAGATTAAGAAGACAAAGATAGATGCTCTTTTCAATTCATGCTCTCAAACAAATTTGATTAGTGAAGAGCTGGTAGATAGACTTGGGTTGGAAATCTACAATCATCCAGATCCTTATGTTCTAGGATGGGTAAAAATAAGGAGCAGAGAAAGAGATCTCCATGCAAAGTAAGGTCGAGATTGCAATCAGTAAGCATTTCATTGAAAATTTTGTGGCAGATGGCGTGCCTCTTGATGTTTGTGGCTTGGTCTTTGGAGTACCTACATGTTTGTGCGTGATGCATTCTTCAAGAGAAGGGTGAATCATATCAATTGATCAAGGATGGGAAGAGCTACATTGTCAAATCCTATGAAGGGAAAGCTCAAATCTCGTTGGTAAGTATAACTCAAGGTAAAATGTTGTTGAATGCTAGAGACAAGTTATCTTTTCTCCTCTAGAGAGATAAGTGCAATACTTTGCATGGTATATCTACTTAGTACTAACCAAGAGCAGAAGTTGCTACCAGGTTGTCCACTGTCTGTTGTTAGCCTTCAACCTTTTATGATGAAAGGAAAGGAGCCACACAAGGGGAATGAAGAGGTGAATGTTGGAGTTCACAAGACTGGAAGAATTCATCCATCAGACACACCTCCAAGAGAGGGCAATAAAGTGGGGACAAAGATCCCTCGCATTATGAATTCCTGAAGCTATTGGGGACCAAAAGCCTCAAATTGGGGAGGCTTCATCCAAAATTTGGTATCTTGTAAACTAGCATTGTTGACTAGTTGTAATCACCATTTTCAATTATGCAATTCATGATGTAAAACAATGTTGTAAGACAATTCATGTAAAATACTAGTACAGAGAAGTTGCAATTCAGTTCTAGGGTGATCCGAACATCCTGGGGAAAAGTGATCAGCAGCTTCTTGTTACCATAATCTTGAGTTCTGTGAAGGTTTACAAAACCGCCAATAAAAACAAGCGCCAATTACATAATTGCCAGTTCACATAGGGAGCAGCTGCATAACTGCCGATTTGTAGAGAGCAACAATTTCACAATGGGCAGCACTACAAGCAAAGGAACGGCAACAAACACTTCTCCCTATTAGTTGTTTGTTTCACATTCTTGGTGGGTCTCCTAAGGCATGGCCTTGGTAGGTCTCCTGAGGCGTGGATGTAAGTATGGGCATCTACTGAATGTAAAGACAGTCAGTGAGTCGGATTTACTAGTGCAGTTGCAAGTTTGTGTCCATGTTCAGATTTATCATTGGTCTCCTAGCTGAGAGTGATTGTTTCGATGTTGCAAATTGTTGAGTGAAGCGTTGTGAGAGTGCAAAACAGTTGTGCAAACCACGGATAGTTGTTGAATTGTATCCTTTTCCATAAAGGCTACATGTTGGAAGTGCACCTGTGCATTTGAGAATTACATAGTGGATTAGGGAGTGCAATTGACTCACCTATTGGAGTTTTTCCCATGCCAAATTTCTCTAGATCAAATTCTTGTGCACTGTGTTCTGTTGTCTAATGCTTCCAAATTTATTACTATATTTTGTATTTCCGATTCCAGTACTATATATCTCTATCTTAGCATGTGTGCACATTAAAACAGTTAATCAATCGTGTATGGGTTGGGAGTGGTAAAGGATTCGTATAGGTAACTCTTATGTGGGATATCCACCCAGCGGATTGGGGAGTGCAATTGAATCACCCACTGGAGTTTTTCCCACACCAGATTTCTCCAGATTAAATTCTAGTGTTCCTTGTGCTTTGTGCTGTCTTAAGTTTCCATATTTTACCACAGTATTTTCTATTTTGATTCCAACACCATATATCACAGTCATAACAACCATTTATGATCCGGATGAGCACTCGGAGCAAGACTGACCCATGTCGGCAATCAGAGAAGGATGTTTGAAAGACTATTTTAGAAAGTACTAAAATCTATTTTTTAGTAGTGAATGATTGAGATGAATATTCAGAGCAATGTCAGCAATCATAGCCGGATTTTTAAAAAGTATATTTCTAGAAAGAACTTAAATATATTTTCAACAGGTTTTGGACAACTTTTGGTATTTTGCATTTTTGAGGGTCTTCAAAGCATTTTTGGGGTTAGGGTTGAACAACAATAGCTGAAGTGTTATTGTCATCGAAATAACGTTTTTCAAGTTAGCTCAGTCATCTTTTCAATGTTTCCTACAGTTCATAAATCAAGTCAACAGGCTAAGAGATATGACCCCAACAAGGAGCACTAAAAAATACAGCGATATAACTATTTTCAAATTTTGTCCTTTTCTGCCCATTCAAACGCATCCCCAAGGTGGATGCATGTCATCTCCATGTAGGATGATCTTTCAATTCCCATTTGACACCCTTCATTTACTATTTCCTAGCAACCTTCCATCTTTTGCATTCTTTCACTATAAAGAAGATGGTTTCGAATGAAGACACGAGTTTTTGCAAATTGGAAGTTCTTGTACACATAAGTTTGATGTTTCGAGGCATACATCTCTCCTAGAGAGTTTTCCCATTTGTATGCACCTTCATTTGCAGAGAACTATGAGGCATACATCTCTCCTATAGAGTTTGCCAGTTCAGCATACATTCTCAATTGCAAAAATATTCGGCATACATCTCTCCTATAGAGTTTGCCCAATTTGTATACATATTCAATAAAGTTATTTTACTTCTACAATTATAGTTTTATTTCTGCAATACAATTCTGTTTTATTTCTGCAATATAGTTCTATAAGTATGCGATTTCAGTTATTCATTATGAATGTATTGCTATAACACATTAAACACCGCCATTAGTGTATTGTACACCAAAATTCAAAAATAATTCGGATCAATACATGCACATTAAAACAGATAATCAATTGTCTAGGTTAGAAGTGGTAAAGGATTCGTATTGGCAATTCTTGTGCGGAATACCCACCTGGTTTACGGATTAAAAACTAGACAAGTCCTATTATGGTTCACTTTTTGAAAGTTGGAGAATAAGAACTCTGCTAGGGTTGTAATACTAGCTGCCGTTGTTTGATCATGCACTTACCTTAGGTTTCAGGCCGCTTGTTTTTAAAAAACTGCAGGATCAAATTCTGTCCTTTGCATTTAGTGTTTCCGTTTTTGGTCTTTTTGCCTTTCGGTGTCCTTTTCCCCAGATAATGGTGTCTCACGTTGACAATGTAGTTGTTAATAATGCATTTATGGATTATGAAGTTGTTGGAAATGACACCCCTAGTCAAGAAGCCTTGATAGTTTGCCCAAAGGTCTTCCACAAGGAAATGATTCTAAATCTTCACCTAGTATTGTCTTTGTCTATTCCTGAGTCTAAGAATGCATACAAGTGGCTAGAGTAGTTTACTTCGATTGCATACTTTGTCGAGAGAATTTTCTCTGAAAGTATCCTAAAAATTTGAGTGCAAACCAATTGGGGCCCCCATGGTATCCAGTTGGAGACAATCTGAAACATGTCCAAGGGATTTGTTTATTTCATTTTGTTGCTCCTCCACAAGCCTTCGCAATTTTGCAAAAAAGTCCTTGGAAAATTCGTGGTTCCTTGCTTGTTTTATTGCCGTGAACAATGGATTTTGTTGTTTCTAAGAAAATAACCCTCAAAGTCCTGATTTGGGTGGAGTTTCCTAGTCTCCCCTTACCTTGTTCGCACTTCCTTGACCATCTGGTTGTGTCCTTAGACCAAGTCATTTTCCATGAGCTCACTATAGTTTACTCATCATGTCCCCAAAAAACAGGTTTCTACTGAGGTTGACCTCTCATACAACCTAAAAGAAACCATTGATATTTAAATATAGAGTATCGCGCATATTTAGAGTGTTGTATATTAATTTACCCTACATTTGTTTTTGATGTCAATCCTATTAAGACAAAATCAAAGGTTTCCCTTTCATGTTTTCTTGTAACAAACCAATCCCAAAGCCTACAACTAAGATTGCTTAGACCAATGGCGATAATGGCTGGATAATTGTTAGTGGTCGCAAAGCCGAACGAAACAAGGGTGTAGTAACAAACCCTAATGCGAGGACGTCCAATACCAAAATTGTTGTTTCAAACCCCAATTTAGGAACTCGTGCAAAATTCGACTAAATCATCCATGGCAAAAGCTCAACCCTCTCAAGAGCCTTCTCATAACCAAGTTGAATCCTCCAGAAAAGTGGGTAAGCCAAAGGTGAACTCTAGTTCACCTTTCACTGCCAATGTTCTCATCATTTTTCAAGCAACTACTCCAAATGTTACTCAAGCTTCTCATGGTGTATATCTTTGCAAGGCATCTACTATATGCTCTCGCAGTCCATCTCACCATTTGGGGGATGGAGAATATGTACCAAATAAATGACATTAATTTCAACTTAAGTGATTTCATGTAATCTAATCAATAACAAGTTTGTCAGAATAGTGATGAATCCCTTAAAGGGTTAGGCTCTAAAGATGTGTCCCTAGATCCCCGTGACTTACGAAATTTTTTTCATAGAAAGTATGGGGTCTCATAGACCCACCTCACAAGTTTGTCTTGGGTGATTTTTGCTATATATTTCCAAATTTGAATCTACTTTGCCTACAAGAAATTAAGGTTGTTGGCTTTTTGCTTATAGTTGTCAGCAAAACAATTTGGGATGATAGTTTTTTCCTGGCTAGTAATCATAAGTCAGGGTGTGGAGTAATTACCTTTACTTCTACAAAACGACAGTCACATTATGTTGATCATGGATGTGACCCCTCAAATCCAACTCTATAGATTTTATTAAATATTAAAAACCAAAGTTTTGGCATCATTAATATTTATGCTTCAAATGATGTAGAGAAAAGGGTTGTCCTTTGGCATTGGTTCACTAACGAGTTGCCAAAAGCACATTGGATCCTATGTGGCGACTTTAATATGGTCAAGATGGCAACTAACAAGCTTGGTCACCTCCCAATGCATCAGACAATTGGCTAGAGAGAGGCGTGCTAGTATATGCATATAAATTTGGGTTTTACGACCCAAATTTTTCATGTCATTCCACCTCTTTAATTTGGTATACATGATCAAATCCCCACCATGTAGTTAAAATGTCCTTTGCCAATCGTATTTCTCCTTTTCCAACTAGTTTTCGTTGCTAGTGAATATGGTCAAGCATTGTCCTTCTTGAACACCCTTGTTATGATTTTGCATTGATTAGCATTTTAAAAGACATAATTTTTTCTCAAATTTGCTTTATTCCATCATGGCCCCACACTTCCTTACATCATGAGGTTTGGAACCTTGTGCCACGTCCATCAAGAAAATCCGGTTGGATTGATCGATGGTTTGACGCCATTTCTTGCACAACATAGTTCCTTCACATTTAAGGACATCAATTAGCATGCATCCATTGCATGTCCTACCCTGCCACGACCTCTGAGTTAAACCACGCAACGGCTGCCTTGGAGCAAGAATCTTTCCATGAACCCCTCCAGCTACAAGTTGTGAAGCTTAGGAAACACATCCAAATTCCATATGCTTACAACGCACAGGGTGCCTTAAATCAAAGCCAAGTTTCACTGGCTCAAAATTGGTACTGAATTTATATGGAATTCTTCCAAATGCTTAAATGCAAGTACTCGACTCAACAAATCAAAGCCATTAAGGAGGCTGACCAATGACTTACTAACTTGTCGGCTATGGTTTGAGCCTTTGTTTGCCATTATCAACAAGTTTTCAAGGCTCGCAATTCTTTTCACAAACAAGATCAAGCCCTCCAACAGTGTCTTTCAATGGTCTTGTGCAAGATTTATCAACCTCGGCGAGTGGCTTGCAATCAGTTACTCATCATAGAAGACTTGCACAAGGTTGTCACGCATATGGCTAATGACAAAGTTCTCAGTCACGATGATTTTCCCTACAAATTCTACAAATTACTTTGGGACACCATTGCAAAGGATAATTCCCAAGTGTATCAGGAAGCCTACAGTACCAAAACCCTTGACCAACTTGTCAACAAAGGACTCCAGTTCATACCTAAGTCACGCAATCCTAAGCAAATATGCAATTGGAGGCTCATCACACTACCAAGTGTCTCATAGAAAATTATTGACAAGGCCCTCACTCTCCACATATGCAATCGTCTTCCTTTGATTGTTAGACCTAAGCAAATAGGATTCATTCAAAGCATATATATATATTAGATAACATTATTGCAGTATGGGAAGGCATGGAGGGGCACACAGAGTCTAATCAACAAGTGCTATTCATCAAAATTGACTTTGAGAAAGCCCATGATCGCATAGAATGGCCTTTTATCCTCACCATATTGCAGGTGCACTGGTAATTGGCCCCAATTTTATCCAATCGGTTCAAATGTTGTTTGTTGATGCTTTGGCATATCTCTTAGTCAATGGAATACCCTTGGAGCGATTTGGTTTGTTTCCCTCTTTTAAACAAGGTTATGCCCCCTTTCATTGCGCTTTATGTTCTTGTTACATAAGGGTTTGGTTCTCGGTTGGGTTACACAATTGCTCAAGGTCTCTTGTCAAAGTAATTTCTCTTCCTACAAAAGCTTTTACTCATCTTGTTAACAATCATTTTGATGATGACTCCTTCTTTACCCCTATTGAAGAAGAGGAAAATATCAAACAAGCTATGCGGTGCTTAGATATCTTCTTCCAGCCTCGGGTCCTAATATTCAATGGTCCAAGACTCAATGCTACAGGAAGCTTTTCAAACCCCCTCCTTGGTTGCAGAATTATGCTTGGAAATGGATTCAACAAGGAGAAAAAAATCGGTTTCTTGGTATCCCTTTTGCATTTCAAGCTACCCCTTCCCACCTCTAGCAGTATGTCATTGAGCAGGTAGAGAGAAACAACTCATCGTATTGGGTTAGTGAGCCACTTTCCTTGAGTTGGTAAATTCCAAATATTCTCTGTGGTTCTCACTAAATACCTCATGTGTACCACTCGTCTTTTTGCATTTCTTCCAAAGCTTCCTACTAAAAACTTGAGAAACTACTCATTGATTTTGTCTAGTTCTAGTTCCGAGCATGGGAAGGATTTTCATCAAGCAGCTTGGGAATATTGTTGCCTTCCCAAGGAGGTTGAAGGCTTGGGTCTTCTTGGCATTCACCATCAAGGCTCTACTCTGTCAAAATGGATTATATGTGCCATTGAAGGAAACAAGACCTAGTTAGTCTTGCTTCGCAATTGTATTTCTGAAGGTTCTCCCTATGGTCATACGGTTTCGAAGGGTTTAGGATTCCAAAATATCGTTATCTGATCCGAAAAATGTTTTAAGTGCTTCACTTATCAATTTAACCGTTTTCGAATACTTATAATGTATTTACATTAAAAATCAAATTATAATTGATTAAAAACCGCAAGCAAAATGAATAAAACACAAAGAAATGCAAACCAAACTTGAAAACAGAGTTCACCTCTATTGGGTTGTCTTTGGGTCTAAAAAGCACATGAACCAATCAATTAATGATGTAAAAACGCTTGTATAATCTTATTTACATCAAAATAATAACTTTGGTCTACGAATAATATTTGTCTTTGCCTCTAAAAAGTCTCGGAATGCCTTTGATTGAACCTCCAAGGGTCTTCTCACGTCAAAATACTTCTACTTGCTTGATCTCCTTTACAAAGGGACAATCAATTACTCTTAACGCATATCTTATCTTATCTTATCTTCAAATAGAATAATTGGCCTTTTATAATCTTTCCAAGCTTGTGGCTCAATGGCTAAATCCTTATCCTTTTATCCCAAATGGAGGGATTCAAATCCCACTTGAAACGCCCCATTCTATCTTTTACATGCCAAAATAAATGTAAAAATCCCACAATTGCGTTTTAGGCTCATCTTTTGTTTTTTATGAAATTTTTGTCTTATTCCATTTGTCTTTTAGTGGCTTTTGTTTTATGTGGATAAGTTTTATCCCACATTCGTTGGGATTTGGATAAAACATGGGTTTAAAAAGAGATCTCCACACCTTGTGAATTGGTCATAAGGATCATCTTGACTTGGCCATGGATTGTGTGGCAAATGTGTTGGCTTTGGTGGAGATGCCACGTGGTGGCTTGGGGTCCCACCTCTTGGCTTTTGGCGCTAGTCTTTACATAAGCATTGGGATATATCCCACATGCACTATGATGAGGCCTTCAACATTGTTTATATGCAAAATGCTTGCAACAGAATGTGAAGTTGGCAGCAAGGTCCCATTCCATACAAAAGGTGGACCCCTCCGATTGATGGGCCCCCAGCCGGTAAATAGTGTGGGCCCCACACTCGACTATCGAAGACCAAAGGTCAAAAACCAAATAAACCCATTTACATTCTCTCTTTGCCACATGTCAAGCTATGATTAGACCTCTTGTGCAATTCCATACATCATGATGATGTCAGCACTATACCTTATCCATAGTTTTTCCCTGTTTGACTTCAACTTCAGCAGGCCATAACTTTTGCATACGGAGTCGGATTGACAACGTTCAAAATGCATTGTTAAGCTCTCGACAAGCTCTTCGATGTGCGAACAGTTTCATCACGATTGCATACTATTTGATTAGATCAATTGTGGGGATCCTCCTGGATCATTATCTGACATGCCCCAAAGAAGGTTATTGGGTCATATGTGGTCAAGAGCATTTGGAAAGCATGGGAGACAACCAAACCGTGGCTACTTTGGAATGTGGATGGGTTCAGTGATGGTTTCTCTATCAACCACCACTCTTTACAGTGGTCTCCTATCATCAATTTTATGGTGTTCCTTTTGCAAAGATGCCATGTGTTCATGCTTTAAGACTTTTTAGGAGAGGCATGTGCACAATGCAAGACATTTTGACTTTTTCCAAAACCTCTAGGCCTTGGCTCTCTTGGTTTGAAGCTAAAGCTGAATTTCATTTAAATAACAATGACTAAAAATCCTTTGAGAAGGTCATTGATGTGGTTCCGATAGAAATGCTTCATACAATTGTAGTTACCTTTGCCCCATCTTGGTTGAAGGATTGGAAACAGTATGTTGAAAACTTGAAACCCCATTCGTCATTATTCTCCCAAAATAGGATATGGTTGGATCTCGCCTCAATTGTCCATGGTTGACAAGCTCAACGAGCGATGGTCTCTCTAGTTTGCTTCTCACACATGTAGGATATTCCAAATTATTTGATAGACCATCCTTGAGCCCAGAGTCATTCACTTTGTCTAGTGCATTCTCTATGAGCTATTGCCTTTGGGTTGTTGACTTATACATCTAGGCATTCCGCAACCCAAATATCCATTTTGTTGCCAATTTGAGACATTTAAGCATTTGATTTGGTTTTGCAACAAAGCTCAATTGGCTTGGACATGGATTCATGGCTTTTTCAAACCTTTTCACCCAAAACCTTTCAGCTAGCAAAACATTCATCTTAGGGACTAACCTATGACACCCGCAAGCTACACACAGATTTGGTATACATTCCAAGTGGAAATTCATTTTTAATCTAGAAGAAGGAAATTCAGCTATTTTTGCTTAATATGTTGTTGATACTTTGTTTTCAACATATAACAAGGCTATGGTTAATTAAATGTTTATCATGTGGATTCAAGTTCAGGCTAACAAGGTGGCTCTAGAGGTTGCCCATCCCCGAATCTTATCAAAGCATTGGGCAATGTCCCTTGCATCATTGCTTGTGTGCCTCTTTCCTCGCCTCCATGGGATAGAAGCCACTTTCGCAACTGTGTTGGTTGGTCTCCGCCTCTTAGGCATTTGCCTGCGCAGGCGGAGCTGATCTCCTCTTCCAACGCGCTCACCTACACTTGCTGATGCAGAGGTGGACAAGATTTTACCTATAATTGATGAACAAATTGTTTTAACCTAGACTGCACGGATACGGGTACGGGTATGGGTACAGTTTCGGTACGCTGAAATGGCAAATTTTTAAAAATCGCGGGTACGGTACGCTTTTGGGTACGTTTTATATATATATATTTATATATATACGTATATAAATATATAAATATGTATATAAATTATAAAGTTAAATAAGCATTTGCATACTTATTGAAATTTAATTCTCATACATTGCATACTTATTGAAATTTAATACTTAGTCATGGTGCATTTACACCTATATTTGGCGAGGTCTTTCTTTTCACATTACATCATGTAGTAGCAGAAGAGGTCTTTTACCACTCATCTATAACAAATCAATTTACAAAGTATCAAATTACTGATACATTGCTTTTCAAAATAAATAAGTATTTAGATTGTACATTCTAAGGAAATGATCAAGAAAACAAGTGTGGTAATAAAAATTATCTGAAAGGAAGGAGTTGAACATGGCAACTCCATTTGCTTCATATTTCTCTATCACAGTTATTTATCTTAGCGACTGTGATAAGATTCAAGGAGTTTTGATTGTTCATGGTGACCTTCCTTGATCCACTCAGCACGATGGTATTGTCTAGCATATTTCCCGAAACATCATAACTAAGCAGGAAAAATATGGATCCAAGCTAGCAAGTGGGACGATTAGTCCAAGCACGGGAGAATACTCGCCGAGTTTTAGCGAGTACTCGCCAAGTTTTGGAAAGCTATCCAGTATTTTTAATTACTAATCTATCTACAGGCGATCAAAGCTCATGATTCTTTCAGAAGATTGCAAGAAGTTGCTTGGTCCAAAAAGGTGCAAAAATGGATTTTATGAAAATAAGAAAAATATTGCCATCAATGCGTAGAGCTCGAGAACATATACACTTTTAGAGAAAACGGCACCTGAAACGGAGCCACGGAATGAAAGTTATGGCACATGCAAGTTTTTGCTGCTACATCTTCCCGAACCCTTCCGAAAAATGGCAAATTTTTTTCTGTACTTGTGCTTTTTCACCAAAAATCCAAAAAAGGAAAGAAATGCTGTCTTTGGCAAGTTTTTTTTGGACGGGTACATCCGGAAACGTGCCCACAAACACAGGGTACGTTACGGGCACGGCAAAACCATACCCGTAACGTACCTTATGTCTGTGGGTACGTTTCCGGACGTACCTACAGCGTACCAATCCACGTACCAGTACCTGGTACGTTTCCAGGCTGGTACGAGGACCTATATGGCGTTTCCGTGCAGTCTAGGTTTTAACTGAAGTGTGAGCCCATCTATGCAAGACATACCTTCAAGTCTTCTTTGATTTCTAAGAACAATGACTCCATCATCACCTTTGGTTGGTGTTTCCAACCTTTCTAACTTATTTTAGTTCACCTTCTTGTGTCAAACCTGTTCAAACGATCTCATAAGTCAGATTCGGAAACATATGGTTTGATTATAGTCCACTAGCATCTTCTTCATGACTCAATCTTCTTCTCAGTACTTAGAACCAATCTTGGACTTCTTCCTTACTGTTCTCCAATGCTTTTACAACTCAAGAAACTCTTATCTTGCCCACATGCACCTTAAGACTTCTCTCCCACTTCCGTGTTCTCCTAATGACTTTACTATATTTCTTGTCATATGATTAACTTGACTGTCCTATTAGACTCCTTTACCTCCTCACTATGTATTCTCACTCTCTTCTCATTGTTTCCTCACTTCTCCAAGTGTGGTTTTGAGCTCTCACTGTAAACTTTGTCTAGGTATATGTTTCTCACACTATAACCTCTTCAACATTCAGGAAACTTACAACCCCTCATTACCTTGTCTTGAGCATATTATTCTTCTTTCTCTTAATTCAAAGGTCCTAAACAACTTTCCAAGGTTTTGAACTCACCATTCAGGATTATAAGACCTCGTCATCTCTGTCCTGTGCCAACCCCATTCAAACAAGAAAATGCAAACATTCCTCCTTACCTTGTTTTGTCTTAACACTGCCCTGTCTTGGTGAAGCCTGATTTTCCTATCTCTAGTCAACTTTATTGATTTCACCACACCTATTTTACCTTCTACATTGGTCTATGCCCTGCAAGATCTCCTATCATTATAGAAACTAGCATAAATCTTGTATCATTCACTGTCCTATATCACATTCAACTCTGTTTCTTCTAGACTCTTGTATTGAGAATTGTTTACATGAAAGTCCATTCGCAACTCAAGAAACTTACTAGGCCTTTCTCAAGACTTCATATACTCCTTGTCAAACTTCTTTCATGATTACAAACCTTTACCAACATTGAAAACACAAGAAAATAGTAATTAGGTCTCTTTCACCCTTAATTCTGCCTACACAGCCTAGTAGCCCTGTCAAACTTGTTATTTCTAGATAACTTTTCACCAAATTAGTTTCTCAGACAACAAATAAACTTTCTAGACACCCATTAAGTTACTTCAACTGCCATGAAAACATGTAACCTGTTTCTTTAGAGAAATATACCCAGTCCACAAACTTCTTCTCATTAGGTCTCTCTAAGCCTCCAAACAAGACTATCAGCAAAATCTCAGTCCGTACAATACCAAAATCACTCAACCCACAAAAATCTCTCTAAACATCATGCCTAGATGCTATGTAACAAATTTCAATAGATTTCATCCATAGAATTTCAAGTTACACTCATTTTAATGATTTAGCCCTAATCTAGCGTTTCTTAGAACCCGAGAGAGAAAATCTCTCATATCTGGGACAAAATAATGATTCAAACCCTAAAACTAACTTTATTAGCTCTGTCTGAGCCTCCTACAACTTTCATCTTTGAACATCAACTCTTGAAAACGTACCATTAACTCCCAACACTAAGGTTTGCCCTATTCTTGCTTAAGAAAACCCTGTTTTTCCTACACAGTCCTCAAGTATCCAATCAAATCCAGTTTACTATCACTATCAACCTTTGAAATACACTCTATTACTTGTGTTCATGAATGCCATCACTCGCCACAATGTCTATTGCATCAGTTCCTTCTTATTTCATCAATCTTCCTTAAGAATGCAATAAGAAACTTACCAGTTTTGCCTCCAAGTGAGAACAACTTTTCTTCTTGTCACCTCAGACCCTAAGAGGGTTCATTCACACATTTGGACAACCCTTTTCACACGTTCAAAGCACTTGTACAGTCACTTATTCAATACAATAACTCTCAACCATTACTATCTCACAAAATATTCATCAATTTCTCAACCCATTCATAGCAAATACACTATTAATGCACTATTACCATTACCAATATTAAGCACCTTTATAGAAAGAAATCCACCATAACATACCATTTCAAACTCATCAGATACAAGCATACACAGAGAATTCATCAAAAGACTCATTTTTATTCATATTTACAAGAATCTCCATCATTCCTTTACAAGAACCCTGTTTCTACAAGTTATTCATGCCCAACATCACAGGCTTTTGCCTTCTTGAGGCTCTTCACACTGTTCTTGAACATCTAACCCCTCTTCCTTACTCTCTTCTTTTCCTTCTCTTTGAATATCAATATTGCCATGACCTAAAAGGTGACTAATTTTCCTTCCTAACCAGGGTGGAGACTAACAAAACATGGTGACTCTTGTCTAAGGGGTGAAAATACCTTAGATACATCAAAATGAGGTCCTTAATGACCTTTTACAACCTTTTATAACTTTACATAGAACATTATACCTTTTAGGCCAAGCTTTCTAATTCAAATGTTCCTTTTTGGAGGGAAACTCCAAAATACCTATTTAATATCTATGAAAGGACCTAAGAAGGTTGAGAAGGATTCAAGAACACTTGAAAAGACTCCTAAGACCTACTACAAACCAAAACTAATTGAAAACCAAAACTTGCTTATGTACAAAGTTGATGCTCCTGCTACTAAAGACAACACTCTAGATACCACTCCAGCTACTAAAGACAACACAACGGCTATAAATAATTTAAACAGCAGATGGGATCCCTTACCTAATGGCAAAACTGGATGACCAGGATCCTCCTCATGTCTCTCCATTCTTTGCCATGGCGGATAATTTCATGTTTTATAATACTTAAGTAATCTAGTTGTCAGTCCTTTGGGCCGCTTGTGTTTTTAGGTTTCCTAAGACTTGTTTTTGGCCTAATTTGTTGGACTTTGTGTTAAGTTGTCATACTACCATCTACTTTTTTTGTGAATAGCCTGTATTATTTTTATTTACAGTAGTATATCTTCATTTCATCAAGAAAAAATAACTTTTAATATAAGTTAATGAAAAATAAAACTAAAACTACAAAAACATTAAACGAAAAAGATAAAACTAAAACATCTAAAGCCTATGCTAAACCTAAAATCTAAAATATATTCTAAGCACTAAACCTAAAAATCGAAGTTTCATTCTAATTCTGAGTGTAGGATATAAACTAAGAATATTTTTAATATTTTAATGTTATTTAAATTCGATGCTTATTTATATAACCTTTTCATATATTTTATTTGTGATCATGAATTATTATGTATCTGCTTTTTTTATATTTTTCATAATTTATTTTATAGTGAGTGTGTATAAGTTTTTTCCTAACCGAACCTTTTCCAAAATCCTGAACTTCCAAAAAATTTCTGCCCAAGCCCAATATCCCGATTTCCATACCCTGTAATGGCTCTAGGACTACCTCCTTTCAACCCATCTCAGATGTTGAAGATGTTATGTTCCCTTTGGATACTGTCGATTCACACAAAGATGGGGACATATCAGCGTGACTATGTTCAGTTTCATGTACTGCCACTTGGGTGCCCCAGCTCTCTCACTTTATTTCTTCGCATTATGTATCTATGCGGATCTGCTCTGTTCCAGTATTAAGGAACTTCTAGTTATGCAATTTGGCATTGACAGTCTTTTGGTTCTTCCTACCTCCAGCCCGAGTTGCAGGAACATTAGTGCTTTACTAATTTTATATCTATCTATAGAGATTCTTTGGCCTTGGGTGTTAGGACAGTTTCTAGGGGTTGTATCTTGCTTTCTCCTAGGTGTGACCAATATTGATCCACGCCAAGGGCCCAAGATAGAAGCATGAAGGGAAGCCCTATAACTTGGTTTGCAAACTACGGGTTATAAAACATACAATGGAAAACTTAACAACTACAAATCACAACACGTTCGAATGCAAAGCTTAGCAAAATAATACTACTTCTATTCAAGGAGAAAGAATAGACTATGGTACATAAGTGTGGAATATACAAGTTTGAGGATGAAGATTCTCGTGATTAGAAGAAGGACACATTCCCTAGCTGATTTTCCTGGACTGCAATATGAATAAAGATGACCATTCGATGTTAGATACGCGAAGCATGCTGACAATGTTGATCTCCCCTTAAGGTCGAATCGCTTACAATATATATCATTACAAGAAAGCAATTACAAATGGGAACAATTACAAAACACTTCATCTTTTGTACCAAATAACAGTTCGCCTTCTTGCACGTGTAACAAACGGTACTATGCTAAAGGTGCTCTGACATGGCACGAGCTCTAGGAGTACCACCTAAGATGGCACAAAGCAATGGGAAGTTGCCTCGTGGTTGCCGAGTTTTGAAGGTCGTGTGTGGCATCTAAGAGCTATGTGGTATGCCCACTCAACATTGTGTGAGCGCACAAGGGTACCACAAGGCTATTTGGGCAACACAAATTACCATGGAGATTAAGGTGCACAAGGCCCTTGGGAGAAGAGCACAGACTCACACAGTTGTGATTGGATCATTCACCGTTTTCTTGAAGAGCAATGCCCCCATAGTTACATAAGTCTCAAGGAGAGGAAGAGATGGTTTATGGGTTAACAAAAAAATTCTCAAATTTTGGGGGCAGTAGGAGAACAGCTATTAAAATAATTTTTTAATATTTTAATTTTCAACATTATTCAATAAATTTTGGGGGTTTAAATTTTATTTAAAGTTTTTAGGGTGCTTTCAGGATTAGTGTTCGATGTTTTTGGTACAAATAATAGCTTATTAAGGGGGTTCTATTTTAAAGTAAAAGCATCATAAAAAAAAAAAAAAATTAAAAATTTGGTCACCACAAAAATTGAACACTAATCTCGAAAGCATTCTAAAAAACACTAAATACAGTTTAAACACCCAAATTTCATTGAATAATGTTAAAATATAAAAAAATTGTTTTAATAGTTATCCCCCACTACCCCCCAAAATTTGAGATTTTCCTAAAGTCCCCAGAATGTCTGAGACCACCAAAATAATGGGGACATGTCCTTGTGTATCACTAAATGGCCCATGCCGCATCTTTGTTAGCTCTAAAACTAGACCTGAAGTTGCTGAAGGTTGTAGCACTTAGCATTATCGGCATATTGCCCTTCCTTGACCACTTTGAAATCAATGTGTGCCTTGACAGGTGCACTATACTGTGGTTACAAAAATTTGATCCTTTGGCATTGTCTACAACTGTTCAAGATCTAAGTCTAAAGGATTCTAAGATGTTAGCTCAATCAAAGGTGGAAAGTATGGCTTAAGGAGTTTCACACTGAATACTAGACAAAGACTCGAGTATTGACGCCAATCAAGAACAAATGTGTTCTCTCTGGCTGTGCAAAATATGGTGCAAGGACCATAGCACATAGGCTTGATCTTCCTATGAGGACCCTTTAAGTGTTCCTTCTAGAGATGCAACCAAACCTTATCCCCCACCTTGAACTCCTGAGGTGTGCAATGTGCATCATGGCACTCTTTATAATTATCCTGCCAGCACAAGAGTATCTATTGAACCTATTGGCTATGTTGGAGAAACTTATGTGTTTTATCCACTTCCATTTCCTGTGAATGCAACTTCATGTCAGATGGCACGCAATAAGATATGCCTAGAGGTGACACTGGCAGAACCCAAGACATGTTTGAAGTGGAATATGCCTTATAGAACTATGAAGAGCTTTGTTGTAGGCATGCTGATTGTAGAGAAAATTATCGTACCAGGTGCATGGATGTGTGATGTTATATATGTGCAACAAAAGGACAAGAGTGTGGTTGACAAGTTTTGTTTTCCCATCTGTCTAAGGATGAAATGTTCTAGACGGTCTAATTGTGTACCCGTCATTTCTCAAAAGCATGGCTGAAGTGACTCACAAACTGCAGGTCACAATCAAATACTATGGATGTTGCTATTCCAAAGTGAACCCGAACATGATTGAAGAAGAAGTGCATAGTTTCCTACACATCGATGATCTTCTTGAAAGAAAGCACGATTGCCATCTTTAAAAACCTATCTAGTATGATGAATGCAGATCCATTTTAGTGCTTCTTCATATGTAGTCCATTCATGAAATCCATACTAATAGATTCCAAGGCATGGATGGAACTGGCAAATGTGTGTGAAGTCCCAGCTTCTTGCCCGTGAGCTTGTTAATGCAACAATGAATGTAGGTCTCTATGTGGGGTTTAATGCTTATGCACATAAGAGGCCAACAGAAGTATTGTTGTAGCACTGCCAATGTCTTGGTCATGTTAATGCCGAAATGTCTTGTCGTCTTGGCATATTGTACCTCACAAATGAGTATTTGGTGAGGTGCACTATCAGGTATACAAAGATGTTCATGCTTGTAGAGTTGTTTGTTGGACATGTAGAAATTGCAAACCAGTTCACCTTGTGCAAGGGCAGCATAGGCCTGCACAAAGTCGTAATTTGTTGAGTGGTGAGATACCCAATCAAAGAAATTATGGCTGTGCATGTCAAGCACTGTGATGAGCACCCAAACTAGAGAAAGGTTGAGGCAACCTGCTGCCTTGTCTTCTCCATTTTTGTATTTGATCACAAAATGGAACTACTATAAATATGCCGTCCACTTCATGTACCACATGTTCTCTAGTTTGCTTTGTGTATGCAAGAATTGAAGCACCTTATGATCTGATTGAATGATTATCTCCTTAGCCAAGATGTAGAGGCACCATTGCTTACATGCTTAAACGATGGTTATTCATATACAGATAAGATAAGATAAGATAAATATATTAATGTCCAACGAATGACCACAAAGTAGGTCAACGGGACTGCAGCCCAAACAATATACAAAGTGCGAGCGGGGGTAACTCAAAACAAGTTCCCAAAAACAGAAGAAAGGAAAAGAGACGGAGCAGAAAGGAGACCCGAAGCCAATACCCCAGTGATAGGGGATTGGATGTCTAGGCTATGTGAATATTGCCCCAAGTGCAGAGTCAAATGCATCGGTCTCAATCTCAAAGGAGTGGACTATATCAGGTATTGCTGCAAAGGCAATGCTTGAGCTCCTTGAATGCACGTTGCTATGCAAACATCCACTGGAATGTAGCTTTTGCATGCATGATATGGGTAAGGGAACGTGATATGTGCAAAAATCCAATAATAAACTTGTGGTAGAAGCTAGCAATCCAAGAAGACTCCTCAACTCGATGAGATTGCATGGGGCAGCAAATCTCGAATCACTATGATGTCAATGATGTAGCTCTTATATTGAATCCATGTAGTGCCAAAAGTACACTTGACTAAGTTGGCTTGCAATTTGTGTTTGCACAATGTATGTAGGATGTGTGAGAAATGCTTCATATGCTCCTCCCAAGTCTTGCTAAAGATAAGGATGTCATCCAAGTAGACGATGACGAAGGAGTTGATGAAGGGCTTGAGTATGTCGTTCACTAGGTAAATAATTGTTATTGGTGCATTGGTCAAGCCAACGGACATAACCAACCATTCATACAATCCTTCGTTTGTTTTGAAAGTTGTCTTCCAAACGTCTTCAAGATGGATTGTACCTGATGGTAAACCTAGCTTCATATCGATCTTGGTGAAGTATTGTTGTTATCACCAAATCATAGCACCCTCTATTTGCTTAGCATGTGAGTGTGTTAAGGCAAGCAGTGTGACTGGGTAACATGGGTACTATCTCCAAGTTGTGGGACTTGCTACTTGAGATAGACCTCCAAAGAAGGTTGGCTCCTCTGCCTAATCTAGTGCAAGCTAACTCTAATGAAAGAAAGCTACTAACTATCTCTATCCTACAGTTTCCAAGGGATTAGGGAGAGAGAAAGAGCATGGAAGTAAAAGAAATCTACACTACAGAGGTGATGCACCAAAAGAAGGGTGTGAGAACAACTCTCCAATGTGTGAAAAAGGAGCAAAATGCAAATTAGAAAGGGTGATGACAGTTCTCCACAGTCTAACAACAGCATTCACAACTTCATTTCCATAGAAGCACAACTATAATGAACTTTGCACAATGAGTAGAGAGACACAATACACCTGCAACAAGAATAAAGAGGCAAGAAGAATGCAAATAAACACAAGGGAAGATACATCCACAACTTGCATCTATTGCTTCATTGATATGCACAAATCATTATGTTACAAGAGAAAAGGCCAGGATCATCGTGCAAGAAGTCCTCTACAAAGGCCTGTAGCACATTGGTTTCGCAAAACAAAAATGGCAGAGTTTTGCTACCAGAATTATCCCCCCTTTACAATGAGAGAGCACCTCAATTTATAGAAAAATGGGGAGAGAGAGAGAGAGAAACAAGCAAACTCAGATTTGCCCTTTGCATCAATTACAAAGTACCCAAAGTGGGTGGAAATCATGATAGCAAATCTTTAGACGTCATCTCTGATTGATATGCAACTTGTAGTGAGAGAAAATTGTTGCCCATGCCCATTAATTGCACTCCCAACCACTTTGAGGGTCCTTGTTTGGAATTGGGTCTATTTCTTGCAAAATTCGCCATCAATTCCAGAATTTCTCAATCCCTGTGTGAAGGTCTCGAAACCATGATTCCAACGAGACCAATTTTGTGCAATTCCATTGAGAAATGCTCGAGTTATGGGCTTCTGAGTGACTACAGCTAATTTCGCTCTGCAGGCTTGCTTTCACTCCACGGGACTGTGTATTAAATTTTGCTTGCTGGAAATGACATTTTAAATATTTCCTTTCTTTTCTAATGTTTCCTTGCATCATTTAAAATGATCTGGGCATTAAAATTGTGGGGGCCATCGTTTCCTTCATTTTCGCTTTGTATTTCATGGGGGGAATGTTTTAATGTTTTATATTAGCCAACTCGGCCAGCTCGGCCGACTCTTTTTCCTACTTAGTGAGCCCTTATTTCAACGCATCGGGCTACGCTTTTAGTTTGCACCGTCGTCGACTCCCGCTTGCCAACTCACCTGTTTCTGCATAGCTCGGTGCAATGTTGGCACCACCGACTTTCACGTTGCGTCGGGCTTCGAGCTCAACCACCTTGGCTAAGTTGGCCTTCTATCTCAACGCCACGTAGGAGCTTGCATTGGGTTGACCGCTCCACCTATTATCACCATTTTGCAATGCGGGTAAAGGACCCCCGGGCCGGTGCTTCATGGACCGTTTAAACTCGACTCGCCTGCAACTCTAGTTTCTAGCACCCCTTCGTGCCCGCGTTGGTTCCCCAAACAGCCTTTGACTCTGCAGATGGGCTGTTGACTCGACCTCCGCCCGCACACTACCATTTCGGGTTTCCCACGCACAAGTGTCCTGTGGAACATTCAAGCCCTCTAAACCCACCATCCCCGCATTGGTCTCGCCTTAGATCGGCGATTTCGGGATTTTGACGCCAGCGTGTCCCAAATGCTTCCGGGCCATTTGGGACCCGATCTCCTACTTTGGCCACTACAGCCCTTCCCCAAACTCATCTCCCAACTCGCCAAGTTGGATCGGCTCACTTGGCGAGCCGACCCAAATTTCTTCGCCCCGTCCTTATTTCGACTAAGTCACAGACCCCATTCTAAGAGCTCGTCAAGCGAGTTAAGTTCGTTCCATTTGGCCAAGTGTCAACCGCTCCACTCCATATAATGGTGTTAAGGCCATGACAAGCCCCGATCCACGCATTTGAGTTGAGTTTGGTTTCCATGCTTTGTATGATGCGTGAGCTTGACACAACCACTTTGTTAGGGCCTTCAACATATGAGCTCGACTCAGTACTTCGACCAGTCGGCTCGTCCACCATTCCAACCAGCTTGCCACCAAGAAAAACCTCAGTCTCCATGCAACCAGTGAATGCGCTCAAAACAGTCCAATGAGACCTCACAACCCTAACTGCCAGTTTTTATCTCTGTGTGAGTTTCTCCTCTGCAACGTGTGCCTCATCCATGAGCTCGATGATCCCTATAAGACGGCTTGATCCTTTCAATAAAGAACTTAATATGCGTTTAAACACGGCCCGGTGGTATAAGTGCTTGTGAGCTCATCTTTTATAAAAACAACTCGGTTTTCTAAAGAAATAGCTCGATCGCTTGGTAATCCATCCGTTTTTTTGTAATGCTTCGAGCTCAATTCATTGCATTGTGCCACGTTCCTAAGCTAGCTCACCTCTTTTACAAACAATTCGGTCTGCAAGAACTAGATTGGCCATGGGTGACAACTTGATGGTTATATGAGCAAATAACTCAATGAAACAGCTCGGTTGTCCCTGGGCACCAACATAGTGCTCGCCCATCTCGATGCCACAAAAACAAGTCGGTGGCTATTCTGCATAGCTCGATCTCCTTATAACCAGTGTAGCTCAGTTTTCACAAGGAGTTGCTTGGTGTCAATACAATGTTGACCAGCTCGCTTGGGAGTTTGACATAGCTCGGTCCAATCCTAATTTGGGCTCGATAATCAAAATGTAACCTGCCCCTTCACAACACAAAACTAGCTCAACTCACCAAGGAGTAGCTCGATTGGCTCATTGCACGAGCTGGTGGAACCTTCAAACCATTTCAACTCTCTCGAATTCACATCAAACCTAATACATTTATGGATTCTTCAGATGTACTAAGGCTATGTGAAGATGCTAAGATTATCAAATTTTGCCATTTTGTTTGCAAGGTGGACCTCGTGCCTGCTTCCTTGTTGCTCCCTTCACCCACTGAGAGTTGCTTGCACCCTCTGCATTGGCTATGAGAGTCCCTTAATGCAAGCCTGCTCTGTTGTCCAATCTCACCCAGGGAGGCAAAATTGGATAACAATTGTGCGCCTCAAATCTAATCCAAGAGGTTGTCAATGTGCAACCACAGATAGTGGTTCTTCACCTTTTTCTTGTTGAGTACGCGATAGTCGATGCACAAGTGCCATGAGCTATATTTCTTTGGGCGAGGACTATCGTGTTACCACAAGGAGAAAAGCTTATCTTGATCTTTCCTTGATCAAGGAGCTCTTGGATCTGGCACCAAACTTAATCATTCTTCAGAATAAACCTATAATTCAATGGATTGTTCGGAAGAGGGGATCCAAGGATTAAATTGTTTTGATGTTTTACCACACAATGTGTTGGAAGGCTTTCGGTTCTTCGCAGACGTCTCAATCTTTCCGCAGTAAATTGTTGAGTTGTCGTTGCAATGATGGTGTGGCATGGCACATTGCCAATATTTGCCAATATACACTTGCTCGGTTACATCCTTGTCTCAAGATGAACCATAAGTAGCATGAACTATGTGTGTGCAAGATGAGCTTGAAGCATTGCCTAGCAGAGACCAAAGTGAATTTGGTCTTTGGGGGTGACTCCTACATAGTGGTACATAGTGTGATTGTGCATGGTTCCTCATTGGTTTTGTGTATTTAAATAGAGAAAAATAACTCATACTCGTGTAAATATGGGACTATGCACTTACATTGTTGGTTTGAACTTTGAAATATGTTAAGGGAAATAATGGACTTCAACATGGATTGTCCACTATTGTGGCTTAGCTTGATATGTACCATCACAATCAAACATATACAATTTTCCAAGTAGATTTTAGCCGACCTCTAGCGATGCCTCAGGTGACTATGTCCTTCATAGGCTTGACTACATAAAAGTGCATTGTCGGTGATCCTGATTATCTTTCTCTTGTCGTAGCCATCCCAAAGAGTATAGTTGAGGATGTACTTTAATACAAAGATCTTGGCATTTGACTACATCTAGTGAATAATGTTCTTTTGGCTTCCACAATTGATGATGACATGAAGGGGCTGACCCTTGACCCAGCACCTAGTGTGCAAGAGATGTTCTCGTTCCTCTAAAGTGTCAATGGAAGACGTTTTTATGCTCACACAAGTATCATTTGGATCAATGTCTTTTGTATGCATGGGACCTAATGTAGATAAAACAATCAAAGATTGTTGAGCGCGGCATTCAGAATCATTGGGTGGGTATGTGCAGTGTCAATGGCACCCCTTGTCACCTTGGTTCTTGCTTTTGTCTAAGTTTGAAGGTGTTGAAGCCTTCTAATGTTACACAGTTGATTTTTGTTGTTCTCTCTTGTGCAGCATGTTCTTTTGCGCAAGAAGGTTAGATGGTGTGTTGGGCGCATGTTTTCTCTTGCCTGTAGCAATGGATGAAGAGGAAAAATTTTGCTTCATCTTTACCTTGACTTTAATCTTTGCGGCATTGTGGCATGCTTGCCCCAACGTGTCAGAAGTTGAAAACTCCATTGCAGTGTGTATATAAAGTGAGGGTCCATTGATGAACTTCAGCACCTTATGTTGCTTCATTGTGCCCTCGCGCAGACACACGATATAGTCGTGGAACTCGTTGGTGTAGTCTTCAATCAGCTACTTTTTATGCTAACACACCTACTAGAACTTCATGTACATATCCTTATAGTGTCTTAGGGAGAAATATTCAATTTGCATAGTGCTAATAAATGAACTCCAAGTTTCAATGGGATTGAAGTATTTCTCTTGCTGCGCATGAAAGGTTTCCCACCAATGGGGCATTAAAATGGGCATCTTCAACGTTGCAAAGAGGATCTTCTCTGAGTCGCTGAAGTAATAGACCAAGAAGTATACCTGCAATTTTTGACTCCAATTATCCAATGTTGCGGCATTGATTTTACCTTCAAACACTAGAACGTCATGATTGACTTGTACTTTAAAAGGGATTTGATGTTAAAACAATATTTTGACAAGTTATGCAAAAGAATGAAACATTGTTCATCCACGTTGCATCATAAGTTCATGGAATTAGCATGACTTGTTTTGCTGTTCCTTGAGTGTGTCCTGAATGAGCTTCTAGAAGTTCGGGGATGCCTCAAAGAATTGCTTATGGGCATCATCTGTCTTGCTCCAGCTATGACATTATTTCGATACTCTGAAATAGAACCAAGTTCATGCCCTTTCTGGCGTTGTGTTTGCATTTTTACAAGCATATAAAAGCTCTTGCTGTAATACCAATGATTTGCACCACAGGACCCAAGATGGCAGCACAAAGGACAACCCTATAGCTTGGCTTGCAAACAACAAGGTTATAGAACATGCAATGAAAAACTTAACAAAAATAAAACCACATCACATTCGAGCATGGAACTTCACATAATAATACAACTTCTATTCAATGAGAAAGAAAAGAGTGTGGTACATGGGTGTACAATATGCAACAAGGATGAGAATGAAGATTGTTGTGATCAAGAGGGTGAAACACTTCCTAATTGATTTGCCTGGACTGCAATGTTAATACAGATGATCATTCTATGTTAGATACTTGAAGCATGGTAACATTTGTCATCTCCCCTTAGGATTGAATGGCTTATAATATATATATCATAACAAGAAAGTAGTTACAAAAGGGAACGGTTACAAAACGGTTCATCTTATGTATTGAGTGATGGTTCACCTTCTTGCAGGTGTAACGGTTGGAGGTTGGTTTCCGAGGTGCCCAGTATGCTAACATGTGCTCTAATATGGCACGAGCTCAGGGAGTGCCACCTAGCATGGCACAACGCAGCAGTAAGTTGCCTCATGGCCGCGGATGTCTAAAGATCCTATGCGACATCTAAGAGTTGTACGGTATGTCACTTGGCGCTACATGAGCGTGCAAGAGTACCGCGAGGCTGCGGGATGGCACAAGCTAATACGGAAGTCAAGGTGCGCAAGACTCTTAGGCATAGAGCCCCGGCCGGCGCAGCTACATTCGGATCAAATAGAGCCCCCCATAGCCTTCAACATTCTCCTATGGACATTATCAGACCTAGCATTGGCCCTCTTGTGGCATTGGATGTAATGTCCCTTTTCCCTCGCCCATGGCCTAAGGGCCAATGCGTGCCCTAACCCTAGTCATGCCCAAGGGGTTACGGACACTATTTTGCTATTGGGTATGGCCATCTAGTCCAGTTATTATTTTTTTTATTGACTGGGTCATAAAATACTTTTAAAAGGGGACTAGATGTTATGTTTCATCATTGGGGCCACTTAAAGTACCTTTTTGGCGACTTGAGAGGACATGCATGGCATTAAATGTTATATTTCTTCATTGAGGGTACTTTATGGGCCTAGGCGCCTAGGAAGGAAAAAGTAACTTCAAGTTATTTTTAATAAGGTCCTCTTTTTGGGAAAGTGCGCCTTGAGTGTTTTAGGGTTTCTTTGGCATGAAAAGGTTATAAAAGGAGGTGAGGGGTGAAAGGATGATCATTCACACATACACTTATATTTTCTTTTCATGGTGCAACTGCTGTTTGCAACTTTTAGCTTGTGGAGTAAGATCCCACAGGAACCCTAGCTTCGGTGGTGGAAGATCCAACCCTAGCTAGCAGGGCATTCTTCGGTAGTGAAAGATCTACCCTATCTTGTCATTTGGAGCAGATTTTAGGGCTGGTTTTACAGAGATATTTTCAGCATTTGCAGAATTAGGGTTTGAGGATTTTTGGGAGTTTGGTGGAGATTTTTCAGCTGGTTTTCGGATCAGACCTACGGCAGCCATAGAAGAAGGATTCGGCATCATCCACAGAGGTTTTCACAAGGGTTTTGGCCATTTCCCAAGGGGGGCGACTTGTTTGGGAATTTGCAGCCCTAATTCCTAGGGTTTCCAGCAGTCCTTTTTCAGATCTGAAGGTTGGAGGGTTATCTACTATTTTTATATATATTATTTCCAAAGTTTCATCTTCATTGCATTTGTATTCGAAAAGATATTAATTTTCGAAGTTTTCCGGCTATTTTAGGTTTGCTGTAAATTTCTGGCAGCGTTCTGTTATCTGAAAAATTCCAAAAATATTTTCCTTGTGTTCTACATATTATTATCTTGTTCCAGTTAAAATTTCAAGTATTTTGGACGGATATTTTAAGAGTTATTCACATTTTTCTGTTCGCTGCCCTAGCTGTACTTTTTCTGTATAAAATCTGCAAAAATCAGATTTAGTATTTTGCTGCAAATTTCTGTGTTTTGTCATTTTTGTGGTAAGATCCCAACAAGGGATATTTCATTGGATTATGATGTTGGTTTCTCTGCCCCAAACTCTGGTACAAATGTGTGACAATGCTAACATCCAGCCTTGGTCTCCACTTTAATCTTCATCAGCTACTGGTTTCATTAAGGGTACCTTCCTCGCATGATTATTTGCACATGTACTTGGGATAAGATGGCTTGGCATTTAACTGCTTTGGATTCATCCCTTCTAGTTATGTTTTCATTATTCTAGTGTCAGATTTCAAGTTAATCAGTTCACAGTAAATATATGTATAAGAAGATTCTTCTGGAATCAACGATGTAAATGAATTTATGTCCTAGTGTTTGGTTACTTATTAAAATCTAGATGAAGAGGGTTGAGGGGTACTTAGTGAACTTTACAGATAATGTAATAAATACATTATGTTAGAATTTTGAAGTAAAGTTGAAGAAGCTGGTTATGAAGACTTGATTATGTTGTTTACAAAATGATTATGTTATGGTAGTTTAGGGAAGACATCACCGAGGTTTTTTATCCATGCCGCCCTTCGTGGTAGCTCTTAATTGTTAAAACAGCAATATTCTGTAAACGGGCTATGGAATTCATTCAATAAAAGCTTGTGGCTTGTTTCAAATCGAGTTGTAAGAAACTAATAATCAGATAGTTGATGTTGAGCAGCAACACTATCCACAATCCAAGAACTTGTTGGATGATGATGAAGATGCTTCCAGTCTAAAGATGATAACAAAACTTTTTTGTAAGGTAATGAAAGAAGATAAGCACAAGCAAAAGAAAGCTGGCATAAGGTGTTTGAAGTTGAGAATGGAAGGAGATAAGGAGGAAGAATGTCAAGTCAAGTGAAGCATAATTTGCAATGTGAAAACTCCTGGTACGAAAGAATGCTCGTTCAATTGAAAGACAAAGACCAAAGAAGAAGGACAATGCTTGTTGGCACAAGTACCAACAAATGGTGGTTATAAAAATCAACGGAATCAAGGGTCAAACAGCGTCAATAGTGATAGTAGCAGAGGAAAATGATTGCCGATTCGAAGAGATAAGAAAGGAAGGCTGCTAATTCATTGCAGAAAATGTAGTAGGTCAGTGTATAGGGACCACCCTTAAAATCAGGTGCAAATGCTTTGCGCCATATGTTGTCCTGGAAACCATAAGGATGAAGATTTTCAAAACTAAAATCACCCGATATAGTTGATAATAGGAAATTGACAAAATAGCATTGAGAGAGATCTGTTTGCAGTCACAAGAGCACCTAAAAAGAAGGAAACTGACATGTTGATTGAGAAAAAGATTATACAAGAACCTATAAAATCTGTTCACAACACAATAAACAATCAAAATTGAAAGAGGTGGGTTAAGGGAGTGATGCCACCACAACCACAACATGAAGACAAACACATAATGACTAAAATTCAGGTTTAAAGTGTACCAAGTAAAAATAAGACTGAAACTGTACAACCCAAACTCAAATCACCCAATCTGGTTGAAATTGACAAAACTGACAACAAGAGAAATATGTTTGCAGTCACGAGAGCAGCTAAAAAGAAGGAACCTGACATGATGATTGAGAAAAAAATAATAAAAGAAGTTATACAAGCTGTTCACAACACAATAAACAATCAAATTACTATGTTGCCAGGGTTCGCCCCAGACCCCCCCGAACCCTGCCCGATACATATCCGGTACGGATACGTGAGGGTACGGGTTCGGGTATGCCTTGGATGTGTGGGGATAAGTCCAGGGTATGCCAGGGGTATGTCTGGACGTACCCGGGAAGTATCCCCACGTACCCGCCACGAACCCTGTGTAAAAAACGTCTTTTAAAGCATTCAAACCTATTTTTTTAATTTTTTGAAAATTATTTTTTTCCTCTACTTGCAGGCAATTTTTTAATTTTTCCAGAAAGGCATTATACTAGTCCTCGTGCCCTGGAAATTTTGGAGAAAAACACAAAATTGATATAAAACCGTGATAACTCCTTATTAGAGCCCTCTTGAATACGTAATACAGAACAGCTAACTGAAATATTACCAACGTAGTGAATACTAAGACACATTCCATTGAACAGAAATTACATACAATAAATAATTTAACTGACAGAGTACATGATCATGAATATCTATAGCATATAAACCAGAGGCAGAGATTGTATGACAAATACTACTAACATTCACATGAAAACCATTGGTAGTTTTCTAAACATTTTCATTGACGTCACACATAAAGATCATTAGCCAAGAAGCCTATTCATAGCACCTAACAAAAGGATTTCCAAATCATATTAACCCAATAAAATAATAAGCTATAAGACTGCAGTCAAAATATATATTAATTTTTTAATATATATGTACAGACGTATCCAAGACATATCGTACCCTAGGGTTTTTTAAAGTTGATGTATCCGCGTATTGAACCTGTACCCATATCCTGGCAACATAGAATCAAAATCAAATTGGGTGGTTACGGGAGTGACAACGCCACAGGCATAACTTGAGGACAAACATAGAATGAGTCAAATTCAGGTTCAAAGTGTACCAAGTAAAAATAATATTGAAACTGTACACCCAAAATAGATAAATAGTGGGCAGCAAGCAGAAACGCTGACCCCATTGCAACAATTGATAGCCTTGATACAATACACAATGGTAACAATATGAATTAGATTATTGCAAGATTGTATACTGCAATTGGCACATGCCCAAGCAGTAAATACACCAATGAAGACAGGGATATGTTGGATTTAGGCAAGGATGGTATTCCGAAAATTGCCATTGAAATTAAAGATTTGGTGCAGTATAATGTATTGATAGATGGAGGACTAGAAGTTTATATTCTCCCATAAAAGATTTGGAAGAAGCCGGGTAGGAAAGTTTTGATCCTAGCAAATTTCATGTTTAAAATAGCAAATCGGGTTAAGATAAGGCCTATTTGAGACTAACCAGCCTAAGAGATAGTCGGTGCAGAAAAGTCACTCAATGTGGACTTTGTAAACATAAAAAATGGTGTGTATTGCAGCACTATGATACTTCTCAAATAGACCTTGGCTAGAAAAAGTTAGATTTATCCGTAATTGGGACCATAAATCAACTGACATCAAGATAGGCTGAGCACCTAACGATGAATATAATAAGATATGAGGTTATGGGAAAAGAACAAGCAAGCACTAGTGCTAATTCAGGTTTGGAAGAGAAAACAATTGAACCTGGTGAAAAAGGCATGTTGCACTTGGAAAACTGATCAGAGGACAGCCAATATTCAGACTGCAGGTAATTTTACTGGCAAATGGAAACATGACATATTCAATCCAGCTTACTTAATAGAAGTTGAGCAATACAAGATGGCAAAGACTTCTTAAGCATAGAAAAATAGCACTTAGAGGGACTATGGATGAGCAAACCCTTACACTTAATTGATAAAGAAGTGGATGACCTAGTCAGCTGAGGATTTGTTCCCACCAGTTACGAATTGAGACAAACTATCATATTCCTCGCAGTAACAGGATTGTTCTCTCTACTCTCTCCAAGAGGTAAAAATAAGGAGCACTTTATTTTCAAATGTCTTGTCTGCTATGCGATCCAGGGAACGTATTATTGCTTGTACAATGATACGGGAGATTCCCTATCCACCTTCTTCACTTAACCTGAGGTGCTTGGGTCTTTTCCTTGACGTTGTCATTTTCGGATGTAAGACACTGCAGGGGACCTCGTTTCTAACCTATCTTGAACATTTGGGCATAGTAACAATCCTTGAAAATGCCAGTTTACATACAAATGATGACAGGTCAATGATACAATATCCATCTCCGCATGTTGATACGAGGATAAATCAATCCCCTCGCTTTCACACCAGACATCATGGATTTACTTATACTCAGCACCAAATGGCCACCTAGTTCCCTTTGCCTGCAGCCCAAGCCACGAGGAATTTTCACGGAATGTACTATTGAGTCTCATTGACCTACTTTGGTCACTTGTGGACATTAATATTTTTCTCTCTACCTCTAGAGGATTTTTCGACCTTGGGTACCAATCAATGTACCAGTAAGTCTCACCGACCAACTTTGATCACTTACAGACATTACAATCATATCTTTCATTCTTTCTCTCTCTACCTCTAGAGATTCCTCGACCTTGGGTGTTATGAGAGGTTCAAGGGGGGAGTGTCACACTTCCTACTAGGATTCTGAGATTCCCACTCTAGCCCTCTTGGCTACGGACATTCTTTTATGGATATTATCACATATCTTATATTGGCCCTGTTGTGACGGTGGATGATGATGAAGTCAATAGTTCTTCTCCTACTCCAATTTGTAATACAAGTGTGTGCCAGCATTGGTTTTCGACATCTATCTCCAGCTTTAGTCATCATTGGCTCCTTGCCTTCCTTTATGTGTTCTTCCCTCTCATAGCTATTTGTATTTGTAATTAGAACATATGGTTGGTGTTTACTCACCTTGGGTTCACACCCACCTGTTATGTTTGTAATGTAATAGTATTTCAATTTTTAGCTACTTATTCAACTTCTAGAATTCCATTTATTCTAGTACTTTTCAATTGTAACTGGGTGAAATTTTCAGATCCTTTGACCTAATTGGGTTGCTTATGGGCATAAATATAATATTTTCTTTCCTTTCCATCTGTTTCTCAGCCCAGTCACTCTCTGGATGAGGCCCTTGGACTAGTTATTAATGAGCACACAGTGGTTGCTAACACTGCAGGTTCTAACTCTGATGGTTTTTCCCTTCTCTTCCGCTCATTCCTTCCATAGGACTAGCCTGTTTCCCATTGTTGAATCCCGAGTATCATATACTTAGTTTCACGTAATCTTCCCCATTTACTTTCTTTCCTTCTAAAGTTTACACTTTCCAGGGTAAGCCTCTTTTTCTTGCTCTTTTTAAGTGCCGAAATGACTTGGACACTAGTTTTTTACCGTTACTTCTACTGGTTCCACAGTCAAGTCACATTTACCTATTTCATTCATTCGTAGACATTACTATAGTTTCTCAGTTCTTTCTACCTCGATATCTCTCGGTGTTTTTGTATATTGGAGAAATTCCCAGGTAATATAAGAGCAGCCACAAGAGCTAAGCATCTCGAGTCAAATTTGCTTAGGCTCAGTAAACAAAATCCCTCCACGGCATCATGTCAGAAACTGACGAATAATAGTATAAGTCATTCTTAATTGAATTAATAATGCAAAATTGCCCTACTTACAACATAGAAACTTAATATATGCCCATGAAAATGACTAAAACTGGTTGGTTTTTGCCCTTTTTTGAAATAGGTCGGAGGTGCTTTAGGAAATTTATTTCTATTTACTTCAACTTATTCTGCTCCAACATTTTTCAAACAATCTAAATTAAAACATTGGCATCTATGATATGAGTCTCAGAGTCAAATTAATATTGATGTCCTTTTGCAAAGGAGCCGCTAGGGCTAAATTTGACTTGCACTTTGGCTAAAGCTAGAATTAAAACCTAGTAAAATATAATGTGAAACATAGTTTCAGCGATAATTTAAATGCTAATTTAGCCGAGAGAAGTCACGAAGGAATATCAGTGTGAAAATGCAAATGGGTTCTTCAAGCACTAACTGTTTCCGCCAACAGTAAAACTTAGAATAGCTTATCTGTGGAGGAGATTCAAACGAATTATCGTAGTTGATTAAAAACATGTACGTGCCTGCAAAACCTTCGGGCCTTGAAGATGCGATAAGCGTTGAATAGCAGATGCGTCGGGCAAGCACTTGTCGCCAATTGCTTTCAAATCCATATCCAGAAGTTTGCCCTCCACGAATTTTTCAGTTTCCGAGCGGCCAAACGGGTGTCGGTGTGGGAGTTGGTCCATCTCCTCCAGCAGTTGTTCCACGATGCTCACATCTTTCAGATACCATCCTCGCGATTTGAGGGACCCAAACAGCTCTAAAGCCACTTGACCTGCCGCCATTTTTCAGTTTAGCTGATGCAATCTCGATGTTAATCACCGGTCAGACAGGAGGCTGAATCAAACTAAATGCCGATGACCTCATTGCATCAAAGTTTCATGAATGGCTAGGTTATTTTATACGCGTCGAGTTCTGTTGGATAATTTTTTTTCGTTTTCGAGCCGCAGTCGATTTCAGGATGTTGAGAGAGTAGCTTTACGGACAAATATAGCCCCGCTGTATTTATCATCTCTGCGAAGGATGAAAGGGACTGTCTTAGTTGCACCCTATTGACATTGATCTTTACAGTACCTTAAAGAAACAGACAATTCATCTGAAACCCATCGTCGTATATCTTACAGTACCTTAAAAAATATAAAGTAGAGCCAAAGTAAATAAGAGAAGTAGTTGACAAGAGTTGGGGGTTGGAGTAATCAATATGCAAAAGGGTTGTGCCAATGTAAAAAGACATCCCACCAATGTTGAGAACAACCAATTACAATTAGAGACATTCATTCTCCTCACACACTTAAATCTGTCAATGAAAGATTATTTTTAAACCAAATAAATTGTATTAATTTTCTTTCATTAATTAATTAAATTATCTTCATTACATCACACATTTTATGATAAATTAATCATGCGTAATCACTCTTAATCATACTTAACTAATTACTAATCTTATAGTTTTGACATTTGTTAAAATCAGCCAATTTTTTTTTAGTTAAAATTTATATTAGGGAGTTTCCAAAGGTATATTGTACACCATCTTCTCATGCAAACTTTCTATTTCTAGAAACATTACTAAATTGAGAAATCTTTTTGTGTGAAAGCCTTGCCAAATTTAGAAATCCTCCAAATTTAGGATTGTTTCTTACCTCATCCTCTTTCTCGCAAGTAGGCTACCCTAATCTTGCACAAATTCGCTTAAGCATCCACATCCATGCAACAAGGAGAGGTTTCACATTTCACTTTGTTTGTATGTTTGATTTCTCTTCTTGACTTAATTTTGAGGTGTTATGTTAGGTTTTAGACTAAGTTTTGTTTGGTGCCAATTCCTATTTTAAAGTCATTAACTTTGTATGCATACATTTGGCACATTCAGTGGTACACCGCTTTGTTCCTTTTAACGTTTCTTGAGGTTTTGCAGGCTTTATGGTTGTTGAGTGCTTCTTGCTAGTGTAGAAGAGTCATTGACTCATCAAAATTCTAGTTTTGTCATTAATCTTACAAGTTTTCATCAATTATTATCATATTTTTGTTTGTTTGTAGATCAACATCTTTGTCATTTACGTCAACGTATTCGTCTCTAAGAATAACATATATGATCATTCTTCTAGCATTTCTGATCTATTTGTTTGTGCAGGAGGGCTTGCAGGGTCATTAACATATCTAACATTTTTTGTGACGTCTTTGATTTATTTGTAACATATTTGATCTTTTTTGTAGCATATACATTTTTTGACTTATGTTTGTAGGTTACCAATTGTTATGCCTTTTATGTGGTGTCTTTGATTTATCATTAGCGTATCCAATCATGGTAGTAGTGTATTTCATTTATCAAATCATGTTAGTAGTGTATCCGATAACTACTTTTTAGTAGTGTATCCAATTTTTAGTGTCATATCTAATTTATCAATAGTGCATTTAATCATATTGGTAGTGCATCTGAAATTTTATTTATCAATAACATATTTGATCATGTTAGTAGTGTATCTGATCATATTAGTAGCGTATTTGATTTCTAACATTTGCCTATATGGTAGTAGGATATTCAATTTTTGTGTAGTGTATTTGATTTATCAACACCATGTGTTGATCATGTCTATATAGCATATATGAGGTTTGATTATTTTTTGTAGGTCTTAACATATATGTTTTTGTCGTAGAGTATCTACTGTATCTAATCATATTGGTAGTGCATCTGAAATTTTATTTATTAATAGCATATTTGATCATGTTCGTAGTGTATTTGATCATATTAGTAGTGTATTTGATTTCTGACATTTGCATATATGGTAGTGTATTAGACTTTTGTGTAGAGTATTTGATTTATCAACATCATGTTTGGTCGTGTCTATAGCATATACGAAGTTTGATTATTTTTTGTAGGTCCTGACATCTATGTTTTTGTTGTAGAGTATCTACTATGGGTAGTAATGTACTTGACTATTGTAGCGACGTTTTATTTAGTGACCTATATTACATTTTTTTATCATTTATAATCAATTTGATCACTAACTTTCTAATTGTTTGCATCTTCCAATCACAAGTCAAAACCTAAAATCAATCAAACTACTAACATGTGTGCATGGCTTTTAAATCTAATCGTGTATTGCATTTGATTGTTGATAATTTGTTTTCATTTTCTTTTGTTTATTTTTCATCCCTATTATTATGTTGTGTATGCTCTTCTCTTATGTCGCAAGACAGCCTTGGGAATCATAAATAACTAAGATGTTTATTCTATTTCTCAAGGTTTGGTGGCTTGGATGTGATTACGAGGAATTCAGCCAAAGCCCGTGCATCGACAGGCTATATAAATTCGAGAAAGGAACTTCCATTTTTAGTGAAGCTTCATTGAATCATCTAGAGTGAAATGAGAGGATTTGACACTCCAATACCCACACCAGAAACAATACTATAACACAGAATCAGGTCTCACGTACCACAAGATATATCGAGGGCTCCCTTAACAACCTTGTTTACACTAGTATAAGAACATTTTTCTACGATCGTGTAGTAGTGCTAGGAACACAATATTCTCTAATATACTCACTATGTACCTTTGACATATATTTCACACACCTATTTGACTAGCTTGGTAGTTCTCTTTATGTTACTTGATTCCCCCTCGTGGAAAATCATCCAAGTGAACACAAACCTAAATTAATAGCATCCAAAACCAGACATCAAATCAAACAAAAATGGCAAATCCTCTTGAGGCCAATCCATTCATTGATTCATTCTACGATGATGATAGCCATAGCCTCGTAAGTTAAAGTGAGTATGATAGCGATGATGAAATCCTAGAAAATCAGAGTGAATATGACATGATGATGGTGTTTTGTTACACACTGAACTTAGTCACAACCAAATCAACTGATTCTTTTACTGATAAAAAATTGACATCGTCTCAAGTCTCATATGTTTAAAAGTGAAATAAAATCAATGTACCATTCTATTAATCTTACTGACCAAAGAATTAGTCAAATCATGGATCAATTAGTGAAAGCCTTGATCTTCATGTCATTTATGTGAACCTTGAAAAAGTAAATTTAGTTTAAATTAATTTAATCAAGATTGAATTAAACCTTAATTTTAGAGTAACTACTATAACTAATGATATTGTGATGATAAACTACAGTGAGACACAAACAATGAGCATGTAAATATATAAAACCCTAAGCAAATGAGAAGAGAAGGCGACTTAGCTGATTTTATGTGATCTGGGCTGAGAAATTACTTGAACAGGTGGGAAACAGTGTCGTCAAGGCTTACTAAGGGTTTTGGGACTCAGAATTGCACAAGACAGAAGCGTCCACGGGAGGACAAGAGCGCCTAGGTGTTAGTGACTGAATTGGGCGCTAGTGTCCACTTAGATGCTTAGGTTCTAATCTTTTCTAAGTAGGAGGAGCTTCACTGTTGATCTTCTTTTGTCGCTCTAGTTTCATTGTAATGTCATTGGTCTTATCTGTATTCTAAAAAATAGATAACTAGCTACACATGTCCTCAAACCTAATAAACAAGATGCAGAATGGGGAGTCAGACTGACCCCAATGGTCACCTAAAGATTGATCTTATGACCAAGCAATGCACTACATCTCAGACTCCATGTAGTTCTTTGTGTATGTGTGTGTAATGATGCCCTAGGTTTCCCTTATGCAAGTTGCACTATGATACCAGGTTATATCTAGATTGCTCCAAGTATGCAAATGTGTGAGATGAAATAAAATGAACTTCCCCTCTTATGTTGTGTATGTAAAATCAATTGCAGCCCTTGTCCCTTGTATAAGTGCTAGATGAATTCTTTATAGTGTTCCTCATGCCTTTGTGCAAGCTTAGGTGATGAAGAATAATGTTTATAGTGTTTGGCCCTTTATTTGAGAGCAATAACTAAGTATATATATAATTCCCTTGTTTGAATTTCGTAATTGAAAACTGAAAGGCCAACCCAAAGTTTTAAAATGTGATCAAGAGGTAAAAGAGACCAAAAGGAGTAAGAAGAAGATAAAGAAGGGCAGGATTTCCCAGGAGGGACAAGAGCGCCTGGGCGCTTCTGTCCTAACTAAGCGCTAGTGTCTGAGGCCATAAAACATAAATAAATCAAGTGTTGGCAGTTCTATAAGATATGCAAGGCCAATAAAAGTGTAAGAGATAAAGCAAAAGTTCCAAAACAAGTTGTCAACCACTAGTTTTGTTGCTTGGGAATCATGTATACATTACTACGCTTCAGGACCTAGAAATGTACCCAAGTGCATAGATTTTGTGTCTAAATAGAATATCAGGAACGCCATGGATCTGTTGAATCGAAGATTTCACCGGTGAGAAATGTGAGACATGAATTGAACAAAGGAAAGACTAGGCATACACCCAAAAAACTACAATTTATGAAGAACAATGAGATAATTGCAATATAACAAGAAATGGATACATCTCAATACTTTGCTCTATATATTATCTCAATAATCAAATGTACATATATAGGATGAGGAAAGTGCAACTACCACTTAGATCATATGTGAATAACTCTCATTAATTGATATTGGCAAGAGAGTTGACTCCACACAACTAGTAAGCTAATTCAACACAACTGGTAAGCTAACTCAACATAATTAGTACACCTAAGCAAGCTAACACAACAAGTGTAGAGCTAACACAAGTGCAATAATTATCTTAATAAACAAATAAAATGATAAATAATAACCTATACTAACACCCCCCGTAAGCATAGCTTAGGTGGACAGAAAAGAAGGTGGGTCCTAGCAACAAGGCCTGATGAGGTACCCACATACAATAACTGGTAAAAATGGAATTACCATGGATGAAAATAATCACCGTAAGGTACCCAAAACTAGTAACAACAAAGCAAAGAGAGAAAAAACCCGTTGCAAGGCATCCCTAGAAGCTCGACTCAAAAAAATTGTACTTTGTTAAAGAAGTCTAGATCCTCTGCTTGATCACAAAAATTAAAAAATACCAAAACCATGATACAACATAATATCTTCATACTAAGATACTATCAATAGAATCTCTAACATTGTAATTCAACCAAATAGTTACCTTCAGAAGGAAAACAAACTCAAAAACAACTAAAGGAGATTGTTAAAGGTGATGTCAAAAGTGCAAGAAATCACTAAACATAGTTCGATCTACTACTAAAAAAGGTGTGCCACGAACCAATAACAACAACCAAGGCAAGGACATGATACCCAAAGATCAAGATCAACGCCACACCCTCTCATATTGTTGAATGGGTGGAGTGATGCTACAAAAATTGTATGAGTGGCTACACAACTACTTGAACAATGATAAGTTGATACTAAGATTCACTAGAATATCTTCATAACTAAAAATACTATCAACATGCCTAAAAGGTGTCAAAAATACAGATACAAAATCTCTTAAAAAGGAGATACAACACTTGCTAAATAAAATAGCTCAAAAACAAGAAGCATTACAATGCATGAGGAGAAGAAAGTGGAGCAAGAAGTTGAATGGTGGAGGATCCATGCCTGTAGAGTCATCTCAATGAATGCTTACATCGTTGCTACAATTGATCAGATATCCATCCTAGATTAATACGAATGAAGAATATGCCCATGTATGATATGAGGCAAAGTGCACAATTGTAGCATACAAGGAAACATAAAAATGTGTGTTGATATGATCATGCCTAACAACTAAAATATCAAGTTTCTCATGCCTGAGTGAAGGTGCATAACTCATGTGTGCCTCATGATCCTAAAAGAGATTCAACCGAACATAAATAGGAGCTATTTCAATGAGTGATCATAATGAATTACCTTCCTGAAAACTAATATCATGGCAAGAATTTCATTTAACATGTTAAATAGGGGAAGTGATACCATGTGAATGTCTTCCAATACCTCCACCTAAAAATCCCATAGAATGGATCATACGAGAATCGAGTGTAGTGGTATGCTTCTCAAAAGAGACATTCATGTGAGAAGAAAGCACTAAAGTGGGATACACATAATTCATTATTACAATAGGCATAGGTTCAGTAGAACATGCAGTAATAAGCATAATAGGCTTAGGAGCATTAACAACAGGAGTAATCTCATAAACTAACGAAAAATGTCAATGAACACAAGAACAATATTTGTAAGTGGACTAGGAACATGGCTATGAGATTCCACAATATGAGGATGATGTTGTAACTTAGCAAGTTTATGTTGTAAAGAGTGTATGAGTACATCTTTACCATGAATGGGGTTATGAAGAATAGAGTTTTACATTTTATGCGATATATTTTCTTCCACAATTTTGACCACATCCTCCTGAAGTTCACACACTTTGAAGAAAATCATCTCATTCTCAGAAGCCATGATAGATGCAAGATGATGTATAACTAGAAAAAGCAAGACGTCAAGCTTAGCCGAAAATATGTTTGCATGTGAGTACAACACCCCTCCAAAATGTTGTAACTTTATAAAGTAGTGCATCTTACCAAATAAATACGACCAATGCATGGGAAATTAAAACATATGAACTTTTGCAAAATATAGTTCTCAATTCTGAGCTACCAATCAAAAGTTACCACAAAAATGATATCTAGTAAACAAGGCCTATTTTAAATAAAATTGCACTCAAGCTTTAAAAAAATGCACTAAATGAGGATGAACTTAGCCTTCTAACCACTCACTGGAATTGAGACAGAATATAGATTACAATGGTTTAATTTTTTAGGGGGAATAGGCCTCCTGCCAACTCGGGCCTCACCCTTCTTCTTTGTTAGGCCAAGATACAAGCTTAATTAAACACTTAAATCCACTTTAATGCAATTTCTCTCGAATTGGCTTATTTTTCAAAATGCATAAAATACCAAATTTTGAATAGTTAAAAGTCAAATTTGGAAATTATAAGCAATATTCACCTTGTACAGGGTCCACCAATGCGTTGGAGGAGTTATCAAACCCTAGGATTGCATAAAGCTTTTCTTGTTGTTGTTAGGCGCCGCCGCAGACCAAAAACTAGTCATCTACAAGTCAATATAGTTGTGTGAATGAACAAGCAGGGACGTGGAGGGGAAAATAACAGAGAATAAAATAAGTGTGGGCCATCCAAAGGTTGCTAAAGGCCAAAAAAATTGTTGTTTGGGCGTCATACTATTGGAAGTGTTTTGGGCACTCCAAATGCAAAAAAACAAAAGGTTAATCCCCAAAATGAGACTCCAAAGTGGGAAATATTCTTTGGTGATGGTCACCAAGCTAAAGGTCTTTTTGGAAGTCTGTAATTAAATCATAGATCCACCCAAACCAAAAACAAACAAAAAACTAAACCAAACTAGAAAATAAAACCAATCTACAACTTGTAAATAACAACCTCAATTGAAATAAACTTGCAGAATATAATTAGACAAGATCAATATCAACATGGCTTTGATACCATATTGGGAATGCCATGGATCTATTGAATCGAAGAGTCCGCTGGTGAAAAATGTGATATGTGAATTACACAAAGTAAATACTAGACATACACACAAATAATTGCAAGTTATGAAGAACAATGAGATAATTGCAATATAACAAGAAATGGATCCATCTCAATACTTTGATCCATATATTAGCTCAATAATCATATGCACATATATAGCAGGAGGAAATTACAACTACCACCTAGATCAGCAATGAATAACTCTCACAAATTGATACTGACAGTAGAGCTGACTCCACACAACTAGTAAGTTAACTCAACACAACTGACAAGCTAACTCAACACAACTTGTACACCTAAGAAAGCTAACACAACAAGTGTAGAGCTAACAAAAGTGTAAGAATTATCCTGATAAATAAATAAAAGGATAAATAATAACCTACATTAACATAAACTCCACAACCTCACGACCATAATCAAGTCATACTCGATCAGGTTCAAATGTTAACCCTACAGTTGGCCAACTATGTCTCCCAAATCAATCTTATAACATTAAAATTTCCAAAGAAAACTCAATCAATCTATAATCCATCCCATGAGCTATTCAAATCTAATATTATCCTATCTCACATATCACCAACCCAAGGCATGTCATTTTTGAAATGAAATTACTTGTATAAATATGAATATCAACAACAATAGAACACCAAAGAACATGAGATTATAGATAAATGATCACAATCTGCAAGTAGAATATCTTAGCCACTTCAAGGGAGCAACCTTCAAACCATACAATAAGACTCAAATGCTCAATTTGATTATTAATTACTCACTGTAGATAGAAAATCATGCACTTGGGTACATTTCTAGGTCTTAAAATTATATTAGCATTTACATGATTCCTAAGCAAGAAAACTAGTAATTGACAACTTTCTTTGGCCTCTTTTCTTTCTTTATTGTTTCCTCTTTAGTTGTACATACCCTACAGCCCAGTCAGAATCTCACATGTTTATATTTTATGGCTCCAGACACTAGCACCCATCCAGGACAAAAGCGCTCATGCGCCCTTATCCCCTTAGGGTGCCCCTGACCCTGTTCCACCTTAATAGCTCCCTTTGGGTCTCTTTTATATTTTGGGAATCATTTTCACGTATGTGTCATCCTTCTAGTTACCAATTATGAAATTCAAACAAGGGAATCATATAAATACATACTTATGTGTTCAAAATCAATGACCAAGTACTAAGCATTATTGTCATCACCTAAGCTTGCATTCAAAAGGAACCTAAAGCACTCCAAGACATCCATCTAGCATCCACTCAATGGAAAAGGTGATGAGCCTGATTAAGTGAAATATAGAAATATATGCCTAATTTGATTGCAATGTAGCAGTAAATATATAAACAATTAAGTGTAATATAGATCCAAACAAGCTAAACAACTAATATTGAAACCCTAGGTGCAAAGAGAGATAACATAACTTAGTTGGTTTGAAATTAATTTTGTATTGCGCCAAAGTGTTGGTTGAGTGAACAAAAAGGGAGAAACATCACACAGATCCTCAGAAAAATGTGTGAGCTGACGATCTGCATGAACTAGGCCACCTAGAGAGGGATAATGGTGCATGTGGGTGCCCTAGACCTATGTCTGGGAACCTATGTCTTCCAAAAATCTTAGAAAACCTCCTCTGGATGGTTGTAAGGTGTTCATTGTCCTTTTCCTTTGGTCAGTAGTATGTCACATGATGTTTGTTGAGGTCGTAAATAACCTGCAATAAAGATAATGACCTATAAAAACCTCAAAAAGGCATCAAATCCTAAAAAAGAAAGATGCAAAATGAGGGGTCAGATTACCCTCAACTGTTAAACGAGTAAACTTACAACTGAGCATTGCACTACATTTCAAACCCAACGTAGTTATAGGTCCATGTGTGTAGAATTAGGTGGCTCTTATGCGTGTCACACTTGATAGCGAGTAAGTAGCTAGATGTAAAGAAATGTAATACATGTGTGCATGGAATAAAATGAACTTCCCCTCATATGCAGTGTATGCATAAGAATGCAGTCCCTTGCCCTTGAATGGATGTTAGAATGAATGCTTGAATGCTCTTGAATAGCCTTTAGGTGGAACCTTAGGTGGTGATAGTTAATGCTTAGTGTTTGGTCCTTTATTATAATCACATAACATTATATTTATATTATTACCTTGCTTGAATTTCGTAATTAACCCTGAAAAGGTCGACTACCAAAAAGATAAGATGTTAAAAACAACCAAAAAGGACCCAAAAGATGTGAAAAAGTATACCGAGGTTGGGGGCACCCATAGGAGACGAGGGCACCTGACGCTGGCGTTAGTGTCCAGGATGATAAATGACAAGGTGTAAAAAGGAAAACTGAGCTAAAAAGAGTGTAAGACCAAAAGAGGTAACAAAAAACAAAGAAAGGTGGCCAAAGACATGGGTTAGTAAGTACTTTTCTTACTTAGGAATCATATGAATAGTAGTATGCAATCAGGACTAAATAGATACCCAAAGTGAGTGATTTTGTGTTTACAGTTTCCCCCACTTTATGTTGTTGAGAGAGTGTTTGATAACATAAAGTAGATAAGAGATGCGTACTTGATAATCATGTAGATCGATGGAGAAAGTGTGAAGAGAGACAAGAGAAAGCGTGGAGTGATAAAAATATGGATCTTGGAAATTAGAGAGGAGAAAGTGTGAAAAAAGTGATGAAGATGATGACCCTAGGGCGGAAACACATGTGTAGATGTCATGATTGTACCTGTTGTCAATGTTGACGCTTTGGTGTTGTTGATGTAGGATGATGTTGACTATCACTTCCCATAAGGACGGACCAACAAAAGAGAAGAATGAACAAGTAGTCAAATACACATGTATATGATCAAAATGTGTAAAAAGCATTTAAGAAATTGTGTAAAATGTGAAAAAGGAACATGCACACCTGATCCGTGATGAGAAATGGGGTGTAGAAAGGATCATGAAGATGTTGTAGAAGAACAATTTTTTAGGGCGATCTCACACCAGTTATGTTGGCCATGAGTTTTTGGGGCAATCTCACACTAAGACATGGAAGAAGTGTAGGGAGAAAAATATGGTGTCATCCTCCAACCTTTAACCGCTTCCCGAAATGTAGAACACCGCTGTAGATGGTGTGTAAAAATTTGATATGTTTCGAACAATTCGATTCAACGTGAAAGTAGAAAATGTTGTGTAGTGCATGCATGCTGAGTGATAAGGATTGTGTGCCCTGTAAAATCTGTTGTGTGAAGTTATGTAGACTGTGATGAGTTTTCAAATGCTTTTTAATTGCCCCATGTTTGTAGGCATCTAGGAAGGGTCAAGGGCACCCAGGCGTTACTATCCTGGTCTGGGCACTGGTGTCTGTGTTGTGGTAAGGACCCAAGTCTGATTTTGAGCCATGTCTAAGACTAATGAATGTGTTGTACTAGTATTGTGTTGTGTTGAAATGTGATTTTATGGAGTGATTTATTTGCCCAGATGACCCCCCCCCCTCATTTGGGGTGCTGTTATCACCCTCAAAATTCCCCTCATTTTTTCAAGTCAAGTTTCAAAAAAATTGAGTTGGTGCCTTTGAGAGATGTTTGAGCAGAGTGAGAAGTCTGGAGAGATAGAAAAATCTGTGCTTTAAAGAAGTTGGTGCTCATTTGCAATCTCACCCTGTTAATTTAAAATCTTGCAGTCCGCATGGTTTGATAAACTTTCGGTCTTCCCGTCTGGATGCTTGAAAATTATTTCCTTCATTCGAATGAAATTGTCAAATCCTTCTCTTTTGGCTGTGGATCGTGTCGAGCCTTGTATTATTTGCAATTTCTCTTTCCATAGAGAATAATTTGAAATTCAGGCATAAATGGTGGAGTTTCCCCACCTCTGTATTTTTTCTATAGTCATGAATGACAAGCGTATCTTCCTTGTCAGTCTTTGGCCCCAACATCCACGAGTACGTGGACATCTCTAATTGGATGCGGCGTGGCAAATTATTTTGCGAACTTATCATTTTTTTTGTTATTTTTGCAAAAGTGTCAAATTGGCTCCGTGGCCCCAAAGGATCCTGATTGGTCAAATCGAGCTAAGATGGGAAGGTGGATTGTCGAAGCACTTTGAAGATTTTGGCTTTATTGCCAAAAGGAATAAAGTTCCAAAAATGAGCCGCAACTCCGCTGAAGCCATGTATTGAATATCAGTTGAAAAGTCAAAGCGGAGAGGCAGGTTTTTGGGACACTTTAGGAATTTTGGCTTTGTTTCCATAAAAATCGTAAAGTGATAAAGTGAACTGCTACCCCACTCATGCCAAGGGATAAAGTCAAATGTTGAGCCCGCATCGAAGGTCAAAACGGGAATGCGAGCCGTCGGAGCATTTTGTGAATTTTGGTTTTATTTCCAAAAAGAGAGTTAAAATTTATAAAATGCTCCACGACTCCGCTGAGGTTGAGCCCGCGTTGAAAATTCAAAATGAGGAAGCGGGTCGGTGGAGAACTTTGAGATTTTGAGCCTTATTTCCAAAAGAAGTAAAATTATGAAGTGAGTTGCGACTCCGTTAACACTCAGGTAAAGCCACGTGTCAGACCTATATCAAAAGTGAAGTTATGGGCCTGCAGGGTGTGAGGGAGACTTTTTTACTTTGCATCTTTTGCGCTAAAGGCGCAATTTCAATTTCGGGCCCGCGGATCCATTTTGCGAAAATTGCATTTTTGCCATTTTTGTATGAATTCGATTCAAATATTCAAATGAGCATAACTTTCACTCTAGTGCTTGAAATTCATCAAATTTTATATTGTTGGAAATATCTTGGTCTCCTCTACACCATGACAGTATAAAATATTGGTTTCAGTAGGATTCGATGGTTGGAAATCTGTAAAATGTCTCTCACGCCATTAATATGTGATCTGATTGATTCAAATAGATCATATTTGATCTGATCTTCCATCCTTCCTTCTCCAACACACCAAACAGACATGCAAAACTAGACTTGATAGATTGTAGGTAGATTTGCAGGGGCATTGACAGTTGGTGGTTGAGCTTCCAAATTAGATTTCTTTCTTTCTCTTCTTCTCCTCTCTTTGCTTCATCTATAAATGTAAGAGCTTGGCTCATTGCAATTGTTGGACTTTGATACTTTTGAAGTGTAAATAGAATCGAAAGTAATCAATACAGAAGAATTTCCCCTTTCTCTCTATCTTCATCTATTGTCTCTTCTTACTTGCCTGAAATATATGGATCATTTATCTTTTGTAATAAGAAACTTTGTGTTCTTATTGATATGATTTCTAGAAATTTGTGTCTATGGAATGATATCTTATGATGTGAATGAGAATGATTTTGTTCTGTATCACCTTTGCTCAGTACATATAAGGTTATACTCTGCTATCTATATTTCCTGAAAGTATTGTTTTCATCTTCTCTTTCCTTTCTTCAGTTCTTCCAGTCGTTTTTATTGATAAGATATTTTGGTGAAAAGAATTTCAAGATGTCAGAAGTCCAACCTTAAGATGAAATTTGTACATTTGTATATAAGATTTTTTGCTTGCTTTCAACAAGGGAACCTCTCCCATAAAGAGGAGGGAATTGATGTCCCCTGATTGTGGTTTTGTTAAAAGTACCATTTTAAAACCCAAAAAGTGCATACGATGTCGTTGAAGGAATATGCAACCCAAAGGAGGACCAACCACTGTGTTGAATTTTTTCCCTATAGGGGGAGGGAGTGTGCTTGGTAAAAACCAAGGCACACACAAATAAAGTGGCTAGGAGACAAGTGTTAGTACAAACAAAGACAAACATGCATGTATAATACAAAATGTAAGCTAAGTGTACAATGTGTAAGTTAATATGCGAGAAGACGATGCAAACAAATAAGAAGATAATGTATACTACCAATATCGGGTTGCAAACATGGGACACCACTCACAATGTTGCAAGGTAAACAAGGATGATGAAGCCAAAAGTAGACAATGTTCACACAAGAAAAAGGGAAAAGCCCACAAGCAGTGGAAAACAATGATAAGTAATGTAACAAACAACCATGGAAGCATATAGACCTGCAAAAAAATTGTTACACATGAAGCACCCACTAGCACGTTAGAAAGAAAAAAAGTATGTCAAGGCATGTACAATCTAATAATAATGTGCTATAAAAAATGAAACAATAGCACATGTAGTGTACAAAGGTGGATGCCCCTAGGAGCCGTTGTGGGACTGGTAATAGGTACCACGCAAAACATCCATGTTGCATGTATAGATATGTAGAATATGCGATCACAACTAGAAAGAAAGTGAATGTGCATGTGTGTATGGAAAGACAATGACATATAAGATATATATCTAGCACGTGTAATAGAGTGTACATGTAACAAGTAAATGTAAGCAAGACTAAATGTGACCAAGATATACAATATGTTGTGGAGTATAGATAGAATGGAATGTAGAGTGAGTGTGATAAAAGCCACGCATCCCCTGAGTGAGTGTGGATGTGTATGCATGTGATGGGGTTCATTTATACATGCCCCCTCAACAGTCAAGAATGAACCATACAATAAGAGTCCATCATCGGGAAATAGTTTCAATTGTGTATACTAGAAAGATGTGATCGTCAAAGCGTAAAGCATAGAGTGTTAGCGCATAAGTGAATGAGTGAGTTATTGAATGCGTGAGTGTGGTTAGGTCCATTTGAGATGTATACCCTTAGTAGTCGAGTATGTATCATGGAACTAGAGTGCATCATAAGGTGATGAGTGAAACACATATAAATAGATGTGAGAAAGATATGTCGCGAATGTATAGATTAGATGTTGCGTAGAAGGAGATGAATGTGTGAGATGTATAATGTGCAATGTGTATCATGTAGTGTGGAGTGTATGAGGTTCATGTGTATAGGATGACCTCAACATTCAAGTGTGAACCAAAGCACGAGAGTGTGCCATCAAGGAATGACGATACTAATGTATCAAGATGTGTATGTGAAAGTTTGAATGTGGAGTGGTGAGAGAATAAGACGCATGTTGATACTAGAAGGGGGGATATAAGTGTGTGATAATGAATATGTTATCCGATGAAAGTAAAGGATGAGGGTCCTCTACCTGATGTTTGTGGTGTTGAAGGCATGTGATCATGCTCTAAGAGTGGTGGTATATGAAATAGACATTGCGAAGGTGAATGAAGTCTATATGTATGCGACCAATGAGTATAATGAGAGGGTGATGACACCTATGTGTAACAAAACGTTGAGGTGATGGGCACCTATGTATAACAACATGCAAATATAGTGGACACCTATGTGTAGGAGAACGAGGTAGTGAAGTTTATCAATGTGAAGGAGCGGTGTGATTAACAGACCTAGATTGATGCAATGGACTAGAAAACTAATGAGATCAGGTAGGTCAAGTGCAAACAGATGAGATAGGATCAGATTGTGCTTTAGTTTTGAGAGATCGCGGGGACCTAGGTGCTTTAGTTGATGCAATGAAAATCTAAAGGGGAGGTTGTGGCCATGGTGTATATGGTGGAACACCATTGATAGAAATGACCTACTTATTGTAAATGAATTTCAGACATAAATGATTCATGGAAATGATAGCCCGAGTTTTGCGGAGCCAAGTGAGACCTAAGAGCATGTCACACCCTTCTAATGATTGTTCCATAAGAAAAGGCACAAGCATGGTAAGAGGACCGATAATGACCATAAGCTGGACAACACCATATGAGTTGGGAATTGTATATGAAATTTGTGATAGCGGATAGCCAATAGCAACAAGGAGTGCAATAGAATATGCATTGATGCGTCATGATGGATCAAATTCAGTTTTATTGATAGAGGTGGAGTCAATAGAAGTGTTAATGTGTAAGTGATCGAAAGAAAATGTAGTGTGATAATCATAGTCAAATAAAGTAATGAGTAGTGGGGATGTGTCAGTATGAGCAACTAGAATATCTAGAGCCCTGATACAAGAGGAGGCACTGCCTAATATGTATAATTTTTCGAGGATTCAGCCTCTTGTTTGTCATGTTTTGGAATAGGATTGTTGAATATTTTAAGCTTATGATTTTCATTGACAAGTGTAGAGGCCGTAGGCTCTAGAAGCTTGAATTTGTTATTATCGATAAGATCTTGGATAATAGTGTGAATTTTGAAACACCTATCTGTAGAATGTCTGACACATTGATGATAGTCACACCTAATATTTTCATCATAATTACGACCTTTAGGATGAGATGGGTCTAAATCGAGTGGATGAGGAAGTGTAATAAGATTACTTTTGACTAGTTATGGTAGTAGAATATGTGGAGTGACATTCAATTTCATGTATGTACACTTGGACGGTTGCCATTCAAGTTCCTCAGTGTTAGTTATAGCATTGATAGCGACCTTAGCTTCAGTAGGTTTGGGTGATGGATTGAAATTTGATTTATTTGTAAAGCGTGGAGAAGATGAAGCTTGTTCTTGATACTTAAGCTTGCCTATAGATAATATTTTAGTTTCACGTAGCATGAGAGTATGACATAGTTGGTCAAATGAGGGAGATGTCTCGAATAGAACACTCTCTTAGAGAGACATTAATAGACTTTTAATGAATAAATCTTGAAGATCAGAGTCTGCAAGCACATTAGACATCTTAACTAAGTTATTTTTGTATCGCAAGATATAATCCGCAGATGTTTATTAGAACCTTGTTTGTGCAAGTTGAGCGTATGAGATCTTAGAGACGATATTGATAGAGAAATGAGCGAGAAAAGAATTGGATATATGCGTAAAGGATGTTACCAAATTTACAAGTAGGTAATAGAACCAACACATCATATAATCTTCGAGACTGCAAGGAAAGAGCTTTGCTAGGATAGTGTGATCATCTTCATAGTCGAGACATGCCACTTGAAAGGCTCAAAGATGATCTTGCGGGTCACCATGGACTTTGAACAATGGGTAACTTTAGAGGAATGAATTTTGGCGGTAGCAGATAGACGGAAATGGCAGGTGTAACAATAGTATGGGGAAGTGAAGTGGAATCAAGAGATGGAGACACACGAGAAGTAGTAAGTTGGAGCTAGAAAATTTACGTCTAAAAATCCTAATATAAGGAAGTTAAATCAGGAGTATTTGAATAAGATCCAGGTTGTGCATTGAGAGTATTATGGTTTAATGATGTGAGCTATAGTAGTAGGAACAAAAGCTGGAACATGAAGGGGTTGAGTGGAGGCCATATCAACCGATGAAGAACTGACAAGAGGAGTTGTAACAACATCACGAGTGTTTTTAGTAGCAATCAAATCATGAAGAATATGTAGAAGATGAGTTGGATTATCATGTAAAGCTTGCCAAAAATTTGTGACTTTTTCTAGTTGTTCTTGATCGGTATTGGTATCGTCATCATGGGATTGTTCATTATCTGATGTTTCAATTTTGTTAAGAGGAACATTATGAGAGTTGACAAAGGGGTTTTCAGTTATAGCCATTGGTGCAAAAACCTTAGCCATTGGTTTATAAACCCTACGTGAGTATGAGGGAAGTTCGAGATTCTCAAGAGACCCAAAACGACCACTACGGGTAGCAGGCATAAGAAGAGAAACCTTAGAAAGAAGGTGGATTTAAATGATGGGTTCACCAAAATGACTAAGCAAAATATGGAAATATATGCCTAATTTAATTGCAATGTAGTAGTAAATAAATAAACAATTAATTGTAATATAGATCCAATAAAGCTAAGCAAATAATATTGAAACCTTAGGTGCAAAGAGAGAAAATAAATTAGTTGGTTCATAATTAATTCTGGACTGTGCCAAAGTGTTGACCAGGTGAACAGAGAGGGAGAAACGCCACACAGAGCCTCAGAAAAATGTGCGAGATGATGATCTTCGTGGAATGGGGTGCCTAGAGAGGGATAGGGGGGGCTACAGGTGCCCTAGACCTGTTTTTGGGTGCCCATGTCTTCCAAAAATCTTAGAAAACCTCCTTTAGATGGTCATAAGGTGTTCTATGTACTTTTCCTTTCGTCACTATTATGTCACATGATGTTTTTTGAGGTCGCAAATAACCTGCAATAAAGATAATGACCTGCAAAACCTAAAAGATACATCAAATCCTAAAAAATAAAGATACAAAATGAGGGGTCAGACTAACCTCAATTATCAAACGAGTGAACTTACGACTGAGTGTTGCACTAAATTTCATACCCAATGTAGTTATAGGTGTGTATGTGTGGAATCGTGCCCTAAGTTGCTCTTGTGCTTGTTGCACTTGACAATGAGAAAGTAGCTAGATGTAAAGAAATGTAATAGTTATGTGCATGGAATAGAATGAACTTCCCCTCCTATGAAGTGTATGCATAAGAATACAGTCCTTTTCCATAAAATAGATGTTATAATAGATGCTAGAATGCTATTGAATAGCCTTTGGATGCAACCTTAGGTGGTGATAGCCAATGCTTAGGGCTTGGTCCTTTATTATGATCACATAACTTTATATTTATATGATTTCCTTGCTTGAATTTCATAATTAACCCCGAAAAGTTTGAATACCAAAAAGATAAGATGCTAAAATGGCTAGAAAGGACCCAAAAGATGTGAACAAAGTATATTGAGGTCAGGGGCGCCTATAGGGGATGATCACACCTGATGTTGGTGTCTTGGTTAGGCACTAGTGTCTAGGATGATAAATGTCGAGGAGTAAAAAGGAATACTGAGCTAAAAAGAGTGTAAGACCAAAAGTAGTAACAAAAAGCAAAGAAGGGTGGCTAAAACATGGGTTAATTAGTACTTTTCTTACTCAGGAATCATATGAATAGTAGTATGCAATCAAAACTAAATAGATACCCAAAGTGCATGATTTTGTGTCTACAGAGCCCAAAAATGGTCCATTTTATACAAGATTTGACATTCTTTTTCCTTGCATATTTACAATGGATCGAAGTGTAATCTTTGAACTTATAGTTTATTTAGGATGAAATAGAAAGTATATATCATGGTTATTTCTTTATGATTCATTGTTATCTTTCTGTTATCAATTTCTAATGATTATTGGGAAAAGTAAGTTAATTTGTGCATATGCAGTCCATACTTTACTATCATTGTTAAATAAGGAATTTTGAGCATTGAGCACCATCTACAATCACCCTTATAAGATCTTCAAAATCCCTCATATCATCTCTATAGATTGTTATTTCATCATTGCATTAGCTATAGAGGTCTTTTCACTAGTTCCAGAGATGTTCATCAGTTCTATGAGTGGCTCATTAAGCATATGTTTAGGAAATAGTGAAAAATAGTCATTAAGAATATACCCAAACCTAAATTTGATTACATATTCAGATTTCTCTCAAAAAATTATGCAAGTTAAAAAAAACCCATCTTGATTCAAGTTAGTATGCAAAAGTTATAGCGCTTTTAAGGTTGCTTCAAAGTCATCCTAAAATTCTCCAACTCGCTTCAGAGTGTCTCATTTTTCTTTGGAGTATCTCAACCCACTTTGGAGTGTTTTTTCTCAACTCCCTTTGAAGTATCCTAGCCCACTTTGGATTGTCTCAGTCCACTTCGGAGTGTCTCAACTCACTTTGGAGTCTCTTTGGAATGCCTCAAAATCTCTTTGGGATCACTTCAAAGTTGATTATCATATAATCATAATTAGATATTAGAGATACGAGGATGAATACTAAAATTGAAGAGATGAGTATTTTTTTTATTAGATTAGGTAAGAACAAAGATCAGCTCCCAGAGGCCTTACAAGAGAAAATACATTGTGAAAGTACCCAGGTACAAGTAAAAAGAGAGACATGACCAGAAAGAGTTAAATAAACTTAACTCAAGAGAAAGAAGGTCCAGTAAAACAACCAACCATAAGAAAGATCAAAACAAGCAGTTTGCAAAACACGCAGACATAGTTTGCAAGAAGTCTAAGAAAAGTCCAAACCTACAGAACATAAGCTACATTATCTTTTGACATTTTGGAGGGTTGTCCAGAGTGCTTGTTTCATCCTCTCACTGATGCTCGTGCTCTAGATCTCTCTAAGATCCCCTCCCTCCTTCATCATCCTCAAAGTTTTTGATGTTGGGTTGGAATTTTCTTTTCTTCAGGCTCGATTCCACAACAACTAGTCTCTCATTTATGTCCTTGACCAATTTCTCCAACTCTGATATAATCCCTCTTATGTTTTTCTATAACATGTAGATCTTTTTGGACTTACCAATGCATTAAATCATCCCATCTCTCATGTATGAATTAACCTCTTCCATCACCTATACAATGATCTCCAAATGTTGTATTATGTTGTTACTATGCTCGTAATAGTGGCCCTCTTCCTCGCAGACTTTACCTTTCCCCTTAGAAGGTGCTTCACTGCCACTAGCATCAAAAACCCTGGTTTGTGGGCTCACCCCCCCCCCCTTGTCCTTGTTATGGGGACTCTTACCCATGTGCATCTTGGCCAAGAACTCTGCTAAAGTGATATCATCATCATACCCACCACCAGCTATAACCTCCTTTGGCAAAATGGGTTTGCCATTTTGATACATAAGAAGAATAATCCCTTCATGAATGGGAGCCTCTAGCTTCCCATTTTAAAAATCCCTCACTGAGACCGACAGTGACATGAATAAAAAGAAAGGAATTCTCAACATAACCCGATGCCTAAACATATTCAGCAGAGATATGTGGTACATGTATATCTTCTAGAATTTACCTTCGAGAGTGATATACCGCATAATGTGGTACCAAACCTCTTTCCACACCTCCAAAATATAGGACCTAACAATTCTATTGGTAAGAAATTATACTCTTTCCTTATCTCTTAAAAAAGTATTGATTTTATGGTCTCTGTAAGTTCTAGATCTTTGAAGATCTTGTAGACCCTGTGTGTCCATGCTCGTAACCTGGGCAATAAATGCTCAGAAATCTCTATTTCCATCCCTTTGACAACAACCCTACCATTATCGCATGCCTTTCTGAACTCCATAGTAAGAGAGGGATCATGCCCTTTCAGCTTGGATAAATACTCTTTGAAACCACCAATTCTAAGCATATGCCACATCGAAAGATTGTTAACAATAGCCACATGACTTTAAGTTTCAACACGAACTCTATCACCCCCTATGGTTTCTCTGTTAACTTCCCAACACCAGACCAGCCACACAAGAAATTTACAAGGTTCAGAGTAAATTAAAATCCCTATATTTATTCCACAACACTTAAGTGCCCTACCTTGACAAGTGCAAAAATCAATGTCCCTCATGTGACAAGAAATAATACCATTATGACCTTTCATGGTGAATTATATTATTAATAGCTAAGGGGATTTCATCACCCTTCACCCAAAATTTTAAATCATTGTTATACACCCCTAAATTATCCAACTTATCAGCACATTTATTACCATTACGGGGTGTGTGTGTGATATTATAATTTTCAAATGCTTTGAGATGTTCCCTTACATCATGTAAGATATTGCCAAGTGTCCAATTTTGGATGATATTTCTCTTAAGGGCGTTCACAATGAGCATCAAGTCCCCTTCATATTTGAATATGTGTAACACCATTTTCCCTGGCTATGTTAACCCCCCACAATAAATCTCTAGCTTCCACCACATTGTTTCTTTGAAGACCCAATGACCCAACATATGCAAGAATCAAGTCACCCTCATGGTTTCTAATAATCCCCCCTCCACCATCCTGACCAGGGTTTCCCTTCGAAGCACCATCAAAATTCAGCTTAAACCAATTTTCCTCTGGTTTAGACCATTTAATAACTGGTTTGGGCATTTTAACGTCGGGAAGACTAAAGGTGAACTATTTGAGAACTTTTGCCTCCGCTCAGGGGCAGGCATTTTAAATCTTTCCCTTGAAAAGTTTGATGTTTTCTTTGATAATAGTAGAGAAAAAATGAGCACTAACCTTTTTGTTATAGTAGCTTTCTGGTTTCTGAAAATAATGTCATTCCTGCCTTCCATAAGCTCCAAAGGAAGTGGGGAAGCACCATCCTCCAAGTAGCCACCAAGACAAGAAATTTGAAAGGACACTCCCATTGAAGGAAAAAGTCAGCTATGGTGTTAGGTTATAACCACTAGATCTGAAACATATCCATCACAGAAGAAAAAACCACTTGAGAAAAAGAACACAATAAAAAAATATGGTTAACACTTTCCTCCTACTTGCCACACAAAGGGCATGTATTGGGGATGACCATGCCTCTCTTCCTTAGATTATCCACATTTAGGATCTTATTTTTGACCACCAACCAGTAGAAGATATTAACCTTGGGTATGAGATATTTCACCCACAACATATTCCAATACTCCTTTTGGACCAAATCTTTAAAATTTAGAAGATATGCATGATTTGACCGTGAAATTTCCTGACTCCTCTTCTTTCCAAATGACAAAGTCTTCTTGATATTGGAATCTAGGAATATGAAAATTCTTGAGTTTGATATTAATATCTACGAAGGGTTGTAAATATCCATTATAGTTGGGGGGAGGAACTATAATGACCCATTTAGCCCCCTCATTACTATCATTCTAATAGCCATGAACCCAAACTTTACTAATTTCCTCTAAATATTGAGAGACAATTTTCCAGGGCTCTTCCAAAGTGAGGGGCTTATCCTCAATCCAACAGTCATTCTAGAAAGAGATTCTATTTCCTTTCCCAATGTTCCATTTAATACCCTTACTCAAAATCTCCTTGGAAGCCACGAAGGATTTCCAGAATGTGGAACCATTAGGAAGATCATTTTGCATAAAGAAAGTTTCCATTCTGCCTATATTCCTTAGATATTTCTTTCTGATAATTTCCACCCAAAGTCCTTCCTCTTTGATTATCCTCCAACCATCTTTAGCTATCAAGGCTTCATTCATTAATTTGATATTCTTCAGACCCAGGCCCCCATAATTTTTAGGTCTAGTGACTTTATCCCAAGCCACCAGGGGATATTTAAACTTTTCCTCCACTCCAGCCCACAAGAACCTTTTCTGGATCCTTTCCAAGGCATCAATAATTTTTGCAGGTAGTTTAAAGAGGGACATAACATAAATAGGGATTCCTTGAAGAGAGATTTGAAGGAGTTGAATCTTACCAACTTGGGTAATAAGATCCCCTTTCCATGTGGTAAGCTTTCTATTAACTCTCTCTATCAAGGAGTGTTCCAAATAGAAGGATCTGATTTCTTATGGATGAGGGGCATTCCTAAGTAGGAGTCCGAAAAGGTTTTTATTCTACATCCAAGAATGAAAGCTAATCTAATCTGAACTTGTTCCTCCACATTTATAAAAAATACCGCACTTTTATGAAAGTTGACCAACTTCCCGGAGACCATCTCATAGTCCTTCAACACCTTCCTATAGTTAGAAGCCTCTTGGATAAAATCTTCCCCCAAAAGGAAATTATCATCCACAAATTGATTAAGACAAATAAGAGGTAATCCATTAGAAATTTTGATCCCTTGAATAAGGTTTTGTGATAAATCTTGATTCAATAACCTACTCAAGGTTTCAACAATAATGATATATAGAAAAGGGGAGAGGGGATCACCTTGCCTCAAACCACGTCCCGCTTGGAAGAATCCTTCAGGATTTCCATTGACAATAACAGAGAATCTAGTAGTGGAGATACAATTCATTACCATATTGATGAAGAGGTCACAAAAACCCAACTTGACCATGATAGCTCAGAGGAAGGGACCAGAATACCCTATCATATGCTTTGTGCATATCTAACTTGACAAGTATAGTTGATGTACCAAAATTCTCCACCGAGTGGATGGCCTCTTGAATCACAACAATGTTATCTAGGATTCATCTACCACGAATAAAGGCTCCCTGATTGAGAGAGATAAACTTTGAAAGCACCTTCCTGATCCTGTAGGAGATGATTTTGGTGATCAATTTGTATCTGGTGTTACATAAGATGATAGGTCTAAAATCCTTTATATCCTTAGCTCCTGTCAATTTAGGAATGAGAACTAGAAAGGTATTATTGATTTGTTTAAGGAGGTTCCCTGATTTGAAGAAGTCTTGGACCATTTCCACCACCTCCTTCTTAACCACTTCCTAGAAATGTTGGAAGAAAAATGCCAGAAAACCATCTGGTTCCGAATATTTATCCCATTCCATATCAAAGATAGAAAACTTTATTTCTTCTTCACTAGGAATAAGGGAGAGATCTTTGTTATCTTGCTGCAATATAACATTTTGAAACAGATCAAGAGCCTTATTCCAAGTAGTAGTCTCCGGAATAGGTCCTGGGAGAAAGAGATCCTTGAAGTAGTTAGTAATAGTTTCATTGATTTCATTCTCATCCTCAGTAATTTTGCCATCCATCTCACCTAATTTCATTGCTTTTAAGAAGGTTGGCCTTTGTAGTAGTTTGTGAAGTGGAAAAACTTAGTATTTCTATCCCCCTCTTTTAGCCATTTCACCCTAGACTTTTATCTCCAGTAGACTTCTTCCTTGGCTAGGATATCATGATATTCAATGAGAAGCTTTTGTTCTTGTTCGTTAAGAGATGGGTTAAGTCCATATTCCTCCATCAGCTCCTCAATAGTTCACAGATCCTCTGCAATCCTACTTTTTTCCTGGAAGATATTACCAAATGTCTCCTTATTCCACACCTTGAGTTTGTTTTTCACATGCTTCAATTTAAACGTCAATCTGAAACTCACGACCACATGCACCTGCACCTCCCACCATTCCTGGATCCTATTGTGAATATCTGAGTGCTCCAACCACATCTTTTCAAATCTGAACAGTTTAGGTTTCTTAGGTAGGTCCATTCCCAACTTTAGAAGAATCAGATTGTGATCTGACCCAATCCTAGGAAGAGTGGATAACGAGTAAAGTTGGTTTATCATACATTAATGGATAACAACAATCCTATCTAGCCTAATTTAGATAAGATCAGACCATGTTCTTCTATTGACCCAAATAAATTTGGCTCCACCTAGATCAAGGTAAAACATATCATTCCTCATTAGAAAGTTAGTTAAATCCTCCATGTTATCGGTATATGAGATATAACCCCCTTTTTATCTACCAGAGAAAGAGGCATATTGAAATATCCTCCAATAATCCAATCCACATCTTTGAAGAGCAATCTAAAACCAAAGAGCTCTTCCCATAACTTCCTCCTTCCTCCAACAGAATTAGGAGCATAAATGTTAGACATAATCCAATTTTTTAATTCAATCTCCGTGAAACTTATAACCACATGACACGGGGAAGAAATTAGAAATTCACTTTTAACAATCTCCAGATTCCAGATGGTCACAATACCTCCTGAAGCCCCAGCAGAACTCACCCCTTTCCAAGTGTCCTTCTTTCCAGATAACCCTAATAATCTCTTTAAATATTTCTATAATCATCTTAGTCAGCATAATGTCTTACTTGTGTTTTTTCCTAAGATCCTTCATAAGTCTATATTTTCCAAGGTTTTTCGTCCCTCTTATATTCTATGATAGCACAATCATTTATTCTTTTTTGCTTGGGAGAAATCCACCCCCAGGGTTTTTTGTATGCCCTTTTCCACTTCCTTCTTAGTTGATGTTTCTCTTATTTCCTTATTTGTCTTCCTCCCTTTAGATGTTGATTCCTTTCCCACATCTTCTCTGGTGTTACTTCATGTGTTTGGTTTTGTTCTATTTACTGGTGTGACTGGAGATGACATGACCTCCATTGTATCTGGAACCTCTTCCCTCATTAATATTTCAAAAGCATTTGAGGTTATGACAATATCATCCTGCCTTTAACCAAAAGAGCTATGTCCAATAAAAAAAACCTCCTCCAGAGAGGGGTCTAGAGCCACTTTCAGAGCATTGTTCCCTTCTAATTCAGAGATAAACTTTGTTTCAACCTTGTCCAATATTGGAGAAGAAATATCCTCATCCTATACTTTATCTTGTCTCTTCTTGACCTGATCTTCCTTACTGGGAAACCCCTCCCTATGAGTCTCTGAAGACTTTGTGGATGTGGGTTTGTCTTCTTTGGGGACCTCCGTCTCTAGGCCTTTTTTCAGGCTTACAAATTTACGATTTTTTCCAACCTACCTCCATTCTTGAGTCTCTTTACCTTTATTCTACGAAGGAGGTTTAGGATTCAATTCCTTATTTTTCTTGGAAAGGGGACAACCCCTGAAATCATGCCCAACAGATTTGCATTTGCTGCATGCAAATGGGGAAGGTTCATATTCAAATATTTAATTCCAATCGCCAAGTTTGGAAATAAATTTTATACTACCCTCCAGAGTTTCCTCTTAACGCATATTGACACAAAATTGAGAATGAGTTAATCTAGTCTTGGCTTTGGTAACATGATCAATCGCTATAGGAGACCCCAAAATTTTGGCAATTCCTATAAGGAATTTCGGTTCCCAAAACTCAAGGGGAAACCCAGGAAGGTGAACCCAGATAGGGAACTCAGAGATAATTTTTTCAAAAGGATTGAAAACACGTTCCCATTTATGGATAACCACATGAGACTTCCCAATAAACCAAGGTCCCTCTGAAAAAACTTTAACCACATTTTCTTTACTTAGCAGGGAAACCAAAAAATAACCATTCGCATAAGCAATTACCTCTATAGGTCCGTTTGATGCCCATCTTCTCTTGGACCAGCCATGGAATAGGTCAATGTTGGGGCGTAAACCCAAGCATTTCGCAAACAATGTTTTTTGCATAGTAGCTTTCGCTTTGTCCAAGATAATCTTCGAAACCTAAAGAGAGAGGCACCCCTTCTCTTTCTCTGGCTCCATATCTTCCAATGCCATTTTGTCCAATCTTTTCCCCACCAACCTTTCAGCCCACGTGGTATCCTCCACATGCCCATCCTTTTCGACATTCCTTTGATGAAGATCACGTGTTGTTGCTTCCAGATCCCAGTAACCGCTTCGGATCCACAAAGTCCATAGAAATTTCCCACTCATCTCCCAAATTCAAATTTGTCGCTCCCACTCCCCACTTCATGTTCAAAATTAATTATTGTACTTCATTTTTTGGAATTCCAAGGGTGGTATTGTGATTTTTTTTTAATTCATTATAAAAATAGATATTTCTATAAGTATTTTATTATTTATAAAATAAATAAGAATCAATATTCATTTTGATTCTCAAGAAAAGAGTCAGATTGTTAGATACTCTCTCTCCATATTTTTGTGGAGATTGATTCTTTTTAGATTAATTAGAATATTAGTTGATAAAAATGTATTTCTTAAAATAAGGAGGTGGTTGGAAGCAGGAAATTATAAGTGCAACCTCCCACACCATTGAATTTAATCACCATTTTTCTGATCAATTCTAAAATTCCATTATGTCCATTTGTAAATAGTATTGATTAAAATCCACTTTCAAGGAATGAGCTGGCTATTCATTCGAAGGAATATGGACATTTATATTTATGTTTATTATGTATTTATTTTTGTTGTCTTTTTCTTTATACAATGTAATTATTTTTGTAGTGTACAATTTGTTATGAACCTGCGGGTTTTTTCTATATTTTTCCTTTCTTTTTCAATTTAACAATTTCTTTTTATGCAAGTGTGTTTTAATTCCTAATAAGTGTGTTTCAATTTCTGCAAGTGTGACTTTACTTTCATGCAAGAGTGTGTTTCCTTTTCTACAAGTGTGGATTTTGGTAGAAGGGGCCATTTACCAAGATCTCTCTCTCCTTTTACATACAACCTTCAGACACCATCCCTGGATTGAAATTATTTAATGAAGAGGATTGAAAACCCTCATCACAAGTGTTGTAATAACTCTGCATACACAACATAGGAAGGGGAAGTTCATTCTATTCCATCCACACATTCTATTGCATTGCTACATTTTAGCTACATCCCACTATCAAGTGCACTTGCACAAAGGAATCTTAGGGCATAATTTATACACACACTCATAAGAACTACATGGAGTCTGGGATGTAGTGCAATGCTCGGTCATAATTTCACTCTCGGGATGACCGCCAGGGTTAGTCTGACTCCCTATTATGTATTTTCCTTTTTAAGTTTGATGTTGTTTATGGGCTTATGCAGGTGAACACTTTTTTTACAGGTTATAGGTATCCTCGGTGATCAAAAAGTGACTACCAGGTGATCAATAGGGAACAATTGTGACACCCTTACGACACACCAAAAAGTAGATCCTGAGCTCATGTGCAATCACCAATGCCCATGCACCCTTGACCTATCTTGAGCGCTCATGTTTGGCCTCATCCGTGCATTTCAAAATTTACAGTGAGCATTAATGAACCTCTTCTCATTTTTTTCATCACTTCTCTCTGCCCGTATCAATTTTAAATTGTGCGTAAATCACCTAAGTCTTCTTACCTCATCTCCTTTCTTAGGGTTTTGATTTTTACATGCTATTTTGCTTGTGTCAATTATGTGTTTCAATATTTATACATCATTTATTTCAGTAGTGACTGTACAATATAGATTTAATTCAAATTGAATTAAATCACTCACTGCTACCTATATATTCCAATCACATGTTATGGCCAACGCCAAAGACTAGATCTCCGTTGTCTAACATTTCTTGGACGATATAAAAGAATTTCCAAAGGCACATTGTACTATGTCTGCTCATGCTAGCTTTCAATTTTTGGAAACCTTACTAAATTTAGTAATACTTGTATGTAAGAGTATTTCCAAATTTGGGAATATTTTCTGAGGAATACAAATAACCTTTGGATTTTTCTAGATTTGGTGAGCATCTGGAATAACTAGTGGATTATGAATTTACTGAACTATAATTGGTGCATTTATCTTTGCAGTGTTAATGATTTTTTTTGGTTGGTTTCATTAACTTCTCCAAAATTGACTTGGTTACAAGATGTAGAATAAATTTTAAACTACTATTTATCAAGGTTATTAGGACTCAGGTCATTCTCTTGGGCAGGACACCAAGTACATGTTTCTTTACCTATTAACCAACTCCTAGATGCTGGAGTGAAACCTAAAGAGATACCACTTCTTCATGAATTTATTTGAAATCATGAGATTTTAGCTCAACTTGATCCCAGTTTTGCATTTCTTACCTCATCCTCTTCCTTATGAGAACGTTGCCCCAATCTTGCACAAAACAACTTGAGCATCTACATCTATGCAACAAGGAGAGGTTTTTAATTTCATTTTGTTTATACATTTGATTTCTCTTCTTAGCTTAAACTTGAGGTGTTATGTTGGATTTTATACTAGGTTTTGTTTGGTGTCAATTTATATTTTGAATTTTGTAACTTTGCATGTATACACTCATCAAGGAATCACCAAGTTAGTAACATGTTTGGCTTGATGCATAAATGATCTATAAATAGAATTTTCATTAGCAATTGTACCTATGTGATGTAATGGGGATGTCAATATGGAGTTGTAGAAGAAGATAAAGTTAAACGAGTGAAGGTGAAACGTTAGAGGAGAAAAAGGGGTGTAACATATGGAATGACAAACATGTTATAATATTGTTTAAATATGGAGAAGATGCTCTAGATGTAATATGTAATTTTAAACTAAGGGGAGGTAAACTAAGAGAAATAAATTGTTTGATGCTTGTTGGGTTTTAAAATGGTACTTTAACAAAACCATAGTCAGGGGAAAAAAATTCCCTTCTCTTTATGGGATAGGTTCCCTTATTGAAAGCAAGCCACAAAGCTTATATACAAATGTTCAACTTTCATCTTAAGGCTAGACTTCTAACATCTTGAAATGCTTTTATACCAAAACAGATTATCAATACAAACGAATGGAAGAACTGAAGAAAGGAAAGAACAAACTATAAGAGTACTTTCAGGAAATATAGACAGCAGAGTATAACCCTATATGTACTAAGCAAGAGTGATACAAAACATAATCATTCTCATTCATACCAAACCTTTTTCCATCAACTTCTGCCAAGTCATGAAATTCAAATAAAGTGTGCTAAAACAAAATGATATCATAAGCATTAGAGAATTTATCAGCAATGATACACGACTAAGAGGAGTCAATCAAGTCTTCAGTTCTTTGATCATTTTCAAAAAGTTTCAAGTTTGCAGTAGATATTTCACCAACCTATTCAGAATGAACATGTCTAATGGGTTTGATTTCAACAAGTCCAAATAATTCAAAAGCAATGATACAAGGAAGAGGAATATTGAAAAAGAGCTTCATCAATTCCTTCATGTTTAATAAAATTGAGAAAGCATCCAATAGATTATGGAATACGAAGTTCATGATTATTGATATTTTCATAAATGTATTCTTATTTAAATAGATCTATCTCCATTAGCTCACTTGTTCCGAGAATTGTGAAATTGAAACAGTTGTGTGATTCAGGTAGAAAATTCACTCCCTCACCAATATCATGGCATGCTTGATTTTCCCATTGTCCATGAAATCTTTGTCCTCTTTTAGAAATATCAGCTAACTCTCCACTTGAGATAGTTAAAGAATGCTATGGAACCTCCATTTTTAGCATCTTGGGTAAGGTCATGTCATCTTCAATCTCGACTGCTTCCTTTTGTGTAAACTAAGAGAAAAAATTGCATGAAGACTGTCCCACAATATTCACATGAGTATGCATTCTTTGTTCATCAACAATTTATATAGAAAGAATATTGGGTGTTTTGAAGTTTTCTTCTCTGATTTTTAATATCTGCACATCAAATTGAGGATTAATTACTACATGGAAATCATTGATAATTACCTCGTCTTCACTCTTGCAAAGTGTCTCCAGTGAAGAGGAGGAATTAATTTTGAGTAGTGATTTATTTTACATATCTTCATGATGATATGAAACTTCAAAAATCATCGAATAACTTCTTCTAAGAAAAATGTCTCCATTTTCCTTACAAGCCATGTTAGTGGTGTAAATAAACTTGCAACAATTAATATGTTGTACATTAGGTTACATTCATTTAGTTGTCAGACCAAGGAGCGTAGACTTGAAATACTACATGTGTTGTATGCATAATTATAGTTGATCTAAGAGGTTAGAAAGGAAATAACTTTCACATAACAATGTTGAAAGTAAAATAAAACTCAAACTTGAAAATGGACTATTACTAAATGTTATTACTGAAACAAAGTTACAGATTCAGAGAGAAGATTGTTCCTAATGAAATATGCATGGAATGAAACAATGTATGGGATTTAACAGACCTCAAGTGGGCCCTAACTTGGGTGTTAATCCCTTCCTAAATCTGTAACTAAAAAGTAAATGACAAAACTCAGATTTCTTTATTGATTTGCATAAAACATTACCTTTAGGAAAAAAGGAGATTACTCTTATTCTCTTCTAACTCTTTTCTCTAATTCCAAATATGACTAACTTGTTACAAGGCACCAACCCTTTCCTTTATATCTTATCATTTACATCACGTGAGAAAAATAAGAATACAACAAGGAGTCTTCAATAGAATAAGTGAGAGATTCAACACATGTTTGAAACACACAACAAGTATTCAACTAACAATCAGTTCTTAACTAGTTCTTAATCAATGGCCAAATAAAATATTTGTTTGTTTCTCAATTTTCTGTGTTTCTGTTGTAACTACTTCTCCAATGGTGCATAAGGACTTAAGTTCCATCACTTCATGTTTCAAAATATCTTCATAAATGCAGGTTTTTTTATAGTGAATGATTTCCTTATGTTGCAAAAAAGTTCTTTGGCTGTGGACGAGTTGTTGCAGACAGGTTCCTTTGTTGCACATGAAAAATTGCTTACAACCAAGAGTGACATAAACACATATAATCATCGAAATAATTTATTGGAATAAAAAGAATAAATGCACACATAATATCACAAAATAAATATAATTAGATATAACTATATCAATTAGTCATTATGCCAAAAGTTCATGGTTGTAATAGTGATGTTCAACAATGTACTTAGGAAATACATATACATGGATATAATGGTCTTATCAAAATACAAAAGATAAGTTGTTATGAAATTAATTAATACAACTCATCACACCCCCAGACTTAAATGATTGAATGTCCTCATTCAAGAGCTTCATATCTTTTCTACTGGAAACTACATTCTCGCCTGAAATATATGGGTGTTCATGTTCCTTCCTCTTCTAACAAGAAATATCCATAACTCCTCAATATTTCTAAGAATATTTTTTACACCCTCTGATTGATTGGAAAATTTCATGTCCAAGGTGCAATTGGGAAATGAAATATTTGAGGATGATAAGCTATAGGAAACCAATCATGCCTACGTTCATTTGCTATTTCAATATACCTATTCACCCTGCATAACATTGGAAGTTTATTTAGATGTGAGTGCATTTATTTCCTTTAGAGTACAGGTGAAAACTCTATCCATCTTGTTTTGTATTTGGGCATAACCTAAACTTCATTTTCTTTGATCATGTTCCTAACTTCTATGTGCGCTTCTATCCTCATTTTCAACACTCGTGCTTCTAATTGTATCCACTTCCATATACCTATCATATTCTTCTGTAATTTCATCTGTTGTTGTTTCCCCATCTTTGATATATAATGGCATAACCTTCTCCAAATGTCTATATACCTCCATTTTCTTATCTCTTTCCATTTCATTTGAAAGATAATAACATAATGCATTAACTTGTACATCCCCAATATACAGAATTGGGATCCACTCTCTGAGATATGGAATGGAATAATTATGAAAATATATCTCACATAATAATTTTTTTAGTTCATGTGTACTATGTCGATACCGAGAAAAGAAATTCCTGGCTGCTCTAATGTCATATATCATATCAGAGTTTATGTAAGTAAATGATGTAGTAGTCCATTCAATTTCAATGTGCATTCAAGTATTATTCACAATAAAGTATGTTTTATCCTTTAATTCCCCTAATTCTAAAACTTTTCCAAGTGATCTAGTTGCTCTAAACATGAAAATCTTAATTTATCCTTTCCTTAAATGCCTTAAACATACTTTACTCTATTTTGATACTGCAACATTGACAAATCAATCAATGAAATGAGTGCAATTCAAGAAACTCGGATTCTACCATTGTTCTTGCCTTCCCTGCACTATTCCTCTTAGCTTAGACATGCATTCTCTAGCTTTTGCTTCTTAAACACCACTAATAACTTGTACCTTGTTTTATCATTGTAACCCTATCTTAGATTCACCACTAAAATGATGGCAAACTTCAAAGAATCAAACCAGAATGAACTTGCCAACAATGTCACTATGTTTCTCAAGACAAAGTATTTTCTTCAAACATGGATTGGAGGTTTTAACACTACCCAAAAGTTTTTAACAGATTCCTTAGGTCTCCTTTGGTTAACCCAACATGCTCCAAAAATATCAGGTTGCAAATCTTTACCTAACTCTTATTAGCTTATTTTTGCAATTTGGTCTACAAAACCCTCAACTAGGTATTTCTTAGGCTTATGTCATACTTAGCTCTCATTATAAGAGTTTTCAAAGTTCAAGGAGGATATTTTGAGGCAACCATAAATTTCCCTATGTTTCTAGAAAGTTTCATCTTCATACTCTAAGTAATACTATTACTTCCTGTGGAAGACAACACTTTAGACTATGCTCTTAACTATGCTTCACTGTCTTCAAGAAAATTGTCAGAAAATGTTATTGAATGGAAGATTATATTGATCTCAAACCTTATCTAACACCTAATACACTTCAAAACTTAGATTATGACCAAATTTTAGGAAATTTCACTAGTGCAATTTAAAGATATGATTACTTTCCCCTGGAAACCCTAGTATACATTGTATTAGACCCGAGAAGCTTGTAAAGCTTATAAAAAGAGTAGTACTTCGTTTCAACGCCTAAATTTTGGTATGTAATACTATTTCAGTCTCTTCTCAAGGTCTGTGCATTTAATGAAACTCCATGACTCATGAAACCATAAAAAAATGAGTGTTTAGATTGGGGAAATTAGGGTACCGAGAAACACAATTTACTCTTTTCCCAATGGTTCAAGCTCAAAATTTTCTTCTATAGCTTCCAAATCACTATCCAATGAGATGGGTTGAGATTGTTTTGAACTGGAGGTTTTTGTTCTCTTTTTCCTAATCCTATAAGAACACCTAGTTTGTTTTGGAGTAGAATGAGCATATTTCCTTTTGGTTTTGGAAGTGGAGGTTTCAGGGGAGGAAAATTCCAATAAAGTTTTAGCAATAAAGATTCTCTCTTATGAAATAGGTGCAAGTGTTTCTTCTATGGAAGGTAGAATTTCATAATTTATTGGTTCTTGAGGTGGGGAAGAGGGTGGTGTAGCTTCTAACATATGTGAAGTAGAACTTTTAGTGTTGTTTCTCCTTTTTCTTCTCTTTCCCAACAAGGTTTCAATATTGTTCACTCTCACAAATTCATCCCATGATATTTGAGGGTGCTCCCTCTGTAAAGTGTGCTTGACCACTAGGGTTATTAGACAGTGATGTGACAGGGCTTCCCTACCCCTCTGAACCTCTTTACTCATTTTCTTAAGCATCTCATGAAATAAATTTGGAACATTTGCTTGATGATTGTTTTTCAAATGATTTAACAATTTGAAATGCACTTTATTTAAAATTGAATATCTCCCTTCACAAGTAAAATGTTGAATGAAAAAATTGGTAGCTTGTGCCCATAAAGGTTTGAGAGATGTTCTAAAAGTACCTTGGTGGTCTGAGATGAACTCCTCATCATTGTCTGCAAATTCTCTTCTTGTTACTTCTAGGTCAGCTTTGTCTGGAAATGTCTCTCTCTGAGCTGGTAAACCAATGACCTGTACTAAAATCTCATCACTTACCCTGATTATTAACCCTTTTACCTTTGCCTCTCCATTGTTCAAGATATTTGTAAACTCTACCACAATTTCCTCATCAAAGCCTTGAATTTTGTTAATGTATATCATCCAACTATGATTATAAAAGTACTACACAAGCTCAGGATGATTCAGAAGTTGCAAATTCATAAGAGGCTCATATCTAATCAGGTCACCTCCCATGGTAGATACACAACTTCTCCCAGGTGAAATACCCAACCACACAAATTTTCTTTGAAAGTACTTTGTAAAAATGAATTGTGTTGATGAATTTTTATTGCTTCGAACTTTATTACCAAGGGGAAAAGCAATATGTTTAAGGGTGATTAATCATTAAGTGGATGTGACAACATTGAGTGCATGAAGCAAAATGATGTGACATGTTGGCTTATATGGAGGCCTTAAGTGACACATCATAACTAAAAGAAGGTGATATTTTAATGTGTCACATGATTTATGACTTGACATAACTCATAATTAAATATAATTAATCTAATCATGCTTTATTAAAGTAGTAAATGTATGCACTTATCTCATTGTGGCTTGTAATGATTGATGTACATGCTTTATTGAACTGACATCTTGGTTGCTTGCAAGTTCCATACAATATTGCTGACAAGGGTTTGACTTGTGTTGACTACTACTTAGTACAAACAAATGCTTCTAGGAGAGGGAATTCCAATTGGTTGGGGTGTTTTATTTGTATACCATCCACACGTGTATGATTCCTTGGTGTTCTTTATGTAACCATGAGTTCTGTTAGACACTTCAAACAAATAGGATATTATTTATTGTGGCTGCAAGTTGAACTCTTGGTCATTGCACTCTCTCCTTATGATGGAGATCATGCTCTCTTACAAATCGATTGTCGATAAAACCTGCAAAATAAAAACTTATACATAAAAAAATGGGTTATTAGAATGTTGATGATTTCCCAGAAAGGTAGATCTCAACAATTTTATTTAGCCTTGAAGTATTCAATAAGCTGAATGCTCCAAGGCTACTATCATCTCATCAATTATTTACAATCCTAGAAGGTGAGCCAACATGATCAACCTCTGAGATTAATTATGATGTTTCTTTCTCCATTCTTCTTCGATCTCGTCTAAACAATTCCACAAATGAGCCTTTATCAATTGGATTTGTATACAATCTTAACATGTGGCCATTCACCAAAAAATTTAATCTCACAAGATCAATAGTAGTATTCTTCATAGCTCCATTAGGGAATATCTTCTCAATTTCATAGGGGCCTAGCCACCTTGTTATGAGATTCCCTATGTGATCCTTGTATTTTGAGTCAAACAAAAGTTCCCAATAACCTTCTTGGAATTGTCTTGTTTTAATATATTGGTCATATCATTTGATTCTTTGTTTTTGCACTACCTATGTGTTATGAACTTCTAGCTTTCTCGATTCATCCAACTCATAGAGTTAGATAATTCTCTATCTCTGAGCTTCTGATAAGTCTATTCCCAGCTCAAGTGTAATTCTCAATGTTTTATACTCAAATTCTATTGGTGAAACAACAATCTTTCCATATAATATTTCAAATGGTGTGAAGTCAGATGTGGTCTTCCATGTTGTATTGAATTCCCAGACTGCTTCTGGAGTTTTGTCTTCCCAGTATTTTCTGTGGAGTGTTATAGTATTTTTCAATATGGCCTTTATCTCTCTGTTTGTAACCTCTGTTTGGCCATTAGACTGGGGATGGTATGGTGTAGAAGTTATATGCCTAATTTCATATGCAATGACCAAATTAGCAATCACATCAACAATAAAATGTGTACCCTATTCTGTCAAAATATCCATTGGGACTCCATATCTAGTAAAGATGTTCTCATACAGGAATTTAGCCACCTTCTCATTGGTTTGGTTTGGAAATGCTTTTACCTTTGTCCACTTGGTTAGGTAATTTGTACAGACCATGATATACTCTTTCTGATGAGATGGAGGGTCTATAGGGCCAAAAAAATTTAAGCCTCACTTATCAAAAGGTTGCACAACCGATTGAGGTTGCAATGGCATCTCGTCAAACTTAGTGGGCTTGCCCATTCTCTGGCATTTGTCACATCTCTTAATGTATATTGTTGCATCCTTATGTAAAGTTGGCCAATATTATCTAGTAGTTAACACCTTTTGTGTTGTTATCTTTGCAACAAAATTCCCTCCACAAGATTCATTGTGGTAAGATCTGAGGACATCAAATATCTCCTCATCATCTATACACCTTCTCATTAATTGATCTTGACCTGTAAAAAAGAGAATTCTAACTATCCAAGAAAAGGGTAAACTCTTTTCAACTAAATACCTTTTCTCAGAGGATGAAAAATATGGAGGTGTTTTACCTGAGACCAAGTAGTTGGCTATGTATGCATACTATGGTGTTCTTATAGAAATATCAAACAGGTGTTCATTTAAAAAAAATCATCAACTACTTGCGCTTCACTATTGGTCTCCATCCTTAAGATGAAATCTTCCACTACATTATCTTTTCTAGGATTTTCCACTATTATGACATCAAATTATTACAAGAGGAGTAACCAACTTATGATTATATATCTTATTATTGGTTTGTTTACTAGATACTTGATTGCAACATGATCAGTGTGAATAAACACTAGGTATCCTATGATATAATGTCTGATTTTTTTATGGAATTTACTACTACCAGGAACTCTTTTTCTATTAGTGTATAGTTCAATTATGCATGTTAACAATTCTTGCTGACATAGTATATTACATAATTCAAACTACCATCTTTTTTACCTCGGAAAACTCTAATAACATGATCTGATGCATCTCTGTAGATGTAAAAATTCAGCTTCCAGTTAGGTCCTCTCAACATAGGAGCAATAGTTAGCATCTGTTTTAAAGTTTGAAAAGCACTTTCATAGCATTCAGTCCATACAAAATCAATGTGAATAAACACTAGGTATCCTATGATATAATGTATAATTTTTTTTATGGAATATACTACTGCCAGGAACTCTTTTTCTATTACTGTATAGTTCAATTATGCATGTTAAAAATTCTAGGTGACATAGTATATTACATAATTCAAACTACCATCTTTTTGACCTAGGAAAACTCCAATAACATGATCTGATGCATCTGCGTAGATGTAAAAATTCAGCTTCCCGTCAGGTCCTCTCAACATAGGAGCAATAGTTAACATCTCTTTTAAAGTTTGAAAATCACTTTCACAACATTCAGTACATACAAAATCAACATCCTTTCCCAGCAATGTAAAAAATAGCGCTGCAATTTTGTTGAAATCTTGTATAAACCTTCTGTAATATCGAACATGGCCTAAAAATATTCTAACATAATTTTGTTTTCTTAGTGTGGGTAGGTTGACTATGTCAGACAATTTTGTTGGATCTACTTGAATTCCTACTAAGGAAAGGTAGTGCCTAACACTATACCCTCTGTCATCATCATATAGCACTTCTCATTGCTCAGGGACAAATTGTGATCCTTGCATTTTCTTAAGACCTTATCCATATTTTTCATAGCCTCCTCAAGAGTACTACCATAAATAGTGAAGTCATCCATGTAGACTTCCATGCAGTCATTTGTCAAATTAGAGAAGACAATCAGGTTTGCCCTCTAGAATGTGGTAGGTGCATTACACATGAAAAATGGAGAATTGAATAGGAAAAGTTACCTCATGGTCATGTGAATGTAGTCTTATCTTGGTCCTCTGGTGCAATCTGGATGTGATTGTAACCATTATATCCATCAAGAAAGGAGAATTACTTTTTACCAGCTAGGGTATCAAACACTTGATAAATGAAGGACAATGGGGGTGGTTTTTCTTTGTGGTTGAATTTAGTTCTTTGTAATCCATGTAGATTCTTCATTTCCCATTCTTCTTTGGTATAATTACCAGAGGTGATACCCACTAGATGTCTGATATGGGGTATATGAATCTAACATCTACCAAATTTTTTAGATCACCCTTCATAATTTCTCTTAATGTTGGGTTCATGTGCCTTTTTGGTTGTCTAATTGGTTTACATTCTTCTTTAATATAAATTCTATGAGTACAAATTATAGTTTGAAACCTACACATATGACTATAATCCCAAGCAAATGTTGTATTGCATTCTTGAAGAAGAGTAATCAACAATTGCTCCTGTTGTATATTCAACATCTTGCTTACATTTAGTTGCCTCCCTGCTATTATTTCTACTTGCTTAGATAGCTCCATCATTGACTACATGTTTCTATTAACAGAATTCAATATGCAGTCGTGAGGAATAAGTTGGTGAAAAATATAATTTTTACCTAGAATACTCATGGTGTTTTACTTTGGTAAGACTTGGTTCAAAGGGCAACTCAAACACCTCAATCTCTCAACAATTTCTTCATTTCTTTCATATTTTCTCTATGAAATATTAAAGTGAACAACAACTTCCTCTTGGTCTTCAATAGTGTAATACTTTTCCGACATCATCAGCTGTTAGACAGAGCATTGATCAATTTCTGGTTCTTCAACCCAAACTGTTTGATCCTCTCATTCAATGGTTGGGCTGAAGGATAGAGTATAATTTTCTTGGTACCATTTCCATTTGAGATGATCATGTTGCCATACATGCACCCTATAAATGCATCAGTAGTTTCCAGCCATGGCCTTCCCAGTATAAGAGGGTAACCTCCTATACTTGCCTTGGGTTATAGGACAATGAAATTGATAGGGTATTCCCAAGATTCCACCACCACAACAATGTCCTCAAGGACTCCTTCATGCCTTACTATTGATCTATCCTCTAGTTGTAATACTGTAGTTGTTAGCCTCGGTCCTTCCAACTTCAGGTCATCTATGAATTAGTTGGTCATGAAATTGATTGCCACCTCTAAGTCAATCATGGTATTTTTTATTGTAGTTCCATTGATAGTAACATTTACCAAAGGACTGCCTAGATCTATGTACTTAAGTAGCACAAAGTTTCCAAGCATGATTTTAGCCAACTATCCAATGACTTGTACAGTGGATGGATCTTTTATTTTTCTTCCTAGATTCTTTATACATAGATCCTTGATTATCTTGTTGTAAATAGGCACATCCTTGATGGCGTGAATGAGTGGAATTTTTACACAAATATCCTTCAACTGATTGACAAAATCAGAATTTGAATCTGATTTAGGGTCAAATTTTCTCTCTTGCAATCTTTCTGAAAATGGAGGTCCATTGACTTGCATATTAATTTTTCTAGAATTTTTTTCATGTTGTTGCAGATTAGGTTGCAACGTCTTCTGGATTTGCTGTGGATCATCTTGCGGTAATTGTGGTTCACTTGGTATCTCTGTGATTGTAGGTTTACTTGGTGGCACAAGTGCTCTTCCTAAACGGAGATGGTGATTAACTAAAAATAGGGGTTTTAGCTATTTTATAAGTTAATCTAAATAGAAACTAAGTTTTAGATTGAAGTGCTAGATCTAAATATTTTTATTTAATATTTGAATGAATTGAAATAATGGAAATAAGAGGGATATGGTACTAACCTTGAATTAACTTACCTTGTTGTGTCTTGGACTGGAGTAGACTGGTATATGGACTAGGAAAGTTGTGACTAAATGGCCTCGAGAAGGGCAGAAGATTTTTATTTGTCTGTATTGAGGTGCCTAAGGGGATATTGGGGCACCCCGGGGTGCCCTAGTCTGATATCTGGGTGCTGTAGACTATAGAAAAGCTTAGAAATTGAATTCGGCAGTGTCGCAATATCTCTGAAATACCTTCACTCTTATCGCATGGGTGTCACAGTAATGTCGCCTATGTTGCTGTGAATGTTACCTGAAAAACCCTATCCAAAGCATTAATTCCTAAAAAATAAAAAATGCATATGAATAGGTCAGACTGGCCTTAGTTGTTAAACTTGTGGCCTTACGACTGAGTAATGCACTACATTTAAAACTAAATGTAGTTCTATGTACGGGTGTGTGTAATTTTGTGCCTAGGGTGCCCTAACACCAATGATGTGGTAATAGGGGGCAATAACTAGATGTAAAATGCAAATGGTGGATGGAATGGAAAGATCACAACCCCTTCCCCCTATGCAATGTGTGATGCAGATGTAGAATATGCCCAGATGTAGTCCCTTGCCTTAGTAGATAATTTCCCTTGATAGTGAGATGTCCACCCATAATATAGTGAGTATGTTATGTATATATAGGGATAACTTGTTCAAATTTAGACACTAGTGACCCAAAAAATGTCAACTATGACCTAGGAGGACACACAGGGTAACCATTAGGACCTACCTCGAACAAATAAATTAAGACCGTAAATTACAACAACATATGCACCTAAAATTATGGGTTGGGGCACCCCAGGGCACCCCACTACAACCCTAGGAGACCCAACATAGACCTCTTGATGCAAAATCACAGCACCCCTGAATGGCCTAGGGTATGAGTGGGGAATTTGGTGTGATTGCACAACATGGGACCATCTCTCAAGCTGTGGGACTTGCAGACTTGAAATGGACCTCCAGAGAAGGTTGGTTCCTTCTTCCTAAACTACTTGCCAAAAGTTACTCTGGTGCAGGAAAAACCTATCTATCCTAATCTAACCATTCCAAGGAGATAGGGAGAGAGAGAGTGAAAGAGAGCCTACACTAAGCGGTGATACACCAGAAAAGGAAGACGCTGATAAAAAATCCAACTGCTTGAAGTGGAGAGAGGTGAGCAATGGAGAGGATGGACATATACATCACAGGCTAGAGATGAAGTTCACACAGAACACCACTTCAAAACCCATTAAACACAGCTCCTAGAACCTATAATAGACTTTAGAGTATGCACGGTATACCCTACAATGATGAGAGACAAGAAGAGACAATAAAATAAGCAAAGGATGGACAAGATGCATCACAAAATAGATTTTATTGCCTCATAAGGTCGCACAGTAAATCATCAATGGGAAAGATGTAAGAAAATGCCATTACAGAGCCATGAGAGGAGGCTTAGACTTCACATTCTTCCCTAGGGAAGAAAGAGAGAGGGGGGCACAAGAGAAACAATGATCAAACTTTTAGAAAATGCCCCTCCTTTACAATATATAGGAAGAATAAGAGAGAAAGGAGAGAAGAATTAGAAACCTGCTCCAATCACCCCTGGAAGAGTATTAAATCCACCTACCATAATGAAAAGTCTCACCGCAACACCCATGCCCCCGTAATTTTCCCTTACTGGGAAAGAAAGAGGCCCATTCTTCATCATGGTGATAGGTGGGGGAATTTACAGCCCTTGAAAATGATGAGCCGAAACATTAATTGTGGCAGGTGAAAAGACGACGCTAAGAGCTTTCTAAAATGTCCCCCCTTGCCCAAATCTGAGTTTCCAGTCAAAAGATATGGCCGTCTAAAGATTATGCACCGAGATTGTGCAAAAATGGTGAAAATGTAATATTTGTGAAGCAGATTTGCGGGCCTAAAAATACAAACTATGCCTTTTGTGAAAAGACACAAAAATCACAAAACATCCTGCAGCTCCGCAGGCCTGAAATTCACTTTTGCCCAAAAGCCCCCACAAGCCCGTAACCCTCTCACCTTTTTCAATTGGCCAACAAACCTCCTCGGGCTCGTGGGCCCACACTTACAAATTGCACTTTTATGAAAGTTGTTAAAAATTCAAAATTCTCCCGCGGCCCTGTAACTTTTCATTTCCCAAAATTCATCTTCGGGCCCACTGGCCCACATTTTCCACTTTAGCAAAAAGTCTTCCCCAAGCTCGCCGGTCTGCTTTTGGCAAAAAAATCCTTCCAAGGCCCGCCTTCCCGCTTTGACCTAAAACATGGCCACGTGTAGAGCTGGTGCATGTTTGGGGGCCACTTTTGGATTTTTCCTTTGAAGTTTCACCGAAGTGACACGTGGCTCCTTCCACGACTTTTCCATGTTTCCTTGTGTTTTTTGCTAAGTCTGTTTTGTTTGGCGGGGCCATATGTTTGACCCAAGACATGTGGAGGCTCAACGCTTGTTTGGGACTGTCCCTCTAGATTTTACCTTTGAAGTTGATGTGAGTCAACACGTGGCACCTTCTATTGGTTCTTTTATACTTAGCCAATTCGGGCCTGCTCTGCCCCATTTTTGACTCTGAGCACATGGCAAGCCCGCGCTCATTTGAGAACCCGCTTTTGGTTCTTCCTTTAAAATTGCGCTAAGATGACATGTGGAGAATTTTGCTGACTCTCTTATACTTAACCAATTTAGGGCCAGTTCAACTTTCGGGTTCTAACCACATAGCAAATTGGCACTAGTTCAAGGACCTTCTTTGGGTCACACCTTTTGAAATCAAGCCGATGAGACACGTGGAGGCTTTCACGACCCTGAGACTTTTCAACTTTCAACACTGTCTCCTTTCTGGACTTGGGACATGTGGAAGCTTCGTGTTAATTTGGGACTGGCCGTGGGATGCACCTTTTGAATTTGCATCGTTGAGGCACATATCACCTTCCGCTGGCTTTGTTGTATTTAGACTTTTCAACGATAGGTGTTGCCCATTGACTTCTTCTTTTTGGGCCTGGGACATGTGGAAGTTTCGCGCTCGTTTGGGGGACCGCCTTTGGCTTCAACCCTTGAAGGTCCGTCGCTGAGACACATGGAGGCTTCCACTGGTCCTTTCATACTTAGTCGATTTAAATGGCCGGCTCTGTCCCCTTTTTGACTTTTGGACACGTGGAGGGCTGGCAAAAATTTGGAGCCTCCACTCTTTATCCTTTGAAGTTGCGTCATTCAGACACATGGAAGCTTTCGCCAATCCTCCTATACTTAGTTGATTTGGGCCCGCAGCCATTTGACTTATGTTGGACCTTGACTATGTGGAGAGTTGGAGCTAGTTTGAATCTCCGCCTTGGGCTCTCACTTTTAAAATTGTGCTGAGCTGACATGTGGTTAATTTCACTCATTTGGACTTTTCAATGGCCGACTCTATCACTTTTCAAACCTGGGACATGTGGAAGCTCCGTGTAAATTTAGGGTCTCCATTTCTGATGTGCCTTTTGGAATTGCGCCAAGCTGAGATGTGGTGCCTTCCGCGAGTTTTTTGTTCAGCCCCGAGTTGACTCGTATGCGGCTAAGTCTAAAAAATTTGAGCCTTTCCCCATTTTCCTCTTGTGATCCTCTAGCCTCCTTTGACGTTGTTGATCCTTCACTGACCCTGCTCCTCCATTGTAGAGTCTCGCCTGTAACCTGACTATTGAATTTGAAATGTGGGCTCACAATACTGAGCCAACCCTTCAATTATCTCCTGTGCAGGGTCGTGTTTGATCAATTTTACCTGGGGGAAAAATTGGGATAACAAGACCTAAAAGATGACAATTGAGCAAAATACGACACCTGAGACACCCTAAAAGATGCCCAAAACTATAGAGACAAATGACAATTGAACTAGACAAACGACAGTGAAACCTGACTAACTAATAACAAGACCAGATGATGGGTCACTAGTGAATACTTTTATTATGCAAGATCCATATATAAAATAACATACCCGACAGTATTAATGTAATATTAAGTACGTGATTTTGTGACTACATTTGTCTGCACTTTATGTTGATGAGCGGAAAGCTTGGTAACATAAAGTAGATAGAGATGCATACCTGAGAAAAATTTGGAGGATCCCTTGTTCTAGAAGAATGCACAGAAGTTTAGTAGAAGTGTGCCGAACCATGGATCAATGAGTTGATCCATGCAACGTAAAAATTTAAGTGTTGCGATGAAGTGTGGGAAATGAAAATGATGATTAGGATTTTGATGCTTTAGAACATGGTTCAATAACGAATAGGTGGGTAGAGAGTGATTAGTTCCCAACCCGAACGCTTATATATGAATGGAATAATTGGAGGATTTTGGACATCCTTCCGCCAGAGGAAGTGTGTAGGGAAAAAAGTGTGTTATTCTCCAAGCTTTAACTACATCCTCAATATCTAGCTGCTGTAGACGAACTTAGATCAAAATTTTGTGATTTTTGGATCCAAATGATTTTGATTAAACAATTGACCCATATAGGAGTGATAAAGGGAAGGCACTCTTGTCCCCACTCCATGGATGTCGCCGTAATGCGAAGGCTTCCAAGTTAGGTCATTTGGAAGAAAATGCGATAGAATATGAGACGACTTCCAAGTTGGGTCATTTGGAAGCGAATGTGAAATATAGAATAAAATCCCAAGTTAGGTCATCTGGGAATAAAGTGGTGAATGTAACTCCCAAGTGAGGTCATTTGGGAGACCGCTCGTGGATTTGAATGGTATGATTTAATTTGAACATGTTGATTTTGATTGGGTGATTGATTGTTTTGATTGGTTACTCGTGGAGAGGTTTATCGTTGATTGCCCCTAGGTTAGGTCATTAGGGGAAGTTTCTAAAATTTGATGAGATGTCGCGTAAATAGATATTTAGTCACTTTTTGTCCCCAATTTAGGTTATTATGGGGAGTTGATAGGTTATAGCATGTGATCATGTTTGGGAGGTGTTAAACGATTGTTGCCCACATATTAGGTCATTAGGGGAGATTGATGGTGAAATGCCGCAGTATAAATTGTAATATGTTTAATTTACAATAGTGGAATGTGTGGTGACAGAAGGGGGGATTATAAGGGGACCCCCAATAATATGCCCCCCCTTTCGGTGAAAGAGGGAGTGATGAACAAGAACGGACTCTAAGCCAAAAGTAATGGCAAGAGGTTAAAAGGTGTGTGTAGTGGATAGGATGCAATGACGAAGGGATATAATGCATGTAAAATGTGTATAATATGGTGGTAGGTAGAATTCTGAAAATAATTCCACAAATGGGGTGTAAATCAGAGTACAAATGCTTAAGATATGAGTGAAACGATGTAGTGTGTATTAGTTGTGGATATAAGCATGAAATATAGACCATAGTAACAGTGGCATTGGTAATGTGATTATAAATAGTAAAGTGAAAAGGTAACTTATCACTTCATTTGTCTTTGACGCAAGTGTGAGAGTGTATACGAAGTGAATAGAGATGCCTCAAGCGAGACCATTACATCCTATCCAGTTTGAGAGAGTGACGACTATGTTAACGTCACATACTAGTACAGAGTTGGTAAATGTGTTATTTTTGTAAAAATGTAGGGTGTACTAGGAATTTTGGTGTACTAGGCATTTTAGTTGAAATTTTGAAAATTTAGTGGTTTTTAATTTCTCAGTGTTTTTTAATTTCTTGGTGTTTGGGACTTGGACAAGAGTGGTGATGGCACTAGTGACCCCTGGGACTGGAGCACCCAGAACTGGGCACTAGTGTCCTGCTCTGGGGCACCCCAGTTTTGCATCTAGGCGCCCTGGTCCATAAATTTTTTATTTGATGGATAATGCTAGGGAATGTGTTTCTAGTATGTTGAATTGTTGTATTTGACTATGGGAGATGTGCTAATGTTGTGTTTGTTGTTATTTGGTGTTGTGCAGAGGGATATCCACTCGAGGGAGTTATGTGGTGGTCGACACTTGAGTACATTACTGGGATTGGGTTTGTCAGATGTTGATTGGGATGTGATGGACCATGTCGACCTGCGGCATATAACATGGATGGGGGATGTGCCCCATAATATGGCCATGTTGACTACATTATGTGATAGGTGGTGTGATGATACGTGCACATTTTGGTTGCCCACATGGGAGATGACGGTGATACTGGAGGATGTATTTCGCATACTGTGATATCCAGTGGTTGGAGAGTGAGTACGAGTTATGGAAGTAGTAGATATGGGGCACCATATGCACTCAGATAGATGATATTTTTTAGGGACCCAGGTGCATGCCGAGGCCCATATTAGTTTGGATGCGATATTATAGTCTAGGGTTCCATGGTTGCGGAAGTTCATTGTAATGGTGATAGTGTCATGTATAGCAGTGGAGGGAGGAGGTGTCGGCATCTTGTATAAGATGCATAACATACGTCAGTGGATAGAGGAGGATGGGACGAGAGATGAGTGGGCGTGGTGTGTGTTAGCCCATTTATACAGGGATTTATATCAATTTACGCAGGATGAGCATGGTGGGGGTATAGGGGCCACCACACTGCTACATGTATGGGCATATGAGCATATACCGTATTGAGACCAGTTGCAGGGCCACAAGGAGAGTGGGCTCAACCAGAGATATTTTCTCGATGTTGCATGGATATTCGCAGTAGGAAGATGGACACAGATAGTTTCAGAGACTTGATAGATAGGATGGAGCCAGAGTCAGTGATACGATGGCCATATTGGGATTATGGGGGATGGCCTGAGGATGCTACAAAGTTGCAATGTATTCAGAGGATCATTTGGATAGAGGATCGATTTACAGGTGTGTATGATTTGTTCCAGGTGGAGAGGGTATCACAATAGTTTGGTATGGCGCAGGACGTGCCCCAGAGCCATACATATGGTTACGAGATGTTAAGGCCCCTAGGAGGGTGGGTGCTAGGCCAGGACCCACAATAGAGCAGTTGATACCACCAAGGCTAGATGTGGTAGACCTAGTGACAACAATTATAGATGGGGATGATGTAGGGTTTACAGAGGATTATCTAGCATGGTGGGAAATGCATTGATGGATGTTACTATATCTAGTATTTGTGGGTGTTATGGAGTTACCACCAGGAGGAGCGGGTGAGGGGGGTATCCCTGAACCTTTAGCAGAATTTGTGTCAGATCGTAAGTATTTGTGTATGCTTAAAGTTTGGTCAATGAATTGTTTATATTGTTTTGTGTGGGTTTGACTAACATGGGGTGGTATTTTATGTTTGCATGAGATGATTATTGGTCATTGATATTAGACACATCAATATGTAAATTGATGCGAAATGTGCTAAGCGATGTGCTAGGCGGAGGGATACTAGAGCGTGTGGACAACATTGTAAGTGAGCATTTCCATTTGTTTAATCATTAAGCCAAGCAAGCAACAATAAACATCATAGGTATGCACAGTATACCCTGCAATGACGAGAGGCAAGAAGAGATAACAAAATAAGAAAGGACGGAAAAAATGCATCACAAAACATATCTTATTGCTCCATAAGTCACACAATACATCATCAGTGGGCAAGAGGCAATAAAATTCCATTACAGAGCCATGAGAGGAGGCTTAGACTCCACATTCTACCCTAAGGAAGAAAGAGAGAGGGGGGAAGGAGAGAAACAATGACCAACCTTTTAGAAAATGCCCCTCCTTTACAATATATAGGAAAAATAAGAGAGAAAGGAGGGAAGAATTCGAATCTTGCGTTGAAAGCTCAACCACCAACCATTAATGCCCTGAAAATCCACCTACAATCTATCAATTCTAGTTCCCCATGTCTGTTTGGTGTGTTGGAGAAGAAAAGATGGCAAATCAGATCAGATCTGGGTAGTTAAAGCAATCAGGTCCTTCATTAATGGCATGAAAGACGTTTTCCTAATTTTCACCCATCAAAGTCTACTAAAAATAATATTTTATGCTTTCATGGTGTAGAGGAGGTCGAGATCTTTCCAATGGTACCCAATTTGTTGAATTTCAAGCACTGGATCGAAAGATATTCCCATTTGAATATTTGAATCAAATCCGTATAAAAATGGCAAAAAACCAATTTTGTAAAACGGATCCGTGGACCCGAAATTCACTTTGGCACCTTTTGTGAAAAAATGCAAAATTATAAAAATATCCCGCAAGCCCAAAATTCACCTTTTGCATTTGGCGAACAAACCTCCTCGGGCAAAGTTGCAAAAAATGCAAAAAAAAATTCCCACGGATCCACAACTTTACATTTCCCAAAAGTCATCTCCGGGCCCACCGGCCTGCATTTTCCACTTTGGTGAAAAGTCTTCCCCAGGCCCGCTGGCCCGCTTTTGGCAAAAAATCCTTATGAGGCCCATCTTCCCACTTTGAAATGAAACATGGCCACATGTAGAGTTAGCGCACGTTTGGAGACTGCTTTTGGATTTTTCCATTGAATTTGTGCTGAAGAGACATGTGGCTCCTTCCGTAGATTTGCTCTGTTTCTTTGTGTTTTGGCTAAGTCCCTTTTGTTTGGTGGGGCCATATGTCTGACCCTAGACACGTGGAGGCTCAACGCACATTTGAGGACCCACTCTAAATTTTACTTTTGAAGTTACGTGGACGAGACACATGGAGGCCTCCACAGGCTTGTCTCAAGCTTGGACTTTTCAATGGCCAGTGTCCCTTTTGTCAAACCTAGGACACGTGGAGGGCTTGCACTTGTTTAGGACTGGCCTTTGGGTTGCACCTTTTGAATTTTAGTTGTTGAGGCACGTGGCACCTTCCCCTGGCCCTACTCTGTTTAGACTTTTCAACGGTTGGTTCTGCCCCTTTTGACTTCTTCTTTTTGGGCCTGGGACACGTGGAAGCTATTCGCTCATTTGGGGGACTACCTTTGGATTCAACCCTTAAAGGTGCGCCGCTGAGACATGTGGAGGATTTTGTCGGTCCTTTCATACTTAGTCGATTTAAATGGCTAGCTTTGTCCCCTTTTTGAATTTTGGACACGTGGAGGGCGGGTGCAAGTTTGGAGCCTCTGCTCTTGATCCTTCCTTTGAAGTTGCGTCATTGAGACACGTGGCTCCTTCCGCTGACCCTCTTATACTTAGCGAATTTAGGCCCGCTTCATTTGACTTCTATTGGACCCTGACTACGTGGAGAGCTGACACTAGTTTGAGTCTCTTCCTTGGGCTCTCACTTTTAAAATTGTGTCGAGCTAACACGTGGTTCTTTCCACTCGTTTGAACTTTTCAACGGCCAACTCTATCCCTTTTCAGACTTGGGACATGTGGAAGCTCCGTGCACATTTGGGGTCTCTATTTTGATGTGCCCTTTTGGAATTACACCAAGCTGCGAGGCACCTTCTGCGAGTCTATTTTTTGGCCCCGAGTCAACTCGTATGCTGCTAAGTCTAAAAACTTTGAGCCTTTCCCCATTTTCCTCTTGTGATCCTCTAGCCTCCTTTGACGTTGTTTGATCCTTCACTGACCCTGCTCCTCCATTGTAGAGTCTCGCCTGTAACCTGACTATTGAATTTGAAATGTGGGCTCACAATACTGAGCCAACCCTTCAATTATCTCCTGTGCAGGGTCGTGTTTGATCAATTTTACCTGGGGGAAAAATTGGGATAACAAGACCTAAAGATGACAATTGAGCAAAATACGACACCTGAGACACCCTAAAAGATGCCCAAAACTATAGAGACAAATGACAATTGAACTAGACAAACGACAGTGAAACCTGACTAACTAATAACAAGACCAGATGATGGGTCACTAGTGAATACTTTTATTATGCAAGATCCATATATAAAATAACATACCCGACAGTATTAATGTAATATTAAGTACGTGATTTTGTGACTACTTTGTCTGCACTTTATGTTGATGAGCGGAAAGCTTGGTAACATAAAGTAGATAGAGATGCATACCTGAGAAAAATTTGGAGGATCCCTTGTTCTAGAAGAATGCACAGAAGTTTAGTAGAAGTGTGCCGAACCATGGATCAATGAGTTGATCCATGCAACGTAAAAATTTAAGTGTTGCGATGAAGTGTGGGAAATGAAAATGATGATTAGGATTTTTGATGCTTTAGAACATGGTTCAATAACGAATAGGTGGGTAGAGAGTGATTAGTTCCCAACCCGAACGCTTATATATGAATGGAATAATTGGAGGATTTGGACATCCTTCCGCCAGAGGAAGTGTGTAGGGAAAAAAGTGTGTTATTCTCCAAGCTTTAACTACATCCTCAATATCTAGCTGCTGTAGACGAACTTAGATCAAAATTTTGTGATTTTTGGATCCAAATGATTTTGATTAAACAATTGACCCATATAGGAGTGATAAAGGGAAGGCACTCTTGCCCCCACTCCACTGGTCTCACCACAATTTGAAGGATTGAAAGTTAGGTCATCTATATGCAAACACGATAGAAATAAATAGATTTCATGTTAGGTCATCAGGAAGCAAACATAGAATGGAAGAGATGACTTCCAAGCTAGGTCATTTGGAAGTGAATGCAGAAAATAGAATAAATCCTAAGTTAGGTCATCTGAGAGACTGCTTATAGATTTTACTGATATGATTTGATTTTAACACATTGATTTTGATTGGTTGATTTATTTGATTTGATTGGTTACTCATGGAGAGGTTTTTCAATAATTACCCCCAGGTTAGGTCATTAGGGGAAAGATGCAATAGAAAATTGATGGGATGTTATGTAGAAACATGTTTTTTGGTTTACTTTTTGCCCCCACGTTAGGTCATTAGGGGGAATTGGTAGACAAGTGGCTTGTGATCGTGACATTTAGGAAATGTCAAATGGTTCTTTCCCCCACATTAGGCCATTATGGGGAGATTGATGGTGAAATGTTACAATAAAAATTGTTGTGCAGGTATTGAATTTGCATGATGTCGGAATGCACGTGGTGATATTTAGGGGGGATTATGAGGGGATCCCTCAATGATATTCCACCCTTTTCGGAAAAAGAGGCAGTGATGGATGTGAATGAACTCTTGAAGATGAAAGTAACAATATGAGGTTATAATGCATATATAAATATTAGACAATAAGCAATCGCATAAGTGGATATAGAAGTGGATGAGGTATGTACAATACGGTGAAAGGTGGATTTCTAAAAAGAATGTCAACAAAGGAGGTGTGAATTGGAGAAGATAACACTCAATATATGAGAAAAACTAGTGTTGCATGTATTAATCATGGTTAGGCAGTGCTAAATATAGACCATAGTGATGGTGGTAATTGTCAATGTGCTTATAAATAATAAAGTTAAAGGGTAACTTATCACTTCGTTTTTCGTTTACACGAGAGTGCACGAGTATATATGGATTGAGTAGAGATGCTTCAAGAGAGACCACTGTACATCCTGAGCCGGATTTGAGAGAGTGGCAAATTTGGTGGCATCATGCACTACTGCTAGAGTTTGTAAGTGTTTTAAGTTTAGCAAAAATGTAGGATGTTCTAGGATTTATAGGATTAGTTGAATTTTTGAAAAATTAGATGTTTTTCTAATTTCACAACGTTTAGGACCCAGATAAGGGAGGTGAGGGAGCTAGTGACCCTTAGGATTGAAGCGCTCAGAACAAGTCACAAGAGTCTTTCTATAGGGTGCCACAGTACCTCCATGCTAGATGTTCCCTAGTCCAGAGATTTTGGTTTTGATGGAAATAATATTATAGAATGTGTTTTTAGTATGTTAAATTGTATGGTTTTTGGCTATGTTGGAGGTGTATTAATATGGCATTTGTTTTTGTTTGGTGATTTGTAGAGAGATATTCACTTGAGGGTGTTTCACGGTGTTTGGCCATTTTAGTACCTTGTTAGGATTGTGCTTTTCAGATGATTAGTGAGATGTGATGGACTGTGTCTGGCCTATGACATATAGCACAGATTGGGGATGTGCCCCACAATGTGCCCAATGTTGACTGCACTTTGTGAGAGATGATTTACCGATATGTGCAAATTTTGGTTTCCCACGATGGGAGATGATGGTGATTACATTAGAGAATGTATCTATCACATATTGTGATTGCTAGTTATTGAAGAAGAGAGTACTAGTTATGGCATTAGTGGATATGGAGCACTAGACGTGCACTCGGCTAGAAAATATTTTACAGGGGCCCTAGTTCTTGATAAAAAGGCCCATATTAGTTTGGATACAATATTACAGTCTAAGGTTCCGTGATTATGGAATTTCATCACAGTGGGGATAATGTTATATATAGCAATGGAGGGAGGAGGTGTAGCTATCTTGTATAAGATTCACGACATATACCAGCGGATAAAGGAGGATGGTAATAGGTATGCAAGTAGGCATGATGTGTGTTGGCCCACTTATATATGTATTTGTATCAGTTTATGCATGATGAACTTGGTGGAGGGTATATGTGTTGCCACCACTATTGCTACATGTATAGGCTTATGAGCACATAGTTGTATGGTGAGGCTAGTTGTATGGCCATAAGGAGAGTGGGTTTGACCAGAGATATATTTACACAATGTTAGGGTTAATATCCATTAGTAGGAAGATGAACACAAATAGTTTTAGATCCCTGATAGATTAATATGGGGCCATGAGTTATTGATCTGGAGGCCATACCAAGATTATGGTAGATGGCCTAAGGATGCTACACAGTTACGATGTATTTAGAGGACCATGTGGCTAGAGGACCAATTTCCAAGTGTAGGCACAGAGTCGGTTCAGGTGGAGAGGGTATCACATAAATTTGGTATGGTGCAATACATGCCCCCATAGCCATACATATGGTTATGAGCTGTTAGGGCCCCTAGGAGGGTGGGTGTTAGGCTAGGGTCCACAGTAGAGAATTTGATACCACCATGCCCAGATGTGGTAGACCTAGTGATAGCAGTTGTAGATGGATATGATGCAGGATGTATCGAGGATTATCATGTGTGGTGGGAAAAACATTGATGGGTGTTGTTATACCCAGTGTTCACAAGTGCTATGGAGCTTGCCAATAAGAGGGGCAGGTGAGGGAGGTGTCCCTAACCCTGTAGTGGTAGTGGTGGTAGAGCGTAAGTATTCATATTGTGTATGTCAATTAATGAATTATTTGTATTGGTTTTTGAAAACATTGTACTATTATGGGCTTGTATATTGTGTATGCAGGGGATGACTATTGGTCATTGATATACGACACATAGATTGGCACATTGAGACAAAATGTGCCGAGAAACATACTACATGGAGGGATACTAGAGTGAGTGGATAATATCACAAGTGAGCATGCCCATTTGTTTGAGTTGGTGGCCATAGAAGCTACCACATTTATGGTGCTGCTTGGCGAGAGGGAAAAGATGCATGAGGAGACCCAACGTGTATGAGAGGCTATAGTTCGTGGTCACTTGGCTGAGGACGTGTTCACATGATATGTATATTTAAAGTGACAATTTTCAGAGCACAGTGTTTGGAGTTTTCTATGATACACAAGCGATAGGTGGATAAGTATCGGGGCCACGAAATACAATGTCACATCAGAGGCGAGGCATATAGCTTGAGGGCTCTCACAATACATGGGAGAGTGATAGTGATCATGGGGTGTAATAGTAATGGATTGTATATGATGTAGAGAGCATATTCCCCCAAGTTATGAGACATGATTTTTGATATGAGTGATTTTATGGATTATATATGTATGTATACATGAGGTTGGATTTGATAATAAATCATTATCGATGAGATTGTGTTACCTTGTGTTTGCAATGTAATGTGATGTGGTATAGTTATATGGTTATTGCGCTGAGTATGTATATTGTAAAAATGTACGTGATGAGATACTAAATGAGTATGGTAAATTTTAGGTAATGGTAGATAAAATAATGCATGATAAATGATAGATGTAGATAACTAATGTAATGTAATTGATGAGATGAATAAAATATGTAGCGCGTAGGGAATGTAATTAAGATGATAGAATAAATGTGGAAATAGACAAATGTATCGTAATAAATAGATGAGAACATAATGTAACGGCAAGATGAAAAAAATGAGGAAAATAGAGGGGGGATTAACGATTCCCCCCAACGTATAGATGAATAGGCTCATGTGATAAGACCCCTTAGAAAGTCAAGTATGAGCCATGTAAGCAAGAGTGCATCATTGGGAAATGATTGAGGTGTGCTAGATTAACAATGGAGCACATGATGACAAGTTCTTATAACTAAAACCTCAACAGTCATGTAAGAATCATAAGAACACAAGTGCGTCATCGGGGAGTGAGGTGATAATGATCACCTACGAACGACTTAGGACGACGGGTGGAGTCGTGTAAGCATATGGAATGGATGTGTCATCAGTGGGTAAGGTGATGAAATCACCTACTGAAGACCATGTATGTCATATGGAGTGACCATGGGGTATGTAGAGAATGGATATGGAAACCCATGGGATGCATGTGATGAATAATGTGAATGAGATGGATGCAATGAATGTGGTGGTGGAAGAAATGGAGGTGGTGGATAATGTGCATGTGATGGTGGTGAATGATGGATGGGGTGGAAATGAGTAGTGGCAGAGTGTGACGAGAACTGAACTCAGGGGGTGTATGTATGATGTCATGGAAGTGGTGAAGGAGACAATGATTGCTCATGAGATGAAAAAGATATGACACCAATGTCCTCGAGTTTTTGCAACCTCTCACGTAAAACAAGACAATAATTGTCATGATGGCCACTAATATGATGGTAATTATAGTAATACTAATCATGTTGATGTTGTAAATGGTTTGGAGGGTGGTGTTGGTTGGAAGGAAGTCAAATTAATCACTCATCAAGAAATACATGCAACATATCATGAGGTCAAGCATTAGGTGAAAAACATAGAGGCTCATGGCACCGAGGTGAAATAGTAGTAGTAGTAGTAACTTGTCGCGGAGATGGAGAAACATGTGTAGAAGGTGGAGAAGTGGAATGAGGTTATTACAATTGCACTTTGGGTTGAGATACAAGTTGCTTTTGATTGTTGCTAGGAGGTAGAGTAGGAGGAGCATGTTGTGTTTGAATTTTAGCCAAGGGTGGAGGTTGTTTAGGATGTACAATTGGAGGTGTAGTTTGAACAACAGAGGACATAGTAATCAAAAAAATGTGAGGAGGCTCTGCTAGAGGAGAAGAAATAAGGTCATGTTCTAGATGGATAACCTTGTAACACAAAAGTATAAAGGAATCACAAGTATCATAATGTAAGTGTTACTTTAGAGGAGGAATAAGACCATGACAAAAGATGAATTGATTTTCTAAGTCAGTAGGCTAGAAAATGAGCTGGTGTATGTAAGCATTGAAGTGTAAGATATAATCTGTGATAGGTTAAGAGGAGCCTTGATGTAAGGTCAGAAGGTGGTCATATGTAACCCTAGGGCCATTTTTAAGGATAAAGTGACAGAGGAAAACATCCTCCCTATCATAGAAAGTTCTAATGGACCCAAAGGGTAAGTGGGTGTACCACTGTAGTGCCTCATTGGTGATACTATAGCGGAGTGCCTTAAGCAACAGGCGATCATTAGGGTAGTTGGCCATAAGTGTGTGTTAATGTAGGATATGAGTGTGGTGATCACTGGTACCGTCGAAGCATGTGAAAGTAGGCAAGACAAAATCTATTAGGAAGGCAGAATTATGAATCTTTTTAGGAATGGGGTTGCCATGTAAAAAGTTGTTGTCAATAGAGGCATAATAGGATTTACTTTCTAAAGTAAGAGTATAAACTTGCGATTGGAGTTGTCCTATAACATGCATGAGAGAGAGAATATCATGTGAGGGGATGGTAGGAGATAGAAATAATGTATTGAGTGGTTGAAGTTTTCCATTATGGGTGATCATGGGAATGTCAAGAGGTGACATGGTGGAATCAGATGCTAAAGGTGTGGTGGTAGATGTGGATGTAGGAGTGGTAGTATGACTAGTATCAACATAAACCCTATTAGGTGTGGTGAGAAAGGAAGAAACCTCAATAGGTGAAGATACAATAGGAGGGGTAGAGGATGTGGGAATATAAGGAGAGGAAACAATGACATGGGGTGCTCATGTGCAATAGTAGATACAACTTTAGGAGAGGATATCAATGGAACGAGATAGTCACATGTAGTAGTATGGAAAGAAGGAGATCCATGATGTTGATCAATAGAAGGTGGGGTTCCATAAATAATGATATGATCATCATAAGAATCAATAGGATCATCAATTAAATAGGAAGGAGAATGCAAGCTCGAAAGAGATGTGTGGGAAGGACTATCGGAAGCAGTAGAAGACATAGGGGTAATTATACGAGTAGCGAGAGGAGAAGTAGGAGGTACACAGGATTGTGAATCAATGCCTAATAAATAATCAATGATAGAGGGATCTAAAACATTGGGTGGCAGATCAAAATAATGATAAGAAGGATCATATACAACGGGATGGCATGGCGTACAACGAGTGAAAGCAACAGGTTCATCAAATGGGCATATGCCTATAGAAGAATTGGCAGGATTAGTTGGCACATGTTGTTGGCCTTCTAGGAGGGCTTGTTGAATATCAGCAGGTAAGATCATATGAGCACTATATAAATCCTTAAGCTCAGCTATGATAACCTCATCATAAATAGGATTGACACTAAAATGAGACATGATGAAGGAAATAAAAACTATGCTAACCACTAGGGTATAAAAGAGGATCCAAAAGCAAAATGTTCGAAACGTAGGGTTAACCAAAATGATTAAATAAAAATAGGGATTTTTTAGCTATTTTATAAGTTAATATAAATAGAAACTAAGTGCTAAATTAAAGTGCTAGATCTAAATATTTTGCTTTAATATTTGAATGAATTGAAATAATGGAAATAAGAGAGATATGGTACTAACCTCACAATTACTTACCTCGTTGTGTGCTGGATGTAAAGTAGACTGTATGTGTAGACTGGGAAAAGTTGTGACTAATGGCCTCAGGAAGGGTATAATTTGAGTATCTGACTAGAATGAGGTGCTTGGGAGGATACTGGCCCCCCCCAGCACCCTGGTCTATGATCTAGGTGCTGTAGACTACAAAAAAGTTCAGAACCTGAATTCTGGAAGTGTCATACGGTCTCTATAATACCTTTATCTCCTGTCACACTGGTGTCACAATACTATGCCTTGTGTCGTATGTAAATGCAATGTGAAGATCCACCTGTAAAACCCTATCCAAAGCATCAATTCCTAAAAATAAAAATGCATATGAATAGGTCAGACTAACCTCAACTTTCACAATAGTGGACTTATGACTGAGCGTTGCACTACATTTCAGATCCAATGTATTTTTATGTGTGTGTGTGTGCAAATTTTGTGCCTAAGGTGCCCTAGCGCCAATGACGCGATAATAGGGCATAATATCTAGATGTAAAATGTAAATGGTGGATGGAATGGAAAGAATACAACCCTTTCCCCCTATACAATGTGTGATGCAGATGTAGAAGATGCCCAAATGTAATCCCTTTCCTTAGTAGATTGTTGCCCTTGATAGTAAGATGTCCGCCCATAATGTAGTGAGTATGCTATGTTTATATAGGAATCTATTGTCCAAAATTCGACAGCTCAGTGACTTAAAGTTATGACTCAAATAACACCATTTTCCCCCGTTAGTGACTTCAACATATAAATTAAGACCATATATTTTAAGATACTTGAGGATTCTCAAAAGCATCTTCATCAGATAGGAAATTTCTTCCCCTAGTGTCCCTTGAAAATCTAAATAAGTCCTAACTCTTCATATTTTTTAAATTACGACAGCCATGGGGGATTTTGTGCACTTTTGCAATTTTGGGCCATGGGGGATTTTTTGTACTTTTACAATTTCGGGACATGGGGGATTTTTCACACTTTTGCAATTTTGGGCCATGGGAGATTTTTTTATTACACTTTTACAATTTCAGGCCATGGGGGATTTTTCACAATTTTTACAATTTTTGAAAATGGTGTAGTTTGCAATTTTGGGCCCTGGGACCCATTTTGTAAATTTGCATTTTCACCATCTCTAGTGCTGATTAATGCAAACTTTCAAATGGGCATAACTTTTGATTGGGTGCTTAAAATTTGACACAATTTATATCGTTGGATAGGTCTCGACATCCTCTTACACCATGGTGGTGAGGTTAGGTGGATGAAAAAGTAGGAAAATGTACTCAGCTCCACAAAGTGTAGTTCCAGGCTTCCTAACCACCATAATCTATGATGCATGGTGCCCATTTCTTCTCCAGTAAGTAAGACATCATGAAAGAATGGCCTTGTTAGGCTGCCTATGCCCCTTTTCAGAAATTTAATGCATCTCAAGTTTGTGGATGGGAATATAAATTTGAGTTTCCCTTTTCTCTCTCTCTCAAATCTCTCCTACATTCTTCTATATATTGCAAACACTACTCATTTTGGAAGGGATATGTTTTGAGAGCTTGGGGAAACTCTGTCAAATTGTTTTCTCAACTTCATTGAGCTGCAAACCTCCATATAAACTTTGCAAGTGTATCTATGCCTCTATTTTACAAATATAGTGGATTGTGCATTATTTGATGTAATAAATATGTGTATTGTGGTTTCTTATTTAACCCTTTCTCAATTTTATTATAACTCCATCCCTCTCCATTACTGTTGTTCTATTTTTTGCATGTTCTCTAACACTTGCAGGTTCATATTATTGTGTTTATTAGATATTTGGTAATTGGTGCATGCTTTGGACTATGTTAAAATATTGTCTAACCTCTCTCAACTATATTTCATTCTATTTTCCTCCATCAACATAATGTTTCACCCCCCCTCTTTTAATGCTATCACTTCTTTAGTGTAGGATTTGTTCATTTTCATGTTCTCTCTCTCTCTCTGTCTCTCTAGTCCCTTGGAAATTATAGGTTACCTTGTAGATAACAAATTTTGCCTTCATTAGGAGTGGTTTTAGCATATGTTTAGGAAAAATAACTAGCTTTCTCTAGAGAGTTGTCTCAACTGCAATTCAGTCCCACACTTTGCTACAATTCCTTGTTTGAGTACCTAGTTACACTGATTGCCTAGATAAGTAACTTGCAAGAAAATTAGAGGGTACTGTAAGTGACCTGAAAATGCCAACTATAACTTAAGGGAATGCACAGGGTAATAAAAAAGAATTCAACCTTGAACAAATAAATTAGGATCACAAATTATGAAAATAAGGGTGTCTAAAATCATGGACTGGGGCTCCCTGGGGAGTCCCAGTACAACCCTATGCACCCCAGTATAGGACTAGAGACGATGACTGAGTGAATTATGAAACCTAAGAATCCCCAAAAGATGCCCATTACTATATAGACAAGTGATGACTGAACTATAAAAATAACAATAACGACCGACTAATTGACAACAAGACTAAGAGATGGGTCACTTTTATTACGCAAGATCCATATATAAAATAACATACATGGTGGTATAAATGTAATAGTAAGTGCATGATTTTGTGAGTACAGATGCTTCAAAAATCTACCTATAAAAGTGTTAAGGATGATGATATGATGTTTCCAAGTGGTCTCGGAAGTCAAAGCATCACTCTAAGTTGTTTGAACAAGGGTTTCCCATTTTCTCGCCAAAATGGACTATTTGAAAATTCAAATTATATAAGGACTTTTGGAGGCCTCAAACATGAACTTGAAAGGAATCCAAAGGTTGTAATGACCTTGAATGTCTCATGGAACATACTTATATTATTTCATTTTATAAAACCACCTTGACATGTTGTAAAAAGGTGAATGTGTGCTTGTAAGAGAGTTGTAAGGGTAATTTTGACTTGGTAAGAAGTTGTTATAAGGATAAATAAGGACCTTAGACCCATGTCATCATGAAGGAGCTGTCATGTATGATATCATAGGATTTGTTAGAGTTATTTTATCATATTTTCATGTTTGGGATGTTGTTGAGTCAAGATAAGTGTGTAATTGAGTTAATTTAGGAGTTGTTGAATAACTTTGGGAGTTAGTTCAGGGGTCTAAAATAAGAAAACCTAATTCTGTGGGTGAAGAAATTCATGGTGGTATGATTGTATTATGATTCTCCAAGATCAATAACATAAGGGTATGAAGGGTCATGTGATAATTCAAGGTATATCATTTGTTTTTGTAAAAAATGTGTATGTTGACATTAAAAAATGAGGCAGGGCAACAAGCATGAAAAGTAACAGTCAATATTAATGGGCCTATTTCTGTTATTTGGTAAGCCGTAAAAGTTGGAAGAGGTATAGACAATAAAAAAAATTATTTGGGATTTTGAGAACGTGTTTTGCACATTTTATAAGCAATTTTGTGTTTTAAGGCCAAAACTAGGGCATCAAATTTATGAAGATTTAACTAGCCAAACTTGATGAAAATTTGAATTTATATCTGCCCCTATGAGATGTCTAAGCATGCCAATTTTTAGGTCTTGATAATGAGTGTAGGTTTATAAACCATCAAACCCTCATACACATGTCTAAAACAAGGGTTTAAAACTTTGATTTTGAATGATTTCCTTGATGCTCCAGACGATGTTAAGCCTTGAAATTGATAAGATTGCTTTTTTGAAAATGACAAGGTATTAGTGGTAGTTTAGAGGAAGAGTGGCATCCCTCATTTCATCCATGCTATTATAGTTTAGTCCTCGAAGTAGACGTAATTAGTATTGTCCTTACCTTGATCTACCTCATTCTGTAGAAAACAACCCTAGTTGAATTTTATATATGTTTTTAAAAAGTCATTAAAGGTTATTCTTAATGCATATTGGAACTCCTTGATCATAACCCTATCATAATTTATGAGTGAAAGACCCTATAGGGAGACCTGCTAACTAGTGGGCTTAAGAACACTACTGCAAGGTGGAGTAAACTTGGTCAAGAAACCCTGAAGTAGTCTAAGGTATCATTGTTGTGGAATTATAGAAGAGGGAAGAAGAGAGAAAATAACTCATGAAGGTGTCTATGTATTAGACCTACAAGAAGCATAAATGATTGTAAGGATAATGAAGTTAAGTGACATGATTTGATTGTTCTCCATATTTTAATGAATGTTGGGTGCCAGTGATCTTAAGGCATGTCTCATGAACAAAAACTTCAAAGTGTAATAGGATCTTAAACAATGTTCTCCATATTTTAATCTTGCTTCTGACATATTAAAATATGTTCTCTTCAAGTTGAGTATGGCTGAGTTTAGATGACATTAGACAATAATGTTTCTAGTTTATGGAAGTTATACTTTGATGGTTCCAGAAGTAGAAGTGGAGCATGGGCGGGTCTAGTTCTTATTTATCAAGTGGGTAGGAAACTATTATTTTCCCACATATTGCATGTTCCAACAATGTGGCGAAGTATGAGGCATCGGTCCATGGTTTGCTGATTATGGAAAAACAAAAAATCAAAGCTTTGTAAATATTTGGGGACACTGAACTGGTTATCCACCAAGTGGGAGGCAGATGTGCGGCTAAAAACAATATTATAAGAGCTTACGGGAACTGAGTTTGGGAAATTTTTGAAAGTTTTGAAGTTGTAAACCTTTAGGTAGTTCCACAGAAGTGGAACAAGGAGGAGGATCAGATGGTGACCATTGGTTCTTAGTTCTCTCCTTCACATATGGTCTTATCCATGGAATTTCAACGATGTCAAGGATTTGATCATAGGATCATGAGATGCAATGAGTTCATCCAATTTGGTTTTATTCGTTTGTAGGTTTTCAAATTTCTGTAGGTTTTTGAGAATGATGAGTAGACTGTTCAGTTCATTCAAAGTGAAGATGAATTCTCTTCAAAATTACAACCTAATTTGTAAGACAGTTATGGTGATCATATCATTCATTTATGAAAAAATAAGCTACCCAAAGGATTAGTCACCATTGAAGGCATTTTCAACTTTGATGATGAGGTCAAAGAGAAAAGAAGAAGCATGTCTATGGGCCAAGAGGAGTTAAATCCAATCACCATTGCACAAGAAAATGAGATTTTACTGGGAAGGTGTGTAGTGCTGAAGAACAGTATTTTGTTTCCTTGTGTCAGAAATATCATAATGTATTATCATTTAATTATGAGGATGTTAGAGGATTTGACCCCATCATTACTCAACATATTATTGACCTTGATTATGCGGATGACCCAATCACACAAAAATAGAGGCCCATGAATCCCAAAATTGAGCCCCTCATGCAGAATGAGTTATCCCAACTCATTGAGTAAAAAACAATATTTTATGTCACTTTATATTTTCATATATGGCCCAATGGAACCTGTATAAAATTTGCAATAGTTAAGGAAGATCACCTATCGAAAGCATTATGTTCCTCTGCATTTGAGAGGGGCAGTTACCTCATAGATGATTATTTTAATTTTTGTTTCTCTTAATCAGAAAGCACAAAGGCAGAAAAAATGGAAAGGAGAAATGAGAGAAAGGGAAAAAACCCCGCTACATAATAGACACAAAGATCTACTTGGATAACTCCACATAAACAAAAGGCAAGAACCCTCTCACTCTCACATATGAAGGAATACAATACAATATCATATGTGAATAATAACAACAAAAGGCACAAAGTCTTCACAACCCCCAAACAATACATATTTGGCATAAAGTCCACGTACCCATACATTCAACACAAAGTCTCAGTATCAAGGTATTACATATAGAAAGGGAGAAAAGTGGTGTTTATAACATCAATTATAAAATAGTAAGGCAATTTTTTATGATCAAGGAGCATAAACACCAAAGGGAGGAATGAAAACATCAACATTGCATTATATATATTCGTGGAAACTGAAGAATATATGTATACAAAGTCACAACAAACTCGCTAGTAGATAGAGAAAAGAGAGAGAATCGAACCCTCACAATGGAAATGTCACTGCTATTTATATCTTTATCCCATAACCACCCTTAATGACCTTCTTGGTAAGAATATAACTTTTACCTTCTTCACTTTCACTTAAGTTATAACTTAAAGTGACTTTATATTTGATTCACTTAAGTTCTACAAAAAACACTTTTGCTAAAGCAAAAATAGAAATCTCACTTAAGTGTTAGTAAACAATTTTCCCAACAAAGAAATCAAAATTCACTATTATTAAGAAGAGAATAATGAGTTCTAGCCATGGAGGTCCCTTGCTTGATTCACTCAAGCACTTTCACCTTCAACACTTGTAACTTGAATCCTAAAACAATCTCATATACATTCTTCTTCCTTGGGATGAGAGTGTTTCCCAACAAATCCATTGATGATCATAAAGCGTCCAAAATTATCGACATACATGATGACCAAGCTAGTGTGTTGTATTGAAATAGATAATCCCTCCACTTGATACAATTCACTATGATGGAATCTTTCTTTGATAGAAGTTCACTTTCCACTGACCATTCTTGCTTTGATGTTGTTGAAGTTCATATGATCAAATTTGCCATCACCAATGGAAAAATCATCATGACTATACTTCAAAATGGTGGTGCCATGGTGAAGAGGATATAGCCAAAGTTTAAGCAAGATTCAAGGATTAAAACTTGAACTATGAGTAAAACAAGCTCTCAAAATGAAGGCAAAAACAACACTTGATAAATGATTTTCAAGAAACTTGTATGCAATGTTTGATGCTCCAAAACTTGTACAAGATCAATCCTTTCTTCTATAGATTTCCAACACTTCAAATGACACTCAATTTGGAGTTTGGAGAAGAAAGTTATGGTCAAAACAATATTGGTTTCAGAGTTCCATCTCATGGGCAAACTTTTGAGAGGTTTTAGGAACACATTTGTACATTAGGCACACTTTTGATGCACTTTAGAAACAACTTAACTTTCTTGGCGTACTACATAACTATTTTGGGAACCAATTTGTATGTTGGGAGGCCTTTGGATGACATTTTGGAACAAAAAGTATGCAAGGTGCATATGAAGTGTGTTTTTGGAACATGTTAAGTGAGTGAGGAAACCTTCTAAAGATTTTGTGAACACTTTAATACCATAGGTGCACTCTAAGAGCACCTTGGGTACTTTTTTAATGACTTAGGCTCCCCTCCAATGGGTTTTAGAACAAAAAATGCATAAAAGTGGCCTTGGGAGAGGTTTTGGGAACAAAAGTATCAATTTATGAGTTTTGGGAACAAAAGTGCATATTTTGGAATCACTTAAGTGCATGAGCAACCTTACAATGAGTTTTGGGCACAAAAGTGCCTAAGATGAAGTTTTTGAAACAAAATTTGCTTAGGCATTCTTGAAAAAGTGCAAGAAGAACTCAAAAAGTGTGCGAGGAGGGCTTCTATTACATTTTAGGAACTGACAAAGTACGAGATGTGCTTGTGTATGCAAAGTAGAACTCAACACACGTTAAATGCAAGCAACAAGGAACATACCAAGATGAGCAAATTGACAAAGGTATACATTGAAGGCCAACACAAACCTAATCTAAGAATGTAATATTTTTCCATTGTAGGAATCACAAGAAGGGAATGCATGCCAAGAATTTTCGAAAATAAGCATAAAAAATTGGCATGATAACAACAACCTATTGTTTTTACTGTTACAATGAAGATGTGATAAAACTTGTTCGTAATCCAATATTTCATGAACACACCAAGCACATAAAAGTACAAATGCATTACATACACGAAGATGTTCAAGAACACAACATATAACTTCAATATTTCCCAACAAAAAAACAAAGTGTAGATATCTTCACCAAATCTATTGCACATGAAAAATTCGAAGCATTTAGAGAACCTTTCGTTTGTTCACTTGAGATCATGGTGAATTAGGGGAGTATGGTAGAAATAATAATTTAATGTTATTCTTCCATAGTTAATTTATCATTATGCTCAATAAATCACGTGTGATTAGTGTGTTGATTGTGTCATTAGTAATAGTGTTTCATTTGCATAAGGATGTTGTGTCATTTAGTTTATATTGAATAAGTAAATGTACTTGTAAATCTCGTCATTCTATTTTGGGTTTTTTTTATACTTATTATAAAATTGTTATAATGTTGTAATCATCTTGTAACTTTGTTCAATATCTATAAATATTTTAGCACATTTCTAATTAAAATAATATTTAGATTTGTGCAACTTTGTTTACGTTCCTACGATCTTTTGTGTATTCATTAGATGAGGTTAGGTGGGACCTAATATGTGTCCCGATTGCAAAAGAGATTACTCAAGTCATCTCTTTTTTTATTGCACCTATTCGCTCCTTCCCCGGCTGCTCCCGCCTGCTGCCTCTGTCTGCTGTCTCTGGTCCTCTTTCTAATGCCGGACCCCTCTGGTCCGGATCGGGGGCCCCCCCTGTCAGGGTCCCTCTCTCCAAAGCAGCCTATCGTTTGGTCAAAAGTCGTGGAGGGTTCCACATCGGCTCACAGCTCGGAAAAGCTCTCCCCTTCACTGTCAGAAGGGTCCTTTTCCCTGCGCATCCCCTCTCATATCACGGAGGCTGCTGCCGCTTCTCGTGACCTGTCCTTGGTGGGTACGCTGATGGGCCCTAGGCCCCCATTGGAGGATATAAAAAAATGGGCTCGTTTAAAATGGCAACCATGTGGAGCGCTAGAAATAGCGGCTATGCCTAATGGATTCATCTTATTCTCCTTCAGCTTGAAAGAAGACTTCGCTAGAGTGCTGCTTGGTGGTCCGTGGTTTTTTGGCAGGCGGGGTTTCTATCTCAGGAAATGGTCACCTGGTTTCAACCCACACACGGAATCCATGACCCAAGCCCCAATCTGGGTTCGCCTCCCGGGGCTCCCTCTGGAGTTTTGGCACCCGGCAGTTATTGAAGGTATTGCTCTTTCAATAGGTTCTTTGATAGCAATAGATCAAGCCACAAAAGCAAAAACTAGATTCATTCATGCTCGTTTCTGTGTTAATGCTGATATTAGTTGTCCCTTGCCAAAGGACATCGAGCTTATCTCGGACTTAGGGAACTGGAAACAACCCATTGACTATGAATACATTCCTCAAGCTTGTTCCTTCTGCAAAAAACTTGGCCATAGGGCCTCTGGCTGCCCCTCTAAACCTCAACCTAAACCAATGTCCCAAACCCTCTCCCCTAAATTCAAGAAAAAATTCGTTCCTAAATCGTCCTCCATTGAGATCCCGATCATCCCCACGTCTAATTCCTTCGCTCTCCTTGAAGATGGAGAATTTAACCCCTCTTCTGATCCTGCTTCTGAGATCCTTCCCTCCTCCTTAGCCCTCCATCCCCTCTCCCCCCCTGGCTCCTTCGGCTCTTCCCGGCTCTTCGTCTCTTGGTGCGGACCTTCTTTTGGCTGCCTCCTCCCCTCCCCCTTCGCCGCTGCCTGCTCCTTTTCCCCTCCCCCCCCTTCCTTCGATCCCCTCTTCCCTCGATCCCCCCACCCTGCCTCCCCTCTGCTCGCCTGTTTCGGGCTCTGTCCCCTCTCCCTCGGATCTCTCCACCGATGATTGTTTCAATCATCGTTTCACTAGAAGCAGCAACAAGAAACCCGATATTGGCTTGGAAAAGGTTAGAGGCAGAATTCCGAGCAGTGTTAAGCTTCAGCAAGAAGCAGCTACAAATGTGGCGCAAGGAACCCAAAGCACAATCCCCATGGTGGTGGGGAGTAAACCCAAACAAAAGAAATGAAGATCATTTCTTGGAATATAAGAGGGCTCAACTCTCTTCAAAAACAAAGAATCATCAAAGACATCAAGTTCCAGAACTCACCTGATATCATCATGTTACAGGAAACCAAACTAAAAACGGAGGATCGGCTCCATAAACTCTGGCCAGCGGCTGCCTTTGAATCTCAACCTTCAACAGGAAACTCTGGGGGGCTTTGTACCTTGTGGGATCCCAGAAGTCTTAAAGGGGATTGCCTGTTCAAGCACCCCAACTTTATATGTATCCTCTTCCAAGAGATTGGTGCTGACTCCTCTTGGATTGCTATCAATGTGTATGCCCCAAACTTGGAGACTCATCGAGGAAAACTTTGGAAAGATATCACTAACTTCATCATCACTTGTAGTAAAATTCCCATTCTCATAATGGGTGATTTTAATTGCCCTCTTTATCCTTCGGATAAACAGGGGGGTATGCCTGCTTTGCCGTCTAGCATGGAAGCTTTGGCTGACTTCATAAGGGAGAATTCTCTTCTGGACATGGATCTCCACGGCTCTTCTTACACATGGTCAAACCGTAGATTGGGCAGGAACCACATCCAATGCAGATTAGATAGAGCTCTTGGCTCTCTGGATTGGATTTCTCTCTTTCCAGACTTTTATCTCAGCTCCCTCCCAAGGGCTGGCTCAGATCACAGCCCTCTTCTGTTAAGCGCCAATCACAAGGTAAATGCCAAGAATCCGCCCTTCAGATTTGAGCTGGCTTGGCTTGAAAATAACCATCTGACTCCCCTGGTAGCAAGCTGGTGGAATATCGAGATTGAGGGAACTAATATGTTCAGATTTTCCAGCAAACTTAAAGAAATCAAAAAACAACTCAAAATATGGAAGTCGAAGGTCTTCGGTAACATCAAGGTCCGCAAACAGGAGCTATCTCAGAGCTTGGTAAAAATTTCTGAACAAATTGAGGCTGTTGGAAGATTGGATCATCTTCACCAACAAGAAATCTCTCTCCTCAGTGATTATCACAACACTCTTAAAGAAGAAGAATCCTATTGGAGGCAGCGTTCTCGGGCCCTCTGGCTTGAGCAAGGTGATCGTAATACCAAATTCTTCCACATCACTGCTTGTAAACATAAAGCTAGAGATAAGATTCGTGAGTTGGTGTCGTCAGCAGGGATCTTACTAACAGCTGAAACTGATATTTCCAATGAGCTTATATCCTTCTACTCTAATCTTCTCCATGCTGATCTGGCCCCTTCGGAACAATCCATGAATGAAATGCTCCAGCACATTCCACATCTGGTTTCTCCTGAGATGAACAACAATCTGACCAAGCCTTTTTCTATGGAGGAAATTCATAAAGCTGTCTTTGCTATGAAGAGAGACAAAGCCCCGGGTCCGGATGGCTTTCCTGCCGCTTTCTTCCAAGTTTTTTGGGAAATCATCAAGCAGGACCTATTCCTAGCAGTTAATGAATTTCAGATGAATGACAAGCTGCTTAAGGAATGGAACACCACTTTCGTGGCCCTTGCCCCAAAAGTGCATAATTCCAAGGAGGTATCCAATTTTCGGCCTATAAGTTTATGCAACACGTCTTACAAGATCATCACTAAGATGCTGGCTTCCAGACTAAAACCTCTTATGCCGAACCTCATCTCTCACAATCAGAACGGCTTCATAAAAGGTCGTCTTATTCAAGGCGGTATAATTACTGTTCATGAGGCCATCCACTCGGCTCTTCTCGCGAAGTCTCCAGGTATGATCTTAAAATTGGATATGCAAAAAGCCTTTGACAGAGTCAGCTGGCCTTTCTTAATCAAGACCTTGGAAAAATTTGGTTTCGACAAAAAGTGGTGTAGCTGGGTTTTCTCATGTATTTCGACCCCTTGCTACTCTATTCTTATCAATGGCATTCCTGCGGGCTTCTTCAAAAGCAGCAGGGGTATCAGGCAAGGTGATCCTCTGTCACCCTTTCTCTTTGTTCTAATGGCGGACTCCCTCAGCAGAGCTCTGGATGCGGCAAAAAATCAATCCACCATTTCTGGCATGAAAATCACCTCAAACTGTCCCTCGGCCACTCATAGCCAGTTCGCTGACGACACCTTACTGCTGAGTTTGGCTTCTGTTATTGAAGCCAGGGCTATTATGGATATCCTCTCTCTTTACCAATCAGCCTCTCAGCAAACGGTCAACTTCATCAAGAGCAGCATCTCCTTCATCAACACACCCCCCAGAGTTCAGAGAAAGATTGCTGATATCTTTGGTTGCTCGATTGTGGACCTTCCCGCCTCTTATCTGGGCATCCCCCTCTTCCATGGAAGGCAATCAAAAAATCTGTGGAATCCGGTCATTGAAAGATATCAAAAAAAGCTCGCTGCATGGAAAGGAGCTCTGCTCAGCCAGGCTGGCAAGCTCCAGCTGGTGAAAGCCACTCTTCAAAACCTTCCTACTTACTTCCTGTCTATGCTCAAGATTCCCAGTTCTGTGAGGGAGGTTGTGGAAAAAATTCAAAGGAACTTTCTGTGGTCTGGAACTGAAGAAAAGAAAAGGATCCATCTTGTGGCCTGGAAAGAGGTTTGTAAACCAACTGTTCATGGTGGTCTCGGTCTTCGGAAAATGAATGAGATGAACGGGGCCCTCCTGGCCAAACTTGCTTGGGAAGTGGCTGAAGGTGATTCCTGTTGGGCCCACTTGCTCAGAGCTAAGTATTTAGCAAATAATGAAGACCTTCTCACTTCCATCCCCACTAGAGGCTCAGCCATATGGAACTCTATATGTAGCTCGCTTCCCATCATTCGTGCTGGCACTAAATGGAGATTCGGGAATGGGCGTCTCATTGATTTCTGGAGGGATACTTGGATCGGAGATGAACCCCTTGACCTCAATCCCTCTTGGGACCCTATCAAGAGAAGTATCATCAATATACATGGAAGATTAGCTTCGGGCTATTGGCAGAGGGTGAATTCCATCCCCTCATGGGATATCAAGGAATGGGAGGATATCAGCGTCCTGCAAAGAAACCTGCTGTCTTCACTTAGAGCGTTGCTCTCCTCCATATACATCCCTTTTTCCCATAATGAGGACGAGATTATCTGGACTCTCTCTACATCGGGCTCCTTTTCAGTTAAGGCTGCTTATCTCTCGATGCATAGTGCTGACCTAGGCCCCCCTCTTACAAAATTCTGGCCTAAGGAGATCACCCCAAAAATTGGTTTTTTCTCTTGGCTCTCCTCTAAGAATGCTTTCCTCTCTGGGGAGAACCTGAAGAGAAGGGGTTTCTCCCTTCCCACCAAATGTGTTCTATGTGCCAATGAAGCGGAGTCCTCATCACATCTCTTGATCCATTGTTCTTTCTCGCAAGTTATTTGGCAGTGGCTCTTATCGAGATTCGGTGTCTTTTGGATCTTCCCGGATTCCATTCAGGACACCCTCTCTCAATGGAGTTCTCCCTTCACTCATCCGATTCTAAACTTGGCATGGAAACTCCTCCTCCCGCATGGTTTATGGGGCATATGGAAAGAAAGAAACAGAAGAATCTTCAAAGAAAAAAGTCTCAATCCTGGACAGGTGGCTATTCAGATTGCCCTGGCTCTCCAAGAAAATATCAACCTGACCACGTGGTCCAAATATCAGCAAAAACTACAGTTCTGTCACACCCAGGAGTGGCAGAAGTTTTTATCCATTCCTTGTAAAAGAGCTCATACTGATCGGAATTTGGTCTGCTGGCTTCCCCCTCCAAGGGGCTGGAAAAAACTCAATACGGATGGAGCTTCGAAAGGAAATCCAGGTATGTCCGGAGGAGGGGCCATTCTCCGTTGCTCTTCGGGTTTAATTGTTGCTGCTTCTGCTCACAATTTCAATTTTGGCTCCAACCATCGTGCGGAGGCTTTGGCTATCCTCAAAGGCCTTGAGATGGCTATCAATTTGGGCAATGATCCCCTTCAAGTTGAAAGTGACTCCCTCAATATCATAAACCTCCTGCGATCTAATGACCCTGGCCATTGGTCGATTAGGAACATCATTGCTGATATTAGAAGTATACAAAGATCTTTCCTTCAAGTCCAGTTCCAGCATGTCCTCCGGGAAGGAAATAAAGCGGCTGATCTTCTTGCTAATATGGGTGTCCTCATCGAAAATCAGCAAAATTGGACTGATAACTTCCCGAATGACCTCTGTCAGATTGCTCAAAACGACACCTCTCACTGCTGACTGGTGGATTAAAGGGCTGGCTCGGGTTTCGGCTTGCTCACCATGGCCTTCTCAAAAGGCGGCGGTGAATATGGCGAAATTATTTGATTTGACACTTAACACGAGATACTCGATTAAGGTGCCTTGTAATGATGCGGCAAATCCCCGCACGAATGAGCTTTATTTACACATTAATCATCTGAGGAGGTGGCGGAAGGGCTTTAATAACTTAGCCGGACTCCTGTTCAAGCTGGTTTTCATCCACTCCTATTTCCACTTCTGTGACTATTCAAATTCTCATCTCATGGGGGGTCAATTGAAGCGCCTAGAGCCCGACAACTGCGAGTCGTTTAAGAATGATGGCGAGGTGTGGAGCATTTTAGTGGAAAATGGGATTGCCACTTTTCTGGAAAAAATGACTGGTTACTCTGCTCTGGTTTCTTATGCTGTCACGGCTTCGTGGTCGAGGGGTCGGGTCCAAATTGGCAGCACTCGTTTCACCATCTCAACGAACGCCATCGCTGATGCCACCGGGCTCCCTGCTGCGGGCGACATTTACTACAGGCGTTCCCTTCACGCCGAAATTCAAGATTTCAACGCCCCTGGTGACAGACCAAAGAAATATCTTTCTGGCTATACCCGAGACTCTCTGCCCTCTCCCTGGGACAGAGTGGCGGAAGTCATTATGCGGTACTTCACTATCGACGGCAGATACCGACTGGTCTTCGGCCCCCATCTGTTCATCCTCTCCCATCTCCGATGGGGGAGAAAAATCAATTTGGCTGCCTTCCTTTTTCAGTCTCTGGAACATTCTGTTATGTTGGCTCGGGAGGGCGAGGGTGTCATCCTCCACCAGGGTTTACTCTATCTGCTTTTTTCCGTCGCCGCTTCCCACTCTGACCTGCTCCGTTTCCCTCCCAAAATGGGTCGTCGCCGCCGCTCCCCCTCCCCTTCTTCTCGCCCCTCCTCCTCCTCCCTCCGCTCCTCTCGGCGTCGTCGCCGCTTGCTCCTCTCCTCTGGTTCGGATTCCGATGTGGCCATTGTGAGCCCCCCCCCGCGACGCCTCCATTCCCACTGCCACCCCCTCTTTTCCTACGCCCATCTCGTGTCTTTTCTTGGAGGACACAAATGCCTGTGGCCATGCTCCTTCTCCTGTCTCCAGCCCTGGCTACTCTAGCGCGGCTGATCTTTTGGGGCTGGCTCATCTGTACCCTGACTCCCCGGAAGCGGAGCAGTGTGACATCAATCAACATGTGGCGGAACCCTCCTCTCAGTCTGCTGAAATTAAGGACCCCTCTATTGTAAAAGATTTTGCTGCTGACACTCCTCTCTCCCCTCCTATTATGGACTCAAATCCTGCTGATACTGAGTCTGCTGATGCTAAAAAAGACCATAACAGAGCCGAAATCATTTCCTCCATTCTTAGTAAACTGCAGCGTGCCTTCAAGGCTCTGAAAGCATGGGAGGACTTCACGGATTCCACCAGGGCGGCTATTGCTGACGACTGTTCGGAACTTCTCAAGCTGGCTGATCTTCTCGCAAACGAATCTGGCTCTCCTAGAGCAAAAAATGTTGTCTCTGAGCTGAAGAAGCTCATCTAATGTATCTTTTCTTTTTCTCGGCTTGGCTTTTTCTTCGTTCTCCTTTTTTGGAATCTTCTCGGGTATTTTTGCTTTGCAAATTCAAATGCTAGATCTGGCCTGATGGGCTTTCTGTATTAAGGTTGTGGGACCTTCTAAAACCCTCCTTTTACCCAATATATTCCAATTATATTTGAGTAATCGATCTGATTCAAAAGACACTCTTGATGACCCAAGTATTGACTCAACAAATGCAACACACGTTGCTAAGCATCCATATCACTAGAAATTGGACTCAATTCTAATACATACAACTCAACACCTCAAAAATATTGGTCACCAAATAGGGCATCATAATCATGTGGTATAAACACCAACAAATGAAGTTATCTACATGAAATCAACTTACTATGTACAACCTAAAATAGAACTACCCTGATCCAATTAGGTAGAAAGTAGAATTTGCATGTAAATGTAAATTTATTCCGACGAAATTATTAGATGGAAAAAGCAATGATATTTGAAATTTATTTCTTTAAAAATAGTTTCTAGTATAAGTGTTTTCTACTCCAACTTTAGTTCCGATTTTAAGTTGTTTCGAACCACCTACCTTGAGTTTTTCTGTAGCTTGCACAATGTGTCACTGAAAACGCTTGCCTTTTTTATGTAGTTGAAGCTCACCTCTTGTGTACTTACCATGTCAGAACTCCTATATCAACTATGACCTAGTCTCTGAGCTTAGTTGCTTGCTTTCACAATGTATCATGTTCAATCGATTTTCCTATTACACGGACAAATTTGTCAGTTTGATTTTGAGCAGGTGACGCTCGAGGACAACGCATGCGCTGACATATATCCACCTCCAAGTTCAATCCTTGGATGTTGAGGGTTACTCCAAACGTGCGCTACTGCCCCAGTTGCATTTTGGCTACTCATGATCCTGATATCCAAGGAATACTCACACGTACGGATAGATGCAAGGGGCATCCACCCCTTACACCTAAAACATCCACCCAACAACACCCATAATTGCATCACCTCTACGTACCTGACAAGAGGGTTTGCCCTAACCGAGTGAGCATTGACACATTGGTAGTTGAGTATCCCTAAGACCCCTATTTGTTCCATGTTGGCTGCAACACAACCACGCTAGCTACCATATAGAGGGAGCACCACTGCCAAGAAGTTCACCACATTCACAAAACTTGCAGTTCCTTTGTGATGCAAACAATCGTCTACCCAATACAATAGACATTGTTTGCTACACTCCCCACCAAAGAGTAATGCAAACAATCATAGGCAATACTTGATATATTACATTTGTTTTATTATTTTCCAAACTAGGATCCCTGGAATAAAACCATTAATATATGTATATCATTTTGTCAACAAAAATCCCTGAAACAAAACTGCTCAAATAAGTAAATATATTTTTATATTTGTAATTATATCTAGACTTCAAAGGAGTTTTTTTAGTTATGGAACTCGCCCTTTATCCCAAAAAAAAATAAATATTGAATTGTTAAATTACAACTAAAATATAATTTTACAAATTCCGTTAAACAACGTCATATTTTACTAGTACATATTTAGAAGCTCACAGGTCATGTGGCCACATCGTAGTTAATATATAAGTTTAAACATGCCTTTTGGACCTGAAGATCGGTATACAATTTGCCCATGTTTTTTAATTAAAAAACTTGCTAGAAAAAGAGTGGTGTTCTTGGATTCGGTCTCTCTTACAATATGATATCTCAAACTTTTAGACAAATCATTTCTTCATTGCTTCTTTATTAGCACTAATTTCAAGAATAGTTATTCATAGACTCGACACTTAACTTCCTCCAAAATTCTATTTTGAATCATGAGATGCATGGTACTCTTGATTGTAACAAAAGTTTTATCAATCAGCTGGGTAAAATTCAACACCACATTTTTTCAGATTGTTGAAAACAACAAGGATTTGAACAAGAAAATGAAAGAGCTCAATAACATCGTAGGGCAATGTTGTTGTATTTGTTTTGCATGCAGACTTCTTCCCTACGGGAATCTACAGAAGAAATCTACATGTGACTATTGATTTCCTTATGTTTTTTTTCCTATACTATTTTGATTCAGCGTCTTCAATACATTAAAAAAACATATTTTATTTTTTGGATTTAATAAATACTTATTCATAAGAGAGTTCAATGGAGGTGGAATAATCTTATGAAAATCATGCCTCAAATAATCACAACAATGGTTCCTCCATTGTTTTTCCGGACAAATACAAAAGTTCCGCTAAATATTCCCTTACTTTTTGGCTTAATTTTGAAAAGTTGTTTTACAAAAAAATAATAATAAAAATATTTTCCCTACTTTTTAGCTAAAGTTTAAAAAGTTCTTTTATCAATGCACTTCCGAATTCCTATCAATTATTTCTCTAGAAAGACTATTTCCAAATATTCTTGGTTTTTCTAAAATCTTGCAGGTGCATGTACAATCAATGTAAAAAAGGGTAGCCTCAAAAGTTACGATGACCAAAGTAAAATTATATTGCATTTCAAAAGAATGAATTGCTGGTAACAAAATCAGCATTATTACGAGGATCATTGAGTAGGACCATCTGGGAGATGGAAAGAGTACAAATCCTAACTTTCAGCTGAAGTTAACTAACCCACTGAGTCAGATGACACATACCAGAATTCCTATAAAAAATTAACTCTATGGTATCTGCCTTCCAGCAAAACTGGTCATTTCGGCAAATTACCATAAGCCCAATGCTTTCCACCAGACCCCTCCAATTCCAAGCCAAATAAAAATGTTAACTATGGAGATGAGAAAGCCATAACCCCACCATTGAGCCAAAGGTACATAGTTAGCCCCATAGAACACAGGTGCTGATCCAATACCATAGTGGGTAAGACCTCCCATGAGATTTGAAAGAAAAGCAAGAACCATTGCACCAAAAAGAGGCGGGGTTCCTAAAGCACTTGCCACAGATAAAAAGGCAGTGAACATGGCCCCAATATGTGCTGCACCACTCGCAAAGAAGTAGTGGGAATAGAAGTAAAGCAATACCAATATTCCAAAAGAAAGTTGCCACGATAATCCAAGTCCACCTACAACCTGAAACACAATCAAATCGCTTAGGATATACTATACGTCAATAATCAACAGGAAATGGGCATAACAATTGCAGTTAAAATACAATGGAGTATGCATAAGAAAAAAATACCTTCACCACAGTCTGGCTAAACCATGATATTAGCCCATATTTATTAAGATAGCCTGCCATTGCAATAAGTGCAGCAAACCATGTAAGTGTGTCCCAAGCTACAGATTCAGCCAAGCACTCCTTCCATGTCACAACTCCTGTGCATAGGAGGACAGACAAACCAAGGATTGCTGCAGTGACAGCATCCACCTTAATCATTCCTCCAAATATCCACAGACCCACCTGCCCAGAAGACCAACATACTCGTTAGCGCTATGAAAAAATTGAAAGATCTCAAGTTCAAGAAAATACCATATTCAAACCTCGTCATGAAAAGAATATCTATAAGGAAGTGAATAACAAATTCCACTCTGGTATGTGTCCGGCATCAACTACAACATGGGGTCGAAATCCTCTTAAAATGTGAGGGTTAACAACAGGAAGTTCCACCCCTTTGGGAATTAATGCTGATGCTGAATCATTTATCTTGTCTAATCCTAGATCAGGTCATGCTCCTGCTCTGTTAAAGCTTCATGGCTTTGAACAGCCCAGAAACACTGCATTTTAAATTAATCCCCAGTTCATTGAACATAAAAACTTTTCTGGAAATATCAGACAATGGTGGAATGGAGTCGATATAGAAGAGTCTGATATGTATAGTTTCCATTGCACTAAAATATACGACAAAGGAATTGTTATGAAGCAAGATTGAGTCAAAAAAATAAGTGTGCAGGAGGCTGGAAGTGATAATCAGTCTGGTGATAAGTCGGCTAGGATCAGATGATATCAGAACAGAGAAAAAAGAATTATTGTCTTTGTTGGAGAACTTGGAGAAAGAGGAGGGTTCCTTGTGACTCAGATCCAAAACTTTATGGGTTCAACAAGGAAGTGCAAATACCAAAGTTTTCACAAGGTTGTGGTTGCTCACAGACTGACAAACCATATTGCTCTGCTTAAAAGAGAAGGTGAGGAGGATTTAACCGAGGATAAGACAATTAGAGAGGCAGCCAAGGATCATTTTCAGACATCATTATCTGATGATAATAGTGGCAGGATTGAGGCTCGAGAAGATCTGGTTGAGGTTATCCTAAATATTGGTATGGAAGATATGAATGAGAGGCTGTTGAAGGAAATAAAGCTTAAAGAGATTACAAAAAAAGTGAAGGAAATAAAGCTTAAAGGGTTAAAAAGAAAGTGAAGGAAATAAACCTTGATGAGATTTAAAAAATCATCTCCTCCTTTCAATTGGACAAATCATCAGGTCCAGATGGCTTCGAGGCCAATTCCTTCCGTATGTGTGGGGAATCATTGCATAGATCTTCTTGCTATGGTGGAGGATTCCAGGGTCTCGGGCAAAGTTTGAAAGGCATTTAATTTTCTCGCTTCAATCCCAAAAGAAAATAATGCTAACAATATTGATACGTTGAGGCTTATATCTCTTTGTAATTTTTCTTACAAAATTATCTATAAATCATGGTTATTAGTCTGCAAACTTGGCTTCCTCGTGTCATATTGGAGGAATGAGGTGGGACTTTTAAAGGACTTAAGATCTTTGATGAAGTAAATATTGCTCTGCAAGCTAAAAGGAAAATCATGATGGTTAAAATTGATTTTTCCCCAACCTATGACCATCTCAACAGGAATTTCCTTCTTGTGGTGCTGCATAAGATGGAAGTCTATGAATGGTCAGTCAGTGAGATGGGTGGAAGAGGGCATTAGTCAAAGCTACTTCAGATTTCTTTAGGGCTACGCAAGGAGGCAAGGTTGCCTCTTGTTCCGGCTTCCTATATAATCATGGTGGATTTGCTGAGTTCCTGTCCCTTTGCAGGTAATTATGGTGGATTTGATAAGTTATATGCTCGACCATGCAAAAGAGCAGGGCACATTCACGGTGCCTCTATTTCCTCAATTGTGGATAAGTTCACCCATTCACAATTCATTAATGACCCCTAATTAACGGGATATTCTTCTGTGGAAGAAGCTAGGCACCTGAAAAGAACTTTAGACAGTTTTTGAGGGGCACCAGGGGCTAAAATTAATGCTGCAAAGTCTGATGTTTATGCTTGCAATTGTTCCATGGTGTTTGCTAAAAAATTAGTTCAGAGTTTTGGATATAGATTAGAGGATATCAAGCAATTTTTTTCTATCTTAGAGTTACTATTGGTCCGCGCAAGTATGTTAAAACCTAATAGGAACATGTTTCGAGTAGAATAATGCAGAGATTAAATCTATGGACACATCGGTTCGTTACCTTTGGCTGGGAAGGCTGTTTTGATTTAATCTGTTTTAACCTTTATTCCTCTTTATTTGTTGTCTTCCATCCATGCTCCTACTGGCATCATCAACACTTTTGAAAACATTTAACTCTTTCTTGAGGAAAGGTGTTCGGGAACAAGAAAAGATGAAATTCCACCTTGTAAAGTGGAATGTTGTTTGCCTTCCAAAACTGTGGAGCCAAATTGATTTGGAGGATGAACAACGAGAGTAACTGCTGGGAGAAGAATTACGATGAATAAATAGCTTGGATGAAGCTTTCCCAAAAAAAAATGGTGACGAATGAAATCCCTTCTAATGGTTCTGCTGTTGGGCTGAACATGTACACTGCACTTTTTCTTTTTAGGAGGGGGTGTTTTTGGTTTGTGGGTGATGGTAAAAATGTGTACATGTGGACTGAATTCTATATTCATGATTATTTTAGGAATCTAGAGGCGTGTAAAGCGAATGATTTTTTGAAGAGCAATAATATCCTTGGCAAGTTGAGAGGTCATACCTCTAAAGTGTGGGAGGACTGGGATATTGATGCAGAGGAGCTGAACCAAAAGTTTGAAATATTCTTAAGCTGCTTAAAGAAAAAAATATCAAGATAAGAGGCGTTTAAGACGTAATTATTTGGAAGGCTTTTGAGAAATCTGGAAAGTACCATGTGCATACAATATACTTTTGTCTAGAGACTACAGTCATTTATCCAACAAGGAGAGTGTTTGGGGAAGGCTTTGAATGGATAAATCAAGCCCCAAAATTGAGAAGTTCACGTGGATCCTTTCTCACAAGGAACTTCTGATGGCTGAAGACTTGTTCTGTCAGGTCATCCATAGTCCACCTATGAGTTTCTGTGTAAGAAGAAGGGTGCAGATAGCAAGCATATCTTCATTCAATGTGAATTTACTTCCCATGTATGAAACCATATCTAGGAATTGATGGGATTCAGAATTGATATTACTGAAACAATATCTTCTTGTTCCATGTTAATAATTGACTGGTTAAACAAGTATCCTTGTAGCTTTAAAGGGGAAGCTGCAATCCAATATTCATAGAAAATATTACCAAGAGTTGTTATTTGGCATATATGGATAGCCAGAAATCTTGCTACATTCCAAAATAAAACCAACAATCCTTTCAGCTCTGATACCCGTATTACAGCACTAATAAAGATATTACTGAAAATAAATCAAAGCTTTATCTTATCTAGCTGTAAGCTGAATAAGGAAGAAGAAAGGCTGATTCAGATGATGGATGGGCCAATCTATTTCCCATAAATAGTGCAGAAAGGAAAACATCCTGAACTACAATGTGGTTTTTATCATCTATTCTATGATGGTGCTTGCAAGAACAACCCAGGGGCTGCAGGTGCTAGTGGAGTTATTGTTGATAACAAGAAAGAGTTATAGTGGAGTATGCTGACAGGCCATGCATGAACTCAAACAATGCTGTCGAGTTTTTGGCTCTTTCCAGAGGTGTAAAAATTGCTATTTCAAAAGGACTGAAAATCTTGGAAGTTTAAGGTGATTTGACATTGGCCATGAACTCCGTGAAAAGAATTTGGAAAGTGGGCAATCTTCTTCTAAATATTCTTTTGCAGGAAATTAAAAATTATGCATAGGATTCCAAATCATCAGGTTTGAACATGTTAGAAGAAATTATAATAAGCCATCTAATTCCCTTGCTAACAAAGGTGTCACGTCTGGGGCTGCTTATTAGCAAGTGGCATGAGCCTTAGCACAGGGTTAACTTGTATGTTATCTTTATCTGTATTGGTAGAGTGGTGGCCAATTTTCTGGGGTAATGTCTTTCTACAGCTAGTTGCTTCAGATTATGACTAACCGTAACACAACATACAGATTTCTCTTTGTTGTGTGGAGTGGGTGTCGTTTCACCTTTCCTTCCCTTTTTGGGTTGAGGTTTTCTGAACACTAGCTTATTTTTAAAATGATATGCACCTTTTCGTTCCCAAAAACAAGGGAAATTCCTTAATACAACAAACAAATGGAAGTTGAAACCCTGTTAGAAATAGAACCCAACGTTCTTTGTATTTTGAGATTGATGAACAATACAAAAGGTAGATTCATATTCTTATTTCTCCAAAACACAGATTCAAAGTGTATAGGAGTCTAGGACCATAGATTTACAATAAAAAGCCTTATCAATTTTCTTGACCAATCTACGCTTTTTGAACATACACCAAAAAGTTAAAAACTTAAAAGTATGCCTCTTCACTGAAGATCGTGGTTTTGTTTTTTGTTATAGATTTTAGTTGTTTATATTTACAAATTACAGGTACAGTGATCCAAAATCAAGAAGTCTCCTAAGCATGAAGATGAGATTGATTTGCAGGTTGCAGCTGAGATTGCTGTCATGGAGCATAACAATAAGTTCCAAAAGATGGAAAGAGCGGAAGGAAGAAAAGAATACTTTCGTACAGAGGTAAGTACCTCTATTAAAGGTTGTTGAATTTCAATCAAGTTTTTGTAAATAAAGACAATACATGGGAGGATATTTTGTCTAGTTGTATAAGAGGAGTTGAGCAGAGCACAAAGTTGGGATTTGGGATTTAGGCATTGAGAATACCTAGTTATTTCCACTATTTGTAGGTGCCCAACCAACTGTAGGAATTTAGGAGCACTTAGCATGCTCATTATTAGCTGAGTTGACTTAGTATCACTTAGTGATTTGTGGGTGGTTTAATTTGGCGAACAAGTCTCCCAATATATTTGTCTTTTTCTATTTTGAGAATGTCAAGCCTACCCTAAATTGTTTAGGCAGCAAGTGAGAAGACATGCAGTTGAGCGCAGCTGTAAATAGAGATGTGTGTCTCACTAAAAAAGAAAAGGAAGTGAGGGACAATAGATAAGGTTTTGTCCGCTCTTTACCTCTCCTTTTTTTGGGGCTAATTTATGTAAGGAAAATATATCATTGGAGGAGGATTATCAACCCTTTTTAGAGGAACAGTCAAAGATAGAGAAATTTGGGGTTGTGTTGTTGGATAATCACAAATTTGGGAAGATACGAGCCTGTGAGCCTTAGAGATATCAGGACAGATTCCTGTAGAGTGTTAGGGAAATTGCAGGGTCTGCAACAGGTGTTCGTAAAGCCTTGAGAAGCTAGGAGAGTGAAAAAGATAGGAAAAGAGTCACTTTGTTTGTAGATGCCATTAAGGCTTTGAGTATTAATGAAAAAGGGTGTTTTCGTCACTTGTTTCTGCTGTGTGACTCTAGGCTGCAGGGTTGGGCTCTCATTCACTTGAGACCCCATTCCTGAACCGCATCATCAAATCAGAATGCTCATTTGTTCTTTAGAGAAGTAATTCAGTTGCATGGCATTCCAGAAACCATAACATGTGACAGGTACACTAAATTTTTAAGCCACTTTTGGAGAACCTTGAGGAAGAAATTGGATAGCAAGCTGCATTATAGTTCAGTATACCACCCCCAGGCTGATGGTCAAATAGAGGTGGAGAATAGAAGCCTGTGCAACCTACTGAGATGATTGGTCAGTGAGAACCCCAAGGAATGGGATTTGATTCTATCCCAAGTTGAATTTGCCTATAGTTACAGCAATAATAGGTCTACAGGTTACATCTGTATGGTGACTGTAAATCCTAAAGGTTCTCTAGACATAATTGAGATGCCAAAGGCCCGCAAATCACCCGAGATGCTGCAGATTTTGTACAGAATATTTGAGAAGTACATCCAAAGGTTTGGCACAAATTGCAGGCAATGGATGAACAATATAAGAAAAATTCTGCATATAAGGGAAATAGCTTTCCAGGCAGAGGAGTTGGTCATGGTACATCTGCGCAATGAGAGGTATCCTCAAGGTACTTAAAACCAATTAAAACCCGAGAAAATTGGTCCTTGTAGGATCTTCAAGAGTATAAATGACAATGCTTGTGTAATTGAACTCCCTGGGGAGTTGGACATCAGTCCTATCTTTAATTTGACTGATCTTTGTTTGCTCCACACCGGTATGAATGATGATTTGCATAACAAGAAAGATATCAAATGGAACAAGCACCTGTCGAAGAAGAAATAAGAACAAGTTGAGAGGCTGAACAAGTTGAGAGGCTGTTGGACACCAAATTTGCTGCTACAAGATCCCAGTCATATAAAATGTATTTTGTTAAATGGGAAGGTTTGCCAGATCCCTTTAATACTTGGACCACAGAAGCTAACTTGGTTAAGTACAGCTGAACAGCCCCACACTATGACTCTGAACCAGGAGGTTTAAAATTTATGAAAATTGGACTGAATGATGCATCACCAAATCTGGAAGTCAAATTCCTCATCCCATATTATTAGTGTAATTGAAAAATCGGAGAGGGGGTCGTTTTACTAATAATAGCAGTTGATGGAACATCCCTGTGTTTTGGGGAAAAGGGGCAGTTGTTATAGATATCTAAAGGAAAAATTTAGTTAGAAGCGGTTTTTTGCTGATGGTGGTATTGTGTGGAAGTAGAGATATAACTAATAAACTGCTTTAGTTAGAAGCGGATTTTTGCTGATGGTGGTATTGTGTGGAAGTAGACATATAACTAATAAACTGCTAGGAGAGGAATAATATGATCTGGTTTTTATGTTGTTAAAAAAAATTGCAGCATGTCTTTCTATTTCTCTACGTTATTCTGCTGTTTTTGTTTTGAGGAATGATAAAATAATTTGCAGGTACAGAGATCTGTCTGGATCAAAAAATGATGTAAAATTCAAACTCAAGAAGACCCTTAACAACAAAAGAACCGAACAAAGAAAAATCAGTGTGCAGATTAATTTTGTAAATGCAATTGACAAAAAGGCAGTGTAATGCAAAACAAATTTGTGCGTGTCAAATTCATCGAATAAATCAAAATGCAATTCAAAATAAGTTGTACATTAAAACCCCTGGTTTTGCCATCGGAGTGAATTTACGTTTACAAGTAAAATGATCAGTGCTCAAGCTCTTTCTTAAAAATAACAAAAACGGAAATAGAACGCAAAAGAAATTCTTGAGTGCAAATTCATTATGAAAAAAATTTGAAAGCAAGAGTGTTTATGGTGACAACTGACAAGTAAAATGAGAAGTACGTCGATTTCAATTTAAAATTAAATGATCCAAAGTTTACGAGCCTCCCTGATGCAAAGGTCAAAGGAAACAAAACAGAATGATGTAAATTACCGTGACTAGGAGAGTGGCGGCCATGATGATCTCGTTCTTTGTCATCGGCCCCATCTTTTTGAGCTTCTCCTTGGCAAGCAAGGGCGCATCGGGGCTACTCTTCACCGTAGGCGGATAAATCAAATACAGCAAAAACGGCACCACAATTAAAGACACGAGTCCAGGCACCAGCGCCGCCAACGCCCACTCTGTCCAACCGATCGTCTGCCCGATGGCCCCCGCCGCCAAATTGACGCTCAGCGGATTCGCCGCCATGGCCGTCAAAAACATAGCCGAAGAGATCACCGACGTCTGGAAGCACGTCAGCATAAGCCACGACCCCAGCCGGCGTTCCGTCCCGTCTCCCACATTAGAACCGCATGCCACACAGAGAGATTTCACTAAGGGAAGAAAAATGCCGCCCGCACGGGCCGACACGGAAGGGATAGCCGGCGCCAGGAGGGCCTCGCTGAATACGAGGCTGTAGCCGAGGCCGAGCGAGGAGCTGCCGAAAAGAGACACGAATTGGTATGCGACGCGGTTGCCGAGGCCGGTTTTGATGAAGCCGCGGGCGAAGAAGAAGGCGAGGGCGATGAGCCACGGGATCTGGTCGCCGAAGGCGGAGAAGGCCGCCGCGAATGTTAGGGTTTTGGTCAGCACGGCCGCTCCCAGGCCCATCAGGGCGACTGCCCCAAGCGGCAGGGGTTGCGTTATTATGCCTACGATTGTGGCGAGAAAGATCGCAAGCAGTTGCCATGCGTTCTTTGAAACGCCAGACGGAGCCGGAACGAGCCACAGAATGACGCCCGTGGCGATCGAGGCCGCCAATGGCTTTAGAGCCGCGCCTTGCCATTGCTCCGGTGGCTTGGCCACGGGTGCACCAGAAGCCGATGCAGATGCGGAGGCGGAAACATGCACTGTTGCCGGTCGCGGTTTCGAGCTGTTGTGAGTGCGGCGTGTAACGGAAGGGGCGTTCAGCGCGCGCTTCTGCCACCAGTTGGAGAAGAGTGGATTGTCATGGCGGCGTGAAGAGATCGAGGCGCATGAAAGGAGCGGCTTGGCTGGTAGCGAGGAACGGGCGAATGAGGAACGCGATCGGGAAGAAATTTTAGGAGTTGGTGCGTGGAGAACGAGTGTGGAAGAGGCTGTCAAGGCTGCTGAAGCCATATTTCTCTTCCCTCACCACAGAGTCGCTGCCCGCGAATTCCAGGCAGCACCGAACTTGATGGTTTCTCACGGTTTAACTGGTCTCCAAGAGATCAGAATTGGTACAACTAACGGCGACTTTCTTTCGTCGTCATTAAAAAATTTGAAACTATTAATTAGGTAATTATTTTTTGTGGGATTTTTACTCGTCTAAGTTACAGCATGATAAGTAACTAAACGTGAGTTCGTAATTGGGTTAATTTGTGATTACTTCGATGTTTAATTTGTGTACTTCTGGCACACGAAAATAGATAATAGACAAAGAGGAAGGGCTCACCAAAAATATCATGCATTACTCACTCCAGGAGAGGTAATATACCCTAAACCCTATTTGCGCACATGATAACATAAGTTGGGTCGGAGTCCACATATATAATAATATTTTATGTAATAAAAATTTGAAAGTAAAATGAGGTGGCAATTAGTAAAAGCACAAAAAATCTGACATATTTATCAGGGGTTGTCAGAGACCTTGGGCAAGCCTCGGCAACAGTACTTGTTGTTGGGATGCTCGTACGACTTAGCATTTCTGCACTCTAAGCACGATTTTTTTGTTCATGTGCGTGCATCTTGAGTTAGTATAGAGAGAATGTATGTTTCAAGGGCTTTTGAGTAATTTTTATTGTCGTGTGTGTTTTAGGGTATGTTTTTCAAGGGACTAATGGTGAGCAAGTGAGTCTTTATTATTACCTCACAATATAAGTTTGTGTTTCAAAAATATTTAAAATATAGCATATTCTTCCAAAACCAATACAAAATGTATCAAGAAATCCCTCATAAGAAGTGATGCAGGAATAACAATAAGGAAAAACGATCAACATAAATTTTGATATTAAAGAAATTGTCATGGGTGAAAATGACACTTCAAATATGTTAGTGTAGGTTATTATTTATCCTTTTATTTATTTGTTAGGATAATTCTTACACTTGTGTTAGCCCTACACTTGTTGGGCTAGCTTGCTTAGGTGTATTAATTGTGTGGAGTTAGCTTACTAGTTGTGTTGTGTTAGTTTCTCAGTTATATGGAGTTAGCTTACTAGTCTTCTAGAGTTAACTTAACTACCAATATCAGTTGGTGGGAGTTTTTCACCATTGATTTAGGTAGTGGTTGCACTTCCCTCCTCTTATATGTACATCTTTCTTGTTGAGTAATTCAAGTCATTGTATTATAATGTATTAAGCATTATGGATTACGATGGATGTCCATATATGGTATTTTAGCTCTTCTGTTTTGCTAATTTATCTTGTGATTTGGACAGTCGATGGCAAAAACAAAGTAATAATACTCACTGTATATTATATTTTCTGTCCCCAATATCTTGTGCAATACATTAGGCTAATATATAGCCATCATAATAGAAAACCAGTACCCTATAAAATAGGAACCCATACAAACAAATAACCCGTTAATAGATTTATGGGTACAACAATAATAATATGATCTAAGTATGTAATATTGTTTATAACAATATTACTAACCACCCAAACTATAATGTAAACATTAATATTTATTTTCCTAACATTCCCCCCCTTAATGTTTACATGGTACAACATATCTCGTTTACTTATTGTAGCCTGCCACCTCTGTGTGCTCATGATCAACTCCGTAAATGTGCAGCATTGGGCTTGCACAAAAATCGAACATGTGCCAACGCACATTTCTTCCACTGATGGTTTTCTCCGGCTTCTACCAACAACCTTACCAATTGGTTTTGCAGGTGTACCAATAACCTTTCACACTTGGTTTTGCAGGATTACCAAAAACCTTACACAATTGGTTTTTACAGGTTTACCAAAAACCTTACACAATTGGTTTTTACAGGTTTACCAAAAACCTTTACATCATGGTTGCTACAATACTTTTGATCAATATTATACAATGTCACTATAAAAGGGAATCATGTAGGAAATACTGCTTTCAAAACTGAACAATAAAACATAATGGAAATGGAACAATGAGACCATGTTCCTCCCCTCATTGTGAACATTTCACTTATTCAATCCAAAACAGGAACTCTGAAATCATACTGCACACAACAAACTGCAATTCAGAAATGAAAGAAAACTCACACAAACACTATCACCACAACTTCATGCGGCCCCGTCGTTGGCGATTGACGAGAGGTCGCTGAATGACCTCCATCCTCCTGTGCCTCCGTACTCCATTTAAAAATCATCTAGAAGAGAAAATCTTCATCACTTTGATGTGCAGTATTTTCTTCCTCTTCATTTTCTCTTTCTTCATCAACAATCATGGCATTATCTTGTAGTTTCCCATCAAGTAAGTCTTGTGCTCTTTTTCTGCAATTGTTAGATATATGACCAGGTTGTTTACAATAGTAGCATGTAAATTGTTTCTTCGGTCCTTTAGAGGTTGAACCGTATATGGGTATTTTCTTACCAAATGCTTTCTTGTTTCTGCCAAACATTGTAGTCTCCTCTGGTTCAACAACCATAATTCTTTTTTCTTCATCTAACAAAGAAGAAATAAGTTCTTCTAGACTTGGATTTATTTTGCTTAATGTAAAGACCATATTAGAATAACATGAAGGCATATTATTAAGTAATACTGCTTTAGTATCATCATCAGGTACATCTACTTTTATGCCAGCAAGTTGATTACAGATAGACCGAAACTTACTGATATGCTCCACCATGCTCTCACCTTCTTCCATCTCGAGGCCGAACAATCTTTGCTTTAAGGATATCGCTGCGCTTCCCATTTGTGATCCAAACAACTTGTTCAATGTCACCCAGATTGTATGAGAGGGACTTTTTAAAGTCTATATGATGTAGATAAGCATCTGATAGACCCAATCCGATAATTGCTGTAGCCTTTCAATCTCTGCTGTCCCATTTTATTGCTTCATCTGCATTTGTCGGTTTTTTTTCTTTTCCATCAACAATATCCCATAAGTCTTTGTTGATTAGGAATAATTGAGTCCGCACTTGCCAGGTATGAAAATCTTTGCCTTCAAATTTTTCAATGTGACTCAACTTATTCATTATGAATTTTCACACAGTATGGACGTCGGATTCTACCGAGAATGCGTCTGTGCAATAACACGTAAAAAGTAATTAAAGAGACTTAACAATTTTTCACAAACTACAACAAATTGGTTAAGAGTAACTAAGAGCCATAATTTCCCTGACCTCTATAACATGTGTATGCTTTGCTAAGAAATTCAAATACCTTGGAAAAATACTTGCCTTTATTTGTCTGCCTGATCTATAGCTGGATGCGACTCAATGTGTATAAAAAAAATTCCAACGTAGATCTCTGCACCTGCAGCTTGTGTGGACCGGAGATCATTGTAATTCGTGGATCTATGCACCCGCAACCAGACCGTTCTGTGGAGGAGATGTGTCGAAGCACCATGCAAGGCTAGATAATAATAATTTTCCTATTGATAAGGACAAATTAACATTCACGGCTCAGTAGATATTGCTGCGACTGCCATGCATGGTCATACCAAACACTGGATCTGCAGAACTCAGAGCTTGATACTAGGAACAATGGGAAAACTTGTGCGCCCACCATAACATGAGTTTATATCAGAATCTTCCTGTGGCAGAACAAACACAGACGGAATCCACAACTACAGGGAACAAAATTGAAGTCCGTGACATCCAAATCCTTATAGCAAATTGGGCAAGACAACGGCACTGGAACTGATGGAGCAGAGGTGTTGTGATGGTTATTATTCCATTTGATCTGTAAATGTCTGCAGTAGTTCGCTAACACTTAATTTGTAGAATAGCCGCAAAAATCAGAGGCCGAATTTGATCAAAAACTTCTAAGCCTCGTTCCCTCCTATGGAATTTGTGACTCATTCCATCGATTCCTCTCTGTGGATAATCCAAGCTATGCAATAAAAAACCAATGCATCATGCATGCGTTGAATAAGCACATTCCTGAAAGGAATCTAAACTGAGAGTTTGGCAGATTCAGAAAATGATAGAGATGCGACCCATTTATGCCGTGTTGTTTCAAAATCTGATCCGTATCAGAATGTTACACAAAGAACGAAATTATTAAAAAAACTAAGAAACACTTGTATGCCACTAATATACACTCAAATCAAATCAATATGACTCCATAGCCTTCTTGAAAAACCTGCTCTGATTACCAAATCTTGTGATTTGGACAGTCGATGGCAAAAACAAAGTAATAATACTCACTGTATATTATATTTTCTGTCCCCAATATCTTGTGCAATACATTAGGCTAATATATAGCCATCATAATAGAAAACCAGTACCCTATAAAATAGGAACCCATACAAACAAATAACCTGTTAGTAGATTTACGGGTACAACAATAATAATATGATCTAAGTATGTAATATTGTTTATAACAATATTACTAACCACCCAAACTATAATGTAAACATTAATATTTATTTTCCTAACAATTTAATGTGGTGTGTTATTATCATCTGAGATCGCGGCTTGGAACAATCTTCTTATCATTTCTTTCATGGTATCAAAGCGATAGATGATGTAGACATTCATCTGTAATTTTTTTTGCAAACAAGGGTTTATTATTTTCATGTATTCATAATTTGTTAGCACTTTTTTGAACATGCATTTTTTTATGCAAAATGAAGTGCGCCATTGGATTTGGAAGGTGTCAAAACCCTAGAATCGATTGTAAACTCGACCATGTTTTGAGACAATCAAAATTGGACGCAAATATGTACCCTATGGATATTTCTATTTTGGATGCGGTGTTTAATCCACTTGATGCAAATATGTACCCTCTAGGTGTATTATTTTATCCATTGGATATAAGTGTGTACCTTCTGGATGCATTCTTTTACCCTTTGGATATTTTTATTTTGGATGCAGTCTTTTATCCATTGGACGTCGATCTATACCCTCTCGATGCATTCTTTTATCCATTGGATATAAGTGTGTACCTTCTAGATGCATTCTTTTACCCTTTGGATATTTTTGTTTTGGATGTAGTCTTTTATCCTCTAGATGTAGATCTATACCCTCTAGGTGCATTCTTTTATCCATTGGATAAAGACGTGTACCCTCCGGATGCAATGATTTACCCTCTGGATATTTAGGTTTTTGGGCACAGGCTTTTATCCTTTAGTCGCATGTCTGTATCATGTGGATGCACTCTTTTACCCTTTGGACATTTGGGTGTCACGTGTACCTTTAAAAAAACATCAACATTAAAATATTATTTTAATCGACAAACCTTCTAGAGCTCATAACTTTTGATCCGTAGCTCAGATTAAGGTAATATTTGTTTTGAAATTGTGTATTTTTTCAAGATCTACGCATTGGTGAAATTTGTATACACATATTTCAAATGTAAAATATATTTTTAATCATTGTAATATTTACATGCACTTAATTATAAAGTTTCAAATTTGGGAGGGTATTGTAATCACTTGTGGAAGCAATTTTAGTTGAGCCCGACGTCCTAAACTTTTGGGTGTTGCATTCTTGTATGTATAGGTGTATACATGTATATCTCTCTTGTTTGTTGAGATATTTTGGATCTGTATTTTTGACATTTTTTTTACATGTTGACATCCTCTCTTGTGGGGGAGCTAGTCTGGTGTAGCCCAGTATTAGTTTATTAGTGTTTGAGTAGTTGATTTTGGAAACTCATACAAATCTGTGGTGTCACTCTACTCATTCAGCGGTATGGGAGGGTGTGGTGTTGATACTGAGTCTTTAAGTTTTGTGTCATTGCCTTGTTACGTGTTAATACTGTTTCTTCGGGTTTCGTGTCCTTGCCTTATTACCTTGGTTTTTCTTGAATCGTGTCACTCCTATTTATTTAGATCTCGTGTCTTTTCCTTGTTGTCTTGGTTATTGTTCATGGATTGTGACACACATATTTGTAGCAGTTGATCTTGCTTCTTCAGATTTTGTGTCCTTTCCTTGTTACCTTGGCTTTTCTTGGATCGTGGCACTCTTATTTATTTAGATCTCGTGTCCTTACCTTGTTGCATTGGTTGTTGTGGCACACCTATTTGTAGTAGTTGATCAAATTATGTTTGATGTTTTTTTACACTTTCAACATCACTTCATAGACAGCCTCCTTGCATGGAGCTATTCTGGTGAAGCCTAGTGTCAGTTATTTTTGAGTTCTATGATTAAACAGTGGATTCAGGCCACAATGCGCACCAAACTTCTTCAATATTATATGATTTTTTGCAGTTGAGTTTCTTAGAATATCTTGTAGTGAAATTTTGTTCTCTCTACTTTGTTATTATTGGTTTGGGTACCTTGCGGTGTCTAATTTTTCCAATTATCGTACATGGGTACCTCATCAGGCCTTGTTGCCGAGACCCACCTTTTTTTTCACCCACCTAAGTTATGCTTACGGGAGGGTTGTAGTGTAGGTTATTATTTATCCTTTTATTTATTTATTAGGATAATTCTTACACTTATGTTAGCCCTACACTTGTTGGGTTAGCTTGCTTAGGTTTACTTGTTGTATATAATTAGCTTATTAGTTGTGTTGAGTTAGTTTCTCAGTTATGTGGAGTTAACTTACTAGTCTTATGGAGTTGACTTAACTACCGGTATCAGTTAGTGGGAGTTCTTCACCACTGATTTAGGTAGTAGGTGCACTTCCCTCCTATATGTACATATTTCTTTGAGTAATTCAAGTCATTGTATTGTAATGTATTGAGCATTATGGATTATGATGGATGTCTATGTATGGTATTTTATGTCTTTTGTTTTGCAAATCTAATGCAGTATGTTATTATCATATGAGATCGTGGCTTGGAACAATCTTCTTATTGTTCCTTTCAAACCAATACAAAAAGAAAGAAAGAATCTCCAACCTCAATTTTGGAAGTAGAACTCAAACCTAGAGAAACAAAAGAATCATTGGAAGAAGCCGTGTGACGAGAAGCACCAGAATCAATAACCCAACTGTCTACAAGCCGCAATCTTCCAAAACTAATAAAAAATGTATCAAGAAATCCCTCATAAGAAGTGATGAAGGAATAACAAGAAGGAAAAATGATCAACATAAATTTTGATGTTAAAGAAAATGTCATGGGTGAAAATGACACTTTGAATACAATAGATCAAGGAGAAAATACATAAGACCTCCAAACGAGAATACCCAAAAACAACATAAGTACATAAATTAGTAATCGCATGTAAAATGTGAGATGCAAACGCCAAAGAGATTGCATCGAATAAGTTAAATTTGAGGAAAGAAAACACCAGAGGAGAAAGAGGGGTGGTGAAGAAGGGGGTTTAGGGAGGAGAAGTCTAGGGGAGGGGAAAATATTGGTGGTAACCAATGTGAAACTCTTCTTCTTATGACCGAGCACATATGAACCATACATTACAATTTTGTCAATTATTTGAAGGAGAAGGGGGTGTAGTGTGCAGGTCATTAAGGCAATGTACTTTGGAGATACCCTAAAAATGAAGGAATTGTCGATGAATACTTAGAAGAGAAACTTACATATGTTTAAATCTTGAACTCTAGATATGTTAGATACAAAACTCTACTTTTAGGGTTTCTTATATCATTGAATTCGTGCACATTTGCGATTAGGGTCTCTATAGAGATAAGGTAGTGATTAGGGTTTCCCCTTGAATCAATAGTCTTGATGACATCAATTTTTCAATGACCACTGACACAAAACCTTGACCTTCCATTTCCCCAATACATGTCAGGCACAACCATCAAGACTGCCATTTGGAAACATTTATTGTATTTAATGTTTGAGGGATTGGAAAAAGAGGGAAATTATTATTTTGTGTGCGTCTAGGTCCTTCTTTGATCATCTAGCTCATTCAAGGTTATAAATAGGGAATGTTTTAGTTTGAAGATTATAATTTGGTTGATCAATTTGAAGATTATAATTCGATTAATTGGTTTGAAGATTGTAATTTGTTGAGCCAAAAAATCTAAATGTATGGAATTTTTTGAATGCGTGGATGTTGGTCTAGGACAATTAGAAGAGAACGTCAACCCATATGTCAAGGCTTGGGGACACGTGTATCTTGCATCATCTAGTCATTTAAAGAGTTAACCAATGCAATGTTTAACCACCTTACGCAAAGCAAAATAGTGGGCAAGTCGAGAGAAGATGCAAACTTTGGTGATCTTGTCAATAGTGTGAGGAGCTACAAGCTACGAGCAAGTATGAATTGTAGTACTAAAAATAGGATCCATGATGCAATATGATGTTGAGCTTAGAGGACCCTTGATGCAAATATTGAGGTTTATTGATCTTAAAACAAAATGTAATCCAACATAGATCAAAGTTGAGGGATCTAATCGAGCTCATAGAAATTACAATCTTTATTGACAACATAAAGCTAAGAAAATCACAGGTGAGAGACAAAGCATTCATTTTACAAGGTCAAACGAGGAAAACGATTCATGAAAGATAAAAAAAATGCATTCCAAGGTGAAATGGGGAATATGAGACCCTTTGGGACCTCATATCCTAATAGGTAAGTTCTCTAAAAAATAGAGATGGCTTCATTGATAATGACATACTTAGTATGGTGGAAGACAATGTCATGCATCAGTCATGGACATTTAAATAAGAAAATCTCTTTCCATTTATATTATTTTGTAGCGAGCGGTAGTTACAAAACAAAATATTGGCACTTTAAGTCTTTCCACCTCCAGCGCTAATAACCATATCTACAAAATCCACCTTCGATTGAGCTTCAATAGTTGTTTATGCCCTACTCTAAACTCCCATTTTAGCCCAACTGGGAGGATAGTGGTGCAGGTTTATAGGGTTTGATGGAATCATGTAATAGAGCAACATTATGTGGAGATACTATCTCACAAAACAATCAGGGGACCTAAAATAGATCCACAAGATGTTGTGATTGAGCTCACCAACATTCCCATCGGAAAGTATAATTATTCGCACATTGCAAATGCCTAGTAAAGGAAGAAACATGGTCTTGAAATATCTTTAAATCCAATTCCAAATTTGAGCTCTTTTTAGGGTATTGAGGGACCGTGATAACCCATGCCTAAGGGGGAAACCTCCAGGCTTTAACTTGCACAACACGACATCAACATTATTTTAGAAAGTTAATAATGAAGTGGTTCGTGAGATATCCATATAACACCAAATAGGAAACAATTTCTACATGTTAGAAATACAAGATGACAAAGATAGAAAAACTAAATGTAGGAAGTGTGTTAACGTTGGGTAGAATGTTTGTAATTATTCACACGATGTACATGCCTAGCAAAGGAAGACACATGCTCTTAAAATGTCTAACCTAAATCCAAATATGAGCTCTTTGTAGGATACTAAGGGACTGTGATCGCTCATGCCTAAGAGGGCAACCTTCAACCTTTAACTTAGACAACACGACATCAACGTTATTTTAGAAAGTTAATAATGAAGTGGTTCATGATATATCCACATAACACCAAATAGGAAACAATTTCTACATGTTAGAAATACGAGATGGCAAAGATAAAAAGGCTAAATGTGGGAAGTGTATTAATGTTGGGCATTTCATTTTTCACAGTAGTCGTTCTTCAAAAGAGGAAAGACAAAGAGAGTGGAATTTCTATGGTTTAAAAAGGGTTAGTTATTTCCAACATAAGTAGAAACACATCACTTTTTGATATACTAAAATTTTGATAGGTCGGTCTAGTTTTATATATTTTTAATTTTTGAGAGGTGACTGTATGGATGAAAATTGACATGCGACCTTCAACCGCACTCGACCCCCCGAGGTCATGTCAGAGCAACCGATGTTGAATGTGTGTGGCTAACTATAGGAGGATCAGTGACTAATATCTGGTAGTGTGATCTTCTGGTAGCTGAGTTGGCAAAGGGGAGATTTAGAGGCTATGAATGGGTAGCGTAAATTCCCTATGGTTTGTTTTCCTAACTTGGATCTAAGTGTTGATCTAGTTTGAAGTGTCCAAATTAACTAAGCTAAAACTAACAATCTATGTTACTGCTGAAAGGAAACTAATCTAAAAAAATCACAAAAACTAAAATATAACAATCACAAACAACAATTTGCTTCTATTCTAAATAATTAAAATATCTCTACACTAAAACTAAACAAGCAAAATAACCCGGTGTGGTTATTCACCAATGCTGAGTGTATTGAAACTAAACTATCTTAAAACAAGAACTTTTCCAAATGATCTATGATATATAGACAACCTCCTACAAATATTCTCTCCTTCAGATCCACAGGGATGAGAAGAAGAGGATCCGTCACCGGTGGCTGCTATGAAAGATTCAAAACCTCTTGGAAATTAACTAATTACTTGCAAATAAAAGGAAATTGATTTCTACTCTATTTGATATGATATAACAATGACAAATTACACGAATGAAGGAAATCAAACAACAAATCCAACCTGAAATTCACATAATAGAGGTAAATCTAGCTGTGTAGTAATTTGTCCCCTCAATTTGTCCCTTTCTTTCTTCACATGTTCATATGAGTGAAAGGGATTGGGAATGCAAGAACATCAGTAAGAGAAGACACTTAAGCAATGATAGCTTAAACACATTCTGGTTACAATGCAAGTAGAAGAGAGATACCACAAAATATATGAGCTTGGTTATGTAATTCCTAGCAGGATTGTGGCAGCAATACTATGCAAGATACACAAAAATTCTCAGGCCCTTTTGCTTGAATACAAGCATGGAATATATAAAAATTGGGGTTGTGATGTGCCTTCATGCACAAGGCAAGAAGAGGCAGTTCTAACTAACTAAATCTATTTAAAATAGAAGAGGGAAAAAAAACCAAGCAACCAAGACTATTTTTAGGTTGTTCAATTCACAAACACACCCTAAAAATTAAGTGAAACTGCGCGTGTCACAAGCACACATGAAGATTTCTAGAAAAATCATTAAGGACTGCCTCCCTGTGCAGGGAGGTGGTCCCAGGTTTGCAGCCCAAGCCTGGGAGGCGGTCCTAGGACCGCCGCCCTGCTCAAGGAGGCGGTTCTAGGACTGTCGCCCTACTTTGGGAGGCGGTCCTAGGATTGTCGCCCTACTCTAGGAGGCAGTCTCAGGACTGCCGCCCTGCCTAGGAGGCATTTCTAACACTAAGGCCAAAACATGCACAGAAATGAATGGGAAGATGGAGGCATGGAAAATCTAAGTAAGGATGTCTAGGCTATAAATATACATTGCGAATAGGTTTAGGAGCTTGAACACCTTCTTAAAGGACATGAATCATCTTTGGGGACTTTTGTAACCGTTTTCTGATAATGTAGCACATGCAATTTTGGGTGCGTACAGTGACAAATTGGAATATATATAGTAAAGTATTTTCCATATCAAAAAAGAAACAAGGAGAAAATATTTTGCGCTGGTGCATGGATATGGTGAAATAATTATTGAGTAACATGAGTTAACTAAATCAAAAATAGTATCGAGATTAAGAATAACATCGTAGTGTGTGTTTTTTAGCCATATGGAGGTGTCACTCAATCAACGCTATTAACATGTCTACCACTTTTAGGGCACCAACAACTGGCCCTTACACAACTAAAAGAAATATTAAAAATAAAGAAAATATGGGGGAAATGGGTTTTTCTCTTTTTTATTTTATTGTTTACAATGTCAACATTTTCAATTGGACGACATTTAAATTATTACATAAATGAAGACATGAATGAGAAGTTGGAAAGAAAAATGTGGGAATAAAATACCTACATGTTGTTAGGAAATAAGAGATAAAATATACAGAATAATCCCTTATAGAATCACAATAGTAGAAACTAATATGCAGAAAATATTACAGATCTCAAATAAAAGTGCAGAATAAATAACACAACACAGAGAGACAAGATTTAACGTGGTTCACCCAATTCGGGCTACGTCCACCAAGAATCACTTGCTCAGATTTTATTACAAGCCTCCACTCTCTCAATACAATACCCAGATCCGTTTGGAGCTATGCTCAACAAAATCTACAGAATTTACACCCGAATTCAAAACACATATGCAATACATTTACTTTGTACATCTATCATATGCATAAAACCATATAAATAGGACAACTGCTTAAGCAGTTTTACAAAACCGTGGGTATCAAAACCATGGGCAAAACCCGTCCCATAAACCTATGGGGTCAAAAAACTCGCCCATATGAGAAGAGCATGTTTCCTAATATGTTGGGTGCATTTTTTGAGGCCAAAAAAAAAATTTACGCCAAAAAAAAAAAAATCGGGGGCTGTGCCCCTGAACCCTAGCGAGGATACATGAAAAGTATACAGTACTCTTAGTGTACAGTCTTCAACACTTTCACACATGAAAATAGGCTCCACAACCTAACACATGTCCCACACCTATTCCATGGCTCATATTATTCCTAACCGAATAATATTTTCCATTGTGTTTCACTTTATCACATGGATCTCACTCACATTATTTACGTGAGTGCAATTTACGCTCCTCTACCTATTTCTACTGCTACTGCTACTCCTAATGCTGGAAGGGAAATCCTAAGCTAAAACATGCCAAGGGACTAGGGATAGAAGGATATGTGAAAAGGGAAAACTAAAACTAAGGGAGGTGATAACACCAGAAAGAAAGGGGGATGAACACGATCAACTTTGAGTGAAAATGAAGGAGAATGTGTAGAGGAAGGCTAGACACGCGTAGCACAAACTAGAATGCAACTGCAAAGTCATTTTCGTGAAACACAATTAGAAAAGGAGATGCAAGGGACGTGAGAAAGCACAAAAAACACACAACATGAAGGAAAGGCAAGAAAGAAGAATAAAAATAGGTTAAGGAAGAGAATAGCCACAAAACAATGCTTCTATTACTTCCATAAATGCACAGTTGATTACAATGGCGTCTAAGGCCGATATCCACATGCAAAGACTAGATCTAAAGGTCTACAACTCAAAATGCAAGGAAATACCTTTACAAACTGAAAGTATCCAACCCTTATCAATGAGCAATGCTCTTACATTTATAGATGAATCGATGAGAGAAGGGGAGAAGGAGGGAAAATCTGATTTGAAAACTCAACCACCAATAACCAGCAATGAATGCCTGTAAATCCACCTGTAAATATATCAAATGTGCTTCTCCATGTCTATTTGGCATGTAGGAGAAGGAAAGGGGCAAGATCTGAATCAAATCGGGTGGTTGGAGAAATCAGATCCTGTATTAATGGCATGAGAGATGTTTTCCAACTTCTCACCTACCCAATCCCACCAAAATTTGAACTTGAGTGATCTGGAGTGTAACCCACATCATCAACTATTTTGTCATTTTTTGCCATATGTCACACCTTAGTTGGTTACAAGGATTCGACGCCCTGTTGGCATGATTTGATAGGTTGCGAGTGATACGCTCAATGTCTGACAGTCTATGTAGCACATGAACTGACATAGAAGAAGGCACGACAACGCGCAAAGGAAATAAGCACAGAAGAAGAAAGTAGAAGGAGGCACGTAAAAGTAATGCACACAAGAGGAATGAAAGGAATACCTACAGGAGGAACATATGGAAGAGGTGCAAATCATTACAAGATAATGTGCAGAAACAAGGAAGGGGTACACGCGAAGAATGCCAGGGACTTAGCTAATTTTGGGAAGCAAGTCTAGGGTGCATGCAACATGAACTGCTGGAGGAAGGTGAGTGCATGAGAGTGGGCATGAGGGAAAATGGAACAAATAGAGAAAAGAAGGGAAGATGAAAGGTGTAAGAAAGGAGTGTGTAAGGGCGCGCAAGGAACTGGAGCCAAGGAAACGTGCCAAGAGAACAATTGAAGTGCGCACAACCTGCAATGTAGAACCTCAAAGCCAAAATGGAAATATAAGTTGTCCAAATAACTAGGGGAGTTATTTTGGATAACAATTCTGGCGACTTCGGGGCCATCTGCCTGCTAGATGAAGGAGATCAGTAGCCTGGAGCATCCATTGGGCATGGAGTCAATATATATGAACCTCTGATCTGTAACTTTGAAGAACTACCCCTGAGTCACTTGAAGCATGTTCTGAACTTTGTTCTTAATCCTGCAAGACTACTGAAAACTGTTGGAAGATTTTTGGCATTCTGGAAGCAACAAAAGAGCATGTGTAAGAAGCATGCGAGAAGAAAGAACTATGTACAAACAAGAAAATGTACACGTAACACACTTGGAGGAATTGAAACTACTCTAATATATACAAAATGATGCAACAATATTAATGGAAGGGTTTGAGATAGATCCCATTGACTGGGATTGATAGCGTGCCTCCATCAAGATGAGATAACTCAAAAGAGTTAGCCTCCTTGCAAGAACTGATGATGTATGGGCCACTCCAAAGTGCATCAAACTTTGAATGACCCTGGTTTGGCTCTGTCAACATCCCATTTTAAGACCAAGTCCCCAACTTTGAAAGCTTGAGGCCTAGCCTTTCTGTCAAACCACTTCTTAGTTGATTGTTGATGTTGTTCTAGCTTGATCATGGAAGAATTCCTTGATTCTTCAAGTTCAACCAGCTCTGTCATTCTGATTTCTCTCTGGTCTGTGCCTTCAAATTCCAGTTGTTGGGCAAGTGCTAACGAATTCAACTCAAGTATCAAAGGAAGTGTAGCCTCCTTGCCATAGACAAGCTTATAAGGCGAAGTTCCTATTGCCTTCTTCATTGTGATTATGTCTACCCAGAGCGCACGCGAGACCTTTGTATGCCACTGTCTTTGGTTGATATTCATTGTTCGCTTCATGATTCTGATCAGGTTCTTGTTTGTTGACTCTGCCAAGCCATTGCCTTGAGGGTAGTAGTTGGAAGAAGTCTTCAAATATATTCCAAGGCTTAGCGCCCAATAAGAATATTAGTACCAAGGAAGGCCTTCACATTATCATAGATAATGGTTTGAGGAATGCCAAACCTTGTTATAATACCTTCGAGAAAGTCAAGGATGACTGACTCAGTTGATTCCTTGAGTGTGACAGCTTCTGTCCATCTGGTGAAGTAATCTGTAGCTGTCAGCACCCATTTATGTCCAGTGCTTGAAGGAGGATTGATCATGCCTATGAAGTCAAGACCCCATTGCGCAAAAGGTTGATCTACTTGGATTGGTCAGAGGGGAAGCACTGCCAATTTCTTCTTTCCTATAAAGAAAGTGCATTCTTTGCATTTCATGACCCACTTGTGTGCGTCAGTGAACAGGGTAGGCCAAAAGACTCCTGCCATTATAATATTCATTGTTGTAGTCTTGGTAGAGAAGTGTCCACCAGAGAATCCATCATGAAATTATGCTAACACTTTTTCAATTTGCATTCCATCAATACACCTTAGCAACATGCCATCAAGATTTCTTTTGAAGAGAAGACCATCAATCAGAACATATGGAATAGATTACAGCCTCAGATGTCTTCTCTTTTATTTGTTCAAACCATGAGGGTACGTGCCATCATAAAAGGATTGTGATCATGTCCTTCATATAGTATGCATGCTAGGATTTGCATTCTATTCAGGTTTTGCATGTGGGAGATCTTCATCCAGAAATAATGAAGTCTCAAGTTCATTTTGTGCATCCTCAGCAAGTTGTTTGCAGAGTGCACTACCTCTAACCAATTTTTGGCTTTGATAGTCACATCATATTCCATGATTTTGGTTACCCATCTTGCTCTCTTCTCATTGATTTCTGCTCCCATGATGAAGTCTCTAACACTTGAGTGTGAAACTAACACCTTGATATGGTTTGTGGTGAGCATGCTCTTGAATTTCTTGAGCACGCACATGATGGCGTAGACCTGTTTCTCCATGTGACTATATTTCAACTCATAATCCTTCAGTGTTTGACTGAAGAAAGCCACTAGCTGCTCCAGTCCTTGTTCATTTTCTTGTGTTAGGACAACAACAACACTCGCATCAGCTCCATAAGCATAAAGGATGAAATCCTTTGAATAATCTGGATTGATGAGTGTTGGTGCACAAGCAATTTCTTGCTTGATCTTGTTGAAGCTCTCTTTTCCTTTTGTTGTCCACTTGAAGGTTGTGTCCTTCTTGAGCATGAGGGTGATGGGCCTTACCAGTCCTGCAAAGTTAGGAATGAATCTCCTAACAAAATTGATTTTTCCTAGGAAGGACTACAAGGCTTTCTTATGTGTTGATAGGGAAAGAGCTAGGAAGGCTGAAACGTGCTCATGATAAATTTCAATGCCATCCTTTGAGACCACATGGCCCAAAATATTTCCCTGTGCCACTGTGAAATTACACTTCTTGGGGTTAAGAGACACCCCAAACTTTCTACATCTCTTAAATAATTTCTCTAGGTGTGCCATGTGATCCGTGCTCTACTTTGAGAAGATAGTTATGTCATCCAGGTAAACCAAGATGAACTCATTGATATATCCTTTGAAGGAAATATCCATAGCATGCTAAAATGTTGTGCCTGTGTTTGACAGACCAAAGGGCATCTTCTGATATGCATATGTCCCCCACTTGGTTGTAAACATCATTTTGAATTGATCCTCTTCCTTGACCAGGATCTGATTGAAGCCAGAATACCCATCTAACATAGAAATCTTTTTGTGCGGCAGCCATAGTCTGTAAAATATGCTCCATAGAAGGAAAAGGATAATGATCCTTCAAAGATGCCTTATTTAAATCTCTGAAATCAACACAGAGTCTGATTTCACTGTTCTTCTTGCACACTGGAACAAGATTTGCAACCCAAGTAGAGTACTTGATGGGAAATATTATCTTTGCCTCAATGAGTTTAGACAACTCTTTCCTCATGAGGGGCTCTATCCTTGGATTGACTGGCCTTTGCTTTTGTCTGATGGGCTTGATACTAGGATCAAGGTCAATGGAGTGTTGAGCAACACTTGGATCAAATCCTTTTAGGTCCTCATACTCCCATGAGAATATGTCACTATATTTCTGACATAGAGAGATGAAGGCTTGTTTTTCATCATGCGTGCAAGCTTTACTTAGCAACAACTCTTTACCACATGCAATAGTGACTGGGGAGAAGTCTTCTTGTGTCATGTGCATATACTTTTCTTCACCCTTGAACTCATCATCAGGGATGAAATTTTCTCTAAGGTGACCAACCCTTTAGGAAACTTTATTTGTCTTGAGTTGGATCACTTGGTCACCATAGCTGTCATGTAAGTCAGCTTGCATGCTTGAAGAGAACTCAGCTTCATTCTGAATGAACTGGAATGAATTTGCATGTCACTGTCAAACACTTGCCAGCTGGTGTTGTTTTCTGGAATGGATGGTCTGATTACCATCTTGACATGTTGTGCATTTCCCTTGAAAAAATCCTCTGTAGGAGAAAACTACGAACCAAATGCGACCATCTAATCAACTTCTTTGTTCATCTTCCTTGGCACCACCTGTAGATTTAGAGCATCAAAGCTCTCAAGGAGGTCCCAAACTCTATGTTTATAAGATTTGAGAAGCTTATTCTTTGTCACACACTTGTTTGTGACCTGGTGGATAACCAATTTTATGTCCCCAAAGATCTACAGCACCTTAATCCTTTTCTTCTCAGCAATAAGAAGACCATGCACCAATGCTTCATATTCTGCTACATTGTTGGAGCATGTGAACTGCAACCTGTGCGCAAAGAAGAACTTCTCATCCTTGGGAGAAATAAGAATAACACATGTGCCTCGTGCACATTTCTACTCTCTGGAACCGTCAAAGTACAACTTCCACAAACCGAGATCTTCTTCATTCTTCTTGAGTGCGCGTGGGAGCACAAATTCTTCTTCAAGGATGCAGTAAGTACCAAGCCCAGTTTCAAAAGCTTCAAGTTCTTCAACATATGGATCAAATTTGTGGTGCCTTTCTACCCACTCATCTAGCACTAAGTCAGGTACAGGAGTGGGAACAGGTTGCTCTTCAGAAGCTGAAAATTGTTCTTCTTGGATTAGGAAATTGGCTTGGAGAGGAGATGGATCATATGACTCAACATGATAGGAAAATATTGGTTCAAATTTGTATGGTAAAATGGGTACCATACCTTATTATTAATAACATATGAGACCAATCAAAAGACAAGTAACCACCCACTTTAGCAGTAAAATCCCTTGATAGACATAAGGAAAACAAAGGAGGTAGGTCAATGATTGACACATCTTGAGTTATAGTGAGGCTTGGACATGCATGGAGGGTTAAATCAAGATCCTTGATGACTCCTAAAGTGGTGATAGTTGAGCCATCAAGTTGTAGGACTCCTTTGGAAAAAGGGTGTACTTAAGACCTAAGACATCAACAATTTTCTTAGGCATGACAAAAGTACTAGCACTTAAGTCAATCATACAATTGTGCACAAGGTGTTTACCTATGATCAAATACATATAAAAGGGTGGGGTTTTGATAACCTTACTTACTTGCTTCTCCTTTGGTTGAAAAATATTGACAGTAGTGCATAGTTTTTGGACAACTGCAATCAACGCATGGAAGTTTCTCCAGGAGCTTCATGCAACAGGTCACACTGAGATGGAATGGCTAGGGTGTCCCACATTGCAAAATTTACATTTGTCTTCTTCATATGGTCTAGAATATTAAATGGGAGGCCTATTGACTTATGAATTTGAGGCACATAAACATCATTTCTTATTTGTTCAGGCACAAAGGTAGGGGCCTTAGCTTGTGTAGAGGCTTGACCTACCAAAGGAGGGGTACACACTACTTCAAGAGGAGTTTTGTCATGGAGCCTCATTGCATAGGAACTTTTACGCTTTTACTGTTGGATGCCTTATTAACATCTTTTTAATTTTGAGGATCGGTATGTGTTACAGGAATTGAGAATTACATTCTAACTCGAGCATTCTCTTCTTGTACCTTGTGTTGTCAGCAACCTAGGCACACAGTCTATTTGTGTCATCTGCAGCTTGATTAATTACACATAAGTCTTCGGCCAAAGAATATAAGGTTGGCCTCTGAAGGGGATTATAGATTTTCTTGACTCTCAGGCTCACTTGGGCTTATGTAAGGTTCATAGTTAGAAGAAACATGAATCATGTAGGCATGTGCGTGTGTAACATTAGCATAGTGATACTGACTATGAGGCATGTTGCAAGGAAATCACCATTCTGACTCTTGTGCCATATTGTTCTGAAATGGAACTAGTGCTTGACTTATACTGGGCACTGGGAGAGGCTGTGTAGGAGGGACCACTTGTAAGGGTAAATGCACATTGACATGTCATCTATCATTTTGTTGGTTCTACCCATATATCTTGATTTACATATAGATTCCACCAGGGCTGATGGCTTTGGTTATGCCCTTGATTAGAACTGTTTCTGAAGGCTTGTGTTTTCTACTTCTCTAAAGATATAACTTTATTAGACAAGTTTCTAATTAAGGCCTTCATTTCTTCATCTTCTTTCTTCTGCTACATAAGAGAATATGATGTGGATGTAGTGGGTTGAGTGCTGATCTCAGGAATGGGAGTAAATGGAAGGTTGGGGTGTGTGAGACATTTCTGGGAATAAGGGCGTGAAAGGCCTAAGAGCTAACTTTCCTACATGAATGAGACTATTTTCTACCCTTATTGCAATATTGTAAGTAGAAGGTAAGGTTCTACCCCCCATGGACTGAATCATGACTAAGATGTCACTATTCAAAGCCCTTACATAATACAAGAAAGCATGTTGGGATGTAGGCCTTACCACTTGAGGGATTCTATCCCAAGTCTTCTAAAATATGATATTGAAATCAATCATTTATTCATTGGTCACCCTCTTTGTTGTAGTCAGTTGCTCCACCAGTGACAGGTGATCTGACTTGTCTTTAAAGTAATTACATAGAGCTTGTTCCAAGCTCATCCTAGGTGGCAATAGATGCAGGTCTCAAACCTCTGTACCACTAGAGCACTTTACCTTTGAATGAGGCTGCAAGTATCCTAAGTGCTACATCATCATGCATAATTAGATAGCCATAGAATACATTTTCTACATCCTGGATGTGCTCAACAGGGGTGACTTGATTCTGACTAGTGAAGTATAGAATACTCTTGAGCATGGATGCTGAAATATCATGTTGTGCATTTTGAACAAGAGGGCTTCCACCAGTGAAGTTGGAAAAGTTCCTCAGAGGAGGAGGTGGCTGTAGTGCCATAGTAGGGTACACAAGGTCTATTGTGAGGAGGAGTGGAAAGTGCATGGCACACTGGAGATGGAGATGTGCACGTGGGTGATTTGCTATGTGTTCTCCTTAGAGATAGCTGGAGGTACTTAAAATATGCTGCAGCTACTACGCTTTGTCTTGTATGCACTCTTCTCATGAAAGGTGCTCATACCGAAAATAGTAGATATGGAAGTTTTGGGAGTCTCTAGATGTGTTGAAATGAGCCTCCAAAGGATGGAAATCACTAAGTCACACACCAAAACTTAGCAATGATGAAATTTAAGCTTTCAATGTTGGTCCCACTGGACGTGCTAGAAACTATTGGAGCTCAAACTTGAACCCATGTCTCAGATCTAGTAGATTTGAGTCAATAATTCAAGTCAATGAGTCAACAATGGGACTGTCTCCAAGTTGTGAGACCTTACACACTTGAGATAGACCTCCAGAGAAGGAAGGTTCCTCTACCTATTTCTACTACTACTGCTACTCCTAATGCTGAAAAGGAAATCCTAAGCTAAACATGCCAAGGGACCAAGGATAGAAAGATATGTGAAAAGGGAAAACTAAAACTAAAGGAGGAAATAACACCAGAAATAAAGGGGGATGAACATGATCAGTTTTGAGTGAAAAATAAAGGAGAATGCGTAGAGGAAGGCTAGACACACATAACATAGTCTAGAACGTAGTTGTAAAGTCATTTTCATGAAACACAATAAAAAAGGAGATGTAAGGGACATGAGAAAGCACATGAAACACACAATGTGAAGGAAACAAAAGAAAGAAGAATAAAAATAGGTTAAGGTAGAGAATAGCCACAAAACAATGCTTCTATTACTTCCAGAAATGCACAGTTGATTACAATGGCATTTGAGGCCGATATCCACATGCAAAGACCAGATCTAAAGGTCTGCAACTCAAAATGCAAGGAAATACCTATACAAACTGAAATAATCCAACCCTTATCAATGAGAAATTATCTTACATTTATAGATGAATAGATGAGAGAAGAGGAGAAGGAGGGAAAATCCGATTTGAAAACTCAACCACCAACAACTAGCAATGAATGCATGCAAATCCACCTATAAATCTGTCAAATGTGCTTCTCCATGTCTATTTTTCATGTAGGAGAAGGAAAGGGGTGAGATCTGAATCAAATTGGGTGGTTGGAGCAATCAGATCCTTCATTAATGGCATGAGAGACATTTTCCAGCTTCTCACCTACCCAATCCTGTCAAAATTTGAACTTGAGTGATCTGGAGTGTAGGCCACATCATCAACTATTTTTTCATCTTTCTGCCACATGTCACAATCCTTATTTGGTTGCAAGGATTCAATGCCTTATTGGTGTGCTTTGATAGGTTGTGTGTGATACACTAAATGTTTGACAGTCTACATGGCACAAGAACTGGTGCATAAAGGAAGGCACGATAATACGCAAAGGAAAGAAGCACAAAAGAAGGAAGGAAATCAGGGAACATATGGAGGAATGGAAGAGGCACAATCATTACAAGTAATGCGTGTGGGAGGAATGGAAGGAATAAATGTGCTGGAGGAATGTATGGAAGAGGTTTAATCATTACAACATAATGTGTGGTAAGCAAGTCTACGGGGAGCGTGAGGATGTCAGGGACTTAACTAAGGATGCATGGACTGTTGGGAGGAAGGTGATGTTAGGGTAAATATATTTTACCTAGGTTAATTATGCATTACGCATAGTTAGTTTGTTTAATTATTTAATTGTTATATGGTTATATTTATTTATAACCTTCTATATTGTTTTATTCAAACATACGTGAGTTGTTATATTATTTTAACAATACTATTGTTTGTATTGTTTCACGGTTGTACCCGTGTAACCTATTTATTTGTTTGTATATGGTTGTCCAATATGTATAAATATTGCAGCACAACTCTTGTAAATATTGATTGATGATTAATATAATATTCCAGGCTTTTGTCCTTGTTTTACATTTGGTACCAAAGCAGGAATATGGACCTATGGAGTAGAGAAGGTTGGAGAGAGGAAGATAAAAGGTTTTGGAGAAGATTTTGCACTCCAGGAGAGCCTGTGTTGCCTCCAGCAACTTCCCAGATCATCTCCTACATCCCCACAACCTCCTGTTTGATTCTCTAGGTGTTTGTAAGGAAAATTGTTTTTTTTTTTGTCTTGGTGCCCCCTGCACCAGGAAAAAATTTCTCCCTGGAAGCTTTTAAAGTTATATATTAAAAAAAATATTGTCCCCAACTAGAGGGTTTATATTGTATATATTTATTTATTGATAAGTATTAGTCTACTGCTACAATACTAGCATATCAAATTTGGAGGATTGGTTAGAGTGGAGCGCTCCTAGATCATCCTACTGATGCCATTCATATATACATAGATGGAGTTACATTTGCTTGAGCTATCTTTCATTTAGCTGGTCTCTATTGTTCATAACATGCGAAACCAAGCTTTAGATGAATTCTGTTGTTGGTGGTTGACCAGAGCCATATTGAGCCCTTTATATTGGTTGATCTAAGCCCATAAGGGTAATCCTCTAGTGGTTCATTCAATGTGAGCCCACCGAGTTTGCATCAAGCACCGAGTTTTGAAGTATTGAGCTTCTTACCACTAATTCAGCAATAGTGCAGAGAAGAACGAGATATCCACATCCATACGATCCAAGCATTGGTGAATGGTGGCATTTTTTGAACTAGAGTTAGGGATAAACAAATCAAACGAAGCCTCACATTGTGATTGAAATGCATGAGTTGATGACCATGCACAATTGCAAATAAAAATGAAAATCAACCTAATAAAAAATAAAATAAATGATCAACAACCACAAACCTGACAAAGGAATCATGTTTTCATTCAAAAATCAATGGTGTTTTAATTCTGCCAAGGAGTTTAAACAAGCTCCCCTGTGACAACGGATCAAAAGTGACCTGCAACACAAATCAATAAAAAAGTTGGTGAATAAAAAATCAATCAGCAATGGAGGAACAAAGGAAATAGAATTAAGATCTATTTTGAGCATGGAAACCCTAATCTCACTCCCTCCACCACCATGACCACGTGGATTCTCCTCAGCCACATCATCAGGTATACAAGGTTAGTCATTTTTGGCTTGTTTAAATATACTATATTGCTTCATTTCATATCATAAGCACTTTGGCGCCTAGTTGGATAAGTGAAAGGCTTTAGGTGTGGGAGGTTTGGGGTTCAATCCCCACCCCCAACATTAATTTTTCAAACCATTTTGACATTTAGGGGTGAAATTTGGCAAAACTGCCAATTATAGAGTCATATTTAGCTGCAAAAACACTGCTAAACCTGCTAGTGACAACCAAAACCACTACTAAAATAGCGAGAAAAACCCTAAAAAGCGTTAAAAAAACATTTCTCCTACTTTGCTTATTTTTTGATTCTGAACAACTTTTGCTAAAGAGGGCTACCTAAAAACAACATTTTGAGCCATTTGTTACGGTTTTTCACACAGAGAGTCGTATTGGGCTCTGGAGGCCACCAGGGCCCCAAAAAACAAAAACAATTTTCTTACCATTCAATTTTTCAAATTTTTTGAATGTAATTGTATACTTCAGTGTATTTTACTAATTTGCAGGTTTCCATAGTCAACCACAAACATTATAACTGCTCAAAAATTGGTAGAGAATTGTAATAAAAAAGTGAAATTTGGTTCTAAAACACTCACGAGATCCTAGATCTCATTCACAGCGTTCGGTATAAATAGTGCCTCTGGGAAGCACTTACAGGTAAAGTCATCATGACTACTACTGCACTTAATGCCTAATATAGCTACAACAACGTCGTCTGGGCATCAACCCTTTAAATCAATGGGGAGTAATAAGGACACAATGCACACACTTTGAGCCCTCCCATCCATCTGTGAATGATTGCATGACTTAAATCTAGACTGAGAAATTATCTAAGTATATAGCGAAGTTACACACGTGTATGAGGATATTTCTTTGAGCCGGTGTCAATAATCACACAAACCCCTTTCAGTATTGTCTTGGTACCACGTATTGAATTATTTCATGTACATTAACACCTCTTTCACATGTATTCTTTCATGTACTTATGGGTGGATATATAGAAAGGGAGCTTCTTCCACGTACCGATGGGTATATCAGGAAGGGCACGTATATAGAAAGTTTTGGTATATCGGATTGATGGTATATAGATTGGGAGACCGTATACCTGGAGTGATAAGAGCCTATACCCTTTGTCAGTTGATTCTATAAAATGGGCACCAACACCCCCAAGTTATTTCTTCCAGATTCACAACTACTCAGAGGAAATAACTATGCAGCATGGAAGACAAAAATCAAGACACAACTTGAGTTTGAAGAGATTTGGACTATTGTGAATGGTACTCTGACCAGATCAACAACTGATACAACACAACAATGACAGTTTGATAGATCTGATCAGAAGGCCAAGCTAATCATCTTGTTTGGAGTGTTCGATGATGTGCAACCCCACATTCGAGATGCCAAAACAACCAAAGAAGCATGGGATAAGTTGAGCATGGTATACGAGGCCAAAAACAAGAATGTCATACTGAATTTGTAGAGTCAGTTACACACACTGAAGTTTAAACAAAATGAAAAAATAGAAGCTTTCTTGAGAAGAGTTGCAGAGTTGAGGGCTTCACTTCTAGCCCTAGGAGAAGAGGTCACTGATGAAGCTCTCGTTCCCATTGTTCTGAGAGCCCTCCCTTCTTCATACCACATTTTTGTGACAACACTAAACTTGTCAGATATGACAGTGAGTTTTGACAAGCTGGTAAACCTACTGCAACAAGAGGAAGCAATGTATAATAAAGATGATGAAGAGGAGAAGGAACTTTCTTCTCATCAGAAATGGAAAGGAAAAGGAAAAGGAAAACCTAATTCCTATCAAAAGTCCCAAAATCAGAATCAACATCAGCAAGGGGACAAACAACAAAAGAAGAAATGTCCTATCTGCAAAAGAGGACATGAATTGAAAGATTGTTGGTATAATACATATAAGAAAGGTTCATCAAGAAACTCTGGACCTCAACACCAACAATCTCACAAGGGACATTCTAACTACAATCAAGGGCAGAAAAAGGGGAACTAGAAAAGAAAACCCCATCAGCAAGGAAATATTGTTGAGCAAGAAGAACATTCAGATACTGAAGACTACTTGTACACTGCTCGATCAAGTGAACCCTCCACATCATCTAGTGATGTCTGGTATGTTGATTTGGGAGCCACTCAACACATGACCAACCACAGAGACTAGTTTACTTCAATGAGGGACATGCCTTCGAAAAACCATGTTTCGTTAGGTGATGATTCTTCATACACAGTTCAAGGGATTGGGAACATTTCTCTACCCCTTGGTTCACGCAACTGTAGATTATCAGATGTATTATATGTCCCTGGGTTGACTAAAAAATTGTTGTCAGTCAGTCAACTCCTAGATCACAACTTGAAAATTGACTTTGATAGTCATTCTGGAAAGAAAACATGTTTAATTCAAGACAAATCACGAGGCTCGAAAATAGTTGCAAAATCCTCTAATGTGGGATGCATGTTCCAACTTGATTTTTTCCACAGAAATGATCAGGCACTTGTGGCTAAGAACTCTACCTCTACAAGTTTGGCATCAGAGACTTGGTCATATCAGTTTCAAGTATCTCAAAACACTTCACCGACACAATATGGTAAAAGGATTACCATCTCTCCAGAAGGATACAGACAAGTGTCCTCACTGCCTAGTAGGAAAACAACACAGAGCTTCATTCCAGAAGAGTACTTTTCGAGCTCATGGTAAGCTTGATCTGGTTCATACCGATCTTTACGGTCCAATGCAACCGAGTCATTCTGGATTTCAGTACTTCATGCTTTGTGTTGATGACTATTTGAGAAAAATGTGGATTTTTTGTCTTCGCAAGAAAAGTGAAGCTTTTGAAAACTTCAAGAAGTTCAAAGTGGTTGTTGAGAATGAAACTGGTCATCACATCAAAACTCTCTACTCAGATCGAGGGGGGGAATTCACCAGTGATGAGTTCAAATACTACCTATAATCTCACAGGATTTGTCGACAAATGCCTCCTCCACACACACCACAACAGAATGGTGTTGTTGAGAGAAGAAATCATACTATCATGGAAATGGTGTGATGCATGATCAATGATTCTGGACTAGCAAAGACATTCTAGGGTAGAAGCATATAGGCAAAGACAACAGTGTATTTTTTGAACAGAGTTCCCACAGTTTCTCTTGACAGAGTAACACCACATGAAGCATGGTCAAAGAGGAAACCATCTGTTGCACACCTCAGAGTATTTGGGTGCAAAGCAAGTATGCACATACCCAAGAAGAAATAGAAAGAAATTGGATATGAAATCACAAAAACTCATCTTCATTGGGTACAGTGAAGAAAATATTAAGTACAAATTGATGGATCTGAAGACCAGGAAAGTCTACACCAGTAGAGATGTTGAGTTTTTTGAGAAGAAGGAAGCAGAGTCTCCTCCTCCAGACTCACCTGATGTAGATTTTTCACTAGTTGTAAAAACAGAAGCTGATGTTCCCATAGATGATGAAAGTGATGATGGGGATGATGGTGATGATCAAATAGAACCACGACCCATGGGAACAGTTCAATGTATGCCCAAGTGGTATACTAGCATGCTACAAGATGCAAGAATGGATGCTCCACCAGATACATCCACCACTGGACCACAAACTCACAGTAAAGCAAGAGAAGAAGTAAACTTTGCTTTGATGAGTAGAGTTATTGAATCTGATGAGCCCTCTATAGTCCAGGAATCCCTATAGTCAAAAGCTTGGAAAGATGCCATGGATGTTGAGTATAACTCAGTGATGAAAAACAACACTTGGTAGTTTGTCGATCTTCCACCAGGGAAGAAACCCATTAGGATGCAGATGGATATTCAAAACAAAGTACAAAGTAGATGGGACCATAGACAAGTATAAAGCAAGACTGGTAGTTAAGGGGTATGCACAAAAAGAAGGCATTGACTACGAGGAGACATTTACTCCCATAGATAAGATCAAAATGATCAATCTTTGCTCTAGTTGTACAATTTGGTTGGAAAGTCCATTAGATGGACGTAAAAAGTGTCTTTCTTAACAGAGATTTACAAGAAGTCTATATGACTCAACCTGAGGGATATGTTGTACCTGGTTAAGAAGCAAAGGTATATAGACTCAGGAAATCTCTGTATGGCCTTAAACAGGCACCCGGGCTTGGTACATCAAAATTGATGAGCATCTCGTACAACATGGATTTGTTAGAAATCCATACGATCCCAATCTCTACCTCAAAAAGCAAGGGGGGGAGATTGTGATTGTCGTTGTCTATGTCGATGATCTAGTCATCACTGGAAGTTCAGTGAGGATGATCGATGCAACAAAGAAATATCTTAAATGATTGTTCGACATGAAAGATCTCGGGTTGATGCACTATTGTCTTAGATTGGAAGTAAGACAGAAAGAGAATCACATCTTTGTTTCTCAGTTGAAATATACCAAGACAACACTTGAGAAATTTAGGATGATGGATTGCACACCTATTACTACACCTATGGAGAACAGATTGTAGTTATCTCATTTAGATCCATCTCCTGCGGTAAATGCCACTCTCTATCGACAGTTGATTGGGAGTCTCATTTACCTGACCTACACTAGACAAGATATCAGCTTTGCAGTGAGCTATCTATCCAGGTTCATGCAGGAACCCAAATTTTGTCATTAGAAGGTAGCAAGGTGCATCTTGAGATATCTCAAGGGATCAGTGGATCTTGGTCTAGAATACAAGAAGAATGACAACTTCTTCTTGTCAGGATATTCAGATTCAGATCATGTAGGCAACATTGATGATAGAAAATTAACTTCAGGGTTTGTGTTCTTTATGGGATCTAGACCAATATCATGGGGAAGCAAGAAACAACACTTTGTTTCTTGTCCTTCCACAGAAGTTGAGTATTGTTTTGTAGGTGAAGCTATATGTGAAGCGATATGGCTATGTCACATACTTGAAGGACTTAGAATACCACATGAAAAACTGATTACCTTGTATGTTGACAATGAAGGTGTTCTCAAACTTGTTCACAATCCATTTTTTCATGAAAGAACAAAACACATTGAGGTACATGTACATTTCATACGTGAGCATGTCTTGAAGCACAATATACAGCTTCGATTTTTTCCAACAGCTGAACAACGAGTAGATATCTTCACAAAGTCACTTACAAGTGACAAGTTTGAGTTGTTCAGAGAGTT